>CM032117.1:6125000-7375000 GCA_018894105.1 Jacaranda mimosifolia
TTCTGATTTTTTATACAAAACAAATTTTTTACATTCTTTTTGTTCCTTTTAAAGTTATTATGCATGGGGCCATGGGCTTTTTTTTTTTTTTTTTTTTTTATGTTTTCAAATTTCACTTCATTTAAATTATTTTAAATTAATATTTTTTTAAATATTATAATTATTTCTCTTTTTTTTTTCTTCTCTGTTCAGTATATTCAATTTCAATATTGTTTTTAACGTTTTTTGTTATTTTCCATTTCACTGTTTTTTTTCAATTTTTTGTTTTATTGATAATTTCATGCTTGTGTTACTTTATTCTATATATATTATTTGCATATTTTTTTATCACTTAAAACATGTTTTTTGGAGTTTTCACACACCCTATATATATGCTTGTAATTTTTATTTAAAAAATTGTTGCCTAGTTCGTCTTTTGGTCGCCCGCCTCTCAGCTCACCTCTCCCCCCTCACCTTTGATAACTATGACCTAGATTAGCAACAATTCTTCAAAATCTCAAAAAGTTCATCCAAGAAAACATAAAGAAAGAGCTGGAAAATGTAGAATACAAGAATTAACCCATTTAAAGTAAAGAAGTATAAGAGCTAAAAGAGTTTAACCCTAGGATGACAATACTAATATTAAACATATTCACCTAATATGTCAAGATTTGTATCTTTTTAATCTAGATTTGCCATAACCTAATCCAAATTCTAACCTTGATAGCGATCACTCCAACAACGAAAACATTCCTAGACCTATAATAACCACTCACATGATTCTAACAACTATAGATATAGATATAGATATACGCAACCCCACCAATTTAAGAGGCTAATGCTACCTTGCTTCAATCACTCTGTTGTACTGCTTTACATTTTCAACTATTCATATGAGATCATCATTCGACAATTCATGCATACAAATCTAGATTTAGAGATCTTAGTCAACCACAAACTTGACCTCAAACCCAATTTAACCTCGAATCAAGTAGAAAAATCTTCTTCATAGCACACTTTAGGAACCAAGGTTAGATTTTAAAACAAAAGATGTTACAAAGAAAATAGCAGCATATGACCAATATATTATAGACTTAATAGAAATTTTTTCTTAACAATTTAAAAGATGTCTTCAATAGTTAACCATAATTTTTATATTATGAAATGGTACTAAGACAAATGTTGGTGATAAGGTAAACTGAAGACCAAGAGATGCCAAATACAAACATTATTACACTTAGCAAAGATAGCAATTCATATTCATGATCAAAACTCTTAAAAACTTAACAACCATAAGACTTTAAGTGCAAAGATATTAGGCAGAAGAGATAAATATAAAAAATAAATGCACTTTGAATTTTTACATTTTACTCTCTCAAAATACATTTATCTAACTACATTTACAAAGTAAAGTTTTCTAGATATATAGTTCTATACTCCACAACCGTATTTTACAAGGAATGGCAATTAAAATAATTGACATCACAATATAATAGCTCTTATAAAAACCTAACCAACAATTTTTTTATTCTAGGCAAGCAATCTATATAAAGAGAAACTTAATCTCTAGCTTCCACCATGTAGTAGAATGCATGCATATTCTATAAATATCATGGGATACTATCATGTTTAACTCTTATTTTTTCACATGCTCACTGATTATCTTAAGAATTGCAGATGGCCAACTATGCACAACATATAAATAGAGAACAATGTGATTTTGAATTGCTTAAGATGATGGCGGAGGAGATAGAAAAGGGATATACACCAGGTTCAACTTTCAGACCTGAAAGTGAGTTGTATGTGTACAATAAATTTTGTGCAAAATTTGGCCCACATTCATATATGTTTCTGAGGTCAAGATTGAGACACCTAAATAAAAGATATCAAGAGTTCTCAAATTTGTTGAACCAGAAGGGATTTTACTGGAATCATGAGCTGAATATTGTTTATGGAAATTTGCAACTATTGTATTCACGATACTGGGTAAACATATTTGTTTCTCTTATTTATTTCATTAATAATTTCCTACTTGTTTCACTTTCAACTTGAAGAAATAAAAGAGGTTACACATTTTATGAGTATAGGAATCCGAACATCCTGCTAACCTAAATAACATTACGTTTTCTTTTTAGGGTCGTCACGTCGATGGTGTTTTCAGAGGGGAAAAGAATTTTGACATCATATGCCAAGTTTTTGAAAGTGGAGTTAAGTTTGCATAAAGCAAACCCCAAACATCAGCATTTGATACTCTAGCCTTACTAATATATTGTCGTCGTCTCCAAATTTTTCATGTTCTGTTAAGTTCTCTTACTGAAACATCATTTGCCTTAAATTTCTATCAACCCAAGGTTTGTATGATACTCAAACATCACACAAGCTGGAACATCTCTTTTCTATATTGAAAAAAAAATAATGGTCTAAATTAGGACATCCTCTTATCCTTTTGTTTGTAATTTAGTATTTTACTATTTCTCCCGACATTCAGTTTCATCCTTGTAAATTACTTTACAAGCTAAAAAAGGAATGGAAGGGGGAATGAACACTTGACCAACAGGTGAACATAGATAAAGCAAATTACAGCAAAAATTAGTTTTTCTCTTTGGTGTATGAAGGTGGTGTGAATGTGTATTATGTGTTCCTTTTCCCGTCCGCATCATTTATTAGAGATTAATTGATAATAAAGGAGGAATATGCCTGAAGGCAATTGCGTATAATAGTTGCAACAGTCTAAATTTGGTTCAACGCCTGTAGCTGGACAGAGATGCAACTTTCTCAGCAGCCTTGGCCAGAATTGGCGTGGCCATGCTGTAAGTGTTCTCTCTCTTCTTTTTTTTTTTAATAATTATTCACAATAAATATTTGAAGTACTGTCATTGGAGATCAACAAAATTACAATTCAAAGCTGAATACCACTTATTACCTGATTTTTGTTTCTAAGCCACAGATCAACCTTCGGATTAAGATTCCCACTCTATTTGCACATGTTCAATTGAAATCTGGAAGACAAAAAGAGCAACTAGATAATAAAAGTTTCCCTTCAAAACAATAATACCCACGGCTAATATATGAAATATAAAAAAATAGATTACGGCAAATTCAGATCAAACAAGGATTGCAAACTCTAGGAGAGAATCTTATCAGTTATCGGCGACTCGCGACGGAATTGCTTCGCGGGGCTGGTTGGGAAGCGACCCAACGACGACTCCGCCGCCTGCTATACGGCGGTGGCGAAAGCTTGTATCTACACAGCCATTTTCAATTGCCAGAATCAACATTTGCATCATGGCGCGTTATATTTAATGTTGATTGGGCTAGTTGGGCCTTTTTTTTGGTTTAATTTTCTTTACCCACCCTGGAAAAAAAAAAAAAAAAAAAAAATGGCGTCTAATCCAAATATGGGTTTTTTGTGACTGAGGGTTGAGCCTTTTATGAATATGTAAAAGTGAAATAATTTTATTTCTGTGAGAAAAAGTGCAATTTTGCCACTAATTTGTGAAGTATGATTCCCATATAGAATACCATAAAATAAAATATAATATAGACACAATAATATAAAATTTTTAAATTTTAACACATGACACGACTAATTAAAAATATATATTCGTCTTTATATATATATGAAGTATATGGAAATGCATTAAATATCTAAATTATATTTGAGTATATAGTCGAAAAGGAAATGCATTAAATATGGTTATGTACGACATTACATACAAATGCATTTTTTTTTTTTTTTATGTTTCGATGTAACTAGTATTTCGTCCAATTTTCTATGTTCATATTTAGTACTTATGAGACACTATTAAGCTATTTCTAAACATATCTATTTATTCATAATACATATGAGACACTATATTAAATTATTTTTTGACATATTCATTTATTTTAATTTTTATAGTTTGCCAAAATACTGACTTCTCAAAATTTTAGATATACAATTATAAAGTACTTAAGTGCAAAACTTCAAATAATAAAGCATATAGATGCAATAACAGCTGCGATTGTTGATATTATTCAATAGACCTTCATATTGCCACTAAGAGTGATTAAATTGTTGGTGACCACAAAGTTATGCACTCATAGGTCCATCAATAGTTATTTTATTAGTACATTCCCAGGGTAAATCGATATATCTTCTAAAGAAGAATTACTCTAAATATTCTTTTACAACACAAATATTCTCAAAAGGAAATGCCTCTCATGGCCATAGTTATCGTGGGATTAACCTTACTGTAACCCCCATCTACCACGAGATTTAATCCACTCACATATTTAGACTCATCACTCCCAAGAAAAACCGCTGCCTCTGCTATATCTTCCGTTTCAGCCACCGTCCCCTTTAAATTTGCTGAGGCAACCACCCACTCACTCGCCTTCTTTTCGTCCACAGCCCCACCCATAGCGGTTCCCAGCATCGGAGTGGGGATTAGAAAAGGAGACACGCAATTGACTCGAATTCCATGTTTTCCAAGCTCCAAGCACAACTGATTAGTGAGCCCAAGCACAGCATACTTAGAAGAAGTATATGAGATTGGAAACTCAACGGCAGTCAAAGCAGAGGCACTCGAAGCGAATATGATGCTCCCTTTCTTAGCAGGGATCATCACACGCGCTGCATGCTTTGCGCCTAGAAACGCACCATAGACATTGACATCAAACACCTTCTCAAAATGACTTTTTTCTGAATCTAAAATTGAAGTGAACTGCACTGGCACGGTGATTCCGGCATTGTTGAACATGATGTCTAGTTTGCCGTGCTTGATAATGGCACTGTCGACTGCATTTTTTATGTCGGATTCTTTGGTGACATCACAATGAACATAGGAAATAGATGGGAACTCTTTGCAGATGGCGTGGCCGTGTTCGTCCTGGATATCGGCTATAATAACTTTTGCACCATATCTAGCATATAGCTTGGCCGTCGCCTCGCCAATTCCACTTGCACCACCGGTGATCAGAGCTACCTTCCCTTCAAGCCTGCCATGTATATTAGAATGACTCGAATAATAGGAGTTCACAATTCGATTGACACAAATTGAGTGACTAACTAATTAATTACATATAGAAATTAAAGTTTAAACTTAAAACTTAATTTCTTAAAATTGAAGTAGTCCGCACTTAATTTATCCAAAACTCAATCATAAAACTTAACTTGTCTTAGTTAGAGGGTGTTTGGGTGAACTTATAAGCTCCTCAAAACATCTTATAAAATGTTTAAGAGCTTATAAGTTGATAAAAAGTATTTGATAATTTTTTTTAAAAAAAGAGCTTATAAGATCCTAAAATAAGATGTTAGGAGTTTATAAACTCTTTTAAAAAAAGTAAGGAGACCCCAACTTATTTTTGAGATCTTAACAAGTTCCTTCATTTTTAAGCATTTTAATTACAAAATTGTCATTATTAACATCTTATAAGCTTCAAAATTTTATTTTATCCAAACATTTCAACAACTTATTTTAAAAATAAGATCTAACATCTTATAAGTTCCAAAAACATCTTATAAGATATAGGAACTTATGAGATGTTTAAAATAAGTTTGGCCAAACACCCTCTTAGTCAAATTATAGAACACAAATTTAATTAGTTCCTACTATTATATTTTTATAAAAAAAATTAATAATAATAATCAAATTCGTTTCCGAATATAAAATCCGTCCATATTTGCTATTAGACATAAAAACTAGTCAAGATATTGTCCCCATTTGTGGGGAGTTTTGAGCTTGCCCTCAAACTACAGGCACCTATAAAAAGTAACAAGAAATGAATAACTTATAAATTATTTTAAAATTCTCAACTTCTAATAAAATTAAATATCATCGTAGTCCTCCACTCCAAAGACTTGCAAAGAGGCACATATATGCTATTCTCATAGGCGCACGACCAAGTCAATTGCTAGATGCACGAATCAAAAGTTTTAAAACAATCAATAAATTATTTCTCTTCTCTTACTTTTCAATAAGTCGTTTTTAAATAAAACCTTCAATGTACAATTAAATAACACCTTAATGCAGCTGAACCTCTATATTTCACGACAGGTTAAAACTTTATGGTAAAAATCGAACAAATTAAAGCACAAAACACGTAATGCAGAAATCTAGTTTTTAGGAGCATAGTTCATTGATTACCTTTGAGCCATGGAAACAGTCGCCAAAGAAGTAGTCCCCTTTCTGCAACAAACTGATAAATACTCTTCGACTGCAAAACCAGTAGATCGTTGTAGTGTATATGACTTAATTGTGAGTTGCGGTGGGTAGCTAGGCCCTTCTTTTATAGGGAAAATTAGACAGCCAGTCAAGGCGGCCAAATGGTCTAGGAATATTCAACACCAATAAATTTAAAATAAGTGGAAATGTTAGAAGGTTAACTTTGTTCAACATTATCCAAAAAGAAAAATTGCAAGAAAAAACTCTGTTCAATATTTATCAGCTGAGGGGTGGGAAGGGGAGTTGTATTTTGACCGGCATAGTATTCTAATTTGTCGTTCTTTGAACTTATGTAATAAAAGCTGTTGTTATTCAATGTAGTGAGAGAATTTAGAATTAAATAAGCACAATCTGGCCAGGAGTTAGACTATTCCAGATGCAAGGATCTAAGTGACTTGTCAATAATTCAATTTCTTAGAATAATAATAATAATAATAATAATAATAATAATAATAATAAATATTAAATTACTACTTAATGTATACTAGTGGTTGAAATGCACTCGATGCGTGTGCAATTATTAATAAATAAAAATAATAACATAGTTGCAGAAAAATTGGAAAGAAAAAAAAAACTATGGAGAAATAAAAATATGTATAATATTCATAAATTATTGTGGAACTAAGTGGTAGTAATAGGGTAGGAATGAGGTGGCAGGTATTTAATAGTTATGGGGATAAAAAAAAAAAAATGAGGGCATTTTAGAAAAGTATTTAAAAATACACCAATAAGGGGGTAAATACTTTATTAATAGTATAGATATACCAAATACATACAGAAATATTAAGTGATAATAATATCAATTTTATTGTAATATAATTTTTAAAAAATTTTAAAAATTAAATGCCATTTATCATATTGATGATTAGTAATATATTTACACACTATAGCAACACAAATATAATGATTATTATATTTGTAAATATTGGATTGTCATTGTGTATATGTGTGTACAGCTAATTGTCTATAGTAACAACTTTATATACAATATTTTTATCAGTAAGTCTTAATAGCACTAATTTTTATATAATTTTTATCACTATATATTTAAATTGTTGAAGATCATTAATCTTGTGACTCCATAGAAGATATTGTTACTTAGTATATGAAATTAATAACTACATCAATATTATATATGATCTTTGTCACTGATAATATAATATAATATAATAATTTTATATTATTATTATTATTAACTTATTATTACGTTTATAAGATATGTAGTACTATCCATTGAATTTTCCATAACAATCACACTTGTATTAAAAATGTTAAATATGACTTTATATTATTTTTTATTTAAAAAACTTATCAAATACTGTGCAATTATTTTCACCTTCAATCAATTTCCGGATAATATATATAAGCTTAACATTTTGAAGTTTTTAACTTAGTAGCGCACACTCTCACTAATTTCTTTTAAAGAAATTGCATTACAATTTAATTACAAAAAATCTATATATATATATTTTGTAGATACGAAGCTAATATAATTATATATACGTGCACGTAGTATTTTTCATTTTCCCCATTGATCACTTTGTCTTTTAAATACTCCTGTTGATTTTAAAATCATCCAATATCATTTTAATTGATTTTGAATCGTATAATTAATGATACATAGCACTAGGGTTTATTATAATTAGATTTGCTAAGATAATTTGACATTTTGGTTTGGCTTCCACTAGCAAAATCTTGATTGCGCCTCTGAATTGTAGTTAGTTAGGGGAGGATGCAAGATTAAATAAGAACACATCAAATATTGTAGCAATGTTAATGCTATTGTTTATTAATTAATAATTGTTTGTGTTTTGTAGTTTGCCCCCCTGTATTATGGAGTATGTATTAAATACCCCTTATACTACCAAAACTTTCAAAAAAAACCCTCAAGTGTTGTCAAATACCCCCCTGTACTATCGAAAATCTTTAAATACCGCCCTGTACTAACAAAAATCTTCAAATACCCCCCTCAAAGTCATTTACTATTAGTAAAATAGCTGACGGTGTCAAAACTCTACAGTAAATTACTAATTTAACTTCAAAAAATAACTTAATAGCATAAAAACCTAAGATACGTGGCATTTTTTTTACAAAGTAATGATAAATTATAAGTGAAATATAACAAAACCCTACATATTATTATACATTTTTTAAATCCCAAAACGAATGTAGATTTGGAAAATTTTAGATAAATAGTTACGAAATAGAAATACGTATAATGGTCCCATGTATTTTTTTAGCACAAGCAGCATCTATTTTGTTGGTCCCACATGTTCTGTATTAAAATGGAGTTGTTTAATATTCTTTTAAAAAAAATGAAATGATTCAATATTTTTGTTGAATTAGGAGTTAGATGATGCTTTAAGTCCTAAAATGAAAGTAACAAAATTGAAATAAGAAACTTGAGCATTAAAAGTAAATCAAAAGGGTATTTTGGATACAAAATTTTTCAATGATCATATGTATAAAGAGAAGATAATTTTAGTGCTACATCAGCCAAACAACTGTTACTTTTCTAATGACAAAAAAGTTTGAGTGGGGTATTTAAAGGTTTTGGTAGTACGGGTGCTAATGATAGATTTGTCTACACAGGAAAAAAAAACACGTATCATAAGTTTTTATGTTATTTAGTTATTTTCTGATGTTAAATCAGTAATTTACTGTAGAGTTTTGACACCGTCAACTATTTTACTAACGATATATAATTTTGAGGGGGTATTTAAAGATTTTTGGTAGTACAGAGAGGTATTTGACACCCTTGAGGGGGGTATTTGATACATACCCTATAATACAGAGGGGTAAAATGAATTTAACCCTATAATATATTAAGGTGTCCACTGTTCAATGCCAATTACAGATTTCTAGATAATTTGTAATATTTTATATAATATATATAAAACATTTTAGGATACAATTTAAGGTTTCAACTTATTAAAAAAGCAAAGGGGGTTCGAGTATTGTAAAATTAAGTAATGATTAAATTATATAATTTCGAATCATTACCTTCACCAGTAATATAGATTATTCAATTAAATCAAATCACATAGCTTTTCTTGAATTTCTATTAATTCTTGTTATTCCACGACAAGATAATAAAAACAACTATTGTTAATGTGACACCATCAAACATGATCCAAATCTCCTTGGCTTTATTTGGTTCTAGGAAAAATACCATGAATTTATCTATTAAAAAAACTTATCAAATACTATGCAATTATTTTAACCTTCCATCAATTTTCCGGATAATATGTATAAGCTTAACATTTTGAAGTTTTTAACTTAGTAGCGCACATACTCACTAATTTCTTTTTAAGAAATTGCATTACAATTTAATTACAACAAAACTATATATTTTTTGTAGATACGAAGCTAATATAATTTCATATATGTGCACTTAATATTTTTCATTTTCCCCATTGATCACTTTGTCTTTAAGTACTCCTATTGATTTTAAAATTACCCAATATCATTTTCAATTGAGTTTGAATCATATAATTAAGGGTTAAATTCATTTTACCCTCTGTACTATGAGGTATGTATCAAATACCCCCTTATACTATCAAAACCTTCAAATACCCCCTCAAGGGTGTCAAATATCCCATTTACTACCAAAAATCTTCAAATACCCCTCCTGCACTACCAAAAATCTTCAAATATCCCCCTCAAAATTATCTGTCATTAGTAAAATAGCTAACGGTATCAAAACTTTACAGTAAATTACTAATTTAACATCAAAAAATAACTAAATAGCATAAAAACTTAGGATATGCAGCTTCTTTTTTTTCTGTGTAGATAAATCTATCCTTAGCACCCGTACTATCAAAACTTTTAAATACCCCACTTAAACTTCTTTGCCGTTAGAAAAGTAATAGTTATTTGGCTGATGTAGTACTAAAATTATCTTCTCTTTAAACATATGATCATTGAAAAATTTTATGTCCAACATATCCTTGTAATTTACTATATAATGCTCAAGTTTCTTACTTCAAATTTGTTACTTTCATTTTAGGACTTAAAGCATAATCTAACTCCTAATCCAACAAAAATATTAAATCATTTCATTTTTTTTAAAGAATATTAAACAACTTCATTTAATACAAAATATGTGGGACCAACAAAATAAAGGCTGCTTATGCGAAAAAAATATATGGAACCATTATACGTATTTCTATTTCGTAACTGTTTAACTAAAAATTTTCAAATATACATTCGTTTTGGGATTTAAAAAATGTATAATAATATGTAGGGTTTTGTTATATTAACTTATAAATTTTCATTACTTTGTAAAAAAATGCCACGTATCTCAGGTTTTTATGCTATTAAGTTATTGTTTGAAATTAAATCAGTAATTTACTATAGAGTTTTGACACCGTCAGCTATTTTACTAATAACAAACAACTTTGATGGGGGTATTTGAAGATTTTTAGTAATATAGGGGGGTATTTGAAGATTTTGGTAGTATAAGGGGGTATTTGATACATATTCCATAGTAAGGGGGGCAAAATGAATTTTACCCTATAATTAATGATACATCCCACTAGGGTTTATTATAATTAGATTTGCTAAGATAATTTGACATTTAGGCTTGGCTTCCATTAGCAAAATCCTGATTGCGCTTCTGAATTGTAGATAGTTAGGGGAGGATGCAAGATTACATAAGAACACATCAAATATTGTAGCAATATTAATGCTGATATAGGATGGCCCACAGTGGCCCAAATCAGCGAGGCCCAACACCCAGTCAACGACCCAGGACCCAAGCGACTCGTTGACCCTGTTCGACCAATCCACAAGGCGCTCCATAGCCCTCGGAGCCGCTCGACCATTATCGACCCCTCTTATCGTTGATTCTCAAGTCGAGCCCTGCACAGTACTCTGCCACCGCATTAAATGCGTTGACTGGCAGCACGCCTCTGCATTAATGGCGTATGCCCTCCCCTCACCGTCTGACACAGTAGACGCCGCAACAGTGTACCATCTTGTCCTACAGCACAAAAAGACATCCAGCTGGCAATATTCAAACAAGGGAATTGACCAATTACCCCCGGTATGAGGCTGGAGGTCCCTGGGGTAAACCAAGGGCTTCCCTGACATTTCCTACAAGGGGGAGAATATAAAAACCCCTCAACCTTGCCTCTCACAAGTATGCACTCATACACTCAAAAGCCCATACATTCCGCTGCTCGATTAAAGAGGTCGAATATATACTGACTTGAGCGTCGGAGGGCCTAAGCCGAGGGCCACTCGGCTAGCCTAACGTTTACTGTGATTGCAGGATTCTAATCCCAAATAAATCCAGAAGATCAATACACCGGATCGTGATTCATACCCAGATCCATATCCGTCATCGAAATCGAACCCTCATCAAATGCTATTGTTTATTAATTAATAATTGTTTGTGTTTTGTATTTTATTGAGTTGAAAAATAAATCAAGAAAATATATATATATATATATATATACACATCAGGATGAAAATTTTGATGTTGCAATTCAAAAATTTTAATACTCTAAAATCGAAGGTATGGTGTATCGCGGCCCCAAATTATATGGTGTCGCGCCCCAAGGTGACTATATAGAATATATATATATATATACATATAATATTTTAAGGTGTCCACTGTTCAATGCCAATTACAGATTTCTAGAAAATTTGTAATATTTTATATATAATATATATATATATATAATATTTTATGATACAATTTAAGGTTTCAATTGATTGAAAAGGCAGAGGGGGTTCGAGTATTGTAAAATTAAGTAATGATTAAATTATATAATTTCGAATCATTACCTTCACTAGTAATATAGATTATTCAATTAAATCAAATCACATAGCTTTTGTTGAATTTCTATTAATTTTATTGTTATTCCACGACAAGATAATAAAAACAATTATTATTAATGTGACATCATCAAACATAATACAATTTATTCCATATATGATCCAAATCTCCTTGGCTTTATTTGGTTCTAGGAAAAATACCATGAATTTATCAAGTCATAACGGCAGTAACCAATGAATTAGTCTTACTATAACCTCCATCTACCACCAAGTTCAATCCACTCACATACTTAGACTCATCACTTCCAAGAAAAACAGCTGCCTCAGCTATGTCATTTGCCTCCAGCGTCACTCCTTTCAAATTTGCCGACGCATACTGCCATTCCGCCGCCGTCGCTTTGTCCACTTCAAACTCCATTGACTTATCCAGCATAGGTGTCCCAATCAGAAAGGGGGAGATGCAATTGACTCGAATCCCATGCTTCCCTAGCTGCATGCAGAGGTTGTTGGTCAGTCCAACCACTGCATGTTTAGAAGAAGGATACGAAATCGGGACATCCGAAGCGATCACTGATGCCACACTTGCTGTGAATATGATGCTCCCAGTCTTGGCAGGGACCATCACACGCGCCGCATGCTTGGCGCCTAGGAATGCGCCAAAAACGTTCACATCAAACACCTTCTCAAAGTGGCTCTTTTCTGAATCAAAGATGGAGGTGTATTTCATTGGCATGATGATTCCGGCATTGTTGAACATTATATCGAGTTTACCATGTTTGGAAATAGCGAAATCAACAGCATCCTTGACGTCAGATTCTTTGGTGACATCGCAGTGTGCGTACGAAATGGTGGAGGAGTTGAGCTCTTTGCATAGGGCTTGGCCACGGTCGTCTTGGATATCAGCGATGATGACCTTTGCACCGTATTTGGTAAATAGCTTGGTTGTGGCCTCACCGATACCACTTGCGCCACCTGTGATCAGGGCAACTTTGCCTTGTAACCTACATAACGGAACTCATCTTGAAATGCTTGCTTGAGTTATTTTTTCATAAATATATTATTGGATCCAATTGAGAAAGGAAATTAACTAAAATTTAGTGAGACTTTTTTAAAGAGGAGTTTCAAATAGAATAAGATTTGATCTTAATCCTTTTTTCTTTCAAAAATATAAAAGTCAATATTAGTGGGATTATTTTAAAATTAAATACTAATTCATATTATGTCATATAAAAACCTTTCTTATTCGTTACCTTTTGGCCATCGAGGTTGCCAAACTAGAACTCATTGGAATTTGCAGAAAATCAAGGCAAACTCTGTCCGGGGAAAACAAAATTTTTGGAGAAGTGATTTAAGTACATTTTTCGTTTTACTTTAGTGGGGTTTTTATAGAGCAGTTTGTACATATTGTTGGGCCCAAAAGGACTAATCTGCGAACAGGATTAATTTGAAAATTCTAATTCAAAAACGTTTTTTGACCTGACTAAAAGTCTTCTTTAACTGATATAATTACACCCTTTTCATAACTTTTCATTAGAAAAATGTAAAATTCAACAATATTTTTTTTTTATTTCCATTAATTCATCTAGAATGCATAACATTACTTAGAAAATGTGTGCCAACTAGGTGTCACTCGCCAATCTACGCTTACTTTGTTCTCTATTTTGACCTAAAATTTTAATAAAAAGGTTGTTAAGGAAATTTTTTTTCAAATGCAACAAAAAAAAAAAAAAAAAAAAGGGTTTAAAAGTTTAAAAGAGGTTGTCAAAATTGTATTACTAATATTTTGAATATAGATATTGCTTAAACTTGTCTGAGGCATATTATTTTTTATTTTTCTTTAAAAGTTATGGGTATAAATGAGTTTAAAGAATGTACTGAAATGCCATTAATTTGGCTAGGTAATGCATTTTGATGATAGATAAAATCAAGAATTAAATTCACAAATAACAGTAAGTACCTAACCAATCAAATTAATGTAAACCATATATTAAAAGATTTCTAAATTTTAAAAATTCAGAATTTAGTTAAATTGGTTTAAAGAATATTATTAAAGGTTATTAAATTTAGTTTCTTGGCCCATTTTGATAATTTAAAAAAAAAAAAAAAATTCATAATGTCAACCAACCAATGAAGCTATCCTAAATAATTAAAAAGTTTCTAAATTCTAAGAGGATAAAATTGCACCATTAGTAAAAGGATCACCATTCAATATATAATATTAAGACTTGTGCAAGCGTGTATGGCTAAGTGTAAAAAATATATTAAAAAATCAGTAAATTAATTTAGTAACTTGACATATTATGATCGTTCATAAAATCCAAAAACTCGTAACTAAGCATTGAATAACCTAGTCTAAGTTGCTAGAAAATTCTAAATTTTAAAAATTTAAAATTTGGTCAAAACTATACAATTTAAAATTATCTTTCTATATTTATATTAATATAGACTTATGTGTGTAAGTGGATTTAGAGATTGTATTAAAAAGTCATTAAACTTCTTACACTTTAGAAATGATCAAATGGATATAAAATATTTAAATTATTACTCATAAAAAATGGATTTAAAGAATGAATTCAAAATTCATTAAACTTCTGAAAATTTTATGAATAATCAAGTAAAAACAAAATATTTATATTCCTCACTAATATCTATTTTTATATTCAATTCATTGTATTCTACTCTTATGACGTAGATATAAAATTTGGGCTCTAAAATGACTGTAACGAAAGATGGGACCAGCTCAAAAGCTCAGTGGATTCTTGGGTATGCCTCGTTTGAATGAGTTAAAATATTGATCTTAAGTACGTGGATGGTGACCAAGTGTATCATTCGGTCGAATTGGATCGATTCATGTAAATACATAAAAAGTGAACCACACAATGCAGTTTAAACTTAAATTAGATATGAGTCAAGACTTAAACGTGAATACAATAAGACTTAAAATATATTTAGATAAAAAGGAATGGAGACTTATACTCACGTTGAACTACACTAGAATAAAAATAAAATTTTATTTTGAAGGAGATAATAACAATATATATCTCTTCAGATTAGAACTTTCCTCACGATTATATGTATTCAAATACAATCCTTTAACAAACTTAAAATCCAATTTAAGGTGTGCTCGTCGATTTCTAAAAAAAAAAATAAAAAATTATACTTTTATTAACAAGCAAAATTTGTATCTAAACATGCAAAAAAGGGTCTGGACTTCTTTAATGTGTCTTATCTTTGAAAAAAATCTTCGCCAAATATTTTCTCTCTTCATCAAAAGTTCGTTATAATTTCACGAAAAAATAATACTGAGACTTGACTTGAGAGGTCAGAATCATGAAAAAAGAAAAACCAAAAACCAACCAATCAACTAAAGCCCCGGGTGATAAGGCTTTTCTCACACTCGCTGCTTAATTGAGCCCAATCCAGAAAGCCACAGGCCCACTCCTCCCATCCCCGTCTTTTTCTTCCAAAAATACAAACTGAAAATTCTAATTAAAAAATATTTATATTGCAAAAGATCCCAGTGAGCCCTGGTCTTTTTTTTAAATTTCATTTTTAAATAACTAATAGTTGTTGTAAGTAATTTTTACGCATAAAAAATTACTTTTTTAATTATTTAAAATTAATACATGAAATAGTTTAAATTATAAGTAAAATTAAGATTATGTTGAATGTTTGATATGATAAAAAAATAATGGAAGATGGAATTTTAACAATATGAATTTGTGAGTTTGTGGATTTTATAAAAAGTACAATTGTGATCTTACTGAATCATAACTTCTAAGGCAACTTAAATGAAAAATTTAAAATATTAATAAATTTGATATTCAAATCACTTTTTTGTACTGAATTCTTCATGTTATACTTCAAACTGTATTATTCATTTTAGTTAATTGTTGGAATAATTGAAGGATAAAGTATGTAAAAAATTACATATAACTTCTACTTTAAATATAAAATAATCTTTTATTTTTATTTTTATAATAGTATAGATAATTAATGTTCCAACCCGCAGCATCAAAACAAAGCCCACCTCTGTAGTACGCATTTCTAACAACTTCTTGTGAACTAATTTACTTCGAGAAAGTTGAGATTTGTTAGCTGCTAGTCTACCCAGTGAAAGCAAAAATAAAAATAAAAAAATCCCAGCTCAAAAACCCGTATTCCTTTTCCTACGCAGCAATTCCAAAAACCCTTTGTTTCTTCTTGCATTGCGGCTACAGGCGTTCAGGTGAACGGCAACACTCTGGCTTCAATTTCATGATTTGAATTTGACACTTTCGGGGCTTGTTACGGTTTGAAGGGCCACTTCAAGCAGTTTGTTCTGAGATACTACTCTCTGCAGTTTATTTGGGGGTTTCCTATCTGGCTTTCGTTCGGTGCTTATATCTTTGATATGCCTGATAACTTTGTATTTTATAGAGTGGTTTACAATTGCCTTCTTAGTTCTGCATTGTTTAGTTGCCTTCGTAATATGACTTTGAAATTAGGGGTTTTGTGTTTTTGCGAAATTGATGCTTTGAATTGGTGTCATTAGTACTAGTCTGAATGTAGCACATTTTGATTATCTGGGTTTGTTTAATTTGCTGATTTCTCTACTGCAGGTGGTCAGGCAGAAAGAGGATAAGGTCTGTGTAAATCAGGAGGTTGTAATCGTATCAAAGTAGCTTTGGGTTTGAAAATTTTCATTAATGGCTACATGCACATCCCCTTATTTTACGCCTCCAGATACCCGTAGGCCGGGAGGGGTATTGACTGTTCTTGGGGCCAGAGTTTTACCCTTGAAAATGGTCGAAGAGAGGAATGGGTTTTCAAGTGTTAGTAAAAAATGTGGCCCAAATTTCCCCCAGTTCAAATGTTCAGCAAACTCGCATAGTGTTAATCAATTTCAAAGTAAGGACCCATTTCTGAATCTACACCCGGAGGTATCAATGCTTAGGGGTGAGACGAACTCTACGGTTACCAACCCTAGACAGGAGAGTTCGAGTGGAAATGTTACTGAGAGCTTGAGAGATTCGTCAAGTTTGAATAATTTTAATGATGCCAAGATCAAGGTTATTGGTGTTGGAGGTGGTGGCTCAAATGCAGTAAATCGTATGATAGAAAGCGCAATGAAGGGGGTTGAGTTCTGGATTGTTAACACTGATATCCAGGCCATGAGGATGTCACCTGTTTTTCCTGAGCATCGCCTGCAGATTGGTCAAGAATTGACCAGAGGACTTGGTGCTGGTGGGAACCCAGATATCGGAACGAATGCTGCTAAAGAAAGCAAAGAATCTATAGAGGATGCAGTTTATGGAGCAGACATGGTCTTTGTGACTGTAAGTTCATCCTTTGATTGTCCAAATAACTTGAAGAACGAAATGTCAAATTGATCCATTTTTGTCTTCAATGATTTTCTACCTTATGTAGAACTATGATAAAATCTAATTCTATCATAAGCATCGAGATGTTGCTTTTCATGGTTTCTAATGTCTAATTTTGGTTATTTGACGTCAAACTCAGATATAACATCTTCAAAATATTGCTAAATAAGGAACCATAATGTGCAAATTTGACTAAGATTATTTAATGGTTGCTATGTTCCGGAAGTGAACAGTTGCATGTGTAGCCATTGGGATAACTGTTATTTTTGCGATTCTAAACTGATGTTCAATTGTATGTCTTATTTCTGTATCAATACTTGCATTTTCTTTTGACCAATTAGAAAATGGAATATTACTTTATGGTTTGAATAGCATCTGTGTGGTTCCTAAAAACATCCCTAATCTTTTTGTGTCCTCGTTTGTCTAATATCTGACAATGATCAGATTTTTTATCTATGGCCTGCTGTAATGACACTGTTGCGTTCTTTCTCTATAGCTGTAAACATCGAGATTTGTTCTAAATTTAGTGTTTAAGGTGCATCTTGTACATTTGGTGTCCTGGAGGCCTGTGTTGTTAAATTGTTTGGAAATGAGCATTCATTTCTCAACTGGGTTAAGTTATTGAGATTGGGGTGCCTCAAAGGAAATACAGATCTCTATCTTATGGACAGTTACTAGGAAGGGACTAAAACTTAAGTGCACGATAAAATGCTCATTCTGCTTGTTTCATTCTCTTATCTTGTAAAATATGCAGGCTGGAATGGGTGGTGGAACAGGCACTGGCGCAGCTCCTGTAATTGCTGGACTTGCGAAGTCTATGGGCATTTTGACTGTTGGTATAGTCACCACTCCATTTTCTTTTGAGGGACGAAGAAGAGCTGTTCAAGCCCAAGAAGGAATTGCAGCTCTAAGAGAAAATGTTGACACTCTAATTGTCATTCCAAATGATAAACTGCTGACTGCAGTTTCCCCCTCTACACCAGTAACAGAAGCATTTAATCTTGCTGATGATATTCTCCGGCAAGGAGTTCGTGGTATCTCGGATATAATCACGGTACGGCTGCTTAAGTGCATGCTGACAATTTATTTGTGGGTAATCAGATGTGCATATATGTTTAATTATTTGTAATGCTCTTGATAAGTGATCAACTTATCGAGTTACACATTTTATTTATTGGCATATAGTGTAAGAATTACCCATGCAATGAACATAAGGAATCTCCATCCTGATAATAACTTAGAGGGTGTTTGGCTAAGCTTATTTTAAACATCTTATAAGTTCTTACATCTTATAAGATGTTTTTGGAGCTTATAAGATATTAAATTCTATTTTTAAAATAAGTTGTTGAAGTGTTTGGATAAAATAAGATCTTGGAGCTTATAAAACGTTAATAATGACAATTGTGTAATTAAAATGGTTAAAAATGAAGGAGCTTGTTAAGATTTTAAAAATAAGTTAGGGTCTCCTTACTTTTTTTAAAAGAGCTTATAAGCTTCTAACATTTTATTTTAGGATCTTATAAGCTCTTTTTTAAAAAAAAATTACCAAACACTTTTTATCAACTTCTAAGCTCTTAAACATCTTATAAGATGTTTTGAAGAGCTTATAAGCTCACCCAAACACCCTCTTAGTCTCTATTCAAAATGTGAATGACATTAGATATGATTTTATGAATAATAGAACTTTAATTGATTTGATGTTTATAAACATGTTTGTCGAGTGTAAAACTGGGATCATTTACAAGCTCTAATGATATAATTCAGTAAAGACTTAAATGACTTGAATACCAGAGTGACTGTAAGGTTCTTTATGTGTGGGGTACTGCAAATAGTTTTGTAAACATGCTAGCTGTGCAACTTTATTCTGTAATTTCCATATAGCAATCAATTGATTGCACTATGTATTCTTAAGCAAGTTGTAGAATTGATTATTTGTTTACATTATTGCAGATCCCAGGACTAGTAAATGTAGATTTTGCTGATGTGCGAGCTATCATGGCTAATGCAGGCTCTTCATTAATGGGAATAGGAACAGCAACAGGTATTTTGAAGAAGTCATTTTATTTCATTTTTTAACTTGTTGCTTGTTTATGTAGTATTATGCTCGCTGGGTGAACTGTATATCTTTTTTTTCCTTTTTTCTTTAATTAGTATTTTTAATGCAAGTAATGAAATCGCTCTATCAACACCACCACCACCACCCCTCTGTAGCCTCTGGGTCTTTTGTAGCATTGTTCCTAGGAGCAACTTTTTTATATTGTGGTGTAAGATTATCATGTTGAAGGTATTTTGCTTATGTGTTTGTATTCTAATTTGGCATTTCAAACATGTGATAAGAGTTACTATTGCTTTGGACTGCTTTGGACTTAAAGTTTGTGTTATTAGTTTCTCTTTTGAAGTTTGGCAAACAAAATGGCAAATCCAAAATAGTGAAATTTTACAAATGCTATGGGATGTAGGAAGTAGTATTTTCTTGAGAAATGAACATAAATAAATTTGGTATTGAGACACATGCACAAGAGTGTCGTGAGAGATGTGCATTTCTTTTTGACTTATAGTTTTATGGTTCATAAATTTTTAGTTGATCAGGAAATAATCTTTGGGACAATTAGATGAAGAAAGAACTTTTATTAATCAATTTGGCTTATGATCCTGTATTTCTGGCAATAAGACATATTTCTCCCATGTTTCCTTGAGGAGGCATAACTTCCTCTACCATTTCCCAAATGCTCCAAATATTTGCTTCTCTGTGATAACACATAACACCCGACTTGTAGAAGGATCATCATACATCCCCTCCATTCTGATGCAATCTTGAAATTATTGAATTTCATGCCTTAAGATGCCAAATTTGGATAAGTAAATGCCTTCTCTCTCCTCAGTAAGAAGGCTATTATGACAGGTTTTACTAAAGATCTTTGTTAAAATTTCTTGTTAGTTCCTATAACATCATTAATGGTTTGCATTTGTCATTTATCACCATCCCCTTAAAAAAAATAATCAAGGCCTTAGTGGCTGTAAAAGTTCAAATATAACATAATTCAAATCTAGTACAATGATTGTTACGGTGAAGCTCATTGCGTTAACAAAGTAGAATTATATTCTACCTCAACTTGGATCACCATAACATCTTGGATTCCTGGTAAATAGAAGCAGCAATGAAGTGTGTTCTTTGTGCAATAAAGGGCAGCTGGTATTGGACGAGTATTGCAGTCACATGTAATGTTCATTCCCTTCATCTTGTTAACTTGACTTTGGACATGGCAGACATGCTGAATTGAATTAGTTATTACTTTTCGACAATTAATGGGTGTCAATGAAATGTGTATATGCTGATGAATCTTGTTAAGAATATAATTTATTTGTCTGCCATTTCTTTTTCTGTGACAATCTGTGACAGTATTTTTTTAGCCTAAGTTGTCATTTTTCTATAATGCAGGAAAGACCAGGGCAAGAGATGCTGCATTAAATGCCATTCAATCTCCTTTGCTGGATATTGGTATAGAGAGAGCTACTGGAATTGTGTGGAATATAACTGGTGGCAATGACCTAACACTGTTTGAGGTAGTTTTACTGGCCCAACCCCATTTTTCTATCATATCCCCCCCCTCCTGATACTTGTTGTTTTGATATATGTAAGTTGTTTTTAGTCTCTTGTTTCCATCCACGTTACGCTGAATTAACTCTGATGTTGATTGATTATGATAGATATTCCCATATATTTGTAAATGAAAAAGAATGATAAAAAACTCTCCGGAATTAGCTAGACCCTTCTTTTTTCAGTACAGTGAAGTAGCTACTAGGCAAAACCACTTTTACCATTAGTAAATTCACTGTACTTCTTTGTATTGAGAGCAAGAAAATTGATTGAGATGGATACTACTTATTTTGGGAGCGGTTAAACCTCATGGCTTAATGTACATGTCAATTTGGCCCATGTTTAACTTTCAGCTTGGGTCAACATGATATTTGATGGAGTCTCAAGGAAATGCCTATTACCATGATTGTAGGAAGGAAAATTTTCTTCCAATATTGGTTGTTATACACAGGTCAATGTATGAATAACTCATGCTATCATAATGCTCACACATAGCACTTAAAAGATTTATATCATATACAAACCTATCTTTCTTAATAGTGTAACTAATATGCATTTTCCAATATGAATGGCAGGTAAATGCTGCAGCAGAGGTTATATATGATCTTGTGGATCCAAGTGCGAACTTAATATTTGGTGCTGTGATAGATCCATCCATAAATGGTCAAGTAAGTTTATCTATTTAAGACAACAATAATTTAGAAGCTCGGGACACTTGATATTAAGCTGCCTCGGACATCTACTCATTTATCTTGAATAATGACGAGTATAGTTTTTTTATAAGAAAATATCACTGATCTCGACACTGTCGCTTACGAAGGCCTAAAATTATTTTTCAGGGAAAGAAGTTGGGCTAGTAAAAAAATAATTGAGAACTGATAAATATGGTCAATTTTCTGTGGGGGGTGATTATAAAGCTTACATTTGTCTGGGAGCGTTATATTATCTCAGATTTATTACAGGTCTTGGGGTGCAATAGGGTGGGGGAATGAAGGGAAGATTGTCACCGACTGATGAAAAATTTGAAAAGAAGTGTTAGGCTTTGATACTTTATGTCAATGTTATAACTTGTCGAAATTTGATCAATTTGCTTTGCTAATAATACAGGTTAGCATTACATTGATTGCCACTGGTTTCAAACGTCAAGAGGAAAGTGACGGGAGGCCCCTCCAGGTATCTCTTCATAGCTCACACAAAATCTTGCTAATTCACCCAAATCTTTTTTGAACACTTGTCGTCCGGTCAAAACAACACAGGCAAATCAGCTGGCGCAGGGAGAGTCAAACCTCGCTCTCAATAGACGGCCGTCATCCTTTCTGGAAGGTGGTTCTGTAGAGATCCCCGAATTCTTGAGGAAGAAAGGACGCTCTCGCTTCCCTAGAGCCTAATTCCCTGTCAGATAGTCCTCTGCCTTCAAGTAACCCTCCACTTGGTTTTCCTTTTCAGGGTGCTACGTCTTGTGTTTGTACAGGATTTTGGCTTTTTATCAATGTGAATCGTAGCTCTGAGAAAATATGCACCAATCGTCGACACTTCCTCTTAATAAAATACGTAATAGATCGACAAGTTGACGGAGTGTAATAGTTTGTTATCTCAGTAGTAAAATAAATTGGAGTTCCTATAGAATGAGGCTGTTAAAATGCATATTTTGTCTATCCTTAGTGTGAGCATATTCTATAGATATGGTTATTAGTTATTACAAATTTGTGTTTGTTATGTCAAAACAGGTCTGGCATCTGGATTCTCCAGAATCTGCTGGACCTTTCTCAGGTGGCTAAATATGGAGCAGCAGGTACCATAGCCCCTCCTTTTTTCCGAAAGGTAATGTTCATGTCAGTTGAAAAACATACGCCTGTGGCTGTTAATGGGTGTTTGTATTTGTTGAAGAAGGAGCTGTCAGGATCCGACCTGAATTCAAATTCTGACTTAATTGGGTTCTTGATATTTAATCTGCCCGGATTCAATAATAGACCAAGAATTCTATGAATCCAAAAAATATTATTATTATTTTAGCATTGACTAATAATTTAATATTTGTTAACAATCATATTTATGTATTTATATACATATATATAATTATAATGAAGAGTAAATTTGTTGCTAAATAACATTCATGTCACATCGAAATATCATTTATTCTATTGGTGGGAGAATTTATTCTGAAAACTGATTTAGTTGGTCAATCTCAAATGTCTTGTGCCACAGTAAACTAGAGACACCACAATCCCAATCTTATTAGCATTGCAGAGATGTATTTTGCGAAAGGTCTATGCATACAAACGATTTAGGCTTGTATTCAAAATTTTTCTTGAGGTTGGTAAGGTGAAATACGCCTAGTTGTTAAGGTGAAATGGGGTTAGAGGGAGGAAGCTGAAGTCTTCTGAGAAAAGGAATTGGGTTGACGAACGAATGCTTTCTCAGCAGGAGGAAACAAAAATGCAAGAATCTTTTTTTTTATGTAACATCACTTAAATAAAGTTTCGTCAAAACGTTCAGTTGAGCCAAAATCAACATATATGGAGCAACCATAAAACAATTTTTTTTTTTTTTGTGGTTCTTTATGTGTATCCAAATCAATTGCAACTAAATTGAAACAAGTAAGAAATGAAACTGTATTTTTATAGTTACCAACCAAAGAGTATAAGAATAGGCATATGCCCGTCATTTTCACCGAAGATATCAATAATGCAACTAAATATCTTGTCAAATACTGAGAAAATGTGCGTTGGGGGAGATAATACCTCATAATATTAGTATTATGAATATGTCAATATCCTTACATATATGAACATGAGACTCTCACACAATTGCTGATGAGGTTTTGACCCAATTGTAAGGACTCTTGAATTCAAATTGTATTCATTTTATTTAGTTAATTGAGATAGGGACATTTTAATTGTAAGTGAAGGGACTTGTTGGCTAAATAACATGTCATCTGTTGAAACCTCTTCTTTCACACCAAAGTTAGAAAAAGCATGACATGACTTCCTCAAAGTAGGGCCTTAATTCGGAGACATCAGACAAGCCCATGTGGTGTTACTTTGTCAAATTATTATTACTCATAAGATCCCACGAGAAGTGCAGGTGCTTATATTTTTGTGATTATATGTTTGAGAGTGTATGTCTTTTTTTACTTATAACAACAAGACATAATTATCCATTTATCTGATTCCTTAATCCTCGTAGTTAGTTATATTAGTCCTCTTTAGATGGCTTGAACGAGGTTGTCAGGACCTCAGATTTAACTCGTTTGGAGTTTTAATGGATTTGAAATCCACCTTCTTTGAATTTGAGATTCAAAAATTATTAAATTTTACTTATATTTTTGAAGTATAAAAAATTATATATTATTTAAAGAATATTATGGTAGCTTCCTATTTATGTCAAGAACTATTGGCAAACAATTAATTATTTTTAATTTATTTGCAAATTTGTAAAATATTATTACTTTTGAATATATTTTGTTACTTTTATATATATTGAAAGCATAAGTCATTTATTAATTTTATAGTTTTTGTTATATGAATATATATCTCTATACACACACACACACACACATATATAAATATAAGATAGGTATATGCACATATTAACTAAATATATATGGTATTTACATAAATAAATTCTCATCAAGTTCAAACTATTATAAAATTCGTTTACAATTCCAAAAAAATACCTTTCAAATAGAGTGAGTCGGGTTGATTTTCATCCTATAATCTTTTGTATGGTAAATGAATTAATTATGATTTTCCAATAAATAAGTCTACTTTTCAAAGAAGAGAGGAATTATGTATGAAAATAATTTTATTTGGAATTTTTTTATGTCCATTTGAAAGGATTTTTATGGGGTGATAAAACAAAAATGAAAACAAAACAAAATGGACTAAATTGACAAATAATGATATCGATAGCGGGCCCGACAGTCCCACAATCAATTATATATGTGTGACATGAGTACTAATTTTGATCTCTCGTTCTAATTGAAAGCATTTTTTATTATTATTTATTATAATGAGCAAATCAACTATCCTCACTAAATGACAAATACGCGTTTCTTGTTATATTATTTATGCAAATCATTTTTTTTATCAACGAAAATTTTCCTTTATATCTAAATTAAATATTGTGGAAATTTCTGATTAGGCTCTTTCATTGGAAAAAAGGATCAAAATGAGGAAATAAGTAAGCTAGACCTATGAGGGCTATCCAATTTTAGCTTGCGAATAGGAGGCTAATACCCTAAAATTTATGTGATTTCTTATTAAGAGATTCCTGAAATTAGGGATGAAGTTTTAATATGTCCCTTTTTGCATTTTAATTTTGATTATGAAATAAAGACTTTTACATTCTTATCAAGTGAATTTAGTTGAGTTTGATGCCTGTTCCAATTCAATAAATAGAACTTCTATAATGTATCCCAATTCTAAAACTAAAAGTAGGACAATCTATCCTAACTCTTCTTGCTTTGGAAGCACATTTTTTAACTGTGAAAGTAGGAAGAAAGCTACACCTGCCACTTATTATTTCAAGAAAGGAGGATGAATCCCCTAAAATTTTATCAGTTCTTCCTTTTTACTGACTAAAAAACTAATCTTTTCCTGTTAAATTTGTTAAAAAAAATATTATTACAACAAATAATAAGTGATGGTTGATTAATGACTTTCATATAATATCTTATTATTAAGACTCTCTTGATTATAACATGACATGTTTGACTAAACCCCCACAACATGTTGGTTATCAATCTAAATTGTATAATTTCTTTGATTAATTTGTTTGTGGCCAAAATTTAAATATGGAAGAGGGACCAAAGACATAATTAATTTGAGTGACAACAATTGCAACCAATGGGTAGTTGGAAGTCATAAATTTTATACCTCAAACAAAATATCTCCTCCTTCAACCAATCTCCCTTCCAACCTAGTCCTCATCTCCAATCAACATGGTATTCTTACATAAACATACATAGAATCTCCATGCAAGAAATGCCCCTTTTCTCCCTATATCAAATTCCTTACCACCATTGGCCCAAAACATCTAAGAATCACACAAACTTCCCCAAATCAACATCAACCTCACATTCCAAACCAAAAATCCTTTCCAATGAAAAAGATATCATCTCCTCCACTTATAAGCCCTAAGGGCCTCTCTCTCTTTTCTTTATATAAAAGACACGTAAAGTTGTCGCTTACCATACAAACCAAAAACACTTTCTGTTGACGTGTAAACCAACACCCCCATTCGTTTCCTTTTCCTTCCCATTCCCACAACAATATCATAAAATAAAGCTTTCTTGATCTCATGTAATATTCTTCCACACATTCACACAATAGTATCTTCTTATCTCTACATAAACCGAATCTGACTTTCATTCATGCAAACGGGCAAAGAAACCGCCAGCATGCCGCCCCAGATGAGTCCCATCCAAGAAACTGTTCAATCCAAGAGTACAGCACTGGAGAAGCCATTAATTTCATATGAGAAATCGTCTGAACCCAAGAAGAGCAAGCCCGCGGAATCAGCACACGAATCCCATGAAATAGTTGCAGCGGCCGCTTGCCGGGAGGAGGAAGTTGCCACGGCCACGGCACCGACAAAAAGCCAGGGAACAGGAGAGGATAGTAGCAGTGGGCCGCGGGAGAGGTTGAAGAGACATCGGGTGGAGGTGGCGGGTCGGGTCTGGATACCGGATATGTGGGGGCAGGAGGGTTTTCTCAAGGACTGGATTGATTGCGCGGCGTTTGATGCTTCGCTGGTTCACAGCAGTGTTATGTCGGCGAGAGCTTCTTTGGTGGAAGAAGGGAGGAGAGCCAATTCCACCAGATTGAGAGTAGAAAACGGTTGTTAAAAAGAACCCTATTTTTGTTTTTTACCTTTTACTCCTACAAGAAGCAAATTAATAAAACTTCTTCATATTTCCCATTCCATGTTGATATTATGATGTAATCCACACATTTCAATGAGTAACTGAATGATTAGCTGATTCTGGAGGAGATTTTCCAGCATTTGATCAGGTGGTTTTGGCTATATTGTCTTGAATTAGTTTCTCCCTTTGATAAGATAACATTTTAAATGTCTGGGTTTCTTTCCAGTTCATGATAAAGGCATTTCTACTTTGTAAGACTGTTAAAGAACAAAAGAAATTAATATGGTTTCCAAGTTAGGTTGCCGCACGACGAAGAAACTATATACGGCGGGTCAAAGTATTTGTGGAAAGAGTAAAGAGGAGAGGTTTGAGTTAATATAGAGAAAGCAGCACACAGTCGGGGGAAGTAATTAGCATTAATGGGAGAAATATATGTATATACAGTTAAAGTTGGATTCTGGAAAATCTTATTGAAAAACTCCACATTTGTTTTCTAAAACTATATTTAATTCTACTCACCAAATGAGTTATTGGACAGAGAATTATAGTGGCGGGCGCGTGTTTTGGCCCAGCCGCCCCGGTGAACAGCATAATACCCATATCTTGACCGTTCCATCATCACCTCTGTTTTCCTGTCAGATTACAACCAAGCAGACATACGTACGTGTGTAAGAACAGAAAAAGCAAGTAAATTTTCAAAAAATGCATTAGGTAAGTGGAAAATGACCATTCTACCCTTCTCAAATCAAATAATGACTAAACAGCTCAAACATTGGACATTTCATACTGGGTCAATCCAATCAGGCCTATCAACTATTGATTCAAGACACGTGTTAATATCTTACCCATCACGAGAGATGTTGCGTGATATTTCTGTGCACTCAATCTTATAAATATTTTGGCTTCCATATGAGAAGGGAATTTTCTTTTCATTCCTCAGTAAACACTCATCCCTGAATTCATTTGACCTAACCTGAGACAGGACCTATAAAGAGTTTCGCACTTTGGTTCTAGGTTTCGGATCCTAAAGCCAACCATTCGTCCTGCTAAATACATTAGGCAAATATAAATATACCATCTTGATTTGACCTTATTTTCACTTCTCAATTAGTAAATATCAATTGCTATATAAATAGATTGTTCTAAATTGACCTTTCTTTCACTTACTCCTTGATTAATATCGATTGCAACAGCTTCTCTGTTAAGAGTAATCAAGTATTCATATATATGCCGGCATAAGCTTGAAAAGAAAAAGAAGTTTTAGAATACCATTAATCTTTGTATTTTAAGTCCGTTTGAATTCCATCAGCCCACATGCATCAGGTGCACAGAACAGTGAGAAGAGCAAGATTTTAATAGCCACAAATTCAGAAATTTACAGTCTTCAACTGTAACAATTGATGGCAGAAATAGCTTTTCCCTTCCAGAAAAGAGCAGAATATTTCGTAAGTTAATGAAAAGCTTTATCCGGTTTCAGGTTCATATAATGCATTTTATACTTATGAAAAAAAAAAAAAAAAATCAATTTCGCCATCCGACATGCAAAAATTTGTGACATGAGAATCATATTCTCTAGTCATATTCTGGCTAATAAATTTTGTTCTTGTGAAATATACAACAAAAAATCAGCATAATAAATGAATTTCATTTTTTTGCAAGAATAATGAAGCACTGAGGCTTATTGCTAGACCTCCAGCCTCTACAGAGGGAATGGGAACAAGTAAATTACTACTTCGTCATGAAGGAACTTTTACAGCCGCAGCCACCCACTGCACTTGGGTTCGTAGTCACCTGAAAGCAAAGAACTTGCTTAAGAATTCAAAAGGATGATACTATTGGTGGAATATTGTCTACTGATAGCAAAACAAAAATATTGCAGAAAACATTAACTTGATCCCCCACTAAGTCAGACTTAAAATGCTATAGTGAAGAATTACTACTATTAGCGTAACCTATATCTGTAAATCTAGGAAAGTCTCCATAAAGCATAAAAGAAGCTTGAAAACCAATAATAATTTGATTTTGCAACACCATACATGGTACTTCCTTTAAAATTGAACAAAATAATGGGAAAGTAAGCAGCCGAAATGTCTATTGATGAAAAGCTAGACCACATCATTCAATTTATCAATTAGCAATGAGAGAGATCCAAGAATCTTGAGACAAGCAACAGTACATATTACTATAGATGAATGCTGACTAATAGCATTAATGCTTTCCAATTTAATGTACATGAAGATGCCAAACTCGGGAAAGTAATCAAAAAAGTTAGAAAAGGACAAAATGGTTCTGATACTTAAGTCTATTATGAGAGACAGAATATGCGACAACCATAGGGTGGGTTCACACAGGTCACCTTCGCTAGAAAATAATTATGCACACTATGCTATAGATGTATGACAAACAATTCAATAACAGGACTCTAACAATGAATTGTAATCATTTTGTAGAAAGAACTTGAGATTTTAGACCAAGAAACTCAAATTAACAAGTTATGCATAACATGAATGGAATGTTAGGATGAGTATCTCATAATGCTACGAAACGAGAAGAAGGAAATACACGCATCTGGTAGATAACAACCATCAAGAACTTTTAAGCTGGTTTCAGAACCCTCAACATAGATCTGTGCATAAAATTGGTTCTGTTGACAATAGAGCCAGGGAAGAATGCAAGCTAGTGCACCGGTCAAAAGGACAGGATATTTGAGGAACTAACGAAAGAGTCAGCCTGGGTATAGTCTTGTAAACCTTGTTGACCCTACATAATTAGGAGCAATGCTTGCAGAATTTACAATGTAATATGCAGGATATCTGTATAAGCTCATAGGCACTAAAACTTTTGCTCTTGACCTCTGGAAGTAAACTTGTTTTTCATATTGAAAAGATGTTTAAATAGTCAGAACTTACTGCAACAAGCTCAAAAAATAAGTTCAGCAAAAAGACTACCTCACGAGGAACATGAGTCAAAGAAAAAAGGTAACTAATACTAAAAGCAATTGGGCTGAAAGCTTACCATCCGAAGTTAGCAAGAGGTAATAAACAAAAATATTAACAGCTACTGTAATATGAGTAAAATCAATCAACTAAATAGTTGTTCTGCTGCTACCAAGGAAATAACAACCAATACTTTAGTAAGCTAAAGAAGGATGTATATAGCAACCAGTGATAAGACGGTAATAACTTAACATAAGAGAAAACAGGTCCACTTAATGCACCTGAAAAGCAGAACATATCAGCTCCTCTACGTAATCAACAGTTGCACCCTTGACAAAGCCAAACGATATATCATCAATCACCAACTTAACTCCATCCTGCTCGAAAGTCCTGCAAAAATCCATAATAAATAGATGAACTTTCTTTGAGGACTCATTTAATCTCACAACCAAATCTTATTTAACTGGCGTGCATTTGATGTAGAACAACAATAGAATCGAGCAAATCCCAAAATGTTGGAAATTTCAGTTACCTGTCATCATCATTGATCTTATTTTCTAGTGTAAAGTTATACTGGAACCCAAAGCAGCCACCAGCTTCTATGCTCAACCGCAGCAGCTTTTGACTAGCCTCCTCAGCTTGCAAGTCTTTCATTCTCTATATGTACCACAGTATTTAAATCATTGAGTTTTCATCCAGCAGAATCTTTATTCTGAACTTCTCAAAGAATATAAGTACAAAGATATGAACTCTGCACTGATAAATCACCCTCATAATCACAAACAAAACAAATCTTAAAATTTGTGGTGTGTGTATGCATCAGCCTAGAAATTAGATGTTATGCATATCCACAGATACTAGCAAAAAAGCATTGCAAGCCTGAGTATCCAATTATCTTTATTCAGTCCCTAAGTAAATGACAAAAAAATATCTTATTATTTCGCGCGCAATCCGCGCATCATCTCAACTGACAAATGAGCAAAGAAGAGAACCCGAACACAGCTGTCGGTCATACGTACGGCGTCAGGAGACGGTGACGATGATTCCAGCGAAGATGACTCAGGTTTGTGGAGGGCGGAGGATGAGCTAAGAAGCCTAGAACTCCGACGAAGCCGCACGGATAAGTAGGGCGAAATCTGCCGAATAAGCGAACGGGACGACGTCGTCATGCCTCTCTCCTCCTCCTCCTTCAACACATGCTACTTTGTGCATCAGAAGAATTAAATGAAACAGTGATTTGGTGGGTTTGAAGAAATTTTGCCTGTTCGAAATTTTCTTCTTGTGCTGTTCCCACGAATTGGGTAATGATTGAGCTTCTTGTGCCGAACATACGATCAGATGACCCGATTACCCGAATTCTTCTAGGAGTGGAACGGGCTTTTTACTGGGTCCGTTTTATCCCATTTTTGTGGCACATCGTTGTACGGATTCGATTTTTTTTATACAGTTTGTCAAATTTTGTAAAATATTCGAATTCAACCTCAAACTAGGTGAAATTTTGGGTTAGACCCGAATCAAAAATTAAAATTTGACTCATAACACAACATAATTATCTAAACTGATATTGTTGTTTTTCAATAAAAATTTAAGGTACTTAATATTAATATTATTTTTTGACATCACATTTATCATCATCATTATTATGCAAAAATTAAATTACTATCTAGTTCTAAATTATTTAATTATTAAAATTGTTATTTCATCATTGTATATTGAAATTTAATATTAAAATTATAGTATTATTAATATCTTTGTTAGTATTTTGAATACAAAATATAAAATAATAAAATTTTATAAGCTTCTGAACATTTATATTCAAACTCAACCTTAACTAGATCAAGTATAAGTCGAACCAATCAGTGGTAACTCAAATCGACTTACTTAAACTTGATTTAGAGGGTGTTTGGGTGAGTTTATAAGCTTCTCAAAATATCTTATAAGATGTTTAAGAGCTTATCAGTTGATAAAAAGTGTTAGGTAATTTTTTTTTAAAAAAAGCTTATAAGATCTTAAAATAAGATGTTAGAAGCTTATAAGCTCTTTTTTAAAAAAAGTAAGAAGACCCTAACTTATTTTTAAGATCTTAACAAACTCCTTTATTTTTAATCATTTTAATTACAAAATTACCATTATTAACAACTTATAAGCTCCAACATTTTATTTTATCCAAACACTTCAACAACTTATTTTAAAAATAAGATCTAATATCTTATAAGCTTCTACATCTATATTTTGTTTTAAATATAGGAGTTTATAAGATGTTTTAAATAAGTTTAGTCAAACACTCTCTTAGTTCATTTTACACTTTTAAATTATATCTTAACACCTCAACCCTATATTAAAAATTGCTCCAATCCAAACTTAAAAGCAATAAAGAATTTTGAAAATAGCTTTGTCTATGAAAAGTACTTCCACAATTTATTTATAATAGAGCCGAATTCGGTTTATATATTTTATAAGTTTTGGACTATTTCGTGCTAATTTACACTATCAAATCCTTTTTCTTAAAAAAAAATAAAAAATCATGCACACAAAATTAACTTAACATAATACATGAGATAAAAAAAAATTCCTAATTAAAATATATAAACATCAAACTTTAAATGGGCTCAAAAATCAAAAGTCAGTTGGATCAAATTCAATTGTAAGAAATGGGCCGTACCAGAAATATTAAAATCAGAACTCTTTAAATTTAAGGAGCCCGACACTGTAGATTCGGTTCAAACTCAAGCTAATATCTTCACACAATCCACGGTTAGCTCCTCACCGACGGAAATCCTTCTCCGATCCCAAAGAATCGACTCTAGTTACGGTACGTATGTTCTTTTCTGTCTCTCTGTATGCATTGTTAATTTGAATTATATCCAGATGTCGAGAATAGAATTCTATTGTTTCCAGTATAAACTGTTTGATATGATTCGATTTAGTACTCCGAGAGGTCCGTTTTCGTATATATCCATTCTCAATCAATTATCAAATTACGGTGTGTTCTCTTTTATCCAGTTAGGGATCCTATTATCCGATCTGTTCGTTAAATTGCATTGCACGGTTGGGGAACGTATATATTGGTTTTTTAGATTTATTTCTCTAATGAGTGCTTGCATTGTTTTGTTAACTATGGGGGAATGCTCAATCTTGTGTAACTTTTAGCAATGACGTGTTTGTTCCTGAAATAGCATGCGAAATTAGCGATTCTGTTGTGGGAATTTCGCAAGAAGAAAGAAGCTAAATACTTCATGCTTCATATATTGGGTACGGGAAAATTTGAATTTTGGCTTTCTCTGAAAGCTTGAACTTGATGGTCAATGATCACATTGCCACAAATAGAAACTATATTCCATGGTAAATGAAGTTTGTATTTGGGGGATAATTGTATATTAGTTGTTATTACTCAGTTTGTTATGGTTATTGCAATTCAAATCCTCCATTCCATGAGCTATTTCATCTCCCATTCACATCATAAATAAATGCCAATAGTATTCAATATTTTCTTATAAATCACTTAGTTGTATATCTTAGATTCACTTGGCATGGCATGTATCGACTGTAGTGGAATAAGAGATGAAAATAGATCATTCACAATGGTTTTATTGATCTGTTAGGCCCAAGTAATCGTGATTACTTGATAAACATTGTGATCAGTGTATGGGTTATCAAGATAAGCAAGTAGCACCCATTTCATCGTTTTGTGTTATTGATTTTCCGTTGTTTCCTTTTTTGATGTCCATAGAAACTCATTTTTTCCCTTGATTTTTTTTTTTCAAGAAAGTCTACTCTAATTGTTCGAGAAAAGATGCTGTCTTCTGAAGAAGAAGAGATTTTTAAAGTTAGGAAACTAGAGATCTCAGACAAGAACAATGGATTCGTAGACCTACTGCAACAGCTGACTGTATGTGGCTCCATCTCTGATGAGGCATTTGAGCAACGATTTCGGGAGCTTGCTAAATACGGTGATGACCATCTTATATGTGTGATAGAAGACAATAATTCAGGTAAGATCATTGCAACTGGGAGTGTGTTTATAGAAAAGAAATTCATAAGGAATTGCGGTAAAGTTGGTCATATTGAAGATGTGGTGGTGGATCCTAGTGTTCGAGGTAAGCAATTAGGGAAGAAAATTGTTGGGTTCTTGTCTGATCATGCTCAAGCAATGGGTTGTTATAAGGTGATTCTTGATTGCAACGCTGAGAATAGACCATTTTATGAGAGATGTGGTTTCAAGCAAAAGGAAGTTCAAATGGTGAAATACTTTGCTTGATGAATGATCTTTTCTATTTTGGTGTGTCCCCAATTTGAATATGGGATAGCCATATTTTAGTTCCATCAATACATTTTTTCTGCACAACTCCCTCTGAGAGTACCATGGAGGTTGTCTGAAAGTTGTACAATTTATAGATGACATGTATTTTGATTCTATAGATGATTTATTGGCATCAAAGAACAAAGTTTCTAATATCTTCAATTTTGAGAGTTGAAAAACACAAATAACATATTCTCTAATTCTCTCATCCCCAGTCACCTATCCCAACAACTTCCGACTTTCATATAATGTTACCATTATATCAAGAATCATTATGTTATTGAACATTATTAGGTTTAATTGACACCAGTTTTTTTTTTTTTTTTTGGGCAAAAATCATCAACTTATTGAATATTATTAATTTTGATTCTAGTTTGTTCCAGTGCCTATCAGTATGTATTTCTATAATCCCATCAATTTTGTAACAACCCAGTAAATTTTTGTGTAAATCCCAGCTGTAGACAAAATGTGAGAAATCCTAGAATCATAATAGTGTGCTGCAAGAGAAATTTCATATGGTCTTTTTCTCTTGTTATTGTGTGTGTGGGGGGGGGGGGGGGGGGGGGAGGTTAGAGCTTTTGAAGCCTTAGCATCCAAGACTATGATGGTCATGTTTCTAGTAAAATATCAAATTCAAAAACAACCCTAGAACGAGCAAAAAAGATCAAGAAGAAGCAACTCAATAAAAAAACAACAAAACTCATTTTTATTTCGAGGAAAATACACACAGTACCGTGTGTAGATACTCGCACGCATGCATGTTTACAAAAACACAAGTACTCACAAACTCAAACCCTTTATTCATACATGTAATTTACTTCCTCGCACCACCTCATCATCAAGGCCGATCATCGGCCTCTCCGATATCTTAGTTTCCTTCTACACAAGCACAACCCGGAGCCGGCATTGCTGAGGCCTGTCAAAGTTGCACCTGCGAGGAAGGTCCCTGGCTCTCTGATAAACCTGCTCCATTTCCTCCGCCCCCGGGAAGCCCTCCTGCTGCTGCTGCTGCCTCACCGCATGCCTGATAGCTTCGCACCTGCAGTCCGGGTTCACGTTCCTCAGCTGCTGGCAGCATTGCCTCAGATTATACCTCTCCTGCTGCCCTTGATTAGCCTCCTCCGTTTTCATCTCAATAACTTCCTTTACGTCCTCTTCTTCTTCGTCGGAGCCGTATGGGCCCCTGCTCTGTGAGATGTACCTTTGGCACGAGCGGAAGGGACGCCCCTGCAGCTGCCGGCGGCACTCTTGGGTCTGCCCTTGGTTCGCCTCCTCGTCAACCTCAGTCGTGATGATGGTGGTGGTGTAGGTTGTGGCTCGGGCGAGGGCCACCAGAGCCACCAGGAGAGCTGCTAAAAGGGCCACCTTCTTCGCCATAGTTTCGACTTTCGAGGGCCAGCTAGAGAATATTTATTTTAAAGAAAGGAAATATGTAGCTAGTTGTGATGATGATGTGAGAATGGAGCGGCGAAGGGGGGTAATTTATAGTGGATTTGTGGTCGTGCATGGCTTTTACGTGTTGTGTGATGGGAGTAGGTGGATGGATTTTGGTGGGGGGGTTGAGGGTTGCGTTTACGAACCTCCACATAGATTTCTACATGCAGATGTTGCCAAAAAGACAAGATTTTTGGAAGGATCTTAAAGTTAGTGGAACTATAATGTAGTATTGAAGACATCTTTTATTGCAAGATCAATTAATTGATAATTCCTAGCTCTAATATGTAATCGTGGTACTTGAAACGTTTTCTCACAAACAAAGTGGGAAATCGGATTCGAAGTTGCACTAATTTTCTACATGGGTTTTCACTCAGTGATTTTAAAGCTTGTGACCAGTTTAAATCATTTATTTCACTATATATTTTATCTATTATTTCATTGCATATGTATAGATGTATAATATGTGTATTAAATATATTTTTATAAAAATAATTAATTAAGAATCAAATACACTTTACATATATACATCACATTGAAATAGAAGATGAAACAAAAAATGAAATAAAGGATCCAAAGTGGCTTGCGACACAACTTCAATTTCAAGTTTTCAACATATGAATATGTGAAGGACTTTGCTTAGGGTGCCAATTGTGTCCCTTTCCACCACATCGAAAATCATAAGTTCTTTTATTTCTTCTTTTGTAGACAAGAACTTAATCTCTCAAATACTTCTCCATTTTGGATCTTCAATTTTAAATAATAATTTATTTTTTATTTCACCTTATAATATATGTTAAGTATATTAAATATTTTTTTAATAAAATACTTATTTATAAATCTTATATATATATATAACATGTATCACTAAAATAAAATAAGAAATAAAATATTATTTAAAATATAAGATTCAAAATGCTTTCGAATTGACCAATTAATTAGGGGATTGATGGTCCAATTTAATAATCAATTACCATAATCACTTTCTTTATATGATGGAGACCCAAATAATTAAATATATATATATATAAATTAATTAGTTATTGGTGTTAGTAAAATAGTTTAAAATATATTCAAAAATAAGAATAAAATACCAAGATTAAAAGAAAAAGCGCAATAAGTATATTATAAGATGATCTCTTTAATATATAAAATATACAAGAGAGACAATAGTTTTAGCTTTTCCATCAAAGTTCTTAGATTTGAATCATTATCCACTATTTTGACAATGTCATATTGATTTATTCCCGCATTGTAAGTCTTCATTATTAAAAAGAACGATTAATTAGCTCAAAAATAATAATATTTTCAAACACTTCATACAAAATAAATATATAGTAATTCTCTAATGAAATTGGTACAATTTTGAGTTTTGATTCTAGTGAGAAATTCAAGTCCATAGCTTCTAAGCCGAGCCAATTGAACAACCTAAATTAGTCCATAACTATGATCGAATTGAAAAAGGATTCATTCATATCTTATATTATCAATCCAACTAAAAATTAAATAAGTGATGTTTTGCAGGCTCCTTTAGGTAATAATCCTTCGTTCTCATGGAGGGGGATTTGGGATGCATTATCGCTGCTTCGAGAAGGCCTTCGTTGGCAAATTAGAAATGGCGGTAAAATACGTACATATCTGGAATGATCGTTGGTTACTCAGACAACCTTCTTTTCAAGTGTTCTCTCCACCAAAGATTATTCCTGGTGATTCTTTGGCTTCAAGATTGATTGATGGAGACACAGGTAGGGTACCAACGAATCGAACCGGCTCGCAAGCTTCACGAGTCGAGGTTGAGCTCTAATTTGAACCGATCTCGAGTCATTTGTATCTAGACTCGAAGCTCACGAGTCAATATATAATTAAATATTAATTTTTATTTTATTAATAAATATATATTATATTGTTATTTTTTCATTTTAAGTTCGAGCTCAAACTCGAACTCGAGCCTGCAGTTTTTCACAATTCATTTGCCAATTTGAGACTTATCGAGCTGAGCTAAGCTTGAATTTTTGTCGAGTCAAACTCGAGCTTAAAATTTTAGGCTCGTTGAGCTCGAACTCGAACTTGAAAATTTTGTTCAAACTCAACTCAGCTCGGCTCGATTGCACCCCTGGACATAGGTATGTGGGATTATACCTTGATTAATGAGGTTTTTCTGGAGCCCGACAAAGATACCATCTTAGCTATACCTCTGGGCCAAAATAGCAGTGAGGATCAATTAGTGTGGCATTACTCCAAATCCGGCTGCTTCACTGTCAGAACCGCTTATTTTCTCGCCCTCTCCTTGAAAAATCGGTTGATTGAATCCATCAAAGGGTCTGCAAGCAGAACTAATAGGGACTTCAGATTTATTTGGGCAAGCAAAGTCCCTCCTAAAGTGCAGCATTTTGCTTGGCGAGTAATGCGTGATTTTAAATTCTGGCTCACAACTTTTGTGATATGTGTGAGAATATGGTTGAGGATCCTTTACACTGTTTACTTTTGTGCCAGTTTGGGTCTTTTATAACCTGCCGTATTCATGCGTTTGCCACGCGGTCGACTCTGTCTCAGATTGGTTTTGGAAAGTATACGAGAGCCTTGATCATGTTTTGTTTGAATTTTTTATGGTGTGTTGCTAGTGCTTGTGGTATTGTAGGAATAAACGCAATTTTGATGTGGGCAAATGGCTACCTCTGGAAGCTGTTAATTTGCTTGACAGTTCCTTGCTACATATCGAGAAGCCAAATTACTGGATCCATAACATAATGATGGTAACAGCCCGGTGAATTGGGTAGCGCCGAAACTAGGACAGATTAAGATAAATTTTGGTGCAGCCCTTTTCAAATACTCGGGCCAATGTGTAGCATGGCAATCAAGACTTGTGGAGGGACTCTTTGACCTTCAAACTGCAGAAGCATATGCAGCAAGATTGACATGTGAAGTTTGCTCTAATTATTAATGGCCGAAAGTCGTGATTGAAGGCGATTGCATTTCAGTGATTCGTGCTCTTGAAAATCGATCAGTTGGGTTGTCGACCATTACCCTCTAATTTCTAATGGCCGAAAGTCGTGATTTAAGGCGATTGCATTTCAGTGATTCGTGCTCTTGAAAACCAATCAATTGGATTGTTGATCATCGGCCCTCTAATTTCGGATGCAAAGGAATTTCTGACCTATTTAGTGAATGCTTTTTTTACCCATATTCGAAGAAGTGCGAATAATTGTGCTCATTATATTGCTAGGCAAACTGTAGTATTGAGTTTAGATGCTTCTGCTGGAGCTAATGTACATACAAAGGCCCTAGCCTTTGATTTCCTTTAATAATATCTCCTACCATTTATTTCAAAAAAAAAAACGACTAAAAATTAAATAAGTCAAATTGCAAACCGAGATTAAATCAGCGAAGTGAAAGCCCAAGTACCAAACTTAAACTTCTATGATAGTGCTAATTCAAATATATAAGTTTGATTTTAATTACATTTACTTTAAAATATTAATTAATTAATCAAATATTACCACCCTCGTATTTTTATGTGTGAGTTTTGATGTTCAAAGCTAAAAATCCCAAAAAAAAAAAAAAAAAACGCAACATTTGCCTAGCAACTAATTTGATAAAATCAAACCTTCACAAATAATTTTTCCTGCACAACAAAACCTCCTATATAAAATAACCTCCACTGACAAGGATTGCATTTTCACAAAAAGGCTAACCTTTATACCCGGATTTATAATTTAGAGGATGTTTGGGTAAACTTATAAGTTTCTTAAAATATCTTATAAGATATTTAAGAACTTATAAGATGATAAAAAAATTTTAATAATTTTTTGAAAAAATGAGCTTATGAGATCCTAAAATAAGATGTTAGCATCTTATAAGTTCTTTTAAAAAAATTAAGGAGGTCCTAACTTATTTTTAAGATTTCAACAAGCTCATTTATTCTTAACCATTTTAATTATAATATTGTCATTACTAACATCTTAGATCCAAAATCTTATTTTAACCAAATAGTTCAACAACTTATTTTAAAATAAGATCTAACATCTTATAAGTTCCAAAAATATCTTATAAGATGTGGGAGCTTATAAGATGGTTTAAATAAGTTTAGCCAAACACCTTCTTAGTATTAATTTGTACCACATTTAGTATATGTACATAATTATCAAAAAGTTATAACAAGCATTTATTTGTTTTTGCTATATTTTTATTTTATATATTTATTAAATTTTACATAATCAGAAATACATAAAAAGTAGTAATATGAGAAGTTAATAAATTAAAATAAGTCTTTGATGAGAAAAAAGAGATACTTTTTCTTATATCGTTTTCTTCTTGGAATAAAAAGAAAAAAGAAAAGAAAAAGGGTTTCCATTGGCATCTTAGATCAAAAAAGCGCCTTACAATTAGGGCAACGTCATTATAAAACCCCCTTCGATCCTCTATTCTGCCGTCGCCTTCGAGTTGCCTTATCTGTGGATTAGCATCCAGTACGAAATATTTGTTTTAGTTCTATTTCTATAGAACTATAATTTGAATTTAAATTTGTAGTTGTAAGTAGTACTTGTCTTTGTTTGTTTGTTTCGCAATGTTGATTTATTTTTTTTCGATGATCTAAGTTAAAGAAATGATGAAAATCTCAGCATGTGCAGACGCAGCATCCGCCGGAAAAAAGATCAATTCTGTTGATGCGATGAGCGGCACTTTCCACACGAGATTTCTGATTCTTAGTTTTCTTTGTCCCTGAGTTTAATCCTCTACTTTCGTGAATTTTTTCGGGGTGTTTGAAATTTGATTTTCTTTTACGGAGGTCTTTTTGTTTTAAAAAAAATTCTTGCTTTTTACTGTTTTACAATGTCTTGTACAATTTCACGCAAATTTGAAGGTAAAATCTGGTCAAACTGGGACTCTGATATGAATATGTTGAATGTTTTTATTCATCTTGAGTAAGAATTTTTCTTTAAGATGCGTAAATTTATGGGCAAAAAGGTGATTCGGCGGAGGAGGATGTGGTAGGAATTCAACGGCGGATTCATGGTTGGTGATTTCAACAACTTGACCTAATTAGAAGAGTTCCAAAATCGAAAGGAAAATATTCCCTGTACTGGTTGTGGATGGTGAATTTTCTCACAGATCTTGCCACTGATCAGCATTTGTTTTTCCTCGAAAAAGTACTTATGGTTAGCGCTGCTAATGAATAATCCCAATTCGAATTTAGTGTAATATTCAATATATTAAGTCCTGTTTGATACCACATATTAGCCACTACAAGAGACAATAATATCACTTAATAACATGTTTGATATGCTATATAAAAAGTTTGGGCCAGCCCACCTTTAATGATAGCACGCATTGTATTCGCGACTCACGCATATTCAAATCGTGGGGTTGGGGGTGCGATTACACAATCGCACCCCTTTTTACTATTTCGTCTTTGTGGTAAATGCCCCATTTTGAGCTCCACGAGCACCCATTACCAAAATTTTCACACATTTTCATCATTTCTAACGACCAGCACGAGCAGCTCCCACTACAGATCCCCTTTTGGTCTTCTATTCGTTGACAGTTGACAGTTGACAGTAAATCGAAGATATTTGAGGCTTATTTTTGCCATGTTTTTGGTCATTATTTGGAAAATCCTTTCATTTCTATCAGGGAAAGAAACTCACTTGTAATCGTGCAGACGGTGGGGGACACATCGGCGAAATCTCCGCCAGAATCCAGCACTAGTTGCCGTATGTGTACGGCAAGCAGTCTTAGGAAAATTGCCACCCTCCGAGGTATCCCATATTATGAGATGCTTCTGTATTTGAAATGGGGAGTTTGCTCCTTTCCGTCAGTCGGTTGTACATTAAAGAGGTTGATTGCATATGATGCGCAATTAGCCAAAGCTTTGTGTTAATTTCATATATTGGCATTCTGTTTTGATTTGGAAACAATCATAAAAGGCCCAGCATAATAATATGGTCACTGTTCGTTTTCCTTCTTATATGAGGGTTGTTTTGGGGATTTTATATAAATAGACGAAAAATTGGGAAAAGCATATATATATATATATATATGCTTCAAATATCAAAAGCATATATAAAGAAATTCTGTAGCAGACAAATAAAATCATATATAAAGGTGGGTGAGAATCACACCGTCAACTTATGCCAATGTTGACATAAGATTAATTTTTCCTTTTTCCAATTTTTACAAAGATCCGCAGCAGTTGGGGTGTTCGCCTTCGCCGGATTTTCCTACTGTTCCTCTGGAGCAACACACCGTTGTTGAGAAATTAAAGGCGACGATTTTAGGGAGAGTATAATTTTATTTCCAAGCGTTGTAATTGAGGGACACGTACTTCACAATGGGAAAGGGTAAAATAGGTATATCATTTGTAATGATGCATATCAAATAGGATATTACATTAGGAGAGAGATTGGGTGGCAGGTAATTTTTAGCTACAATCTTATGTATCAAACGGTAGTATGAACATATGAATGGTGGCTAATATCCAAGATTCATCTCACCACTACTATAGAGCCCATTACCTAAATTCCGAATCAAACGAAGCTTAATCAAATTCGAATTGAATCAAATCCTAAGATATTCAAATTTAATATTTGGTATTATATATGTATAATTTTTGTAATTTTCAAATTCAACTCTTCTTCAACACCTATATCAAATAATTTGAAATTCAAATAACGAATTGTGTCGGTCAAATTTGAATCGAATTTAAATATGTCGAATAATTACTTGAATTAAATTTAAATTCAATTTAAAATTTAAGTCGAATTCGATGCTCAAATATCCAACTCGATTCGATTAACAGCTTAGTTAAGTGAATTTCCATCCTTTTCCCCCCAAAATAAAGAAGGGCTTTTCAATAAGCATTTTTCTCAAAGACTTTATTTGTACAGTTTCTTTTCACATTCTTGAATTCCAAGAAAAAATGATCTGTTAAACGCAAAATATATTCCTTCATATCAAAGACAAGACATGTTTAGGATTATCTGAACCCCAAAGAAACAAGAACCACACACACACACGTGTTTGTGTGTGTAAAAGGACTGATTAAGTCAAACACACCTTATTGTAATGTTTCAATGTCTTGAGTTAAAACTATTAATTTATCAATTCAAGTCTTAACTTGTTCCTTGCCTTTCCCATCACTTAAATATCCTCATGTACAAAATCAAAAATGCATCAAAGGGACAAAGTCCCACCTTGCCTGCATGCTAATATTACATGTATCACAGTGGACGACGATATATACTGAACCTCTCTCTGTGTTTTATTTAGTCAGACTTTTCAATCTCTTTGAATCTTCGATCCCATTCTCGGCTCTCATAGTCCTGCTCAGACAGATCCCTCTCTGTACTATAAACAATTCTGTCCTTGCCAATGAACGTCCTCTGAGCCATGTCCCGAGCACTTAAAAGCTGAAAGCATTAGAAATAAGAGGTTATATTCGAGATGGCTGACTACAATACAAGGAAAAATGGAAAAAGGAACAAATCTCATTGTCAGTTATATTAAACTTCATCGGCAATGAAAAGATCATAATTTGGAACCAAACTAAGCATTTATCGCTATACCAATGGATGAAAGAATAACCTAATGCACATAATTTATTTTTTTATAAATGCATCAAATGAATATAACGAGTGTAAAGTAAACAAACATCCACAGAAAATAAGTGTTATGATGGTCCAGAATAACTTTGAAGAGTTGGAAACAAATCTAAGCAGGATTTTGGTGACTGGCTGTGAAATATCATTAATGTGTTTACCTTCCGCCTTAGAGAAAGATCTGGTGATTCAAGTGCTCTGGCACGCTGTTCCCTGGCTCGGTTCCTTTTAACAATTTTGGCATTTTTGTTTTGGATGAAAAACCATCGGATTAATGGAATTGCAAAGAAAGAACCAGCATAGATCTGCAAGGTTTAATTCAAACTTTTAGAGAAAGCAACATCAAACTAATTCAGCAGCAACAAGACAATTACCAATAGGGAGTGCACACTCTAAGCAATGAGAATTCACAAACGAGCTAGAGGAGAGGGCGGGGGACCAATGCCAATATCTTGCCACCCAAAAAAAAAGAAAAAAGAAAAAAAAGAAAAGAAAATGGCAATATTCACACCATTGCTTCTAGAGAGCAAAATAATGAAATGCTACTTAAAGAAAATTCATATCATTGCTTCAACTGACTACAACAAAGAACTACCACTTATGACTTAAAAAGGTGGAATATTAGAAACACCTGACAACGAGAAACATGATTTTACAACTAATGATTGAATGACCAGATTCAATCTTATCCAAGTAGGGGAAAAATGAGCACTCGTTAACTTTTGTTCTGAGGGTGGCAACTAAAACTTGCAAATGAATATCCAAATATTAACGTTTCATTTGCAGATAAGCAGGCTTATTTCAGTAAGATAATGTAATTTAAACAGAGAAATAAAAATGGCAAAACAACTTGCTCATGTTGAATGAATTAATTACCCAGGAGGTTGTCTATAATGTTGAAAAGGTTTATAATTGTAACTTTTATTTCTAAAAACACAGTTGGGTGCAGAATTTCCACATTTGAGAGTCACAGCTTGCTTATGGCGCAATCCAAACATGCAAGAGTACATCAACAGTAGCATACCTGAAGCAGGGGAAATATGTCAGACACAAATGATACGAATCCACTTGGACTAGCCGTCATATTCCTTCAAGTTAAAATTCAAACAATTAAGTCAGAGAAATGGGGGGAAAACTTAAAATATCTAAACAAAAAGCAATGCAAGAAGAATCGTACTTAAACATGGTACCGAGAATTATAACCCCAAATAAATTAAGGCTGCCGAGACCAATCACCATTGCCCTCTCCGAAGCACTAGTTTTGCTGCAGAAAACAATAACTCATATTAATATAAGAAATGCATGATATTAAGCAAAATAAAAACTAAGAACAAAAGAGTACCTAAATTGCCATGTCTTTTCCTTAAAAAACTTTTCAACTTCTCCAACCCAATCAGCCCATCTTCTTCCAACATATTCCTTCCGCCCACTCCTCTGTGGAGCAGCAGTGCGTTGTAGTGATGCAAAACAGTATAAAATATTCCCCTGCAGGCACAGATCAGTTTAATTGAAGAGAAACTAATGCTGATTTAATATGATTCAGGTAATTACTTATAACATATACCAAATTGAATTAATTGATGCAGACAGTACAAGACTTGTTCAGAGAGTAGTTTTTGGTTTGCCACCTTTTAAGTAAATGAAAAAAAGTTGCAACAGCAAAAGCAAGCAGGTAATCTAACATATGATATAGTATTAGGTTTCTTGAATCCACATGACAAACTTATAATGAAACTCATGTTATACTCTAAATGTGCATGAGTATGAACAAAATCTTTTACTAATGAATAAAACTCATGAAATTTGGATGGTACCATATAGATCAAGGGAACAAGTTTGATACTTCTAGCCAAGTCAATGCATCATAGGAGAAAATGATCATCATGCAACTCTTTTTATAGATTACAAAATTCATTTTGCAATCTTAGACTTCTTAAAAATTTACCATCCTATGCAACTCCACTACATACTGCTCCAAAATGAAAAACCACAAGTGGTGCCACACCAATACAATCTGCATACCCAATTGGTATAAATTGTGCAGAGAGAACTCATACTGTTTCCTACAAGCAAAGAGTTTGCACCTTCTTCTGCAACTACATAATGGAGGAGATATGAAGCCACATGCGTTTAGGCAAGATACAGATGCAGAAAACCAAAATTCTGACTCACCTCTTCATCTACCTCTGGCTGACCATCAAATCGTAGTAGCACGGGTAGTATGTATGACTCGTCTTCCTGAGCAATTGCAGAAAATATAGTAAATAGTAAGAAAGACGGAGAGCTCAGCACAAATAGATATAAAGATATTAGCATGCCTACAAATAGCACAAATACAACCAAAACCAAAATTATAGAAACAAACACACAAGATGCACGCATGTTAACCATGCAATCACAAATATTGCGGTTGAGGTATAAGAAAATGGAATCAATTGTTAAAAGTGTTTTAATAAACAAGAACCATTGATGTATTCAAATTTAATAGCATTAACTGACTCTTATACATCTATCAAAACCAGCCAACTCAAACTAGAAAGCTAGAGAATCTGTTGTTTTTCTAAGATGAAAGAGCCCAGTAAAACTACTAGCTTTTATCTCAAAGTATAAGTTCGGTAGTACCATTTTTCCAGTAGTCTCAAGATCAAGATACGGAGCAAGTTCGTCAGCTGTGACAACACCACCATTTGAAGCTATGTATTGTCCAATCTGCAGAAATATTTCAGGAAAAAAGAAATTATCACAAAAAAACTCGTTGTTAACATGTAGAAGGACCGTAACCATCATGCCAGCTTCATGTTTATGATTAAACAGGATAATCCAGGGGATAGGTTAAAAAGCTAAACAAAGAAGACAAAAAGGTTAAACATTAAGTACCATAATCATATTTAATATCCTGGATTCAAACATTTTCCTGTATAAAACTACCAGGAACAACATCTAAGGCAGTCAAGTGCTCAGCTTGAAACTAAGAAGTCACATTTGCAGCCTGAAATCTTAAAAGAATTATCTTAAGGTAAGATCTAATAACCTAATAATGTCCTCGCATCTACAGCAAGATCACTTTGTATGTACTTCAGACCTAAGATATATCTACAGCACTCCTTACTCTTTCCTGCATATTATCTGAACGATGTCAGTTTCACATCTGTAACTCGGCACTTTGTGAGTTAGCTGAGAGGTCAGAGATCATGTTTGTAATCTGATGTTTGCTTTAAAAGCTAATTAAGTTTGACTATTGCTAGTGAAAATCACCCATATTAACCCACCGAAACCCATCGTCAATAATTGGTTGTGAGTGCAATCATTTATTTTAATGGGATTACAAGCCAATTAGAATCATTACATAGTTTGGTCTAAATCGGTGATACAATTAACTCATTTAAATCTTAGGTATGGTGAGAAATTCTTCAAATTTAGAGAAGATAGACATAAATTAAAGATGTAGAATGATTATAAAATCAACATGATAACGGACCACTGAAATCAGTGCTCAATTTATTACCAACTTCCACCTTTCTTCTTCAATCCCTTGATTGGGATCACCATCCCCGAATACGAAGGAAAAAACCTGAAGAGTAGGAAATACAAAGAGTTTATCTTTAAAGAGTAGGAAGCAACCATAACTATACAAACTGCAGTTAGAAATTTTTCCGTACAGACTCAATGAAGTTCATCCCACCATCATTTTCTCTAACTCTTCGTCTCCTGTAATAATATGGATCCCAATACCTGGATAAAGGAATTACAAGGGTGAATTGAAAAAACTTCCACCCAAATTTCTCTACATCAGAAAAAAAGTCACAAATATGCTGGCATTGTTCTTCTATAGCCAAGGCAAGTTATGCTGGACAAAAGCTTATGAGAAGGACAGCTGAAGAAAATCACGGTGATTATGAGATTCGGAGTTGCTTTCTTCGGCGTTCATAGACTCTCCAATCTCAAGGCCTGTGTATTATTATTCTGAGGAAGAGGAGGAAATTTTTTCATTTTCCTAGAAGAGGGTATAGTCAACCTTCCTCATGTTCTGCACTGTTCATTAGCATGACAAAAGCAAAAGGAAGATAACACTAAAGGATTATTCAATTATTCCTCGCATCAGCAGAAAAAAAGTAACAAATTAAACTATCCCAAGATCACTGAGGCCTCTAGGTCTTTTGGGGTTCAATCCTTTCTTAGGCATTTATAGACTCTCCATCTCAAGGACTGTCCATCATTACAAGGAAGATGGAATGTTTATTGTCCTTTAGAAGAGGGTATAGTCAACCTTCCGTCGTGTTTTGCAGTGTTCAGTAGCACAATAAAAGCAAAAGGGGAGATAACACCAAGACTTATTGATTTATCCTCACACTAACAAAAAGAAGTAACAGATTAGGCTATCCCAAGTCTTTTGAGTTCAATCCAACTGTGGGGGCTAAAAATGTTATGTATCAGAATTGTATCCTCCCTGTTTCGTGTCCCCTACCATTTCCCTTCCTACCAAAGTATTGGTGAACATTCATTCACCTCCACCAGTCATTCCCCTTTCCCAATCTACTCCGGTTCTTCCTACCAAATGAAACCTCAATGTGAAGTTTGGCAGATGAAGATCCATTTCCAAACTGGTGGTTTTTCATGATCTGGTAATTGGAGGATATAACATAAGGAATGCTAATCCAATATACAGATTCCTGATAGCACATAAAAAGTTCAAAGCACTACCAAAAAATTCTCAATAACCTAAAGAACGCACTATATGGTATATATACTTTAATTAAACACCCCATCACTGATGGGCAGCTACCAATCCCTTTACATTTCTTTTGCAGTCAATACACCTATGTGAAACAGAAAGTTGTTATTATGTAACTAAAAACCTAGAAACAAGAAAGTAAAGCTTATATCTGGTGTCAAGCAAACAATGGTACTACCTAGCAAAAAGTCCAACCATTAAAACCTAGCTTCATAGAAATCACAAGTATGGTTACACTTAGACCCTCCTTTTACTCTATATATCGGACAAGTCATGAGATAGAGATATTACCAGAATAAATCAGTTGGGCTGAGATAAAAAGTGAAACCGGTGTCATAAGATCTTCCTCGTCTGCCACGATTGTCTGACTCACTGTTGGAAACCATGAACAGAAAAACTTACAATTAAAGCATAAGCCATAGAGATTGCATTAGATGCAGGAAAGCTACCTTCAAAACTCAGTAATGGACATGGAAAGGTGAAGATTTGTACCGGCTACTTGAGGCTATAGCAATTATTGTGGTATATACAAGAACAATGGATGCAATCAGTGCTGTCCCAAAGGAAACTCTCACTAAATACTCGACTGCCATCTGTCATCCAAAATTTCATTCCAATCAAAATATAACCATCATGAGACAGCATCAGTCCACAAACAAAATGCCTATACCTTCCCCTTTTCCAGCAAAGGTTCAATTTTTATCCTAAATGACTTTGCAGCGAGCTTTGATTGATAATCCTTGGGAAAAACATATAAAACATCACCTTCATCTGACACCTATTGAAGAAAGAGCATCACAACCATAACCATTCAACAACATTTTCCAAATTATAAACATCCCATCTACAAATTATCATACAAAGCATGATAAATGACCTCTAAGAAGCCATCAGTATCGGCAGCAATAGCCTGAAGAGCTTTCTGAGCTTCATTCAACTTGAGCCCGGCTTTGCTCGCCACATCACCAATGGTGACTCTCCTCCCGCTGGAATCAATGGCGTCCATCGTTCTCTTCCGCACGTCGGGCGGCAATTTATCGCTCTCGACACTGCCGCCAGGCCTAATTGCTGACGTCGTGGATACATCAAAACTACTGCTGCTGCTGCTAGCCCTAATTACGGAGACGGCTGTTTTGCCGCACCGAAATTTTGTGGGTTGGGGAAGAATCAGGGATGGCGGAGGAGTAAAATAATGGAATTTGGAGGGTTTAAATGGTTTAGGGTAGAGGCTTAAGGATTGCGATTTTGGGGTAACAACTAAGAAGTAAGCGGACATGGATGCCATTTACGGCTTTGTTTTGCAGATTTTTTGCGTGCTTTTATTTGTTTCTACATAGGTTTTCGCCCATGGATGAAAGATATTTTTCAGATTTTAATCTTAAATAATTATAGATACATACTATATATATTACTGTGTATGTGCTCGAAATTGAACGTTATTTTTCTTGGTGGGGAAGACGCCAACTTTTCTGAGTGAAGACTAGTTGATTGGAAAGCGGGAGGATGATGCCTGTGAATTCACAATTTTACCCTCTCATGGTCCTGCTCCTGCTTACCCCCCCTGTCTCTCTCTCCCTCCCTTTTTTCTTTTTTTTGGGTTTCCCCCTTTTTTCTACTTTTTGGGTTTTATTTTTCATTTTTAACACAATTATATACGAGCATCTTGGGAACCTTTTTTTTTTGTGTCTGGGAAAGCCACGTTATTTGAATCAATTAATATGCTCGCAAACTTATAATTTAGTAGTTGATTAAAAAGTATTTTATAAATAAAATTTTTTGATTCAATTTTAATTATTTTTTTAATTTATACACACGCTCACACCAAAAATTTATTAAAATAAGAATCCTGGACCTCATAATATAAATCAGAGACTCCATTTACTTGACTACTGTGGATAATCTCTGTAAAGCTCAAGATACATGTACAGTTTAAATTTGAGAATTGATGTGGTTGCCTCTTTAGTTTTCATACAATATTTGTTGCAAAATCATGAGAACCTATGGTTTTTTATTTATGAATCCAGAGAAAAAGTACAGAGAGTTAAAGAGGAGTGCTCCCCATCACAATATACGTTCATGGAAAGATTCCTTATCCTCTTGAAGTCCACTCCCAGGTAAGGCTGCCGATCGTTTTTGGAACTGCAATGAGAAAGTCAGTCTCAAGATTTTCTTTGTCGGATTAAGCTCATCGACACAATCTTGTAGCTTCCTTGATAGCAGGACTCTCAGCACATGGAGCATGTGTAAATCCAACCTCTATAAGAACATAAAATGGAGCCAGACCCATCTCTGATCATAATTGCAAATGGTGGGCATTTCCATTTTCATGGCTGCATGCTGTGTTGATTTTCCAACCCATATGTGTGTGTGTGTGTGTGTGTGTGTTTGTCTGTCTGTCTGTCTCTGCGCCTGTGTGCCACTGTGTTGGGTGGGGTGCTGGCCCAGCTCTAATAGAAGTTGTAACTTGTGTTGCTAGCTGAGCTCTACTATTATTTCCTCTAAAGAGTTGTTCTGCGCTCTGCAGTACAGCAATTTTCTTTCCATTCAGAATTTTCATTTCTGTGCACCATGTTATTCCTATTTCCTATTTCTCTCTCTCTCTCTCTCTCTCTCTCCCCACTGCCGTGGATAAAAAGATCAGAAAGTCCTCTGTCAACTCTGAGTTGGGGAACAGCTCTGCTTATCAGTAGGAAGATTGACCTATTGCTTAATGTCTATGACTGAAATGTGAAGTTTAAAGCACCATGTCGGCCAAAATGAACCCATTCTGCCATGGGGCATCAGATAACCAAGGGCAGCACGGTCTCTTCCTCCATAACACAAAATGGCAGGAAACATCTTCAAGTTGGATCATATTGCAGATTCTTCAAAGCAACAGTTTGTGGCATTCGTGAACTTTGGCATTCCTTATTCCTTTCTAAAGATCTTCAACTTTCCCTAGGATAAGTTCCAGAATGGTTTTTTCCTGTTTTTTGGTCAGGAAGGTAGGCATTCTTGATTTAAAACATAGAGCGACACCATTGGCTTGGTTCCATAGCAGCTGGAAACATAATCTTTAGAATAGTTCTTCACTGTCTGAAGCAAAATAGTTGCTGGAGTGTACCAACATCCTATAAATTCAATAAATATTTCATGAGATTTGAGGTAGGACAAGAAAATGCAGAAATAGCATATTCCATCTGGTATTAGTTGGGTGACCAAATCCATCAATTGGAGGAATCCAAGGATCAAACCACGTTTGCTCACACGAGTTCACTGCAACTGATTAGCATGCACCATTTGTGATAACGCCTCTGCAAGAAAAGATATCTTCTAAATCCAGGAGCCCATGTCTAATGAGTTAGGAAATGGCTTCCAAGAAGTTCCCATCTCCAAGGACTCGTAAATTTGTATAAAAAGTTGGCTGCTTTGAGTACAGAATCCAGCCCCACTTGGCATGAAAAGAACATTCATATCTATAGTTTTTGTTAATCGTAGTCCATCAGAACTCTCAGGCCTATATAATCTGTCCCAGCAATTGAGATTTCTTTGCAATTAACGAAAAGAACCTTTAGAATTAGCAAGGCCATCCATCAACATATTGTAGGTCGCAATATCAGGCATAAACCCTCTATCCAACATCTCATTCACCAAGACTTCTCCCTCCTTTCTTCTACCTTCTTCAATATAGCCCGAAATCAAAATCCTGTACATCATACCGTCTGGATCCAAACCCTTTCTGGCAGCCAACAACCTCAACTTATTTGCTTCCAGTGCTCCTCCCACGCTACACATATCTTGAAGTAGACAACTAAACGTCACACTATCTGGTATAATGCCCTCATCAAGCATTTTTCTCATTAAATCAACCGACTTCTCCGTCCTTCCAACCCCACGTAAGCCTTCAACCAAAGTCGTACAAGCAATCAAGCTCGGCGGATAACCTTTGCCCCACATCTCATCCACCAATTCGAACGCCCTCTCCACCTTCCCACTGACACAAAGCATCTCAATTAACACAAAATAATCAAACCCCCTGGGCAAAGCCCCTTCCCTCAAAAACTCAATCATCAAATCAGCTGCCTCCGTCACCTTCCCAGTTCTGCCAAGCCCATCAACCAGGATCTCACATGTTACACATGAAAAGTCGCATCCCAACTCGATCATCTCCCGTGCCATTCCAACTGCCTGCTCCACCTTCCCATCCTGAAAGAATCCCTTGATCAAGGTATTAAAACTAACCACATTCGGAACACACCCTTTTTCCTTCATCTCCCTAAACACCTCTAATGCCAACCCAAATTTATTGTTCCTACAATAGCCATTAATCAATATATTGAACGTGGCTGCATCTGGCTTCACCCTTTCCCTAACCATCCTTCCATAAAACTCGACCCCCCTATCCAATTTCCCGAACTTAACAAAACCATGGATCACAATATTATACAATGCAACATTTGGCTTGCCATCAATTAACCTTCTCATAGTATCAAACGCAAAGAGTGCATCATCAAATCTACCAGTCCTACAAAACGAACTAATGGAAACACGGAAAATCGGTTCAGTTTTAGGGCAAGAAAAGATACCGTCTGAGCAGGGGCAAGGATTAGAGGAGATGAACTCGAGAAGCGACGGGAGAGAATCGAGACGGTTGGTGGACACGAGAGACCGCACCATGTACACGAATGTGGAGTGATCATGGCGGAACGAGTCGAGTGTGGCGGCGTAACGGAAGAGATGGAAGTCGAGGTGGCTGAGCGTGGGGTGGTAGCGGAGGCGGGATTTGAAGAAGTGGAGGAGGTCTTTTGGTGTGATGGCGATGGGGCTCTTTTTGAGGTGGGATTCGAGGAGGGTGATAAGTTGGCTTAATTGGGTTTGGGCGGCGGCGGCGGCGGCGGTGGTGGAGGGGGTGAGAGCGGAAAGAGAGGATGAGAAGTCCGGGAGTAGGGGAGACGGAGGCGACGTAGGGTGGTGGTGTCGGGCTTTTGGGAGTTTTCTGGGGGATATAATTCTGGACATGCCGCCGTGCTCACCGGTTGCTCCGTCGTCTTTCAAGGGATCCTCTCCAATGTTCAGGTGAAGTCAAATTATAGAAGCGCACTGAACTTTGTTTTCTGATACTGTTGACAGAGAAAAGCGATTTTTCCCAGATTGAATTTATACAATACGCCCCTCAACTATGAATTATTGGCAAATAGCCCCCCAAAATTTGGGATATTGGCACTAACCTTCTTTGTCTTTGGATTTAAAGTTTTCTGTGCCCCATCATTAAAATTTTAAAAGTGCAAATTAGTCTCTTAAGAAAACGTAAATCTCATGGCATAGAATTATAAAGAATTTGAAACCCTAAAATTTTGAATCTTTGATAATTATTCTATTAGATATTGAATTTAACACCCACAAGATAATACTTGTAGGTTGGCAAAGCACATTGATTGGATATGCAAAAAAATTGATAAGAATATAAGGAGAGCTGATTAAAAAATAAGCCAAAAAAAAAAAACAAAAATACTTTTTTTTAACATAATCGAGATTAACAAAGGGTGATAAGAGACACAACATAAGGAATTACATGAAATAAATAAAATAAAATAAAGAAAATGTACTAAAGAAATAACAATAAGACAATTAAGTAAATAATTTTCTTGTGACATTTATATCTCTAGTTTGTTGTTTCATTCAGTTAGAAAAAAATTCCTAAACCTACATTCACTTTAGTGTTCAGTCCCCATTTGAATTTTACCACACTAAACTCCCTACTTTTTCACAAAACTTAGAAATCACTCCCCATATCTTTTAGAAAGACACATATATCCTTATAACCAGAGAAAATAACAAAAATACCTGAGAAATGCGTTTTTCTCTTCAAGAAGAATGCTTTCATTTTTTTTTTCCTGAAATCGACGACTTCCCCAATCGGCCAAACAAAAGGGCACGAAATCGTTCCTCTGCCATTGACGCGAGAAGAAGAAGAGAAAAAAAAAAAGGGGGAAAAAATAACACCAAAAATTTTGCCATTTTTTCTGTGACAATGGAAGGAGAAACAGCGGCAACAAGAAGCGAAATACAAAAAGAAGTGATCGAAAGAAACAAATATATGTTTTCTGCATTTACAGTTTTAAATGTCTGTGATTTTTCAATGTTGTACTTATTTCTTGTCTATTTTCTCATGTTTAGGGTTTTTATTCCCTTTTTAGTTGTTAAACACTTGAACCCAATTCATATATATGGTTTTTATTGTGAGATGGGAAGTTTTTTATTTGTACTTGAAAGGCATGAAAGTTGTACTTCACTTTTTTTAGGTTTATACTTCTTTTTACCTAAAATTATACGGTAAAATTATCTGAAAGTGGTAGTATATTATTTGTGATACAAAACATACAAGCTTGCAGTGCATATTAAGCAAAAGTGTAATATATAATCTGTGTAACTACAGTATATTTTAGAAGCAAATGTAGTATAAACATTCAAACTTGCAGTACACATTAAGCAAAAGTGTAGTATATAATCTGTGTAACTGCAGTCCATTTTAAAAGCATTTGTAGTATAAAATATTCAAAGCTGCAGATTAAATGAAATTATAGTATATAATTTTTGTGCATGCAGTATATTTTAGAAGCATTTATATTACAAAAGCATTAAAGCATGCAATATACATTAACTGAAAATGTAGTATATAATTTATGTATCTGTAGTACAAAATATTTAAGTCTGTAGTATATATTAAATGAAAGTGTAGTTTATAATCTGTGTAAAGAGGAGCTAAACTCATCCGGTGCAAAAAAGAGATCAGAGTTGAGTTGGGGCACTACATACACTTCGAGTCCTTGTGTATGTGTTGACGAGGACGTCAACGGATCGAGTGGGGGAGAATGTCATGGGTCGCTCATTGGAGAAGAATTGCGACCTTGACTTGAAGGGGCATTAAGAGCGACAAGGCATTGTCGGCTCACCCGATAAGGCGAAAAATGCCCATGAGCATAGACTCTTATGAGGTGCGGTTTGAAAAACTGTTTCAATGGCATATTCCTTGAGTTATGAGGATGCTTCCCACCAAGTTTGAAGTCATTTCGTGTCCGTTTGGGCACCGAACATTAAGGGCGACCTAGAGCGGTCTTACTGCACGCAGGTAGTGCAAAGATGCATTGAGCAGAGTGTCTTGGAAAAGGAATTTTGTGAAACTGTTTCAGTGGGGTGTTCCTTGAGGTGTTGGCAACGTTCCCACCAAGTTTCACCAGTAGACGGTTCCGTTTGGATAGGAAACGGCAAAGATCTTTAGAATGCGGCAGTGCAGTGGCATTGTTGTAATTCCAGCTTATTGCGAGGGAAATTACTGTTCCATGGAGAATCGGACGGGGCTGGAACTTTATGGAGTTAATGTATAAGCCGAGAGCTATCCAACGGTTCAAGTGGCAAGTGATTTGGACACTGGGAGAGGAAGTTGCGAAAATGTAGTACAAAACATTCAAATCTATAGATTAAATAAAATTATAGTATATAATCTGTGTACATGCAGTATATTTTAGAAGCATCTGTAATACAAAAATATTCAAGTGTGCAGTATACATTAACTGAAAATATAGTATATAATCTGTGTGTCTGCAGTATATTTTAGAAGCAACTATAGTACAAAATATTTAAGCGTGTAGTATACATTAAATGAAAGTGTAGTATAGAATCTCTGTAACTGCAGTATATTTTATAAACAAATGTAGTATAAACATTTATGCTTGCAGTTCACATCAGGCAAAAGTGCAGCATATAATCTATGTAACTGCAGTATATTTTAGAAGCATCCGTAGTACAAAACATTCAAGCATGTAGATTAAATTAAATTATAATTTAATATTTGTATATATGCAGTAAATTTTGGAAGCATCTGTAGTACAAAAACATTCAGGCATGTAGTACATATTAACTGAAAATGTAGTATATAACATGTGTATCTATAGTATATTTTAGAAGCAATTGTAATACAAAATATTTAAGCCTATAGGGTTTGAATCATACTTTGTATGTACATACATATGTAAATTGAAGCATATTTTGTTTATAATATTGTTTTGTATGTAAGTATAATTTTCCATCAACTATTTATAATATTTTTATTTCAGTACAATATGAGGGAAATGAATTACAAATGTAGAATGAACAACGTATAAATTGTGTTATATTGAAGTACACTTCAATTCAATTGAAATTGAGCAGTGAATTTGAGTACAATATGATGGAAATGAAGTACAAATATAGAAAAAAATAAAATATAAATGGTGTTATGTTGAAGTACACTTCAATTAAATTGAAATTAGGAATGAATTTAAGTACAGTATGATGGAAATGAAGTATAAATGTAGAACAAACAAAGTATAAATGGTGTTATATTGAAATACAATTCAATTAAATTGAAATCGAGCAGTGAATTTGAATACAATATGAGGAAAATGAAGTACAAGCGTAGAACAAACAAAGTATAAATAGTGTTATGTTGAAGTACAGTTCAATTAAATTAAAATCGGACAGTGAATTTAAGTACAATATGATGAAAATGAAGTACAAACGTAAAACAAATAAAGTATAAATGATGTTATATTGAAGTACACTTCAATTAAATTGAAGTTGGACAGTGAATTTGAGTACAATATGATATAATGAAGTACAAACTTAGAACAAATAAAATATAAATGGTGTTATGTTGAAGTACACTTCAACTAAATTGAAATCGAACAGTGAATTTGAGTACAATATCATAGAAATAAAGTACAAACATAAAACAAACAAAGTATAAATGGTGTTATGTTGAAGTACACTTCAATAAAATTGAAATCAGGAAGTGAATTGAGTACAATATGATGAAAATAAAGTACAAATATAGAACAAACAAAGTATAAATGGTGTTTTGTTAAAGTATACTTCAATTCAATTGAAACCGGACAATGAATTTGAGTACAAATGTAGAACAAACATAGTATAAATTGTGTTATGTTGAAGTACACTTATTGCAATTGAATAATTAGTCTCCAATAATTGTAGTGATGATCAAATACAATATTTTGAGATTATCGAATAAGGTGAAGTACGTATTTGTACGGGTTATAGGGTGGATATTATTGTCAAATGCTCATTTATTTACATATTTGAAAGCATAAGTATTCTTTACATTACTGCGATTGATAACATTCATTCATTCAATATTAGTGGTTAACACTTTAAAACTTTAATATTATTTTATTCATATAATAAATATTACACATATTTTTAGAGTTTGGTTATTAATTACTGAGACTTAAAAATCAAATCATGGAACAAATTTCAATTCAACAACATTAGTAAAAATATTAAGAAATGGAGTACATAATGGCCGAAATGAAATACAAATGTCATAAAATCAAGTATAAATCTTTCAGATTGAGGTACAAAAGCGTTGATATCTTGGACAACATCAATTTGATAACTTCCATGCTAAACAAGTACATTTTTGCCAAAAAGAAGTACAAACGTCATGAAATCAAGTATAATTCTACCAGATTGGGGTACAAAATAACTGATATCTCAGACAACATGCAAAAATGACAATTTCACGCTAAATCAAATACATAATTGCCGAAATGAAGCACAATTGTCATGAAATCAAGTATAATTCTCCCAGATTAGAGTGCAAAATAACTGATATCTCCGACAACATACAAAAATGCCAATTTCACGCTAAATCAAATACATAATTGCTGAAATGAAGTACAATTGTCATGACATCAAGTATAATTCTCCCAGATTGGGGTGCAAAATAACTGATATATCGGACAATATACAAAAATGCCAACTTCACGCTAAATCAAGTACATGATTACCGAAATAAAGTACAAATATCAAGAAATCAAGTATAAATCTCCTAGATTAATTTACAAAATTTAGCTAGATTACTGATTCTTTGCAGGTTCGACGATTATGTCCTGTTCTACCACACCTTTTACACTTAATTACACGTTTCTCAATTTGTGATGGAATCCTCTGTGTCCTTCTATGCCCAGGTTGAGATCGGCAATCAGGTGCATTAATGATGCCATCATCATCTAGAGGGAACATATGCATATCATATGTAGGAATAGGGTTTATTACTGCTTGATATGCTTGTTGATACATCTCAACTCGGTAATATTGATCGGTAAAGTCATACGATGAAAGTGACTTTGACTCGAGAGTACAAGTTTTGATAAAATAAAGTACAATTTCGAAACACTTGAAGTATAGAACTTCAATGAATATAGTACAAGTTTAGATAAAATGATGTATAAAATTAGTATAATTTCAAAAAACAGAAATACAATTTTTAAAAAAGTGAAGTACAATTTCAGAACACTTGAAGTATAAAACCTTAGAAATTGCAATACAATTTTTGGATAATCCATTAGTAGAATACTTGAAACTTAAAAAATAGATTCAAATAACTGAAGTACAAGTTTAGATAAAATGAAGTACAAGTTCGGAACACTTGAAGTATAGAACTTCAATGAATAGAGTACCGGTTTAGGTAAAATGATGTATAAAATAAAGTATAATTTTAAAAAATAGAAATACAATTTTAGATAAAGTGAAGTACAATTTCAGAACACCTGAAGTATAAAACCTTAGTAATTGCGGTACAATTTTTGGATAATCCATTAGTATAACATTTGAAACTTAAATAATATATTCAAATAACTGAAGTACAAGTTTAGATAAAATAAAGTATAATTTTGAAACACCTGAGGTATAGAACTTCAATGAATAGAGTACAAGTTTATGTAAAATGATGTATGAAATGAAGTATAATTTCAGAAAATAGAAGTACAATTTCAGAACACTTGAAGTATAAATCCTTAGCAATTGTAATATGATTTTGGATAATCCATTAGTAAAACACTTAAAGTATAAAACTTAAATAATAGATTCAGATAATTGAAGTACAAGTTTAGATAAAATGAAGTACAATTTCAGAACACTTGAAGTATAGAACTTCAATGAATAGAGTACAAGTTTAGATAAAATGATGTATGAAATGAAGTATAATTTCAAAAAATAGAAGTACAATTGTAGATAAAGTGAAGTACAATTTCAAAACACTTGAAGTATAAAACCTTAGCAATTGCAGTACAATTTTTGGATAATCAATTAGTAAAACACTTTAAACTTAAATAATAGATTCAAATAACTAAATTATAAGTTTAGATAAAATGAAGTACAATTTCGAAACACTTGAAGTATGGAAGTTCAATGAATAAAGTACATGTTTAGGTAAAATGAAGTACAAAAGAAAGTATAATTTCAGAAAATAAAAGTACAATTTTAGATAAAGTGAAATACAATTTCAGAACACTTGAAGTATAAAGTCCTAGCAACTGCAGTATATTTTGGTTAATCGATAAATATAACACTTAAAGTATATAACTTCAATAAATCGAGTACAATCTTTGATAAAATGAAGTATAATTTCAGAAAATCAAAAGTATAATTTTATATAGAAGACGTATAGTTTAGGAACACTTCAAGTATAAACCGCTAGAAGTTGCCGTACAATTTTGGATAATCAATTAATAGAACACTTGAAGTATAAAACTTACATAACAGAGTACAATTTCAGAACACTTCAAGTACCAAACTTTACAAACTGCAGTACAACTTAGATTTTGTAGAAGTATTACCTTAAACCATCATTGCTCTTCTTTGCACTGCTGCTTAATTCATCCTTTCGGTTTATCAGGATGTCAACAATGTTCATATTCAATGTCAAATGCAGTAAGACCATATTCATGACACCGTTATCATCAGTCAAACTCACGTACAATCTTTGATGTAGAGCTATGTATTGCAAACTGAAGTGTTTCGCGTTGATTTCACTCCATTCTCTTGCGAGATTAATGTACATGTCCATTAACTTGATTGAACACTCCTACTTCACTACTTGTTGACATTGTCGGAAAAATATAAGAAACTTAGAAGCAACTGAGAATAAACTGAAAAGAAGAAGAAGAAGAAGAAACTCGAAAATGATGAAAATAAAAAGAGAAGAAGACAATGCAGATGTCGAGTTGGTGGTTGTTGGCTCTGACGTTATTCTCGTTCCTGCCGTGGAGCTTGTTGTGTTTTTTCTGTTCTTTCTGTTTCTAGTAATGAACGTATGATCGGTTTACTGTTTGCTTATCGGATGGAGAAGAAGTGAGAAAAATGAATGAAAAATATGATACTTAAGGGCATTTTTATCAAATCAAATGAGTAGGGAGTAATCTCTAAAAATTTAACAAAACTAGGGAGTTTGTTCTAACAAAAAACAAGTGGGGACTGATCACCAAATTGAAAAGTGCATTTGGTACTTTTCAATAAGTGTCCCTTGTTGTTTTTCAATATACGACATTTACTTATTGTTATTTGCTATTGTGTCAATAACAAGCTCCATAAATATCATCCTTTGGAATGTTTTAGACATTATTTTTTAAAACTAAAATTGTTGAATATAAATCTTCTTTTTCTTTTCTTTTTTTTTTTTTTTTTTGTCTGGCATCAATATTTATCATAATTCATTTTCTTACTATTCTATTTAAACTTTTATCTTATCATTATACTTTCTGAATATATGTCATTATATATATATATAAGTATATATGTAGACTTAAATATTTATTTAAAAGTTAGTACCATTGTAACATCATGCCGTAAAATTTCCAAGTAATTTGAGTAGTGGCTTTGTACTTTAAGCTTTGTGCTAGATGGATTTAGACAGAATTCATTATGATATTTTTCATTGGTTTTATGATTCAAGAATATATTATACACATAGGTTATGATACTTTTCATTGGGTTTTTATAATTCAAGAATATAGTCTATTAAATGAAAAGTTATACCTAAAAGTTATGTATTATTAGGCAATTCTACTTCATTATTATTAATGAACAAACATAATGAAATAAGCACTATACCTAGAATCAACAATACAAAAACCTTGCTAAAAGTGACCTTTTTTTCAATCGAGCTTGAAACCTGAAGAATGATTGAGACAACAAATATCCGTCACATTCGAACTTCGAAATGTTAATTTTACTTTATACATATGCATAATTAGTAAATATTTCATATTTATAATACTATCATAATATACTAGCAATATTTATAATATTTATAACATAATTACTAAACTGTTGTGCATCTCAAATATTGTTAATTTGGTTATAGAATGAAGGTGATATGTCAACTTTATATTAATATGGTTTTTTTCCCATTATTTTAACAAAAGAGTGATATTTGTTGACTGATCAATTGATCTAGTAACATTGTCCTTGCACATACGAGGCTTGAATTTGAACTTAATGAACAATTAGTACGATTACATGTGTAAGAAAATCTAAAAAGAAAGAAAAAAATAATAATTGAAATTTAGCTAAAAATAGGAGTTTTCGTGCAATTTTCCCCCTTGAAGTCAAAACTTCTAACTTAAAGTTAGGGGGAAATGCAAATTTAGTCCATAACTTGACCATTTATCTACTGAAATTTGGCAATTTAAGAACAAATTAAGCCAGAATATCATTTTCCTTCAACCCAATCCCATGTGGCATCTTACGGGGCGCCATATGTCACCTTGTCAACAAGTTCTTCCTCCATTTACATGCGTGGCTGTTGATGTGATGTTTTCACTTGCAACCTCAACAAAATAAAGTTAAAAATCAAATAAAAAAATGAAAAAAAAAAAATGCAAAGAGAAAGGGAATTGGGGGGGAGGGAGTTGTTACCATGGCTGTGGCGGCCAAATTGTGGGGTGTGGCATCTTGGCAAGGATTGGGAAAGCCCCAAAAGGGAAAAGGTAGGAATGACAATGGGTTGGGTAGATCGGGGATCCACCTCAAATGGCGTGGGTTTGGGGTAAAGTAAACGGGTTTGAAGACAGATATTGAATTTTTATTTTAGAAACCCGGCTAGGTTCGAGGCAGGTTTCGGGTCCTGCCGAATCCGCCCCTGACCCACCTCGTATAATAGTGATATTTATTAAATATTATATTATATATGCATAATTAATATATTACTGGTAAAATTAGGTTATTCCTTACTTCTTTCAATTTTACAATTTCTCCCCTTTGCATGTTTTACAATTTTACAATATTATATATAATTAATATATTGCTCATAATATACAACTTCCTTACTTCTTACTTTTATAAAAATTTGATATATGGACTAATAAATTTATGAATTTTGCATATTTGTATTATATTGTGAGTTGCCAAATTTATGATCGGTTGCAAAATTTATTCTAATGTTTGACAGTTGAAAGTTGCAAATTTTGTACATCAAGTTATGAGGGAGAAAAAATAAAAATAAAATAAAGTTAGGCAAGTTGGACCCACATGATTTGGGTTCAAATGGGAGGCGGGGCGGGGCGGGGCGGGGCGATTTTTGGATTACAATAGGCCACATGCGAGGCAGGTCCTAATTCCTACCAAACCCGCCCCGTTGCCATCCCTAGAAAAGGGGAAAGAGCGGGGGCCGGTGTTGGGGGTTGGAGATGGGTGCAGGTGGAGCTGGGGAGGGGGAATTCATTTATTTATTTTTTAATTAGTTAATAAAATTAATATAAAAATACTTATAATTTTAATATAATTAAGTATATAATTAAAATTATATTTTCAAGATGATAAGTTTAATTTTTTATCTTTTCAATTTAATTTAATTTTTATTTCTAATTATAAAAAAGTTGAATTAAATTATTTTAGATCTCTTTATATTTTTTAATTTTAAAAATTATTAACAATATATTATCATGATAGATTTAGAATTAAAAAAAAAAAATTATTTTACTTGTTTTACTTTTTAGTTAAATTGAACTAAATTTAATTAAAATATTTTAGATATATTACTATTTTAATATTATTAAATGTATAATTCAAAAACTATTAAAATTATATAAGGTGATAAATTTAATTTTTTTAAAAAAAAATTAAGATGATAGCAAATAAACTCTAATAAATTTAAAAATATTACAAATAAGTTCAAGGAAATTTTCATCTCAATAAAATAGCTATCATGAGAATATTTTTAAGTTATCATTTTTCTGTTAATATCATATTTTTTTAAGGGGTATTTGGTATTTTAATTTTTGGTATGTATTTTTTAATTCTTTTGGCACTCTATTTAATGCGTGTGTATATATATATATATTTTGCTTTTGTTTGTATTTTTTTTAGTAATGTGGAATTTTCATTTTATAATATAGTATTTAGTATTTATTTTAATTGATTTAGCTTTTTTATTTTGGGGGCAAGTGCATATGACACGGACATGCAAGTGGGGCGAGAAGAACTTTCAGACAAAGACTCTATGTGGCGTCCTATAAGATGCCACACGTAGAATTAAGTTGAAGGAAAACGAAATTCAGTTTAACTTATTCTTAAAATATCAAATTTCAATAGGTAATATATCTATCATAACACCCAAATATTTATATAGTCGGCAGAGCCAAGTTACAAACTTAACACGTTTCCTTAAAGTTAAAAACACCCGTTGTCATCTAGTAAGTTCCGAACCTCTCGTCCCTCTCCATCTCCTGTCGGACATCTGCTTCTCATAACAGCGAATAGGAATCCTTACGCAGTCCAGGTAACATTTCCTTGCTCAGTTTATTCCTCTCTTGCTCTTAAAAACCTAATGCTATTAAAACTGATTGGGAGATTATTTTTTTTGTTAGTATGTTCTTGATACTTCCCAATCTAAAGTTCTGAAGTTCTTCTCGTCATTTCCAGTACCTGTTTGATAACATGTTTCTGCTGTTCACGTTTGATACGTAGGTGTTCAATCCCAATCCTTCATAAACATGAGTATTCAAAAAGTTCGAGCAAGTTCAGTATGCGTGGATTTAACCGAGCTTTCCACACGTTATGCTGCTTTGGGGAAGGCAAAATTGGTGCATGCTCTGCCTCGGCTGGTCCCCAGTATGCTTTTCTTTTCTTCCATTTCCATTCCTATGAATAGAGTAATAATAATGCTTGGGGAATACAGGTTTTTAGAGTAATCAGAACGTTTGAATTTTTTTCAGGAACTCGAAGGCTATCGATAAAATGTGAAGTTCGGTTTCGCCCTTGCATTGATATACACAAGGTTTGATTCGATATCTTGTGCATTTATTCCTTTTATTGCTTGTGTGAGTAACTGAGGCCCGTTCTGGTTTGTGGGATGGCCCAACCTGCAATGTCCATTCTCCTCACAGTCTAAATACGCAGAAAGGAGTGAAAATAATGATATATTTTCCTCTACTGGATGCAAATGTCTGGGAAAACAGCAGAGTTATATTAAAAAATGAGGAAGAAAGAAAAACGGCAAGGCACCACTTGCATGTCACCCTGAGAAAATCTCTATGGCTCCACTAATGAAACATGAATAGTTTGAATGGTGAGATTATAGATATTAACTCCATAATAAGGAGAAGCCTTTTGGGTCAACAAGAATTCTTGTTGGTGATCTTAAAGTTTTTTCCTCTTTGTTATCTTGCAGATGTTTTTAAGGTTAAGATTGTATTAATAATTTTCACATTTGTAGTAATTTCTGTTAAGAACGTTAATTCAAGATTTTTACTGGTGCTTGTGTTTCATAGGGATTCTTTTGTGATCTAGGAGCACTCATCACTAGCTGTCTAGTTAGGGGTCCTAGGCCTCACTTATATGTGGAGTGGATTATTGCTAAGAGTTAACTGTTAATTTCTCTGCATTTGCAACTTTTGCAAGTGTACTATATGAAGTTTTCTCCTTTTTCACCTTCCCTGTCCTCAGACCTTCTTACAAAGCTAAACCAAGTCATTATTGGCTTTATAATTCCAGTACTCTTGCTTCTTTCTTCCTACCATGGATATAAAATATTTTAGGCATTCTAATTGCCCAGGAATTTATTTAGATGATTGAAACGTGTCTATGTGAACAATCCATAACTTTATGTGTTATACTTGCTGAGCGTAAAATATTTCAAGAATCATAAATATAACATTGTCAATCTAAAGCTAGCTGCTATTTCTGAATGCCATGAAATATTTTACTAATTGAGTTATAATCTATTTTATAATTCACATAGTTACAAAATGTGCTTTTAGATTGTTTGGACTGCATGCTTAGAAGCAATTCTTTTACTGAAAGCGGCAATTATTTACTAAATGGCATCCACGCTTTAGCCAAACAGGTGACTGCTTTTATTCTGAATTTAGCTATAGGGCTTATGAGCCAAATATGTTCAAAATCTCTTTTCCTCATCTCGAAGTCCCAAAAATGTGTGTGAAATTGAGTGACATGAAAGAGTCCCTGCTTGACGATACGATGAACATCTTTCGACTTTTGAATAGGAGAAACAAAGAATGAAGAAATGTGAAGTGCAAAATTACATGGGCAGGTGGCTTGTGAAATTGCCAATGTAAGGACTTGAAATTGTCCTCAAATTAGAGAAGTTTTAAGAAGATATAGCAGGATTACCTTGTAAAAAACATTGAAATGTTCCAATATCAATAATTTGCCTGTAATTTTATCCCAATGAGCCAGACCAGATAACGCTGACCTGCTTTTAAGTCATACTTGGAAAAGATACTATTTGAGTGCTTCAATTATTTGCTGTAATACTTGATGATCTAGTTATCTTTTCCTTTCTCATCGATTTATGAAATTCTTCTTTTTAAGGAATTGGGAATATTAGGATTGTTTATTTAACTTGGATTTTATTGACTGTCACTGCAATGAGTTGCATTTAGTTTTAAAAGTATCATTGTACTGTGCATTTAAGGTGCCCACTGGAGAATGAGAGGTCCAGTTAATAGACTTTCATAAGGCAATTGCTGCCTTGTTCTTTCTTTAATTCCTCATTTAAGAGGCTTTTGTTTCTCTAGCATTCACATGATATACTGCATGACTGAATTTTCCCATGTCGTGACGTGTAGTATCAAACTGTGGGTTACCAACATCAAGATCCTTCTAACAATTTTCAGGGGAAAGTGAAACAAATTGTTGGGTCTACTCTTCAAGATTCTAAAGATGGAGGTACAAGCCTTATCACTAATTATGAGTCTGATAAATCAGCAGCAGAATATGCTAAAACGTACAAGGATGATGGGCTTTCTGGTGGCCACGTAATCATGCTTGGAGCTGATCCACTGAGCAAAGCAGCAGCAATTGAAGCATTACGTGCTTATCCTGGTAGGCATGATTTACTTTCTTCTGACGCATTAATATGTTATATTTCTGGTGTATCTTCCTAAATGCGTTGATGTTTTTTATTTTTTTAATAGGTCCTTTTACGTATGTGTTATTGAAGTAAAAGAAAATGGTTTCAAATTCATTTGTTTCTCGTTCATAATCTCCAAATGTAATGTGATCTATATTAATATTTTGTTGATAATATTATAACTAGAATGACTCTTACACCACAGGATTTGAAGTAAAAGGGTCTTCTACAAAGCTTTTTGATAAATTCTCAACTTTCAGCTTAGAGATTTTTTGGATAATCATTTTTTTACACAATTCAAGCATGTATTTGTTTTCACATGTCAAGAATTGAATTTGGATATTAGCTTTCTGAAGTCTGAGGTGTCATAAAGTTCATAAGAAGACAGCTCAAGTTTCTATACTACTTTCTTACAAATCAAGATCCAATATATACAAAACAATATCTTGTTTGAGGAACTTTATGCCTCCTTTCATGGAAAAAGGTCATTTTACGCGTGTCTTTGAATCTTCTCTTAACTTGATTTTAGTAATAGAGCAATCAGAGTGCACTATATGCTGCTATTGTTATCTAGGTATGCTACTAGCTCATGTATTTCTCTTATGGCAAAACCTAGTCTAGTCAATCAGTTGCTATTCCAAGTTCCAAAATTCACATGATGCTTGAATAGTTGTTTCCTTTTTTAATATTTTTTTTGAGGCACAAAGACATATATGACACTATCAACAAATCTCATTTCTTACCTTGTATCCTAGTCATGTTTTGCTCTCAGCTTTTTATCTTAAAATCCATTGTAGACTCGGCTTCAGTTAAATAGACTAAATGATATCAATACCCTTGTTATGCACTATGAAGAGTCCTTTATGCAACCATACCAAAGAAACTATTTTGAGTTTTTGAAATACCTGCTATGCTATTTTGAACATTAAATTATACTCAGAGGTCACATGGAATGTTACCTTAATCTATGATCTCCAAAGTTGATAGTATTTCTGGACCTATAGAGTTTTCTACTACTATAATTACTGCAATGATGTAAAATATCTAGGTGGTTTGCAAATTGGAGGTGGTATCAATTCAAGTAATGCCTTGGATTACATAGATGAAGGAGCGAGCCATGTTATTGTTACATCAGTATGTGCTACTTTTCTTTATCTATCTCAAGTGGATATTTCTTTTAGCCTGCATTTCATTTGCCTTATTGGCAAAAGTATCTTTGTTTTGCTACTATTTTGATCCATACAAGTGAATTATATAGGACGTTTTGCAAGTACCCATATAACCATCGTTTTCACTTGAGTTGTCATTATGCATGTTAGGATCCCGTGATGACCTTTAATTGAGGATAACTTCATCAAGGTTATCTAGACTAGTGTCATGGACTTGTCTCCTTACAGGCTCCCATGCGGTGCTTAGCTCTTCATTTGCCCTATGCGACACTAGCTAAGTCAACCTCCCTTTTTTAATTGTTGTATTGTGAAGTGAGTTGGCAAAGTTTTTAGAGAGAGAGAGAGAGAGAGAGACTAAAAAAATATTTTATTACTTGGATTTCAACTTGTTTCTTGGATGCTTTACAAATGAAGACTTCACCTATTTATACTATCCACCTTTCAAATGGACGGTGGAGATCGATTTGATCGTACTGCCAAGATTGAATCTCCAAAACATTCCCTGGACTAGAATTTTTTAGAACCCTCTAAAAATTTCTATACATTTCTACAACTATGTACGATGTTTTAGATTTCTTGAGGACATTCCTTAACCTCCATTGTCTTGGCTCCTAGTGACATTTTTCTGCCAGTGCATGGCACTAGGCTTATTATAATCATTAAAAACTGTATACAGCTGAAAGCTGACTGATGCTTGCTTATTGACCATATATAGAAAAGGCATATATGCACACATTTCCTCTTTGTGGCCTCTTTGTTCTTTGATGTTGAGCCTTTTTCGAATTTAGGAGATCTGTGGTCCTTTTTTTCATATTCTGGTGGATTATCTTCTATATGATCGACATAAAGCCAATTGCAGACTTGATAGACAGCTGTACTTATCGCTGCTCAGTCAAACAGTATCAGCATATAGAAAATTGGACTGAGATGTTTCAGCAAATATAAGATAGCACAAGAGAGTTGCTTATGGACGGATTCCCATTGGTTTCTGTAAAAGATCCTGACATGTTTCTGAAATATTCATATTCCATTTTGTTGGATAATCTTTTGGATGTAAAGTGTGCTGGCCAAAAATTCATCTGTGGAAGCTTATCTACTCGGTACTTCTTCATTGCAATGGCAGTATGTAATCAGTGATGGAGAAGTTGATTTTGAAAGGCTAAAGGAACTTGCCGGTGCTGTGGGAAAACAGAGGCTTGTGTTGGATCTTAGTTGCAGGAAAAAGGTACATCTCTTCCTAAAGACATAGCTTTTGTGATTTGTTCAAAAGCTTTCTGATTGTTCTTTCCTCTCTTTTGGTCTCTGTTTGAGGGTTTCAGGTGGAAATTTCTGACATGCTTTGACAGCGTAGAATGAAAACATTGGCTTTTGGGTTGGACTATTTTCTCTCTAGTTGGGTTTCGAGTTACCAAGTGTTTTGCTGATGTATCAACCTAAGTGAATCCAAATCCAACCGGATTGACTTGAAAAATAGAAATTTTAATAAATTGACCTTTCAATTTTAAATAAAATTTTTATTTACTTAAGATTTTATTTTTACCAATAAAAAATATCTAAAAGCTAACTTTCAGATCTTATATTGAAGAAGAAAATTTTCATATTTTATATTGAACTTTCCTTTGCAAAGTATAATACATGCATGGAAGTTGTATTTCATTTCTTAACATGCCATCTTGAAGTTTTATTTTTTCTTTGTTATCTCCATTTCTATTTCTTTCTTCTAGTGAAGTTGAAATTGGTGTAGATAATAGAAAATCTTCCAGGCCTTACTATATTCTGACATTGATCATTAGATTTAGCTGTAAATAAGCATAACAATACTGGCACTGTTATATATTACAAACTGTAGTAGCAGACTCCAGCCCTCTTTTCGAGTGCTTTAACCATTTGAGGTTCTGCCTTCATAATAATTTCACTTCTCTATATAGTCAGTAAACTTAACATGACAGTTAACAGTTTTTTACTAATTTAACAATAATGCCATTCATAGCTGGATCTGGTGGCGTTTGTTAGTTTATTGGGCTGATACGACATTCTCCATTTTGGGTTAGGGTTGGCAGTTATTGGGTTGAGCAAAATTTAGTGGGGCTCATGGTGGAAAAGATTATATTATATGCCTACATCAACCTAAGTGAAGCCCACCCTGTTTCCACCCAATTGCCATTCCCTCAGGCTATATGTCTACAAATAATTTAATGCACTTGCTTCTAAATTATTAACAAGTAGTAACCCCATGTGAACACATGTTTGTGCATTTATTTTATAGAATAAAATTGGTAGATATAATCTGTGACTCTGATACCATGACAATAACTTATATGTGATTGTTAAATAGAAGAGATGGTCGGTTATATAGAAATGTTCGATAGCTAGCCACCTTTTCGAAATAGATAATGTACCATGGTCAAATTACTGGCATTAGTGACTTCCAGGTTTTATGCAGGAGGATAAATATGCAGTTGTCACAGGTAGATGGCAGAGGTTCTGCAATGCCTATCTTGAAACAAAGTTGGATTTTCTTGCCAAGTATGCTGATGAGTTCCTTGTCCATGGAGTTGATGTTGAAAGCAAAAAGTATGTCTTACAGCTAATATAGTTCCTTACATTTGCTTGCAGAACTAAGTGTTTTCTGTAAAACGGTCTGAGACAAGGCCATGTGCAGCTGTAAAATTGGACCATTTTCACTCTTTTGCTACTAGAGAAATTTATGAATTTTTTCCTGATATTGAGACTTGGTATCTAGTTTTAGCTGCCTATTTTGATATTGCAGGCTGGGAATTGATGAAGAGCTTGTGGCCTTCTTTGGCAGGCTCTCGTCGGTGAGTTTTTTGTTAATCTAGTGTTGAATATTTGTTTTCCCTAGCCGTATTATACTTTTTTCTGCTTCTCTCAAGCTGAACTACATTAGTGGCATATACACTTTTATTTAACCTTTACCCTTCTCGTTCTATTTAATCTTTTTCTTTTCTTTTTTGCTTTTCTGCTGATTATTTACAAAATGCTTGAAAGATCATTATCTCATTGTTTTACGACAGTAGTGGTTTTAGTAATTAGGCATTGAAGTGCTGGTCATATTATTTGCTTACATCTTGCTATATTAGTGGCTTTGCCCAATCAAGTGTCACCTTTTTGTAAGACCCTTGTCTCTTTAGCCACGACAAATTTGAATAGTTTTTGATGTCTTTGCTAGATTCCGGTGACCTATGCTGGTGGAGTCACCATTATGGCTGATTTAGAGAGGATCAAAGTGGCAGGAATGGAACGTGTGGATGTCACTGTGGGCAGTGCTCTGGATATTTTTGGTGGTAATTTGTCTTACAAGGATGTAGTCTCCTGGAACTCTCAGCAAAAGGCTTTGGCAGTTTGGCCTGTCTATCCCTAAAAAAGTTTTTCTTTTTTTAACGCCGGCTTACATCAAATGTATGCTGTGCGAAAAATAATATAGTATATGTTTAAGGCTTACATCAAATGTATAATGTGCGAAAAATAATATAGTATATGTTTAAGAGCCGCGTGGGCTACAGAACTTTTTGTTAATGAGGCATGCAACATGTAGAAGTTCTTCCTCCTGAGCTTTTGTAATTTTCTTTTCTGTTTTCCCTGTCTCATTAACTAACTTTTGCTCCGTACTAAAGAAAGCTTTGGCGACACTGGTTTTTATGATGTCAATCAAATGGAAAGTAAGTAGCTTCTCTTGGTATTGACTGCTACAAAATTCTTACAGATGGGAGTGTTTCATGATTCATGTATATGGTTAGACCACATGCACCTTATTCATGATAAAAGCTTTCCATCCTTACCTCACCTGGACTTACAAATTGAGAACTGCAAGTATATGTTCTTTGAATGATTCGTGTAGTCATGTTTTATTATATTTTCTCTGAACAATGAGATCTTCCTAGCATGATATGCATAGTTATTTCTCTGTTCTTTTAGCATGCGCATTCCCAATTTCTGTCCCTCAGGAGCAGATGAAGTTTAATCAATCTATTTCTGTTTCTAAATGGCTTTTAAGTTTTTGTCAGCTGATTGAGCCAATAGCCCGATTTATCACCTGTTTTGAAAGATCTACCATTCCTTTGCTTTCTGATTGCATGAATTGTATAATTAAGTGTTTATGTTCCTCTTCTTACAGCCAGTGTTGATATGCAGTTGTAAAACAGAAGCGATTTTTGTGCATCCAAACGTTTCTTAGCTTCATTAGATTGCTTTCGGGCACATCGTATATCTGTTATACTACTATGAGAAGCGTCTTTTACATTTCTGATAAAAAGAAAAGTTGAAATGTATCTTATGTTAACCCTGATGGTCCTAGCTAGATATCTTTTGTATCTAAAGATCTTTTTTTACATACTCAAAAGCTGTTAAATTAAAAAGCCAAGAACTAGTTCACTTCAGGGATACTTTCCAGGGCTGGCAACCATCCCTTGGAACGTAAGTTATCATCTCTATCGATACTTTCAATCTTGTTTATGCTCGTTTCTTTCTGCACCTGTGAAATCATCTCTTCAACTGAAACACTCTCTTTTCCTAACATTGCTTGCAGCTCCTGCTTGCTGATCACAAGCTTAATCCTCACGACTCCAGTTGCTTGCCCGCCTTCTTCTGCAATGTCGTCTGAGAATCGAACTGCCTTCTTCTTAGTCGGCTGGGCGGCAACCGGCAGAGGAAGAAGATAATACAAGCGACCTCCAATCATTTCAGCATTTGGATGCAGATGCTTCACTGAAGGTAGTTTATCAGATATTGCATGGTGAGAAAATTCTGACAAAACTTGATGGACTTTAATTGGGGATTTATACTAAATGATATTTCCATCTGTTTTCATAACCTTGGCAGACTTCTCTTCAAGAACTACGCAATTTCCCATTTTTTGTGAGGATTGGGAAGACAAAATTGGCTTTGAACTTTTTAAGGTTTTTGGGGGGTGCATATATGTGTCCAGTATTTATTTGAATTAAGACATGAGGATAAGCTTAAAGTTTAGGAATATTACGAGAGAAACCTTATAGCACTTTACGGCCCACTTTAATGATTTTTGTTGGTATGCTTTTGGGATCATGAGTCATCACCTCCTCATCGATGTGATCATGATGCATTTGAACTTTGTTCTTTGCAAATACAACTTAGTCATTTAAAGCTGGTGTACTTAGTTGGGGTTGGCTATGGTCCGGTACCTATATTTTTTACCTAATATTCGGTACCCCTTAAAAATTTGACACATGTCTAAATATTTTTTTTAAATCAATAGTAATTAAGTTAATTTATTATACTAACTTTTTCTAATTAAATTAAAAATAAAATAATTTTTAATATGAAATACCTTAAATATCTTTATAAACAATTAATATATAACTAAAAAAAAAAACAAAATATAATTATCTAAAAAAGGAAAAAGAATTTAAAACTAAGCCAATCAACCCACCTCGGTCAGAAGCAATTTATGTTTCCTCAAAATTGAAATCAAAACCCCTTCACTCTCACCGCTCACGCCCCCAAATCAAACGTTCTGTTTCTTCAAATCAAACTTTCTATTTCTTCAAATCAAACCCCTTCCCTTCGTCCGTTTCAATTTCCGATGAAGGCACATATCATCACCCACGTCAAAAGCAATTTTTGTTTCTTCAAACCCCTTCCGTTCTTCACCCCCAAGCCTCCAAAACCAGTGTTCCAATTTCCGACGAAGGCACGTATCTTCCCCATAAGTCAACAGAAATCAGAAGCAAAAACCACGGCCATTTTGCAGCAACAACGAAAATCAGGACACTGTATCGAGATTCAAACTCCACCGTTGGAGAAAATTTTAGCTTCACCAACGCGGCTCACCAATCGCAAGCTTCTCCAGTGACCCAATATTCAAAGGCGGCGCCGCATGGCATCACATATTCATCGGAATAGGTTCACTTTCTTCTCTTAATTGATTATTCATTTTTTTTCTTGTGTTTGATTTATTAATGTAATTAGGGTTCGTATAATATCTTAATTAGGTTTTGAATTAGTGTTAGCATTTATTAATGTAATTAGGGTTCATATAATATCTTAATTAGGTTTTGAATCAGTGTTAGCAATCTTAAAAAAATCCTGTTATTAGCAATCTTTTGTTGTCTGTTGATGTATAATTGTGGATAGTTGGTATCCCCACAGAAAGAGTTTTATTAGTTCAAAAATACTATAGTCAAATTAGCCTTAAAGCAAAAGGGAGACAGTGTTTAGCCTTAAGGCAAAAGGCTTCCTGGGCAGGAAAAGCCATCATCTTAAGACCTTTATTTTTAAAGTTTGAAACTTAAGCATCTTTTAGTTATTTATTTGATATCATAATGAACTGCAGTAAACTAAATTTTCTTTTTAAAGTAGTTCAATTGATCTCATCAGAGTCTTTATCATTTATCCTTGCTTTTGCTGTTAACTAGGGATCCAAAAGCTGTGCTAAAGCTTATCAATAGGATAATATGAAATAAATCTAATTACAATACACTATGCAGTAATTCATGTGCATGATTTCTGAGTTAGTGTCACTGGGCCAATGTTGTTTTTTGAATCCCTGATGGAGTTCAAGAAATTCATTCAAAATCACCATACCTTAGCATTTTGTCATGATCTGTAACTTGGAGGGCATCGCCTGAACAAATCCAAGAAGTCGTCTTAGAATAGTATAGTCAAATTACTAAGGGAACAATTTCCCATGGCATGAGCAGAGAATGAATATATGGCTGAGTTAGCAAGTACAGAGATTAATACTAAACTCTGTCCATTTTGGTGTTTGTTTGGTTTGTTAAACTCAAGAGTTTAACCTTATTCCAGGCACATGAGCAAGGGGGGCTGAATGGGTGTCTTTTGTTTTTGTTTTTGTCACCCAAAACGAGGCAACTCTTGCTAAAATATAAATGTCATGTGTTACACTCTATTAACCTGGCTTTTAGTTTGTTAGTCCTTTTCTTCTCTTAATTTCCCTAAAAACAACAACATATGTATAAATACATATATTACTACATTACATAAGCACCGAAACGTGTGTGAACAGTGATCAGCGCGTGAGGTACTGTTTTCTATTTTTATTTTCTGTTTTCCAACGCGAAACGACGTCAATTTTTGGATAGTGTGTTGTCAAGACTTGTACGCTGGGATTGTTTTATTATACACTGTTTTATCTCATTCGAAAAGGTTAGAAGAAAATGGCTTTTTTCCTTTTCTTATTCCCGATTGCTTTACTGAGTTTTAAGTGATCATATCAAAACCTACTTTTTTCTGCACTCTCTATAATTGCTCAGACGAAGAAAAAGATCAGAGCAAGCTATTGAAGTTTTTGGAGAAGTTCATAATCCATCCCAAAGCATCGATGAACTTGAATATAAGCTTGACCACCTGGAAGGCCTATTGTTGTTTGCTTGTTTATGCTGGGGTGAGTTTCTTGCTTTTAGCATTTTGATTACTAATTTGAATTATTCAAAACTGTTAGCAACTAAAGTAAGTGTCTTTTAAGGCTCAATTGTACACAATTCTGGAAATTTGCCGTGCTTTTGATCGGATATTCAAGGAGCATATGGATGGAGGGTACATTTGTCCTGGGGCTTCCTCTCCTTCATACTTTTTTCTTGGAAAACCTTTTCTGAGAGGCCTTCTAAATTCAATATCTTTATACCTTATCTGTGTTCTGATGCGTGTACTTCAGCATAATCCAATATACATGGATATTTTGTGCTTCTCAAGATTCTTAGATCAGACTTTTGTGACTTCGTGTAGTTATAATCTGGTATGCTTTCACACATTGAACCAGAGTTGCCCCATGTTAACTGATGAAAATTGTCCTTACTTTTGGTTTCTTTACAGCTATGATAGTTGTAAATATTGTGATAGTTGATGACTTGACCTATGAGGTTTTTTCTTGTTTGTGCCAGATTATCGTGACAGTAATTGGGGCTCGCTTCTCTTTTTTAAATGGAGTAAGTTCCCCCATAGCAGTTCTACAATTTTGACTTGTTCATGCATTTTCAGCCTTTTATTAGTGGCAGTACTTGAATGTCCTTGTTGAATGACTGCCTCTCCAAATTTGATTTGCAAAAGTAAAATGGGAAGAAATTTTGACTTGACTTTGATTTCTAATTTTTTTCAACTTCTTTGGAAAAAACATGCTTGATAATTGCTTGGTCTGACCTTTATAGCTAATGCTTTCTATTTGCATAAATATAGGCATACATGACTCGCTGTAAATTCTAATCAGTTGCATGTATTGATTATTTCAGCCCACCTGGAGGTGATCGAATTTATGGAGTTTTCACAATCAGCTGCCAGCTGCTATCCGAAAATCTCCATTTGATCGACATCTTTCATTACAGAATGGATTGATTCTCTGTTTGGATTCCTTGTTCTATAAATCCCTTAAATAAAAAAAGAATGGATTGATTCTCTGTAAATGTCCTGTTGAGGGGTGCTGCCAGCTCAAGTTGCGACTTTCACTACCTCTGTCTACAAAATTGATTTTGACTTCTTTGTGCATATTTTTTCCAATTCCTTCATGACATTTTATCTAGGGAAGTTGAGAGTTAATTAAAATATAATGTAAGGGAAGTACTTGTTTAATTTTTTGCTCAAACACTCTAGTCTTGTAATTTTGTTTTGATTACTATTATATCTTGAACCTATTCCCAAAAAAAATAAATAACTAAATAAAATTGGCAATTGTATTTTCGTATTTGCATGATAAGTAGAGATTGAATAAAAGCATGTACGATAAAATTAGTAATTTGTTCACAAGCACCAACACTAAATCAACAAATGAGTCTCACAAAAAAATGAAAAAAAAGTACTTTGAAATGTTTACTCATTACTCTCTAAAAAACATCTATTCCATCTACATTAGCCAAGCAAAACCTATTCTTTTTAAAAGAATACAAACTCTTTGCCACTCGTCTTCGTGCATTGATAGATCCGGCCTAAATAAAACATGAAAAAAATGAAATTTAGAATGTAATGTATGAAGTAAAAATTAAAATTTCACAATTCATATATGTATTATAATTTAATTACCTCATTTAATCGATTATGCATGTCGATGTCAAACATCATAATCAAGCACACGTACAACCCACAATCATACCTACATATCCAAAGATTTTAATTTCATTAAAACATATAAATTTATTTCTTAAAAAAAATACTTTGAATGATCTAACTTACCCATTTCCTTGAACTGGAACCCAGCTTGCCCTATTATAACTAAATGTGTTGACAATATCTTTGAACATGTACTGATTTGGCTGCCACTTCTGAAATAGAAGTTGTACTTTTGAAACCTTGTAATATAATATTGTTAAATTATTATAACCACCAACGATATAATTTTTAAAAGCATAAACTATAGACTTAAATTTTCATTCTTACCACTTTTTTGACGATCTCCATCCTATATGCATTTTGGATTGGAAGAGGATATGTGTCACAAATTGTAATTTGTGAATTGTCGTACTCAATGATGCATAATATCCAATGGTCCTTCAAATCATGAATGGGGATGTACAACTTCTGCAAGTGCTCTATGTTGTCTGTTAATTTGGCAGGCCCCTCAAAGTATGTTTTGATAAGCTGCTCATCACTATAGTTTAGGGTCAAGATGGTTTGCTGCATCGCACAATAAATTTCTTTTTTAAAAATAATTTCTAATTTACATAATAAAATTGAAATAAATTACCAAAATTGCATACACAAAAAAATGCTGGAAGAAACCATATATGTGCATGTAAGTTCTTCTCCTTCATCTTAAGTGAGCACATGTATGCTACAGCATCAATAACCTTAACAAGATAATACCATTAGTGCAATTAAATTATTATAAATGATATATATATCCCAAATGCATATAATAAATTTTCTTACAGTGCTTGAGATATATTCACTGGGTCACAAGCACTTTAGTGTTGATCTACTTACACTCTAGAAACCAAAATCGATAACGAATGTACTGCAAAATATCCAAAAACATGTATTACACGTGTTTATCAAATGAACATATTAAAGTTATTAATTATGTAAATAAAAATACGATCAAATAACTATAAAAAATAACATTATGAGACATTTTGGTAATCAAATTTGCATACTTACTTATTATTCATTTCTTAGGAAAACAAGAATTTAATTATCTCATCTTCACTTGCTTCAGGACTTAGTGGGAACTCCTTGCTTTCTTGAAATTCATCTGTTTTAGATGTATCTTTTGTCAAATCAATTACATTATCTTGCGTCCAACCTGAACTACTAGTATTTTGAAAGTCTAACACTCGAACATGCTTATCATTTGCTCTTCTAGAGTTCTTGCAACGTGGGGTAGAATGCGGTGACACTGCACTTTCAAATTTCATATTTATATTAGGAGACGGTGTCCATGTGAATTGGCTTGACCCTAGTGATAAAGTGCCCATTGACTCTTTTATGCTAGTTTTTATTGTCTCTGGAAACTTTGCAATAGAATTTTGTATTTGAGATAGTATCTCCTTAAGCATTTGGTAATGCTCACTACCAAGTTGGGATGGAGCTCTGTTGCAGCAATCCTTAGGCCCTGACATAATACCATTGACCATGTCCAATATCTGAGCCACATTATTTTCCATTGCGTCAACCCTATCAGTCAATATTTTAATCTTATGTTCTAAGCTTGTCTCATTCTTCATATTAAGGGGCTTGATGTCAACATTATCAACAACCATATCATTCCACTGGCATTAAGAAAAAACAATAAATTCAATCTATGTATAACTAATATTGTAGTAGATAAAATCTAATTAGCAACATTATGAAATTCAGTCTAAGACCACAATACGTATGCACTCCCAAAAAATAAATAAATAATACATTACTCTCATCCTTATTTGGTGTTGCCTGCTTTGTATTTCTACCAACTTCAGAATTAGGCAATTTTCTCTTCACAAAGTCGTATCTAGATGGTGGTGCCATGCTAAATATGGATGCCTTGCTATATGATTTTGTTCGTGATCGTTGGCAACCTTCTCCACTTGAGAAATTGGTTTTTGACATAGTCGGCCTGTAAAAATTTTAAATTGAATTAAAAAAAAGAAAAGAAACAAGAAGAAAAGAAAATTTTAGGATGCTCATAGTCAAAAGCTTCAGTATAATATAATAGACTCGCTCAAAAGGAATGCCATCTATTTCCATAAATATTAGTGTATAGTGGAAGGCAATGATATCGCTTACTAGTTTAAAATATATATATATATATATACACACATGGTAGAGAAACAGATTTTAGGAATTTTATAAGAAAACATACCTTGATTTGAGATGATAGCCATTCTATTAAAGTAAATAATCATTAGTTGCCTTACAATTAGGGGGTGGGCAATGGATACCAAGAGAGAGAAAGGCTATCTATGTAAAATATATATTGTTATTTTTATGAGGGTTGGGGTGGTGCTGGTGTGGGTGGCGTCTGCCTAGTCTAGGCAAAGTGGACACCGATTGGGAGGGGTGAGTGGAGTGGTGGAGGGCCTTTTCATTCTCTTTATTTTTTAAGAATTTATTTATTTATTTAACGTTTTGATTACTATTAATTTATGTATTATCATTAAATATTAATTTAATATTATTCAAAATAATTAATTTTTACTTATTTTATTTATTTAAAACTACTCAATTATATTGTCTAAAATAGTTTAAATTATATTAAAATAATTAAAGTGACCAATAATGTATTTAAAATTATTAAAATTATTATTGTTAGTTTTAAGTTATTATATTATTTTAAATATAATTTCTATTTTAATATTGTGAAGTCTATAATTTGAAATTATAAAATTGTATATGTTAAGAGATGGATTTAATTTTTATTTTTTCTTATTTTATTTTTAATTAACAAATAAATCTAATTAAATATGATTAAATTACTTCTTACATTGTTAATTTTACTCCTTCCAAGTTCTACTTATGTCAATATATATATGTATATATACATATATATTATTCTATCAATAGTTATTTTAATATTGTAAAAAGATAATTATGTTGCTACCATTTTTTGTCTATTAATATATAATTTTGATTTTAATAATATTAGTATATAATTTTTATATTAATTTTTATAACTCCTTATTTTAATATACAGTTTTTCTACTCCTTATCCGAATTCGACCGATATTCGACATATGCAAATTCGAATATCATTTTTAAATATCCATCAAATCCGTATTCGTATCTGAATATTCAAAATATTAAATAGATACGACTATAAAAATAGTGCATCCGATTCGTTTAATATCCATTTACACCCCTACACTTAGTTATAATTTCTATGTGAGATTAAAAAAAAAAAGTGTATGAAATTTAATCTGATGACACATAAATCATATTCATATAAAATATTAATATGTCTCATTTACATCATCCCTCTCCTGACAAAATCCATTAAATCTCCCCTTCCTCTCTATATACGATGTTTTATGTACTATAATATGATTTTATGTTACTACCATGCATCTTTTATTAATTTTATTGCTAGTATATATAATTTATAATTTATTACTTTTTATCATATCATTGCAAATTATATATAATTTATAATTTTATTGCTAGTATGTTACTTTTTATCATATCATATCATTTAAGGCATAATCCATGGGAGTTGTATCAAATTGATTATTCGGTAATGTATATTTTACAGTGCATAAGCTATTATAAATTGTGTATTTAAGCTATAATATGAAACATACGTATATATAATTACTTTATTAAATTAATTATACTATATAATTATCAATTTAATAATATATTTAAATGAGTAGGGTATTACCTTACCCAGGCCCAAAATATCATACCCATACCCATACTGATTAATGATAAATTTTTTATATATAAAAATTATAAATATGTGAATGAACGGTAACAATTAAATAATTTTTTTCATTAAAAATTAAACTAAATTAATAAAATTAATAAAGTTAATAAATTGAGATAGCAATTTTTTTTTTGAAAAAAATTGGAATAGCAATAGTCGAACGTTTTCATTAATAAAATTAATAATGGAATAAGTATTTTTACCAAAATAATTAATAAAATTAATTTTGCTAATGAATAAAGTTTCTTAATATAGAAATTAACTGTTTTTATAAAATTAAATATAGAAAAAAAAATTTGCTCTTAAACTTTTTTTATTAACTATTTTTTTAATAAACTTTATGGTTTTTAATAAACTATTTTTATTAACAGTTTTTTTAATAAACTGTATGCTTTTTTTAATAAACTGTTTTTCTTAACTCTTTTTTTAATAAATTAATCTACAGATATCCTTATTATGGGTAGTTATTGAATTGAAGGAAATGAAATGGTTCAAATGAATCTACATATCCATTTATATGCTTAGGAGGTCATAGGTACAAAATCCTTATGCCATAGATTTTAGATATTCTAGTATCATTCTAGATATTCTCAGAAACAACCCTCTTTTTTATCTCCCATTCTCTTTGAAATCACTGTTTAGGAAATCTCTCCTCTGATCACATGAATCGACCTTCTCTCTTCTTTGAGTCTGGAGTTGTGTGATATATCATCACATTTTTTCTATTATTATTATTAAAACTTTTATTCTCAAATTAAAAATACACTAAATTTTCTATTTTTAAAAAAATCCTAAATTAATTGATCGAAAAAAATCAGCAGAAAAGTTAAATTTGGCAAATAAAATAAAATAAAATAAAATAAGTTTGTCAAAAAAATAATTTGGTGGAAAATTTTGGGTTCTCGTAGTAACACCATTTATTTTTATTTTTAGTATATATTAAGAAAATTAGTGTATATAGACCTGGTGACCTTGGGGTATATATTAGTGTATATATTAAGAAAATTTTCGCAAACGACGATTCACATCATTGGGGTCAAGAGGATGATTATGCTCATGCACAAATCTGGTGACCTTATATAGACCTGAAAATCGATCATGAGTTATGCGTAGACTAGCTAGACATCCACATCTAAGGTCAGGTTTAGCTTGTCGTTCCCGAACATATCCTGATTTTGGTTGTCTTTTGAAACCCTCTCGTGAACACACCCACTCACAATTCTTTACCAACCACAATGACTGGTCTCCTGCTAATTTTTTGCATTCATCACAATTATAACCATGTCTTTTTTTTTTTAATTTGATTTGCATTCCTCACATTTGGGTGATACATTTTTGCAATCTTGCTTCCGAACATCAAATCCTTCTTCTCTTCCATATGCAATATAGAATGATTGTGCTTCATCAAAAGACTTGAAAACATGTTTCAACACCTTATTTGGGTCAATTTTATTAGGAATATGATTTGATGAATCAACTCCGTCATCTCTATCACTACTATCAGTTTGCACATAAGCATCATCACTCATGAAATTTACTTCACTATTGTCATGGAGACTGAAATTCTCCTTTTCTTCAAATTTCACATTACTCATCGTATGCTTGTATCTAAATTCTGCAGGAGAAAAAAAAAAAAAAAATATATCACCACGGAATAATTTTTACTAAAGATGATAAACAATCTATGAGTATAAAAGATCAAAATGAATAATTATCCGTGATGCATTTGGTGTAAACCCAAAACAAGCAAGGAAAAAAATGACTTATGGGTTGTGTAGAAATCATAAACAAATCGAATTATAAAGAATTGTAAAGAATTAAGAATTTTTTATTACTAGAATTATAAAGAACTAACGTTCTAGGAGATATATTCTAGGAGAACTACAAATTTAGCGTAAAATTAACGTTCCTTCTCTTAGTGGTGGTAGTTGAAGGAATAATCCCGGTGTTTGTACAAGATTATGCAGTAAGTTTCAATACTTCACATGATATCTAAATCAAACATTTTACGGAATTTATTAATATGTATTCACATGATAACTTTGTATCTTTATGACACCTCAAAACTTGAATCACAAAACACATCCTTAAACAATACAAATGTATATCCAGATGCTAAGGAGGTTGCCTTTTACACTCTAACTATTATATCATATTCTAGTTTATCTATTAATGAGATGTTGGCTTTCTATCTAATAAATTAATTGAATGCTTGGAGGAGTTGAACGCAAAAGCTGTGTGATTCAGATTTAATCAGCCTCAACATTAAGTTTGATTTATATAACTCCCTATTTAGTTAGCTACTGTTTATACTTGTATATACTTTGTGTATTATATTTATTTTGCAGCTATTCTATTGATTAAATGGTAAAAGGTTGCCATGAGAATAATTAGTTTACAGCTCCCAATATGCAGCACAAAGTTGCTGCAATGCCACTGTGAACAATCGATGTTTCCAATTTAGTAATTCCAGGTAATTAAAGCACACAAATATCCCTATTTTTCTAAACACACAAGACCACTTCTTGTCTCTCTGCTGCAATGTTTCCGATAACATCCCTGTTTTTCTAAACACACAAATATTTAAATTAAAGCTACCAATTCAGTAATTCTAGATCTATAAACTAGCTTCAGTAATCACTCCTAAACACAATAAATTAAATTAATTGATCAACAGTGATTCAAAACCTAATTTAGATATTATACGAACTCTAATTACATTAATTAATCAAACAATACCTCACGCGCTGAGCACTTCTGACGTGGGTGATGATATGTGCCTTCACCGGAAATTGAAACGGAAGAAGGGAAGGGGTTTGATTTGAAGAAACAGAACGTTTGATTTGGGGGCGTGCGCGGTGAGAGTGAAGGGGTTTTGATTTCAATTTTGAGGAAACATAAATTGCTTCTGACCGAGGTGGGTTGATTGGCTTAGTTTTAAATTCTTTTTTCTTTTTTCTTTTTTAGATAATTATATATATATATATTTTTTTAGTTATATATTAATTGTTTATAAGGATATTTAAGGTATTTCATATTAAAAATTATTTTATTTTTAATTTAATTAGAAAAGGTTAATATAATAAATTAACTTAATTACTATTGATTTAAAAAAGGTATTTGGACATGTGTCAAATTTTTAAGGGGTACCGGATGTTAGGTAAAAAATATAGGTACCGGACCATAACCAACCCCTTGTTTTAGCATGTGTCAAATTTCTTAACTTTGTTTAAAATTACATTTTATGACTTACAACAAGCAGTGGATGTATTTTTTAAAGTTTGGATATTAGTGTGAAGAGTTCAAATGAAATTGATTTTGCAAATGGTATGTAAAATTTTAAATTTCGTATAAATTTTATTTGTGATTAGTATTGATCCTATCTATTTCAAACTTTGTATCATAGCATGAGGCTATTTTTAGAGTTACAATTCAAATTTTCAATCACTTTTTAATCAAGTTATATTTTCTGGTACTTTATTTTTTGAATTTCGAGTAATATAACACTGCGGTTATCTATACTCTTTATATTATTTATAAACTGGGAAGAATTTAGAATAATTATTATGATGTGTCTTTTAATATATCACCATAATTCACCTTATTTAGCAAAGGTAAAACTGGTATGTTGTTCTTTTTCTCTCCTCTATTTTTTTTTCCTAGCTTTTTTCTATTTTATTTATTCTTAAAGAAATAAATTTTATTTTATCCTCATTTTTAACTATTTTTTTAATTTATCATGAATCCAAAAATAAGTTAAGTAATTAAAAATAGGGTTAATTGCACATTGCCCCCAACCTATGGTCTCATTTACACATTGCCCCCCAATCGTTGTTGATGTGCAATTTTACCACTTGAACTATTGAAATGTTCGCCAACACCACCTTTGCCCATTTTCGGTGGAATCCAACCAATCAGCAACATTGGACACGTGGACTAAAGGCACCGGAATATTCTTGTTAGATTCCACCAGAAATGTGCAAATGTGGTGAAATTGCACATTTTTATTAGTTCAGGTGGTGAAATTGTACATCAACAACGGTTGGGGGGCAATGTGCAAAGAAGGCCATAGGATGGGGGGTTAATTGCAATTATCCCTTAAAAATATCATGCGAAGTAAATTAATAAATGTTTCTAATTTTATACCTTATAAACTTAACAACATGCATTAAGAGAGTGGTTGGCTAAGTTTATTTAAAACATCTTACAAGATCATATATCTTATAATATGTTTTTGGAGTTTATAAGATATTGGATTTGATTTTTAAAATAAGTTGTTGAAGTGTTTGGATAAAATAAAATTTTGGAGCTTATAAAATGTTAGTAATGGGAATTTTGTAATTAAAATGTTAAAAAATAAATGAGTATGTTAAGATCTTAGAAATAAGTTAGGGTCTCATTACTGTTTTTAAAAAGAGATTCTAAGATGCTAACATTTTATTTTAAAATCTTATAAGTTCATTTTTTAAAAAAAATATAATAATTTTTTATCATTTTATAAGGTTTTAAACTTCTTACAAGATATTTTGAGTAGTTTATAAACTTATCCAAACACTTTCTAAGACCTAAGTGTGGTGCCATCAATGGCATATATGATATGTCCTGTTTAGTCATTTTGCATAAGCACTATAATATTACATCATCCTAATAAACAGTTGAGTGACCAATTAATTTAATGATATTATCCTCATTCATACAAGTGTGAGATTCGAGTTGCAAGTCCGAATAAAATTCTTAATGTATGTGTGTGTGTAAAATTAAAGAAAGAAGAGACATCATCTCATCAAATTTGAAGCATTTCACCGTCAGATATTAAAATGACATATATGATAAATATAAAACATTTTGAGTAGCTTGTTTTTAAGATAAATATGATACTCGTTTTGTTGATGATTTTCTGTAGTTTTATAAACTTCCATAAATGACAATGTGATTCGTATTTTATAAATAAATTTATTAATTAATTATTTGAATAGTAATTTATATTTCCTATTTGTTTTTGCATCATGATGATAATTATGCACATATTGAACTCTACAAGGGCAACCAAATATGGAGCTCATGTTAATAGGTAGGTTCCTAAGAGGTGGAGCATCACCAAACACCATTTTTTCTGGGAAATTATTGGTTAAGATCTCGAGTAGGACCACCTAACTAGGAAATTCCAAACTCTCCAATATGGAAGAAATCAGATCACGGGTGGATAAAAGTAAACACTGATGCAGCAATATTTCAGAACAAAAACTTGACAGGAATTGGGTGTTGATTGCCCGAGATCATGAATGTTTGTTTGTGGGCGTAGGCTATAAATCTTTCCATGAGATCCTTAATATTGGCTTAGCCGTATGCTTGGATATTGGAGAAGCTCTCAACTAGATTGAGCAAATTGATGTTACAAAGTGTGTGGTGGAGTCAGACTCGTAGGAATCGATTCAAGTGATTAATGACTATACACACTTTTCCTTTACTTTTGGACTTATTATTGATGATTGTAGAAGTTTTAAAGAAGGATTAGATCATCTTCAATTTTCTTTTGTCAAATGATCTGCAAATACAGTTGTTCATGCAATAGTAAAGATGTTGTTATAATATAAGTGTGTTTGTCCCACATTGCAGAAGTAAGAAAATATCCTCTATTTTATAAAGAATAACACACTTAATAATTTGAATTAAGACTTGGAGGGAAAGTATAGAGGGAAGCCAAAAAGTATATTATTACATATTTAAATTAATTCACTTGGCACTTGGACACGTGCCATGTGTGTTTAAGAAAATATTATTTTCTTTTGCAGAAAATTAATTTCAGGTAAGAAAATAATTTTAATTTCTTTTAAGAAATTAGTCGCGTGTCCTTCTGAAGAATTGTGATTTTTCAAGCATACATTAAAGGTTGTATCTTCTTAAGAAATAGTTATATTTATATGATGCAACTGCTGGAAATTATTATAATACTTCAGAAAGAATATCTTCTACTAATACAATTGGTTATTTGCTTACATGCTAAATTTTCCAAAACTCCTACAATAATCCGGAAAATAGTTATGCAAAATTGCACATTTGCACTATTAATTTCTTTGCTTTGTTCCCCAAGTTTCTGCTCAAACCATTTATTTCAATTGAAACTTTTTTTTTTTGTTTCATATTATAAATAAATATCAAATATATAAAATATTTTTTAAATAAATACTTGAATGTAAATTACGTATACTTGATTGTATCTATAAATCAAGATAGAAGATGAAACACTGATTGAATAGATGATACGAAATGACTTTCATTCATTGAATGATATTTAAGGTTGCTTCTGAACATTGCTGTTCAAAGGATACATTTGGAACACACCCTTTTCTTTTCATCTCCCGAAACACCTCCAATGCCAACCCAAATTTCTTGTTCCTACAATAGCCACCAATCAAAATATTGAAAGTGGCTACATCTGGCTTCTCCCTGTCCCTAACCATCCTTTCACAAAACTCGACCCCCCGGTCCAATTTCCCGAACTTAGCATAACAGTGGATCACAATATTGTACAATGCGACATTCGGCCTGCTATCAATTAACCTTCTCATAATATCAAACGCAAAGAGTGCATCATCAAATCTACCAGTCCTACAAAACGAACTAGTCGAAAGTAGACCGCAAGAAATTGAAGAATTACAAATGAATATACAAAAAGAATTTCATTATGTGAATCGAAAACTTAATATTGCTATCATAAGAATTGCAAAACCTTACGGAAATCCTAATATTCTTGCAGAATTTATAGCCGGGCAATTAAAGAATAGATTTCATTTCGAAAAGCAATAAAAAGGGCTATTGAATTAACTGAACAACTTGTAGGACATATCAACAGAAAAGAAATTGCACATGTCGAATGGATTAGAGAGGGGAGGTTTTCCTTGCAAACCATTCGAGGTAAAATTGATTATTGTTTCTATATAATTCGAACTATCTATGGGGTATTAGGTATCAAAATTTGGATTTTTATAGATAAGGAAGAGGAATAAGAAAACTAAAATTATTTTTTCCCTTCTAATGCAAACACGGAAAATCGGTTCAGTTTTAGGGCAAGAAAAGATACTAGCTGAGCAGGGGCAAGGATTGGAGGAGATGAACTCGAGAAGCGAGGGGAGAGAATCGAGACGATTGGTGGATACGAGTAGGCATGGCAATGGGTTCGGGTAGGTTGGGTCCTCGCCCCAGATTCGCCCCTAATGGGGTGCATTAAGAGTCAAATAAATGGATTTCGGGACAGATTACGGGTCCTAATTTCATGGACGCGGACGGGCCCGGAGCAAGTTATGAGTTTAAGTGAACCTGCCTCACATAATAAATATAAAATATATTATATAGATTATATATAATTTATGTGCATAAAATATAAAAAATTATGATTATAATAACATATGTATTTCATCAAATAAATAATAATTTTATACTCATTCAATCATTATAAAAATGATGAACAATATACTAAAATCAATCAATATGAATATTTTATTTTAAATTATAAAAAAATAATATTAGAAATCTATTGTATATTGGATTATAATTTTCTAAATATATATATATATATTCTTTGTGTATATTTATTTTAATCAATTTTAAAAATATATGAGTTACAAAATTATATGTTCTAATAAAAAAAGAAAAACGAATTTGATAGGCTGAGCCCGAAGGGCTAGGTGTCTAAACCAGGGCGGATCCCCAATCCAAATAAAAGTAAACAGGAAGAATTTTGGGTTTTGCCAAACCCAAACCCCCTATACCCGTTCCGTTCCCATCCTTAGACCGCACATGTACTTGAATGTGGAGTGATCATGGCGGAATGAGTCAAGTGTAGCGGCGTAACGGAAGAGATGGAAGTCGAGGTGGCTGAGCGTGGGGTGGTAGCGAAGGCGGGATTTGAAGAAGGCGTGATGGCGATGGGGCTCTTTTTGAGGTGGGATTCGAGAAGGGTGGTGAGGTGGGTTAATTGTTGAGAGCGGAAAGAGAGGATGAGAGGTCCGGGAGGTGGAGAGGCGGCGGCGATGTAGGGCGTTGGTGGCGGGGTTTTGGGAGTTTTTAGAGGGATATATTTCTAGACATGCCGCCGTGCTTACGGTTGCTCCGTCGCCTTTCCGGTGATCCTCTCCAATTTCGGGTGACGTCAAATGATAGAAGCGTGTGTTGTTAACCTTGTTTTCTTATGCTTAGTTATTGGCAGGAGAAGCGATTTTTCCCACATCCTCTAAATCAGACTAAGTTTGGGAAAATAGAATTTATACATTACGCCCCCTCGGGCCTCAACTATCTATTGGCAAGTAACCCCCAAAAGTTTGGAATATTGACACAACCTTCCTTTTTTGGTCTTCGGATTTAAAATTTCCTATACACAAAGACTAAAATGCCCCATCATTAAATTTGAAAATTACCAACTAAACTAGTCTTTTAAAATAACATAAATTTCATGGCGTAGTATTCTAAAGAACATGAACCCCAATTTGAATCTTTGAGAATTATTCTATTACATATTGAATTTAACACCCAAAAGATAATACTTATAACTTGGCAACGCACATTGATTGCATGTGCAAAGAATTGATAAGAATACAATAAAGTCAATTAAAATAGAAAATAAAACAATAATTTTTTTTTGAACAAATTCGAAATTAGTAAAAGGTGAAGAGAGATGACGGATATCATGAGAGACAACGAGAAAAAAAGAAGGTGAAATAAAAATTAAAAAAAATAAAGAAACAACAATACATAAATACTTTTTTACGACACTCATAATTCATGGTCCGAATTTATTATTTTTTAATATATGATATCTACGTACTATTTATTTGTTTTTGGCTCAATCACAAGCTCCATGAATATCATCATGTTGAATGTTTTAAGCATTATTTTTTAAAGCTAAAAATGTTGAATATAAACTTTCTATGTCTGACATCAATATTTATTATTGCTTATTTTCTCACTTTTCTATTATGCTTTTATTTTATCATTATATTTTCTCAATATGTGTCATTATATATATGTGCATCTACATGTATTTAGAAATTAGTATTATTAGAACATCATGTCATTAGGGATGGCACCAGCAGGGAATAGGGTGGGGAGCTACTCGCCTATCCACCATGGGAAAATTTTACCTCGCACCCCCGTTCCCTGAATCTCTTTGGGAACCCGCTGGATTTTCGAAAGAATATACATTACCAACTTAGGACCAAATTTAACTAGAAATTTTGAATAAGAATTAAAATTTATGAATAAAAATGAGATTTAAATTATATATATTTTTTATTATCTATGCTTTATGATTCATTAATTCTTATAATTTAGATAAAATAATAAAAAATATTACATATATATAAATATAATTAAGGGTATTATAATTATTTGATGGGGACGAAGACCTTGTGGGGCAAGGAGTGTGATCCCCATCTCCATCCCCGTCCCCGAACTAGTCTCCGGGCTTCATCCTCATCCCCATCCATGTGGGCAAAAACTCCCTGAATTCAGGGATTCCCACGGAGAACCCGAAGTTGAGAATTATTTTGCCACCCCCACATGCCATAAGAGTTTCTAGTGATTTTAAGCAGTATATTTGTAATTTAAACATTGTGCTAAAATATATACATATGGGACTTAGATATACATTGGTTATAATATTCTTTGTTAGTTTTATGATTAAAAAATATAATATTGAACAAAAATTTTACTTAAAACTTCTATATTATCAAGTAATTCCACTCGACTAGTATCCATAGACAATATAAGGGAATAATCACTATACTTGAAAATTGACAATATGAACATTTTGTCACAAATTACCCCTTTCCATCTTGATCTTGTTACAACTTACCCTTTCCATCTTGATCTTGTGATTAAAAGAATGATTATGACAATAACCATCAATCTTGTTTGTGCTTTGAAATTTTAATTTTACTTATGCCTCCACATAATTAGTAAATAGTTCATATTTATAATACTATCATAACATACTAGCAATATTTATAATGCTTATAACACTACCAAACATTCACACCTTAAGTATCATTAATTGTTTATACAATCAAGATTATGCACAAACTTCACATTGATATGGTGTTTTTTCCTATTATTTTAATAGAAGTGTGATATCTGTTAAGTCAAGTGACAATTGTTCTTACACTTATATTAATATTGTTATACACTCATATGTGCGAGATATATAATTTGAATTTTAACAAATATTTATTATGAGTGTGTATATTAAAAAAAAATAAGAGAGCGATATTTGAAATTTTGGCTAAAATTAGGGGTTTTCATGCAATTTCCCCCTTCAACTCAAACTTCTGAACCGAGACCCCTTTGACACCCCTGCTAAGGAGACTGTAGCTCAGCATTGTCTCTCTCGTCAATCTCCATTCTCCGTTCTCTACTATACGCCGCTGACAACTCATTCAGATATCTTCTTCTTATAACGACGATTGGTAACCCCTCCCGCAATCCAGGTACATTTCCTTGTGCAGTTTATTCGTCTGTTCTTCCTAAAAACCTAATGCTATTAAAACTAATTGGGGTATTCTCTTATTTGTTAATTTCAGCAACGAGTCTTTGCTGCACTGCTTATTGTTTGAATTTACGTTCTTGATACTTCCCCATCTGAAGTTCTGAAGTTCTTCTCGTCATTTCCAGTACCTGTTTGATAATATGTCTCTGCTGTTCACGTTGATATGTGGGTGTTAATTATGAGTATTCAAAACGTTCAAGGAAGTTCAGTGTGGAAGGATCTGACCGAGCCTTCCACAGTTTATGCTCCTCGGGGGAAGACAAAATTGGTGCATGCAGTGCCTCGGCTGGTCCCCAGTATGCCTTTCTTTTCTTCCATTTTCATTCCTATGAATGGAGTAATAGTAATACTTGGGAATACAGGTCTTGAGAGTAATCAGGACTTTTGAATTGTTTTTCAGGAACTCAAAGGCTATTGATAAAATGTGGGGTTCGATTTCGCCCTTGCATTGACATACACAAGGTTTGATTTGATATCTTGTGCATTTGTTCCTTTTATTGCTCGTGTGAGTAACTGAGGTCCGTTCTGGTTTGTGGGACGGCCCAACCTGCAATGTCCATTCTCCTCATAGTCTAAATACGCAGAAAAGAGTGAAAATCATGATATCTTTTCCTCTACTGGATGCTAATGTCTGGGAAAGCAGTAAAGTTATATTAAAAAAATTAGGAAGAAAGTGAAAACGGCAAACCACCACTTGCATGTCACCTTGAGAAAATCTCTATGGCTCCACTAATGAAACATGAACAGTTTGAATGGTGAGATTATATATATTAGCTCCATAATAAGAAGAAGCCTTCTGGGTCAACAAGAATATTTGTTGGTGATCTTAAAGTTTTCTCCTCCTTGTTATTTTGCAGATGTTTTTAAGGTTAAGATTGTATTAATTATTTTTTACATTTGTAGTAATTTCTGTTAAGAGTGTTAATTCAAGATTTTTACTGGTGCTTGTGTTTCATAGGGATTCTCTGGTGATCTAGGAGCACTCATCATTAGTTGTCTAGTTAGTGGTCCTAGGCCTCACTTGTGTGTGGAGTGGATTATTGCTAAGAGTTCACTGTTTATTTCTCTGCATTTGCAACCTTTGCAAGTGTACTATATGGAGTTCTCTCTTTTTTCACCTTCTCAGTCCTCAGACCTTTTTACGAAGCTAAATCAAGTCATTATTTGCTCTATAATTCCAGTACTCTTGCTTCTTTCTTCCTGTCAAGTGTCATGGATATAAAATATTTTAAGCATTCTAATTGCCACGGGAATTTATTTAGATGATTGAAACGGGTCTATGTGAACAATCCTTAACTTCATGTATTATACTTGTTGAGCCTAAAATATTTCATGAACCATAGACATAACATTGTCAATCTAAAGCTAGCTGCTATTTCTGAATGCCATGAAATATTTTACTAATTGAGGTATAATCTATTTTATAATTCACATAGTTACAAAATGTGCTTTTTGATTGTTTGGACTGCATGCTTAGAAGCAATTTTTTTACTGAAAGCAGCAATTATTTACTAAATGGCATCCGCGCTTTTAGCCAAACAGGTGGCTGCTTTTATTCTGAATTTAGCCATAGGGCTTATGAGCCAAATATGTTCGAAATCTCTTTTCATCATCTCGAAGTCCCAAAAATGTGTGTGAAATTGAGTGACATGAAAGAGTCGCTGCTTGACGACGAAGTGCCATCTTGCACCATGCTCATCGTTAGACTTTTGAATAGGAGAAAGAAAGATTGAAGAAATATGAAGTGCAAAATTACATGGGCAGGTAGCTTGTGAAATTGCCAATATGAGAACTTGAAATTGTCCTCAAATTGGAGAAGTTCTAAGAAGATATAACAGGATTATCTTGTAAAAAACATTGAAACTTTCCAATATCAATAATTTGCTTGTAATTTTATCCAAATGAGCCAGACCAGATAACGCTGACCTGCTTTTAAGTCATACTTGAGTGCTTCAATTATTTGCTGTAATACTTGATGATCTAGTTATCTTTTCCTTTCTCATCGATTTATGAAATTCTTCTTTTTAAGGAATTGGGAATATTAGGATTGTTTATTTAACTTGGATTTTATTGACCGTCAATGCAATGAGTTGCATTTAGTTTTAAAAGTATCATTTTACTGTGCATTTAAGTTGCCCACTGGAGAATGTGAGATCCTGTTAATAGACTTCCATAAGGCAATTGCTGCCTTGTTCTTTCTTTAATTCCTCATTTAAAAGGCTTTTGTTTCTCTAGCATTCACATGATATACTGCATGACTGAATTTTCTCATGTCGTGACGTTTAGTATCAAACTGTGGGTTACCAACATCAGGATCATTCTAACAATTTTCAGGGGAAAGTGAAACAAATTGTTGGGTCTACTCTTCAAGATTCTAAAGAGGGAGATGCAAGCCTTATCACTAATTATGAGTCCGATAAATCAGCAGCAGAATATGCTGAAATATACAAGGATGATGGGCTTACTGGTGGGCACGTAATCATGCTTGGAGCTGATCCATTGAGCAGATCAGCAGCAATTGAAGCATTACATGCTTATCCTGGTAGGCATGATTTACTCTCTTCTGACACATTAATATGTTTTATTCTGGTGTATCTTTCTGAATGCCAGCTGTATCTTTCTAAATGCATTGGCGTTTTATTTTTTTAATAGGTCCCCTTATGTATGCGTTATTGAAGTAAAAGAAAATGGTTTTAAATTCATTTGTTTCTCATTCATAATCTCCAAATGAAATGTGATCTATATTAATATTTTGTCGATAATATTATAACAGAATGATTCTTACGCCACAGGATTTGAAGTAAAAGGGTCTTCTGCAAAGGCTTTTGACAAATTCTCAACTTTCAACTTCGTGTTTTTTTGGATAATCATTTTTTTACACAATTCAAATGAGTGTTTGGACATTAGCTTTCTGTAGTCTAAGGTTTCATAAAGTTCATAAGAAGACTCCATAAGTTTCTATACTACTTTCTTACAAATCAAGATCCAATATATACAAAACAATCTCTTGTTTGAGGAACTTTACACCTCCTTTCATGGAAAAAGGTCATTCTACGCTTATCTTTGAATCTTCTCTTAACTTGCTCTTAGTAATAGAGCAATCACAGTGCGCTATACACTTCTATTGTTATTATCTAGGTATGTTACTACCTCATGTATTTCTCTTATGGCAAACCTATTCTGGACAATCAGTTGCTACTCCAAGTTCCAAAATTCACATGATGCTAGAATAGTTGTTTTCTTTTTTAATATTTTTTTGAGGCACAAAAACATATATGACACCAATAGCAAATCCCATTTCTTATCTTGTATCCTAGTCATGTTTTGCTGAGTTTCTGCTTCAGTTAAATAGAATAAATGATGTCAACACCCTTATTATTCACTATGAAGAGTCCGTCTTTATGCAATCATACTAGAGAGACTATTTTGAGTTTTTGAAATACCTGCTATTCAGAACATTAAATTGTACTCAGAGGTCACATGGAGTGTTAATCTATGATCTCCAAAGTTGATAGTATTTTTGGACTTACAAAGTTTTCTACTACTATGCTTACTGCAATGATGTAAAACGTCTAGGTGGTTTGCAAATTGGAGGTGGTATCAATTCAAGTAATGCCTTGAGTTACATAGATGAAGGAGCAAGCCATGTTATTGTTACATCAGTACGTGCTACTTTTCTTTATCTATCTCAAGTAGATATTTCTTTTCGTTTGCATTTCATTTGTCTTACTTATTGGCAAAACATCTTTGTTTTGCTACTGTTTTGATCCATACAAGTGAATTATATAGGATGTTTTGCAAGTACCCATAAAACCATTGTTTTCACTTGACTTGTCACTATGCGTGTTAGGATCCCATGCCGACCTTTACTTGAGGTGAACTTGATCAAGTTTAGCTAGACTAGTGTCATGGATTTGTCTCCTTACAAGCTCTCGTGCGGCACTTAGCTCCTCATTCGCCCCTTGCGACAGTCAACCTACCTTTTTCAATTGTTGTGTTGTGAAGTGAGTTGTCAAAGTTTTTAGAGAGAGATAGAGAGTTTAGAGAGAGAAACTCCAAAAATACTGTATTACTTGAACTTCAGCTTGTTTCTTGGATGCTTTACAAATGAAGGCTTCACCTATTTATAATATCCACCTCTCAAATGGGCGATGGAGATCGATTTGATTGTATGGTCAAGATTGAATCTCCAAATCATTCCCTAGACTAGAATTTTGCAGAACCCTACTCTAAAAATCTCTATACATTTCTACAGGACTACAACTATGTACAATGTTTTAGATTTCTCTAGAACATTCCTTAACCTCCATCGTTTTGGTTCCTTGCAGCATTTTTCTATCAGTGCATGACACTAGGCTTACTAGAATCATTAAAAATTGTATACAGCTGAGAGCTTACTGATGCATGCTTATTGACCATATATAGAAAAGGCATATATGCACACGTTTCCTGTCTGTGGCCTCTTTGTTCTTTGATGTTGAGCCTTTTTAGAATTTAGGAGATCCGTGGTCCTGCTTTTCATATTGTGGTGGATGATCTTCCATATGATCGTCAGAAAGCCAATTGCAGACTTGATAGACAGCTGTACTTATCGCTGCTTAGTCAAAAATTGGACTGAGATATTTCAGCAAATATAAGATAGCACAAGAGAGTTGCATATGGACGAAATCCCATTGGTTTCTGTAAAAGACCTTGACATGTTTTTCAAATATTCATCTTCCATTTTGTTAGATAATCTTTTGGATGTAAAGTATGCTGGCCAAAAATTCATCTTTGCTTATCTACTTGGTACTTCTTCATTGCAATGGCAGTATGTATTCAGTGATGGACAAGTTGATTTTGAAAGGCTAAAGGAACTTGCCCATGCTGTGGGAAAACAGAGGCTTGTGTTGGATCTTAGTTGCAGAAAAAAGGTACATCTCTTCCTAAAGACATAGCTTTTGTGATTTGTTCAAAAGCTTTCTGATCGTTCTTTCCTCTCTTTTGGTCTCTGTTTGAGGGTTTCAGGTGGAAATTTCTGACATGCTTTGACAACCTAGAATGAAAACATTGGGTTTTGGGTTGGACTATTTTCTTTCCAGTAGAGTTTAGAGTTACCAAGTGTCTTGGTGACGTATCAACCTAAGTGAACTCAAATCCAACCGGATTGACTTGAAAAATAGAAATTTTATTAAATAAAAGTTTTATTTAATTAAGATTTTATTTTTAACAATAAAAAATATCTAAAAGCTAGCTTTCAGATCTTATATTGAAGGTTTTCATATTTTATATTGAACTTTCTTTTGCAAAGTATAATGCATGCATGGAAGTTGTATTTCATTTCTTAACATGCCATCTTGAAGTTTTATTTTTTCTTTGTTATCTCCATTTCCATTTCTTTCTTCTAATGAAATTGAAATTGGTGTAGATAATAGAAAATCCTCCAGGCCTTACTATATTCTGACATTGATCATTAGATATAACTGTAAATAAGCATAATACTGGCACTGTTATATATTACAAACTGTAGTAGCAGACTCCAGCACTCTTTTCGAGTGCTTTAACCATTTGAGGTTCTACATTCATAATAATTTCACTATTACTCTCTATATAATCAGTAAACTTAACATAACAGCCAACAGTTTCTTAATAATTCAACAATAATGCTATTCATAGCTGAATCTGGTGGCCTTTGTCAGTGTATTGGGCTGATATGACATTCTCCATGTTGGGTTAGGGTTAGCAATTATTGGGTTGAGCAAAATTCAGTGGGGCCCGTTGTGGAAAAGATTATATTGTACGCCTACATCAACCTGAGTGAAGCCCACCCTATTTCCACCCAGTTGCCATTCCCTGAGGTTATGTCTACAAATAATTTAATGTACTTGCTTCTAAATTATTAACAAGTAGTAACCCCATGTGAACACGTTTGTGTATTTGTTTTATAGAATAACATTGGTACATATAATCCCTGACTCTGATATCCATGACAATAACTTATATGTGATTGTTAAATAAAAGAGATGGTCGGTTATGTAGAAATGTTCGATAGCTATAGCCCCTTGTTGAAATAGATAATGTACCATGGTCAAATTATTAGCATTAGTGACTTCCAGGTTTTATGCAGGAGGATAAATATGCAGTTGTCACAGATAGATGGCAGAAGTTCAGCAATGTCTATCTTGATGAAAAAGTGTTGGATCTTCTTGCCAAGTATGCTGATGAGTTCCTTGTGCATGGAGTTGATGTTGAAGGCAAAAAGTATGTCTTACAGCTAATGTGATTCCTTACATTTGCTTGCAGAACTAAGTGTTTTCTGTAAAACGGTTTGACACAAGGCCATGCGCAGCTGTAAAATTGGACCATTTTCACTCTTTTGCTACTAGAGAAATTTATGAATTTTTTCCTGATGTTGAGAAATACTAGGCATCTAGTTTTATCTGCCTGTTTTGATATTGCAGGCTGGGAATCGATGAAGAGCTTGTGGCCTTGCTTGGCAGGCACTCGCGGGTGAGTTTTTTGTTAATCTAGTGTCGAATATTTGTTTTCCCTAGCCGTATTATACTTTTTTCTGCTTCTCTCAAGCTGCTACATTGGTGGCATATACACTTCTATTTAACCTTTACTCTTCTCGTTCTATTTTAATCTTTTTCTTTTCTTTTTTTGCTTTTCTGCTGATTATTTACACAATGCTTGAAAGATCATTATCTCATTGTTTTACGGCAGTAGTGGTGGTTTTAGTAATCAGGCATTGAACTGCTGGTCATATTATTTGCTTACATCTTGCTATATTGGTAGCTTTGCCCCATCAAGTGTCACCTTTTTGTAAGATCCTTGTCTCTTTAGCCACGACAAATTTGAATTGTTTTTGATGTCTTTGCTAGATTCCGGTGACCTATGCTGGTGGAGTCAACATTATGGCTGATTTAGAGAGGATCAAAATGGCAGGAATGGGACGTGTGGATGTCACTGTGGGCAGTGCTTTGGATATTTTTGGCGGTAATTTGTCTTACAAGGATGTAGTCTCCTGGCATTCTCGGCAAAAGGCTTAGGCAGTTTCGCATGTCTGGTTTTAAAAAGTTCTTCATTTTTTAACACCGGCTTACATCCAAATGTGTAATGCGCGAAAAATAATATACTATATGTTTAAGAGCCACGTGGGCTACAGAACTTTTTGTTAATGAGGCTTGCAACATGTAGAAGTTTTTCCTCTTGAGCTTTTATAATTTTCTTTTCTGTTTTCCCTGTCTCATTGGCTAACCTTTGCTCCTTATTAAAGAAAACTTTGGCGGCACTGGTTTTTATGATCTCAATCAAATGAAGAGCAAGTAGCTTCTCTTGGTATTGACTACTACAAAGTTCTTACAGATAGGAGTGTTTCATGATTCATGTATTTGGTTAGGACCACATGCATCTTAATTCATGATAAAAACTTTCCACCCTTACCTCGCCTGGACTTACACAGAGAAACTGTAGAACAGTAAAGAACCCCTCAGCTGTGAACTAACTGCAAGTATATGTTCTTTGAATGATCCATGTAGTCATGATTTATTATATTAAGTTTCTCTGACTAATGAGATCTTCCTAGCATGATATGCATAGTTATTTCTCTGTTATTTTAGCATGCGCATTCCCAATTTCTCTACGTCAGGAACAGATGAAGTTTAATCAATCTATTTCTGTCTCTAAATGGCTTTTAAGTTTTTGTCAGCTGATTGAGGAAATAGCCCGATTTATCACCTGTTTTGAAAGATCTACCATTCCTTTGCTTTCTGATTGCATGAATTGTATATAATTAAGTGTTTACGTTCCTCTTCTGACAGCCGGTGTTGATATGCAGAAGTTGTAAAACAGAAGCAACTTTTGCGCATGCGAAAGTTTCTTAAGCTTCATTAGATTGCTTTCGGGCACATTGTATATCTGTTAAATTGCTATGAGAAAGTTCTTTTACATTTTTGATAAAAAGAAAAGTTGAAATGTATCCTATGTTAACCCTGATGGTACTGGCTAGATGTCTTTTGTTCCTAAAGTTCTTTTTTTTACATACTCAAAAGCTGTTCAATTAAAAAGCCAAGAACTAGTTCACTTCAGGGATACATTCCAGGGCTGGCAACCATCCCTTGGAAGGTAAGTTATCATTTCTATCAATACTTTCAATCTGGTTTATGCTCGTTTCTTTCTGCACTTGTGAAATCATCTCTTCAACTGAAACACCCTCTTTTCCTAACATCGCTTGCAGCTCCTGCTTGCTGATCACAAGCTTAATCCTCACAACTCCAGTTGCTTGCCCGCCTTCTTCTGCAATGTCGTCTGAAAATCGAACTGCCTTCTTCTTCTTAGTCGGCTGGGCGGCAACCGGCAGACGAAGAAGATAATACAAGCGACCTCCAATCATTTCAGCATTTGGATGCAGATGCTCCACTGAAGGTAGTTTATCAGATATTGCATGGTGAGAAAATTCTGACAAAACGTGATGAACTTTAATTGGGGATTTATACTCAATGATCTTTCCATCTGTTTTCATCACCTTGACAGACTTCTCTTCAAGAACTAAGCAATTTCCCATTTTTTGTGAGGAATGGGAAGACAAAATTGGCTTTGTAACTTTTTAAGGCTTTTTGGGGGTGCATATATGTCCTGTATTTATATGAATTAAGGCATGAGGATGCCCTCAAAGTTTATGAATATTACGAGAGAAACCTTATAGCACTTTAGGGCCCACTTTAGTGATTTTTGTTGGTATGCTTTTGGGATCATGAGTCATCACCTCTTCATTACTCTGATCATGATGCATTTGAACTTTGCTCTTTGCACATACAGTCATTTAAAGCTGGCGTATTTAGTTTTAGCATGTGTCAAATTTCTTAACTTTGTTTAAACTTACATTTTATGACTTACAACAACAAGTGGATGTATTTTTTGAAAGTTTGGATATTAGAGTGTGCAAGAGTTCAAATGAAATTGATTTTGCAATGGTAAGTAAAATTTTAAATTTTCGAGTAAATTTTATTTGTGATTAGTATTGATACTATCTATTTCCAGCGTTGCATCATAGCATGAGGCTATTTTTAGAGTTAAAAGTCAAAATTTCAGTCACTTTTTAACAAAGTTATATTTGTACTTTATTTTTGAATTTTGAGAAACATAACATTTCAGTTATCTATACTTTTTATATTATTTATAAACAGGGAAGAATTTAGAGTAATTATTATGATGTGTCTTTCAATATATCACCATAATTCACCTTATTTAGCAAAGATAAAAAGTGGTATGTTGTTCTTTTTCACTTCTCTTATTTTTTCTCTCTTGCTTTTTACTATTTTATTTATTCTTAAAGAAATAAATTTTATTTTATCCTATTTTTAAATAATTTTTTTTTATTTATCAGGAATCCAAAAATAAGTTAAGTAATTAAAAATATCATGCAAAATAATTAATAAATATTTCTAATTTTATACCTTAAAAACTTGACAACATGGATTGAGTGTGGTGCCATCAATGGCAAATATAATGTCCTGTTTAGTCATTTTGTATAAGCACTGTAATATTACATCATCTCGTTAAATTGCCGATTAGCCAATTGATATAGTGGTATTGTTCTCATACATACAAGTATGAGATTGGGATTCGAGTTTGAATAAAATTCTTAATGTGCATATATATATATAATTAAAAAAGAAAAACATCGTCCCATCAAATTTGAAGAATTTCACCATCAAATGTTGAAATGATATATTCGAAACATTTTGAGTAACTTGTTTTTATGATAAATATGATACTCATTTTGTTGATGATTTTCTGTAGTTTTATAAACTTCCATAAATGACAACGTGATTCGTATTTTATAAATAAATTCATTAATTAATCATTTGAATAGTATTTTATAATGCCCATTTGTATGTACTCCATGATGTTAAATATGTACATCTTGAACTCTATTAGTGCAACCAAAGATGGAGCTCCTGTTAGTATGGTAGGTCCCTAAGAGGTGGAGCATCACCAAACACCATTTTTACTGGGAAATTATCAGTTAAGATCCAGAGTGGGACCACCTAAATCCCTAGTTAGTGGTTGACTCATGCTTACCAGTAAATTGTTTTTGTGGTTGACTCTACTCTACCAACATTGGTTATTTGCTTACCTCCTAAATTTTCCAACACTCCTACCAATAATCCGGAAAATAGTTATGCAAAATTGCACTATTAATTTCTTTGCTTTGTTCTTCAAGTTTCTACTTAAGCCATTAAATATCAAATGTATAAAATATTTTTTAAATAAATACTTGACTGCAGATTATGCATACTTGATGTAAATCTGTAAATCAGAGTAAATGATGGAAAACTGATTGAAATAGATGATTTGAAATGACTCTCACTTGTGGAATGATAGTTTACAGTTGCTTCTAAACATTGAGGATATGAAATGATTTTATTAGTAGATTATATATACTTGATATAAATTTGTAAATTAGGATAGATGATGGAACATTAATTGAAACAGATGATTCGAAATGACTTTCACTCGTGAAATGATAGTTTAGGGTTGCTTCTGAACATTGACGTCCAAAGGATATGAAATGATTTTATTAGTAAGGGAAAGATCCTCAATAGTATCAAATTCGGACAATATTGATGAGTCGAGGGTGCTCATTTCTGTTGGTCATTGAATTTATGATTTGTCTTTTAACTATTATATATGTTATTACTCTTTACCTTTTACTCTCTTTCATGAAGGGTTGGGAAAAATTAAAAAATGGCAGCTCAAGACAGAAATAAGCCTTAGCTTTTTGACCAAAAAATGTAAATAGGGTGGGGACCTACTTGGATATGTTTATGTGGCCATTAGGACAATATTGGATCATGGGTGGTTGTAGAAATTCTCTTGGTAAGAAGTGGTAAGTGATGTTATCAACACGCATGCTTGATATAATGGCTGCCTGTCCTTTTATAATCTGGCTAGTGGACTGATTTACACAAGAAAATAAAAATAAAATATAGGGATTAAGACTTATCAACAAAAGTGTAGGCTATAAAGTTAAAAAGATGTGGGCATATTATTTTTTAGTTGAATTAATCTCATCTACCAAGATTTACATTAACTTGTGCTTACATATGACAGAAAGTCATCTAACTGGAAAGCATATGAGCAAAAGTGATATCACGGATAGTTTTAGGCAATTTGATTGATAATATTTAAGCGGAGTTAAGTCGTTATATTTTTTTTTTTTTTTTAAAAAATAATATTATAGCGCTAACATTTAAATATGCTTTTAATAGAATGATAGAATAAAAAATCTCGTAAGTATTTTGTGTTTTAGGCATGACTTGCAACCATTGAATTATTGATGATAAAAAACGTTTAAATCATGTTACTTCAATTATGATCTATTGTCAAATGACAATTACCTGTAAATAATTTCATATGCTGAAATTATATGTATTTTATAGATAATTACTGTCTTATACTCTCTAACTTTTATCTCTCTACTTTTAGATACTAATTTGAGTGTCGAACAGATGCCTAGTCCTTTTTACGGACTTTAGTTATAAACAGGCTCGGTGGATACATATAGTATATTGTTTTATCTTGTATTTTACTTTACAAATACATAGAGCTGTCATGGAGTGGATTTTAATTTGAATTCGATCCGATTGTTTAGGATTTTTATTTTATAAAAGATTCAACGGATATTATCTGATTAAAAAGGTTCGCAATCCAAAATAAATGAAGCAAATATGGATATAGCTCGATTTGATTCATTAATAATCTGAATTCGAATATATTTAGTGTTATACATGTGTATACACATGGTCCTATAATAATGCTAATGTGGATATTTGAATGAAGTAATGGACTTCTATGCAATATATCAAATTATGTGCTTTTCATATAAATTGTTAGATTTTGAGTTTATTTATATCATAATTACATCGGTTGTTTCTCTATTTTTATAACAAGAAATGATACAGGAAGTATAATGAGTAGGAGTAGATTGCAATAATATGACAAGAATGCAATACAAATCTCGATTTGATTAAAATGGGTTTCTTTTTTATAAAACTTTGAGTCTATAGTTAGTTGATTGAATAATTAAATATAATTATGTATTTATAATGCCAAATAGGTGCTATTATTAGCAACAGAACTTAAAATGTAATAATTTGGTAAATGAAATGTGATTAAGTTAAATTTATTGTTGCTCTTAAGTGATCTATATATTTAAAAATTTATTCATTAATCTATTGTTTATTTTTTTTAAGGATGATTGTTTTGAATTTGGATTTTACTAAATTTTTAGAAAAATAATAAATATATGATGATTTTTGAAATATTCAAATTTGGATTTTTTTGAATATCCGGCGAATATCCGACTTTTATTTGGATTTGAATATAGTTATACCAATACAGATTCGATGTATCTTGAATTGTATTTGAATTTGACATATGACTTTTAGATTCGAACTTGCATCCAGTATTCGAATTCATTCCATCGACAGCCCTATAAATACATATTAAATATTCTCTTAAGAAAAAAATACACTTGTTTTAAAGAATACCCAGCATGTTAACTTGAGCTAATATGGAACCCAAGGGCAATGGATGAAGAGCTAGCTAGCAGTTTCAAGAAGAGCACTTGTTAAAAGCGACCACAAGTGGCGCACTTGTGTATTAATTAATGGAGGAAAGATCATGTTAATTAATCAGAGCTGTCACTAAGAAATTACCTCGTATTTGTACATGTAAACACAACTGCAACTTGTGGAGTAGTTCTTGTTGATGTGATGGGATGGGCAAGCAAGTGCAATATTGCTGATAAATATCTTGAACGCAAAAAAGATATCCATTTGATCTCAAGTTGGTGAGAAATGCAACAGGGCCATTGCAGCAGCTATAATAATAAGATGGAAGATATTTTTTTGCTTAAAAAGACAGACAACTATGCATCAAATATTAGTAGAAGGGTTAAATTCATTTTGCCCCCCTCTACTATGGAATTTGTATCAATTACCATTTTCTATTATCAAAACCTTCAAACACCCTCCTGAACCTCTCACAACATTAGTGAATTAATGGAAGAAGTAGATGATGTGGCAATTATGCTCCCTTTTTTGGTCTTCTAAATTTTTATTCCCAAATTGACCTCATGATATCTATACAATACACTATTATTTTTGCAACATAACCATTAACTTTCTATAAAAAAATAAATGAACAAAAAAAAAAAAGGTCATCCATTCGTTTGCTAAAAATTTTCAATTTCATTTATATGCTCACCTCATTAACCAAAATTCATAACAATTCTTCCAATTTAAAATTTTTAAATAGTGTTTGTCGATGCTCAATCACTTATACATCTAATTTTAGAGAAGCATGGTGTGATTGTGTTAAACCACCACCTATACACACTTCGTAGACTTTAAATAATTTGGGGAAAAAAAATTGTTGGCTGTTGTTTTTAGGATGTATGTAATTTTTATTTATAATTTTTTTAACTATTTATGATATTTACTAATTTTTTTTATTTTTTATAAAAGCCAAATGGATGCAAATTTATTGTTGGATTGAGCCAAATGTATGTGACAGAGGAATAGAGATTGAAAAATTATTATTGAAGTTTATGGATCAAAGAAATAAAAAAAAACTAATAGCTTGCAAGCAATCAATGAAATCTTTCAACTTAACAATGAAAAATTACACAACGAAGTAGTTATAATGATTCTTTTTCTAATAACCATTTTTTAAATGAAATTGAAATTTTTTAGCATACGAATGGATGACCTTTTTTTTTTAATTTTTTGTTCATTTATTTTTTTATAGAAAGTTATTGTTTACGTTGCAAAAATGATCGTGTATTATATAGATATCATGAGACTAATATGGGAATAAAAATTTAGAATGCCAAAAAAGGGAGCATAATTGCCACATCATCCACTTCTTCCATTAATTCACTAATGTTGTGAGAGGTTTAGGGGGGTGTTTGAAGGTTTTGATAGTAGAGGGGGGTAATTGATACCAATTCCATAGTAGAGGGGGTCAAAATGAATTTAACCCTTAGTAGAAATAGCACTATTTAGCATCGGATACATACACACACACACACACTATTTAGTGTGTGTGTGTGTGTGTGTGTGTATTTTTTATATTTTTTTTCTGATCACAATGAAACAGGCTTCCCCACAATATCTTGCTTGCTTTTTATTATGTCTTAAAAAGGATGCATCATCTTTTTGTCTGCCTGAATCTTGTGTGCCCTCTACTAGGAAACGCATGAAATAATGAATTTTAATTTAAATTTTTTCTGTATAGGGTTCAAAATTTTTTTAAACGTACTGCAACTAGTTTTAGAGAGTGTTAGGACTTATAAACATATTGGGATTTACTTTTTAAATTTAATGTTTCATCTTATATTTAACAATTATAAAATTTATCTCAATTACTCTTTCTTTGTCAAGATTCTCATAAGAATAAAAAAAATCATATTACAATCTCATATTTATTTAATTGTCTATTGAAAAAAATAAAAAAAATGAGTATGTTGAAGAACAAAAGTATCCCAATAATTTCTTCGGTAAAAAAATGATTTCATCATTTTCCTTCCATGGTGCTTTGAGGGAATGGAAATAAAACTCTAATTTGAGACATGAATTTCATGTTTGTTCTTCTTTTTTTGTGTGTGTGTGTGTGCGTGCGTGTAGGACACACATAAGGGAAAATAAATAAAAATAAATAAATAAATAAATAAAAGGAAGGAAGAAGAAGAAAGAAAGTGCACCTAAATTCCTGTCCTATGTGTTATTCTTAACCATTCCCTTCCCAAGGGATGATTGGAGGGGGAAATTGGAAAGGGCAAACTCTTTTTCCGAAGGGTAATGGGCTCTCAGTCATAATGACAGCAATATTATTATACTGTCCAAGTACGGTGTACTAATCCATCCATCCATCCATCCAACAGCTTTCAACAAGTAAACTGAAATGTAAAATCAAAGACACAGACTTTTCACGCCAGACAAATATTCCCTTCTCATTTCCAACAGTCACTATCTACTTTTGCCACCCACACTCAGCTCATCGCTCAACCAAATAAAGCCAATTTCCCACACTTCTTTTAATTAAATTTCACTCACAAAGTGGCTTCTGGACACGACTATTTTTTCATATTGGCTCTTTTGGACCAAAAGACTTAAGGGATTGCGGCCGGCTGACTTGTCGCCGGCCGCGCTGGGCGGTCGCCGCCAAGTTGAATTCTTGATGCCCTACGCTGTGTGTGTTTGTGCGTGTTTAAGTTGCTTATAAGCGAAGTGTAAAAATTCTTCTTCTATCAGGAAAGAAAAAAAAAAAAAAAAAGTGTAAAAATTCTAAGTTTTTGTGTTCTTTGCATGCTCGCGTGTAATTTTGATTCCAATAGGGATTAAACAATTGATTTTTATAGTAGTTACATTTTTGGTTATTTTTAATAATTAATTATTTGTTGGTTGATATTACGGTATAATAATATAATTGATTATTTTAAAAAAAATTGAATAATGGGGACCTATGTCATATAGTCATTCACTTAAGGTAACGGTCTCTAGGCCAAAATAGTTGAGTCAATTAACTTTATAGTATTTAAGTTCCTCACCTATAATTAATAAATCATAATTCAAAAAATGATAAAAAAAATTCACTTATTACTATCATTTTATGAACAAGTATTATAGAGAACCTTACTATTAGTGGTGATGAGCTAGAAAAATTGCCTACACAATGATGAAGGAATTTGTGGGGGATGATTTAGGAGATTATAGTATTATACAATTTGACGAAAAAAGGAGAAAAGGGTGGAGTTGGTTCAAGAGTTGAAAGTTGTACAATGAGTTTGGCCACAGATTTTTCTAATAATTTATATTTTCCTTTTATTTAAAAAGTTAATGAATAAAATAAAGGGCACTCAAAAAATTAATCATCTTATATCAAACCATTTTCAGAAAAAGATCATTTTAACTTATACATACTAGGTCAGATAATACCAAAATGTAGTTTAAGATGCTAAATTTAGTAAAAGACATCATAGTAAATATTTTAATTTTTATTTATTTTTAATTCTCGCTTGAAACCATTTATAAGATCACTAGATTGAGATCTTGACATTCTGACACTTAAAGGGTGTTTGGGTGAGCTTATCAGTTTCTCAAAACATCTTATAAGATGTTTGAAAGCTTATAAGATGTAAAAAAATATTTGGTAAATTTCTTTAAAAAATAGCTTATAAGCTCCTAAAATAAGATATTAGAAACTTATAGACTCTTTTTAAAAAAATAAAGAGTGCCTAACTTATCTTGAAGATGTTAATAAGCTAGTTTAATTTTAATCATATTAATTACAAAAATATCATTACTAACATCTTATAAGCTCTAAAATATTATTTTATCCAAATAATTTAAAATTTTATTTTTTCAAAAAAGATCTAACATATTATAATTTTTAAAAATATCTTATAAAATATAAGAACTTATAAGACCTTTTAAATAAAATTAGCCAAACAACCTCTTAATATGACTTAGATTGAGACTTAATTTGTAAAGCCCAAGAAATATGCTTGTTCCATCTGCATTCATTTATTCATTGAATATTTTTATGGGTCCAATTGGTTTTCCCCTACTGGGCTGCCTATAAATCCACTATCTTGAGTTATGGGTAAAAATAAATTTATACTAATATAATGTTCGATTGAACTTATTTAAAATATTTTTGAAGTTCTTATATTTTATAAAATAAATTTAAAATTTATAAAATGCTAAATTTTATTTAAAAATAAGTTATTAAAGTGTTTGGATAAAATAAGATTTTGAAACTTATAAAATATTAATAATAATAATTTTATAATTAATATAATTAAAATTATAACAGCATGTTAAGATTTTAAAAGTAAATTAAAAATGCATTACTTTCTGTCAAAAAGTTTATAAGATCATTTTATTTAAGGAGCTTTTAAGATCTAATTTTGAAGACATTTTATAATATTTTTTAACTTTTTAAATGTCTTTTAAATATTTTGAAAAACTTATAAACTTATTCAAACACCGTCTTAATTCTAAACGTTGTAAGTGAATCACAACAGAAATGGTAAGAAGATGATTCTTGATATCTAAATAATTCAAATACCCAATTAATGAAGATAACACATGGAGTCATTTGGACAATATTTTTCTGTTAAAATTCTAACATCGTTCTCCAATGTATTGTCAACAAACATCATGTGGCAGTTTCTCAGAATCATCATTCAAATACGTACTAGGTTGAAAATTTGTGACCTCATTATGCTACACTTGCTCCAAATGTGCTGGAGCTTCTGTTAATTTTGAATGATTATACCCCATATAAAGAGAACGAAGCCACCAGATTTTTGGGACTAAATCGAAACCTTATCATTGATAGATCAAATCTTGAGCATAAGCTCTTACAAAATTTCCCTGTCAGCTCCAGCTGAACCCATTTAAGTCCAACTGCCTGCAGCTTGAAGCAGCATTGCTTTCGTCGTCTGTATTAAGGTCCAGTTTCGTGGAAAAAAAGGGTAGTTTCATCTCCGATGATGTCTTGTGCTTCTCCAGTTTCATCAGCTCAGTTTTCTGGTCGAAAAACTTGGCGCCTTCTTCGGCTCCTTTAAACCTTTCTTCTGTATAGTTTCCGCTACCGTTCCATTGATAGCCCTGAAGTCCAATGCTCATTGATAAATTGCTGGAGTTGGCTTCTGTGGGGAAAAACTTTCTGCTGTCATTTCCAAGTTCAGTATTCTGTAGCCTGATTTCATTTTCATTGTCCCTTGGCTCCATATGTGCTCTAAAATTGGCGGGTTTGAAGCCCATCAGATTATTGTACAGTTCTTGATCTCTGAGAGAACTTTCACAAGGGGTCAAGCGACTGTCTATAGGACAATCTGTTGGCTGAGTTATTTGTTTCTGCTGCAGGCACATATCTGACAGTTCTTTCATTCCTGGAAATGTAGAATTCAGACATTGTGTGGAAACCTTGGAAACTAAATCAGATAACTGAACTTTGGCTGCTTCTAGACCAATTGTTCCCAAGTTCTGTCCTCCAAGGGTTTCTTGTGCTTTCTCTAGTACAGATTGTAAATATGTACCTTGAGCCTCTATCCGGAGCTGCAAATGCCGTTGTACCTATGCAAATATTCATCTCAGACAAGACGACATATATAACATTTGTGGCATTGATAAATACTCTGTCAAGAAACATGTTCTTGTAGGGCCAAATAGAGTTCTGGGAAGGGTTTAAACTAGATTTTTGTTTATCCAATGATGATAAATATCTTCGTATATGCAAACTAGGAAGCATAATTTTCTGTTCTTCATGCTTACCTCAAGCTGTTCGTGTAGCCTTCGTTGCACTTCAATGTGCATTTGAATAGCTTCTCCTAAATGCATATTTCTGAAATCAAGACACCAAGGTTAATCTCAGTTGGATCTTCCAATGAATATATGAAACAACAGGAAAAAACATGTGCTAAGGGTTTTTTTGACTTCGTACTTATTTGTTTGTGTTGCTGTGTTTTGATTGCTCATATGGGCACCATTTGCCTCAGATATTCTATCTCCTGCGGCTGGAATCAGTTTTCAACCCGGTAAGCAATATACTCACTTCTTTGTAATCGGTAAGATATATACTACTAAGACATCTTTCCTGGAAATTATAGGATATCTTACCAGCTTTGTTGCTCCCACTATTAGCTTGTCCATGGAGGTTCTTACTGAGCCTGTACTTCTGTAAGAAGAAAATGTGAAAAATCTGAGACCACTATGAAGAATGCACTTGCCACTTGGATTGGTATTCTGATATATTTACCTGAAGGTGACTCTTTAAGTGGTATAAGGTTAGTCCTTGAATTCCCATTAGTTTCAATACTGATTTTGGAGTAGCTTCTGCAACAGAAGGAATTATATATATCAGCATGAAAAATATTTGTAGCTTCTGATGAACTTGTAAAACATATATAGCATATGCTTACTCTCTGCTCCTCCCAATTGATTAACTGCTTCTATGAACCGTTCGTGTAGGTCTGGTGTCCATTTCAGTCTCGGCTTTGCATCAGTCGAAAGTACAAGTCCGGAAGAATCTCCATTTCCATGCACACCTTGAAGGAACAATTGCCTTTCAGGCTGAACGGACATTCTCGTAGAAGGTTGAATGTTCTTTCCTTGGTGATGATGATGGTTATGATACATTTCTGTTTTGTTCAATATGGCAATTTCTCAAATGATCAGCGTTACGTTAAGAATGATCAATATGAAGAAATAATTATACCTGAAAAGGATGCAAAATCTGCTTTATATGCCTATCTGCTTCACCTTGAGTGCAAATTATATGATTCTGCTGCAATATTCTGCGTAGTCTAATCTTGCAACCCGATTTTCACGTATGAAAGTTGTGTTTGAGGATGTCTTATAAGCATATGAAAAGAGAGAGAGAGAGAGGGTGGGAGTAGAATACAAGTGAGGAATAGAATCTTGAACAGGGCCAGTGAAGAAGAACATCAGATCCAATCCCATCTTCGTAGCCAAGTGAAAAGAGATCTTGTCCTTCCATTTTCAAGCATCTGTGGGTCCTATCTTGCAACTTCCCTTTCCATTCTCAGACAGCTGCACTAGCCATGTAAAAATTCCTCTTACACTATGACTTTTTCTTGCAAAAAAATTAACACCTTACATTAGGTACAAGAATAGATCCACCTCAGTAGTCTTTCTTTCCAGTGCACTCATATTTGTCATCTGCAAAGTTATAGGAACCTTATTCCTGGAATGAATGGTGGAATTTTTCCCCTCTCTGATGTTGACTGAGGAATCCACTCTCTGTGATGTTCTTAAACAAGTTCTTTATAAAGATTCTGTTGACTAAAGCATAGGGGGAGAAGGTAAAAACTGGTGAATCATTTATTCCATGGGTTTGTATGATAAGAACTGCAAGGTTTTTTCTTTTTAATTTCCCCATTTTACTTAATTTTGTCGAGGCTACAAGGTTTAATGATAAGTTTAGGATCGATGCAATGGTTAGGACACCCTTGAAAACCTTGTTTTATGGTTTGCTTGGAAGGAGCGAAATGGTTTTAATTAGCTCTATGGACTTTGTAGATTTAAAAGTTTCAACAGTTGTGTTTTTATTCATTCTTGATCGGATGGCATCGAGAAGTCGGCTCCAACACATTGGGAGCCTTCAAGAAGGAAGTAAAGATATTTTGCTTATATTTTGCCTTTAATGGATTTCCTGCAAGATGATTATACGTCAGAACATGTCTTATCTCATGACAGTCTCTTTTCTATTACATAAAATATGGCTTCTGTGTTGCTGTCTTTGTAATTTGGCCGTTAACAGCGTCTATACATACACTCAAACGTCATAACTATAACATGTTTTCATCTCATACTTGCCTTGTAATCCTCAACTAACATGCTTGAATGTATGACTAGCCAGAAAGAATATTAATACATCACACTAAGATCCTACGATCGAAAAAGGCATATAATCACTCATTTTTTAATTCGAACACTATCTCTATGTAGATACATTTTTAGAGCAGAAACCCACTATTCAACGATTTACGAAAAAGGACCTCAACTCCAACTACATGCAACATCAAGTATAAAGCAATTCTTCCTCCTAGGGATATGAGACATAAGTAGGGCTAAAGAAAGAAAGTCAAGAAAAAGAATCTTCATGTATAACCCTATAAAATTTTAAATATTATCAATTCCAATGGTACAATGACATAATCTAAAATCAGTGCCTCCGCCATCTACACAGATCCTTCATGCATGACAAGTTGAATTCCACGACAATGGTCGAATGAGTACAAATGCATGCTTATACCGCTGTGTAGTATAAATTATCCCATGCATGGCTGAAATGGAGATTAGGAACTTGAACCATGTAATCATACATGCAGCAGCAATCAATCAGTACTGCTACAGATAGATTCTCCTGTAAGTAAGTGCATTTATAAAATATAATTAGATAACTCAGAAACAGTTAAGACTTTCCAGTACTGTTTGCATTAAAATTATTTATGATCTGATGTGAAGTAATAAATAATATTCCTCTCGACCCAAACGACGTCTGAGCATTAGTTCCAATCGAGCTTTTCAGGAAAGATCATTTGATTCTGATATGTTAGGATATTTTATGCAGTTTGGAGGAATCTGTGGAAACTTTACATAAAGTGTAAAGCAAAAAAAATAAAAAGAAAAAAATTCTTCAATAGTTTTGCTGGCATGTGGATAGGAATGAATTGAAGATGGGGAACGAGGTGTCGCTCTTCAGGCTACATCACCGGATGGCTCCAGATAAAACTGGATAGTACTTTAAATTATAAGTCTATTAATTAGTGTTCCGCCCCATGATGATAGAATAGGATAGTAATTCAAGTTACAAGTATGTATTAGCATCATGCTGCTTATCTATGAGTTCTTTGGACATAAGAATTATCTTCAATTTAAATTCACTTAGTACATTTTGAAATTGGCTTATGATTAATTTGCCCAAAAAGAATATTTTAAATGATTTCTTTAGGATGCATGGGTATCACAATCACCCTTCCTTCAAAATGTAGCATCCTCGATGTCATGGAGTCTAAAATCAAGCAGTTGGATTCTAAAGGTGGCTCCATCGATATGTTCACAAGTTTTTGAAATTTTAGAGTCAGCTTCCACATATGTAACACTTTTTTGTTTTGTTTTTTTGGATAATTTTGCATATGTAGCACTTTGTCCGTAAATTCAAGAGGTATAGTCCCAGTTTCTCCTGCATAGCACTTAGTTCACTTAATTCATGACACTTCGACTTCGATAACATTTGTCATGCCCCAAGCTCACAAGCTCTATTTAGCATAAAGTTACGTATTCAATTCCTTATTCATTATCAGACAATCAGCTTATTTTACAAATTTCGTGTAGGACTAATATTTTGTATTTCTTATCTCATAGAAAAACTTCACTTCGTTGTAATGAAGCATGTCAAAGTTAATCATATATCGTTGTCAACTGTGTTCTGTTAGGGCCATCTTTGCATTTCTGGAAATGAATTATTTTCCATTTTGGTTTATCTACGTTTTGTATCTTCCCAGTCCATTTAGGTTAAATTAATGCAATTGTTTCCTCGTACCCCAACAACTTGTAACTTGTTCCTCCATCTGTGGGGTTGATCTGTTCGCCTATTCTTTCCAGAAAAATATGATATTGTTGGCTTGCCATTTTTGAGTAACTAAATAATACTCTTCATTTCTCTTACTCTGCTGTAGTACAGAATGAATGATCAGTTGTTTAACTTTAGTTTCATATTTCTTGGACCCTCAAATCATCTTTTTACAGTAATGATCCATCTAAAAGTACTTATAATCAACTTTCTTTGATGTTGCCATAAAGCCACAAACTCCTCTTCTATGCTTGATTCCACAGCACATGATCAAACTTGCCCTTTTACCATTGCATGCATATATATATATATATATATATATAATTTCTAAAGTTGTTTCTGTGCATATGTATACGTACTATCAATTGATGCATAATATTTCCCACTTTGGAACATGGGCTGCTATTTTTTCTTGGAACCCTCGTCTTAAATTGCATAAATTTTCACATTAAAAGAATCTTACAGCATTAGAGAATCAATCTTAGGAGCGCGCACACACACATACACACATATTTTCAATCATTAGCTAGAGAGCAGTACTCGTGTAGGTTTCTTATTGGCCGCCACCCGGTTGACCACATTGTCTGAAAAATAAACCGGAGGGATATGTAGAAATGACCACGGAATGCTATTCCAATATGCAGTAGAATCAAAAGGAGGGGGGGTGGAGGAATTAAAGTGAGATTCTGAGGGAATAAGGAATTTGAGAATTTTAACTCAAAGTAAAGGTGGTGGGGCCGTATTCTCACTCTCAAAGTCAAGAATTTTTTAGGTTATTCTTTGCTATATGCTTAAGGCCACGAAAAATGGGTTCCCAACTTTTCCCCTTCTTCCATTCTTTATGCTCATGGAGTTAAGAGAGTTTCAGATGCCCTATAATCAATGATTTGTCCTCTTAAGTACTCTCCTCTTGGCCGAAATATCATCTATTCCTTGCTTAATGCTTGTTCTTTTCAGTATATTTACCTTCTTTCTTTCTTGGCATGTTAGGAATCAAGCTAGTCAAATTGCATGGTGGTTTACATAGTAATAGTTATGTGCAGTACAGTCGTACGCATACTTAAATTCATTTGAATTTAAATTTCAATCTTACACGTATAAGTGTGAAGGCGATGTATCATGTAAACAATTGATTTAGTAAGAATTGATATTACACTTACATATGTAAAGTCTTTGATTAAAAAATGTGAATACGATACTATTCGATAAATTGTTGAGCAGCGAGTTTAATGAATTAATTCTATAAATATGAATATTTGAATATTAAAATAGTTTTGGTTATGACTTCAATCAAGTGATCCTAATATATTGTGCCTTGTTCCCATTCTTTATGTATGTCTTGATAATGTTAATGGCATATTTACACACACAACTCAAATTAAAAGGGAAAAAAAGATGAGTGAAAAATGTAAAGCTGTCTTTGCCCTATCCTTCAACATTATGCATATATGTGTGATTAAAGTAGCTAGAATAATTAACTTTTGGGAAAATTGCTTCTTCTAGTCCCACACACACTTCAAGTAGTGTTATGATATAGGATGTGAGGTAATAGGATGAAATGAGGGATAATGAGTAGGATGAGGATAATTTTATATTTTTTATATTATGTTTACTTTGTGGGATGATATGAATGATAAAATTGAATTATTGTATTGAAAATGATTACATAAACATGAATTATAATAATTGGATAAATTATAAAAGATTAAAATACCCCTAGTTAAAATATGTTTCTATTTAGCATAAAGAAATTAATTTTTCTCCATTTCAATACAACATCCAATTATTTCTTCTTTTTTCTATTTAGCATAAAGAAATTATTTTTTCTCCATTACAATACAACATCTTTACACAAATTATATATCGGTTTTTCTTTTAATTATTTTAATATTTAATATTTTTAATTATTTTTAAATTATTTGATTGGCACAGCAACCAGAAATTATTTGAAGTTGTGGCGCCAAAGTTGTGGTAAAACTATCGCACCTCAAGGGTGGGATGCCTCATCCGCCAAATTGTCCGCACAGTTGCGAGGTGGTGGTTTTTTTACAGGGCCCAAATCATAAAAAGTAAACATGAGATGAGGTAGGATGTGGGCCTTCATCCTGCCTCATCCAACAAAGTAAACAAGCCCTAAAGGGAAAAAATAATCAAATTTATTTTTTTTTAATTTTATTTATTCACACACATCAAGAGTTTGTTAATTAGGATTTGAATCCCGAACCTCACATATAATACTGCAACATCCTAAAGTATGGAACTAAAAATCATTTCTATGGGTATTAAATAAACTTCAAATTGCTGAGGATCAAATAGTCTGATATATATCTGGATTTTATTTTGTATTTTTTTTGTTTCGTTAATAAAAATTAAAAAAAGATTGCTGTCAACATATCCAGATGCTAATACAAACATAAGCATTAAACTGAAAACTGATGGATTGGAATCCTTTGAACAAATTAAAGGGGACGTGGGCTTTTATAGATAAAAAGCATTTGTTCCAATCAAATGCAAATTGATCAGTTTAAGAGGGAACCAAATATTGTTCTTCTTTTTTGATAAAGTTGAGATCTCTTGTTGGGCTTCAAAAGCATATACTCCCCACCCCCACCCCCTCTCCCTCTGCATGTATATATATATATATATATATATATGTATAAGTTGGTCTATTTGGATGAAATGAAAATCATTTTCCATGCCATCAATGAAAAGCATATTGTCTTTATCAAGAAAATGGGAAAACCGAAAGAAGAAATGAAAAACGTGATCTTATACTAACTTATTTATATGGATATACATCAAACTATTTTTAGAAAGTAAAAATGTAAAATAAACATTTTAAGCTATATATGTAGAAAACTACTATATGTCTTCATCTCATATTTAAGTTTATATCCCTTTCTTATCAAATTCATCCTAATTAATTATGTAGTGCCGAGGCAACATCATTCACACCTCTATTTAGCATAAATATACTTAACTTTTCTAAATAAATAAAGCTTCTAGCAATCTTTGGCCTTTGCTATATGTCAAATAGTTATCTCATTCTATAAATAGGTGCTCCTATAGCTTTTTTTATTCCATCTTTTTCACCTTTTGTTCGGAATCAAACATAGGAACAAAGGTTGAAATTTCCAAGTTTTATATTTTTAACTTGCGCCATGCTGCTGCTGCAGCAGCAACAGCACCATGGCGGCCGCCATGGCCAAATCTGAGCGGGGGTGAGAGGTGGGGCTACATATATATATATATATATAAATATTTACATATTTTTTAATATATGATTTTAGGGCATTTTTGTACTTTTGTGAAGGGTTTGAGGACTTTTTTATACTCTCCATAATGAACTTATTATCCAAATCATCCGAAAGGCACTTATGGAATTTCACATGCTATTTTTAAAGAAAATTTGAAAAATTAAAATAGGTTGAGAGTATTTTCATTATATGCTTCGACTTATGCAGTTGCTTTAAAAAGCTAAAAATAGTGTATAAGTTGGAAGTACCATTTAGATTTTTTTTTTCTTTTTTCCAACTTTTTTTTTAATAAATATTTATAAAAATATAATTTATATTATTAATTTTTTAAAAATTTCAAACTAAAGTAATTCATTGTTTTCTTACATAAGTTTTTCTACTCAATTTGGAAATATCTTCTACGTTTACTATTAGCAACCCTTTTTCATAATTTTTTAAATTAATTACTTTTAGAAAGTACAAGTCTATATAAGCACTTTCATTATGCAAAATACATGTAGCCTCTAGATGTAAACATGCCATATCACCACATATATAGTTAATGGCAAGGCTGGAATTTATAAATTTAGTGAAATTTTCAGTTCGGATACTTTATTTTAATTAGTAGTTTTATTTTTTATTTTATAATATAAATAAATATTAAGTATATAAATTAAAAAAGAAAATAAGAAATCGTGAATCATATATATTTGGCATTACTTGGGGAAAAGACCAAATTTGAACTTAATTTTCCAAATTCACTCGAAATAATAACATGACTGGAAGTCTGGAATAAAGAAAAATGCACACTGCTTTTGTAGGACAAGGAAAAGTTGGGCCTGGCTTTGTGAGAGTAGGCTTGGCCCACAGACCCATTATTTGATTCAAAGTGCAATGTAGCCCATTTAAGGCCCAAAGGTTATGAAAATTAGTTGAAACTCAATGGAGGCTATTAACTGTATTACCCGTCTTATTTCAGGCCACATGACTTGCTTGGTTCAACTCATAGTCATTTCGTTAAGCCACCGACCACATTTCTTGACGGAAAACCATGGCCGGAATATTGAACTTCACTCCCACTCCAATTTTCCGGCCAGTTTCAACCCGTAGAGCTACAAACGACAGAGTATTTTTTGTGAAGTCATCAGCAAATACTTCGGAAACCCCTTTGACATCGATATCGGCGCCGCCTAATTTTAAAGCTCCACAGCCCAAGCCCTTTTCGGTCCGGCCCGATAAGATTTTCGACATCTTAGGGGCTTCTCTTGCCTTGCTCTTTCGCCTTACCACCAGTGTCCTTGTCCAAGGGTATTTAATTTGTTTCATCTTTTTGTTTATTTATTTTCTAAATTTATCTACCGTTATTATTATTTTTCTTTCTTTTTTCTGGGTGGGAGATTTGGTGCGTCTGTGTGTTGGTGGGTGGGTTGGGGGGGGGGGGGGCCCTTTGGGGGTGTTTGTGATAGTGATAGCCATGAAGTATTGCACTACTCTTAAGTGTTTGTATGGTAGTTGCTTTTAAGGTTATATAAGAGAGAGTATTAGAAGGAGAGATTGAAAGTGAAAAAAATTGTGATTGCATGACTCTGGCTTTGTGAATAGATGCATTGCTCATGAATTTCCAGTTATTCTAGGTGTATTGTGATTAGAAACATTAGTTTTTGGAGAAAAGGTAAATGAGTAAAAGAAAGAGCAATAAGAAAAACATGGAACAAAAAAGAATCTGCAGCTCAAATCATGACAATAAATGCTATAATAACCCAAAAGTAAAATTCTTTTCAAGTTTTCTACTTTGTAAAGTTCAAAAGTAGGATGACTTTTCACAAAACAGTGAGAACTTTAGAATAAACTTCAAACTCGATGTTTTCGTTAATGATTTTACTGGAGTTCTCTGAGTTATCTGTGTAGATCATTTATATACCAAAAGTAGTTATAATCAAAGTAATGTTGGGGAAGTTATATTGTGTTTGGAGGGAAGGAAATCCAGAATTTTTCCTCGGGAAAAGGGAATTATGCAGGTAAATATAGATTGTTCTTCCTGATTACTGCTTCTATATGAGAAACCTTGCCATGGTAACTGTATTTCTGGACTTTGATGTCATGTTTATGCTATGATTTAGGGCTTTTCCAAAAGCTGTATTGTAAGCATAAATTCTTTAATATTTATCTGTTTAATTATTTCATTCAAGGTTCATGTCCATGGCAGGTATTCTGTGACTGTTGTGCCTGAGAATGAGATTCCATCTGACCAGTATGCTCTAGGATTTGCTGGTAATTACTAGATATTTGTATCTTCTTAACAAAGATCTCTGTGTTATGTTATTGAACATTTGGAGGTATCTTACGTCTGACAGAAAATAAATCTTATAATTGTTCAAACTAAGCCAAAAAAATTGGGGCTAGTGCAATCAATTCAAGTTATATTTCTGGGCAAAGTGCTAAACCTGGAAAACTTCTGTCAAAGGAAAAGGGAAATTGAAGAAAGGCCAATTTATAGCTGAACAAGTTATGACCTCGCATTTCTTTTTTTTAATCAATTCAATAGAGAATTGATGCAGCTCACTTTGGATTATGTGCTATAAACTATAGACAATTGTTCTCATCTCTCAATGTATGAAAAATATTCTCTAATTCAAGTTCCAGGAGATATTGTGGATCAGGATATACCAGACCCTCTTCTTGTTGATCGGCTGAATTATTAAATCAACATGTTTCTAAGAAGACCATTCCTATACAGGTTTTAAGTTGAAAGAGACTTCAAAGTTAGGCCCCCGCCCTGAGAAGCCAATTGAGATATATGAGTTTGAAAGGTACCTGGAACTAGGCTTCTTACTGTTGGAATTGTTACCTATTTATGTACTCCAAATCATAACTACATTTTTAGAACTATTACACTCTATTGGTTTCTCTATTATATTCATGTGTAACTGCTTAAATAAAGACTACTTATGCTGCTCTCTCCCCGTGTGGATTACGATGGATGGCAACTCCTTCAGCTGCCCGTTTTGCCGGAAGGTATCTTCAGAAAAATATATTTTCTTTTCATCTGTTTTTAGATAATCATTCTATTAATTAGCATGTATTCTGTTATCAAATGATCAGTCTTTTATAAAATGAAATGGGGTTTTAATTTTTTTATTGAAGTTGGTATTTTTACTTGTATAACTTCAGATGTCTAAAATACTAATTCTAGAGTTGCATGTTTTCACTTTGCTGCCTTTGGACAGGTTTTTCTAAATAATATTCACTCTAATTACCATTGTTCTGAATTGTTTAAAACTCAAATGACACTTTTATAACTTCTGCCCGTCGTTAATTTCTCCATATAAAATCTCCATTGCAGCACCGCCACCAACTGACATTCATGTTATACAGGTTCGGGAAATTGTTTCAGTTTTGGATCTTGATATCCTGTATTATCCTTGTCCAAGAAATGGCCCAAATTTTCGTCCAAAGGTTTCTCAAATGGGAGGAAAACAGCAGTTCCCTTACATGGTTAGACAATGGGTTCATTGACATGAAGCTAATCTGATAAGACTTAATTTACTTGCGTGCCATGTTTTTGCAATAAATTCTTCTTGGATTCTTGGTTTTAGAAATAGTATCTTAAGAGCAGCATTATTATTATTATTATTATTAGTTCTTTTTGAAGCTTGATTACAAAGTTTCTCATGGCAAGTATATATTTTAGACTTCAGTTGCAAAATCATATGATTAGAACAAAGAAAAATATGGGACATCAAGAACACTTATGGCCCTTGAATTTTGTAAATTGATGAGGAAAATATATTCACTATCATGACCAATCATGGATTAACACATGTTTAATGTTTAGCTCGATGAGACTTCCTGAAATCAATAAGCACAGTGTAGGAGATACTCTTGACTTGGTATCATGTAATACTCCTATTTTGACAGAGTCGGCTTAATTGGAAGACATGGATGTGTTCTATAACTAAGATGGAATAGAGGAGCCTTTTGAGTTAAACACCTATATTATCTTATTCTTAGCACATTCCGGAAGACTGTATCCCCTATATAATTTTGGCTTGCTTTCACTGTAATCTACTTCAATTTCTTGACTGTAATCATATAATTTGCCATGGAGGTTAAAGCTTCTTGTTTTCTTCTGCTTTAGGTGGATCCAAACACTGGAGTTTCTATGTACGAATCAGATGACATAATCAAGTACTTGGTTGGGAAATATGGTACATTGTGAATTTTTATTTAATAAATTCTTCTTTTCAGTTTTAAATTAATGTTACTCTGGGTGGAACATTCCATCAGTCTACCATGTCTTCTTCTTTTTTTTTTTTTTTTTCCCTTTTTTTTTTTAAATTTCATTTTGATCTCCTTTCATTCCATATAACTCTCAGCTCTGTTAATTCTACGAGCTCGAACCGACTGTATTGATTATTTCTTCAGGTGACGGAAAAGTCCCGTTGCTGCTGTCTCTTGGTCTATTAACTGTAAGTAATATAATTCTGAAATCATTTCATTAACGCATGTACTGATAAATAACTCTTTCCTGCCTACACTTTTGTTCTCATAGACTTTAACAGAGGGATTTGCCATGATTGGTCGCATGGGGAAGGTATAGCTTCTCTTTCCCTCTCTCGTTAAACTTTTCTGCTACGCATTTTGATATGTTAGATACCAATTATCCATCAGTTTTGGCTCTGACTCAACTGTACAATCTTCTACACTCACCTATGCAGGGTTCTTCATACACTCCATCAAAACTGCCGCCTAAGCCTCTTGAGATTTGGGCATACGAGGTTAGACTATGGTGACATTAAAGAGTTAAATAAGTTCCAGTTTCATATAAAGATAACTCTTTTAAATGCTAACTCAAACAAACAAAAATCGCTTGGGTCAGTGATCACAAATTCTATGCATGTTAGGAGAACCAAATCATACCCTACACATAACAACATTATATTTGTTTCAGGCTTCACCATTCTGCAAAGTTGTACGCGAAGTTCTTGTGGAGTTAGAGCTACCTCACATACTTCACAGGTAAAGTCCATTATCATCAGGAAAGCATAGTAGTACATGTGCTTCATGTCAATGTGAAAAAAACTGAGAATTACGGCTTCTATACTCATGTTCAGTTTCCTCAACATATTAGAATTTCTTTAAGAGGTGTAGGTTCAATTCCAATGATATCTGTCATCGGTTTCAGATCATTAAGTTTTAAGGTTTGGATGGACAAATAGATTATAAGTAACATGTCTTAACAGCTTAATTTGATTTTCTAAAAAGTTCTGCGCAATTGTTAGTGGCATTTATTATTATTATTATTTGGTTCTTGCTTTGGTGTCAAATACTACTATTGTCATTACAATTGTTGTGGTTGTTGATTATAGTTTTTGCAGTTGAATCAAACTTTGGTTATATGTTAGATAGATAAGGAGAGGAGCTTTTTGTTTGACAAATGTTGTGTTGCAGTTGCTCACGTGGGAGCCCAAAACGACAAGTACTTTACCAGAGAGTTGGACACTTTCAAGTTAGTTTGCTTGCCTTAAAGAGTGCTTTTGTTTAATTATACACGTTTACAGGGTGTCTGGTGAGCTTATAATTTCTTAAACACTTATAAAATATTTTGAAGAACTTATAAAATATTAGAAAGTGCGTGAATTTTTTTCTAAAAAAGGAGTTTATAAGATCCTACATAAGATATTAGGATCATACCGTGTTTTGTTTAAAAAGTAAGAAAATCTTATCATACTATTTTAATTTTATTCATTTTAATTATTAACTTCTTATAAACTCCAAAATTTTATTTTATTCGAACAATTTATTTTAAAAATAAGATGTAATATCTTTTGTTGTAGGTTATAGAAATTAATAAAAAAATTTAAATAAATTTAATCAAATACCTTCTTCATAATCTGGTATAATTAATAATGGCAAGATATGATTATCCCTATTTTTTAACAGGTTCCTTATTTAGAAGATCCAAACACGGGAATCCAGATGTTCGAGAGTGCAGAAATTGTTGACTATCTAAGGGCAACTTATGCTCTTTGACAGATGTGGATTTTTCTAATATTATGTTAATGTTACTCAATATAAAATTGCTACAATTCATTTAGCCAAAATTTCACTATTACAATTTATCATACCCAATACGAAAGATGTTATAACAAAATGTTGGGGAGCCAAAGTGTCTTCAAGATATTTTATTAAATATTTTATACGTAGACATCTTAAAAAATGCTCTAATTGAAAAGTTAAAATTACATAAACACCCTTAAATGGAGTCAAGATTACCTAAACACTCTCGAAGGGAGTCGTAGTGGGTCCCAAACCCAAACTTTTGTTGGATGGTTTTGTCCTCATCGTTAGTGGAATTTTACGATAAGCTCAGGGGTCTCTATCAGCAAGTTTGATTTGGCTGCAAATATCAGATCAACTATTATTATGTCTAATGGCAACAAAAGAATAAAGTTTATACCATCGGTGGTTGATATGAGCCAGCGTTGCATACACTGAGCCCAATATTCCTAGCTAGCATCCTATATGTCCACTCAAGGAAAACTAATTGACTCAAAAAGATTAAAATTAATGTATTGAGATGAAGTTGAATATTGGAATTATACTTCTAATAAAAATTCCATTGCCTGAAGACTAAAAGGGTGTTTGGTTAAATTTATTTAAAACATCTTATAAGTTTCTACATCTTATAAGATGTTTCTGGAGTTTATAAGATATTAAATTTTATTTTTAAAATAAGTTGTTGAAATATTTGGATAAAATAAAATTTTGAAGCTTATAAGATGTTAATAATTGTAATTTTGTAATTAAAATGATTAAAAATAAAGGAATTTGTTAAGATCTTAAAAATAAGTTAAGATCTTCTTATTTTTTTAAAAAGAGCTTATAAGTTCATAACATCTTATTTTATAATTTTATAAGCTTTTTTTTTAAAAAAATTTACCAAACACTTTTTATCAATTTATAAGTTCTTAAACATGTTATAAGATGTTTTAAAGAGCTTATAAGCTTAGCCAAACACCCTCTAAAAGTTCTTGCATTAACTTATGAAAGAAAATGGCTCAAACTCATCTTCCATTATGATGCATATTTTATTTTCTATTGCATTTAAATATATGTTGAGTATATTTGATTTAAAATTAATATTACTTTTCAAAGAAAATATTTAGCACACTTAACATTATATAAATGAGTGAATTAAAAGATAAAATATGTTGAGACCAATATAATCCAAAATGCCTAAACTCTATTAAATGACTAGATCCAGTCACCCAATCCCTATAGGTGTTGTGGATGTCTTTTTGCTCGTCATGTTTGCATGCTCAACTTGGGTTCATAAGATGGGTTGGCGATTTTTTGCGGTATGTTATGGTATTTATTAGCTCAATAGACTAGAGTTATTGACACTTATTTTATAACTCTTTATTTTTTTTAATTAAATGGTTAATTGACTCAATGGTATTACTACCATACTGATATACAAGAGATTCCTACTTTAAATACTAACGAAATCTTGAAATGCATATGTGTAGGTATAAGAAAGTACCTCCTTTAATTTTTTTCCTAGAAGTAGCCAATTCAAATAAATAATTGGGGCAGTACATTTCTAATTTTTAAATGTTTTGAACAATACAAAAAGAAGAAGAGCAAACAAACAGTACAAAGGGCTGACGAGATGTACACGTAAAGACAGACAGAGCAGGTTGAGGGGGTGGTGACCGCAAGTTCCAAATATGTAGTGGATGGTGGGCTCAGCTGAGAGCCCCATCACTTTTATTTCAATAAACAATTTATACCCGTTGCAAGCTAATGAAAAGCAATCATTCACCCATCTAAATCAAATCAAACATAAATATCTATATAGGAAGAAGAAGAAGTAGTGCTGGGCTGTTCATGGCTGCTCGTTTGGCTTTCTTCAGTTTTACAGCTGCTCTGCTGAGTCTTGGCTCATGCGCCTTTACCACACTAAGTATGATTCTTTCTTCTTTCACTTAAATAAATGAGAATAATAAGGGTGCAAATTAATCGAGTCGGCTCACTGGCCAAGCTCGAGCTATCTATTTTCAGATTCGAGGCCAGATATATAATTAAATTTCATTTTTTTCCGCAGGGGTTGATCAGAAAGCCGGCCTCCAGTTCACATACTCGGGAGCCAAAGGGCCAGAGAGGTGGGCAAGCTTGAACCCGAACTTCTCTCTCTGTGCAAATGGGAAATCGCAGTCGCCAGTCAACATTGTTACTGACCAGGTTGTAGCGAACAACAAGTTGAAGCCCTTGATCAGAGATTACCAGGCTGTAAATGTTACTTTGGTCGACTACAAAGTCACTGTTGGGGTAATTACTTTAATTTCTTCCTTCTTGAATTTGTTATTTCACTATTATTCATTGTAAGTTTTTGTACCTGAATTTTCTGTTCTATTTCTTATTATATCTTCTATTTTAATTTATTGTATTTATTTCAAGTATATTTAATTTTTAATTAATTAGTTTTATAAAAAAAAATTTAATATACACATAATGTATATTAATGAAATAAAATAAAAGATTTAAACTGAAGTTCTCGGCTTTCTTTAGGAAGTTCAAGTTGTGAAATTAATCCAATATTTAAAACTTTTTCTGTTTTGGTGGTGTTGATGCAGATAGAGTACCCTGATCATACCGGAGCGATAGTTGTAGATGGCAAGGAGTATACCTTGAAGCAAATGCACTGGCATTCACCATCCGAGCACAGAATTAATGGAAACCGGTACTACTCTCTCTCACACTCTAAAAAAAAAATATGTTAAAATTTTATAATTAATATAATTTTAAAATCTTAATAAATTCTTTTAATTTAATCATGTCAATTACAAAATTATGATTGCTAACATTTTATAAATTTACAAAATCTTATATTATTCAAACAATTCAAAGATTTATTTTTAAAATAAAATTTAAATGTTTTATAAATTCCTAAAAAATTAAACATCTTATAAAATACAAAAACCGACAAAATTTTCTACAGAATCTGTAGCTAAATATCATGTTAGCTAATCCTACTAATTATATATAGATATGCTGCGGAGCTTCATATGGTCCACGTTGCCGATGATGGTCATATTAAAGTAGTGGCGACCCTTTTCAAATATGGGCACCCGGATCCAGTTCTTGGAAAGGTGAAATTCAAACTAAAGTTGGGAAATAATAATAAACAAACAAACAAACAAAAAAGGAAAAGAAAGAAGAAAAGATGTTCAATTCTCATCATGGTGGTTTTTCAGATACACGAGAAATTGAATGAACTGGCGTACAACAACGTTATAAGTCACGAGGCAGGTGTAATAACACTGGGGCCGTTTCACCCGGCAGAACTAAGACAAACTCCCAGCAAATACTACAGATATACAGGCTCTTTCAGTGTTCCTCCTTGCACTGAGAATGTTACCTATATCGTCATTGCAAAGGTCAGAAAGCCTAATTCTTTGTTTTCTGGCTGGTAATAGCTAGAGTTAGAAAGTTATTTATTAAGGATTAAATTCTTTTTATCTGTATATATAGGCAAGATCAATATCTAGAGAACAAGTGGAAGCTCTCAAGGCTCCTTTGGACCTGAAATGCAAGAATAATGCTAGGCCTTGTCAACCTATCAATGGACGACATGTGGAGGTGTACGAGGATTCCACTGCGCACTGGAATCACCAGAGGAGGGATTAATCTCTGTGTGTATATATATATATATATATGTTTGTATCCCACATAAGTAAAATAAATAAATTGTGGTTTCTACATATGGTTTTGGGTGATCTCACCTAATGAGCTAGTTTATGGGCTTGAGTTAGTCTCAAAGACCATTGTTTAATATAATCTTTGTATATATATGATGGTTAATGGTTAGGGCTATCAATGAACTATAAGGATGCTTAGCCTTGTCAACTACTGTGCTTGTAGAATTTTAGAAGTGATTAATTTTAGAGATCGCGGAGAAAATAACCAATGGTACTGGGGAATACTTGAAAAGTAATTAAAATAATAAAAAGTAGAATGAGAATATTTTGTGAAAAAATTGATTAAGATAAAATCGACAAACATAGCCTATGACTATATATATATCCAAAAATTAGAAGTTAGGAAAAGCATCCTTTCAACGTTTTATCATGTTTTAATTTTTTTGAGCAATTACTTTTGATATAGGGTGGCCCAAAAGGCCCAACGTTTCAGACAACGGCCCAGGGCCCATGATCCACATCGACCATGTTCGACCAGATAGTGGCCCCAAAGGGCCCAATGTTCAGACGACGGCCCAGGACCCATGGGACATGTCGACTATATTCGACTAGCCTCCCCCAAGCCCAGTCGGGCGCCTCAGAGCCCTCGGATAATATCGACCATATTCGACTCCAGTCAGGCTGACAGGAGGTCGAATTCTGCACAGTACTCTGCCACCGCATTAAATGCGTTGACTGGCACCATGCCACCGCATTAAATGTGTTGACTGGCACCATGCCACCGCATTAATGGCGCATGCCATCCCTTCACTGTCTGACACGGCAGGCGCCACCCCGTATACCGTCCCGTCCTGTAGCATGAAAGGACATCTAGCTGGCAAAATTCAAATGGGGGAATAGACTAATTGCCCCTTGGAGGAGGCTGAAGACCCCAAGGGTAGGCCAAGGGCTTACCAGTCATTTCCTATAAGGGGAAGAATATAAAAACTCCTTTGTCTTGCCTCACAATGTATGCACCAAGACACACTGAAACTATCTTACTCCATTGTGAGATACTGAAAATACTGACTTGAGCGTCGGAGGGCCAAAGCCGAGAGCCACTCGGCTAGCCTAACGTTTGCCTTGATTGCAGGATTCTCAAACATCATCAACGGAAGATATCCACCTTTGGGGTTAACCCCTATACAGATCGGAATCGAAGTACCTGTATTACGATTCGGACCCTCATCATTTGGCACCGTCTGTGGGAAAGCAGAATCCTCTATCGAGAATGGCAAACACTAGGCGAGCCCCTTCCGGGAGGGAAGAGAACAGAAGATCCAGCTCCCCCCCCACTCCGCCAGAACGAAGAAAGGACTGCTCCGGGTCCCAGTATACAGCCTGAACCCGTAGTCACCCACACTATGCCCCAGTTGATGCAGCTCATCAGTGAGCAGATCTCTGCACAGATATTAGCCCAGCTTTCAGCCGCCTTGAACAGACAAGCCGCGCCGCCAGAACCGACAGCCAGCGCCACGCCCCCTCCGGCGGGGCATGAGCAAGCACCGCCTGTAGAATACTCACGGCGTCCAGGGTCCCCCGGGCATCCAGCTAGGCGAGAACCAAGCCAGAGTCGTTTTCACCAAGAGGCACCCCGCCCCCGGCCGAGGGAAGAGGTAGCGGACTCCGTGGACCATGACGTTCGGCCCCTTCGAGCCCCGCAGCGCGATAGGACCGAACGTTCCCGAGGTAGAAGAAAGCAGGATCAGCAGGAGTGGGATGAGGTATCCCACCAGGTGCAGCAACTAAATAAACGCCTGGAGGAGCTGTCGAAGGGGAACGTGGACAGGCCCATTCAGTCGGAGGTGCCCTCGAGATTTAGAAGGGAACGGGACTCACCCTTCACGCAAGAAATCATTAATGAACGTATCGCGGTGGATGCCAAGATTCCCACTGGTCTCCCGCGGTACGACGGGTCCACAGACCCGAGTGAACATTTGCTGCAGTTTGAACACATGATGCAGCTGCATTGACACAACGAGTATATTCATGCGAAAATGCTGGTAACCACACTTCAGGGGGTGACCTTGGATTGGTTCGTGAAGTTAGAGCCGGCATCCATCTTTTCGTATGCCCAGCTTTGTGATAAATTTCTGCACCAGTTTGCCAGCAGAAGGAAGGCGAAGCTGCCACACACCCACTTGCATACGGTGAAGCAAGCCGATAGAGAGTCTTTGAGAGATTTTTTTCACCAGATTCAACACAAAGGTGTTGAAAATTGACAGTCCGAGGATTGAGTTCTTGATTGATGTGCTGTTTTCGGGATTGAGGCACAAAGAGTGCGCTAACGCGTTGGTGCGTGCTCAGCCCCGCATGATGGAAGAACTCCTCGACCTCGCGGAAAGGTACATGACCCAAGAAGAGATGAACAAGATGAAATACGGCAGCATTGAAGCTGACAAGAAGAAGGGCAAAGAGAAAGACGACAAGCAGAACAGGGAAGGACGTCGGTCCCCGATTAGACGCTTTCACGACTATACCCCGCTCTCCATGGCGAGGAAAGAAGTGCTCTTTGCCATTTAACATGACAACCTGCTGAAAAAGCCCCGCAAAATTACAGAGACAGAGGCCATGAGGAAGTCAGGGAAATTCTGCCACTTCCACAGACAGAAGAGGCATGACACCGAAGACTGCTTCAACTTGAAGGACGAAATTGAGAGGTTGATCAGACAGGGGCACCTAAAGAAATTTTTCGAGGACAGGAATCGACGAGAGGAGGGCGCCGTAGACCGGACTCCCCGTAGAGAAAGGTCGGCCAGCCCGCGAAGAGATGACAAAGGGAAGAAGCCCGCCCATGAAGCCCACCCGCACATCAGAGGGGTCATCGACATGATCGCTGGGGGGCCTACGGGAGGAGACTCCCGAAACGCAAGGAAGCAAACTCAACGGTAGCTCGACTCGACCAAGCCATCTAAGGTCGAGACAATTTTTCAGCTTACAAACAGCACAGAGCCAATATCCTTTTCAGACGCAGACCTCAGCCACCTCGAAAACCAAGGAATGGATCGGAAGATTGACTGCCCTTTGGTGGTCGCTCTCGAGATCGCCAACTTTGAAGTTAGAAAGGTCCTGGTCGACAACGGTAGCTCAGCCAATATCATATTCTCGTCGACACTAAAGAGGATGGACTTGGGCAAGCTGAACTTTGATCCAATCAGAACGCCCCTAGTTGGATTTGGGGGATCGGAGATAATGCCGTTAGGATCCATCTCCCTCTCCACAACTTTTGGGCAGGGCCGTCACAGCCGAACCTTGATGATTAGCTATTTAGTGGTCGACGCCCCGTTCGCTTACAATGTTATTTTGGGAAGACCGGCCTTAAACGACTTCAGAGCCATCGCGTCCACATATCACATGAAGATAAAGTTCCCGACCCCTGGAGGAGTTGGTCAGATTTTATGCAATGTTAAGGACGCTTGGCGCTGTTACACAATCTCCGTGGACTCCAGTGAGCAGAGAAGGAGGCCTCAGTTGAGGCCCTCGGGGGACGCCCCTGTAGTAAAACCCGAGGAGGGAACTTCATCCAAGAAGAGAAAGATCAAAGATACTAAGGTCGAGCCGACAGGAGACTTCAAGACAATTGAGCTGGAGCCCAAAAATCCCGACAAGACAACCAAGATCGGCGCTGATTTGGGAGATCGACTAGAGTGCCTCATGGTCGACTTCCTCCGGAGGAATATTGATGTCTTCGCTTGGAAAGCAGCCGACCTGCAGGGCATCGACCCGGATATCATTGTCCACAGGCTCAATGTGGACCCTGCCCATAAGCCAGTCCGCTAGAAGAAGAGAGTTTTTAACGCCGAGCGGACACAGGTTATCCAAGAAGAGGTAAGCAAGCTCCTGGAAGCTGGTTATGTTGTTGAAATTCAGTATCCTTCTTGGCTATGTAATGTTGTCTTAGTCCCCAAGAGTGTGGGAAAATGGAGGATGTGTAATGATTTCACAGACTTGAATAAAGCGTGCCCTAAAGATCCTTACCCCTTGCCTTGTATTGATTTACTTGTCGACTCCACCGCTGGATGTGAATTACTTAGCATGATGGACGCATTTCAAGGATATTATCAAATATTTATGGCACCAGAAGATAGGGAAAAAACCTCTTTTGTTGTTCCCAATGGGGTATATTGCTTTTTCGTCATGCCGTTCGGACTTAAAAATGCCGGAGCAACCTATCAAAGGCCTGTTAACTTCATGTTTAAAAATGAGATTGGGAACTCAATGGAGGTTTATGTAGACGACATGATTGTAAAAACAGACAGAGCAGAAAATCACTTGGCTGACCTAATTCACACATTCTCTATTTGAAGAGCCTTTGGCATGAAACTAAACCCCGAAAAATGCACGTTTGGCGTGCGGGGCGGTAAATTCCTCGGTTTCATGGTCAGCCAGAGAGGTATCGAGGCTAACCCTCAGAAAATTCAAGCAATTCTCGACATAGCCCCACTGCGCACAATGCGGGAAGTTCAACACCTCATTGGCAGAGTGATTGCTTTGGGCAGATTTTTAGCCAGGCTGGCAGATAAGAGCTTACCTTTCTTCAAAATCCTTAGAAACACAAAGAAGTTGGGGTTCAGATGAGATGAATAATGCGATAAAGCCCTCCTCGACCTCAAGCAATATCTCTCTTCACCACCTCTGCTCGCCAAACCTGAGCTCGGGGAAGTCTTACAAATATATCTGGCTGTCTCTTCAGCCTCCGTTAGTTCGGTGTTGACCGCAATAAGAGATGGAAACCCTTGCCCCGTTTACTATTGCAACAAAGCTCTCCAAGGGCCAGAATATAACTATTTGGAGATTGAAAAATTCGCTCTAGCCCTCGTCTCATCAGCAAAGAAGCTGCGACCTTACTTCCAATCACACACAATCTTGGTGTTAACGAATCAACCGCTGAAACAAGTATTGTCAAAGCCGGACACTTCAGGTCGACTCACTAAATGGGCCATCGAGCTCTGAGAATTCGACATCCAATTTCAACCGCGAGCAGCCATCAAGGCACAGGTCCTCGCAGATTTCATCCTTGAAAGGATCGACCTACCGTGTCCGGACGTTGACAGCACATACTTGTGGACTCTGCATGTCGATAGGTCTGCGACGTCGTCGAGGGGAGGGATAGGAGTTTCTCTTCGATCCCCGTTAGCAGAGGGTTATGACTTCGCGGTGAAGCTCGATTTCCCGGTTACGAACAACGAAGCTGAGTACGAAGCCCTCATCGTAGCAATGCGCATGGCTGCCGACCGGGGGGTTGGTAGGCTAGCGGCTTTCACAGACTCTCAACTCGTGGCGGAGCAATTCGAAGGGAACTTTGAAGCAAAATAGCACAAGCTGGCGCAGTACTTGGCCAAGGTACAACACTTGAAACAGATGTTTAGCCACTTCTCGCTAAGCCAGATCCCCCGGTCAGAGAACGAGCGAGCAGACGCACTCTCTAAGCTAGCCAGTTCGGCGAAAGGCACGCGAGAAAGAACTATAACTTTTCTTGTGGTCGATAAACCCTACGTACAGTCTCCCGACTGGATCCAGGTCAGATGCCTCGACGAGTCAACCCCATCCTGGCAACATCCAATCAAACTCTATCTGAGTAGAGGCTCCTTACCAGATGACATTAAGCAGGCTCGAAAGTTGAAAGGCTTGGCGCCTAAATATGCATTAGACGAGCATGGGCAGCTGTACAGGAGGTCGATCGCCGGGCCGCCACTCAGGTGCTTAGATCCCGGCCAGGCGAACGAAGTATTGCAGGAGGTGCATGCGGGTATCTGTGGCAACCACTCGGGTGGAAGGTCTCTGGCTCACAAGATTACTCGCTACGGATATTTCTGGCCCACTCTGTTCAATGATTCTGTGGATTTCGCTAAGAAATGCCCATCCTGCCAGGTACATGCGAACATTCAGCATCAACCAGCCGCACCAATGACCAATGTTAGTATCACATGGCCGTTCGACCAGTGGGGCATCGATATATTAGGGTTGCTCCCCAAAACCTCTGGCCAGCGGAAGTTTATCATAGTGGCTATCGAATATTTTACGAAATGGGTGGAAGCAGAAGCAGTCCCTAAGATCACCGACGCGGCTATCAAGAGTTTTCTATGGAAGAACATCGTGTGTCGGTTCGGGCTACCTAAGATCCTTATTTTCGATAACGGCACTCAATTCCAGAGCAAAAACACCAGAAAATGGTGCGAAACTTTAGGCATCACGCAGCACTTCACTTCAGTAAGCAATCCACAAGCCAATGGCCAGACCGAGGTCACTAACAGAACAGTCCTAGACCACATTAAGAGCTGGATAGCAGGGACAGGAGCCAGTTGGGCAGAAGATCTCCCAGGCGTTCTTTGGGCCTATCGAACGACCCCCCGAACGGCCACAGGCCACAGCCCCTACAGTCTAGTTTATGGCTCTGAAGCAGTGATACCATCCGAATTGATTCAGCACACAGCTAGAGTAATTCATTACAATCCAATAGCGAATACATCGGAGAGGACGCTGGATTTAGTTACCGTAGACGAAAAGCACCAAATAGCCTACAACAAGACGCAGAGGTACCGCTCAAAAATGGCGGACCGCTACAATAAGTCAGTCCGTCCGAGAAATTTTAAAGTGGGCGATCTAGTCCTGAAGAAAGTTGAGATTTCAAAACCAGTCGGGAAGCTGGACCCCAAGTGGGATGGACCTTATGCAGTCATCAAAGTATGCAAGAACAACGCCTACCGATTAGCGGACACTACAGGTCGCGAGCTACCTCGACCATGGAATGCGGTAAACTTAAAAAAATTCTTTGTGTAAACCGTTTAATTGACATCTGTTGTACTGGTTATAAAAAAAAAAAAAAAAAAACAAGGCACATCACGATTGAAAACTTGAAAAGATCTGGCACCCAAGTCGAGGCCACCGGCCGAGACCACCTTAGTCAACCCCGAAGTCGACGAAAGGATTTAACATCTAAGTCGAGGCCACCGGCCGAGACCACCTTAGTCGACCCCGAAGTCGACGAAAGGATTTAACATCTAAGTCGAGGCCACCGGCCGAGACCACCTTAGTCGACCCCGAATTCGACGAAAGGATTTAACATCTAAGTCGAGGCCACCGGCCGAGACCACCTTAAGCGACCCCGCAGTCGACGAAAGGATTTAACATCTAAGTCGAGGCCACCGGCCGGGACCACCTTAAGCGACCCCGCAGTCGCCAAAAGTTTTTAAAACAACAAAGTCGACACCTTCGATGCATATTTATTGGCTCGACCATGCCGCCAAATTTAGGAGACCAATGCTTTGCATGGTGAAAAGACCCTTAAAGCTGGAAGTCGAGCCCCGCTCGCAAACGCACGTTAGCTAGAAAAAGTTAGCGAAACTATTTTATATTACAATTGTAAGAAGTGTTCCACAGCAAGCACTATTTGCATTCTATCGACTTACACAAGTTGGCAATACAAAATTTTAAACCAACGAAGATAAAATAACCATCCATTCGATGAATGGGGCAAGCACAAATACTAAACGCAATTAATTCTACTCAACAAAGTAGTAGACAAACGACAATATAGAGCAAACCACCAGCAAAGAATGGGCAAAGAAATATTATTTCATAAAGCCTCAGTAAGACATATATACAGAATGAAAAGTCAAAAATACAAGGGAAGGGCCTAGCTAGAATTGCCAGACCCTTCAGCAGCAAGCGCTGGAGCCAAAACAGACGGAGGTTCAGGTGGCGCCTCTGCAACGGGAACGGCCGCGGTAACCGCGTAGGAGGGACTGGAAGCAGAGGGCATAAACAGCCGTGGAGTAGCTGGGAAGAATGCGGCGGCATCCGCCCTGTTCTCAGAAATTTCATAGGCAAGGTCACCAGCAAACTCGAACTCTCGGCCCACCGCATTCAGCTTCTTCTCGAGTTCTGCCTTCTGCCTCTCTTCGGGGCTCATGTCGACAACATCGGCAGATTCGACCTCAGCAGTATCTGCCTCGTTGACATTTTCCTCGACCAGCGGGCGCAGTTGCTCATCAAAGCCAAAGCCCATCTTCGAGCGATCCTCATCGCTGATGTCGTAACCCAGATGTTGCAATTGGGCGATGGCCCTCTTAAACGCACCCCGTGCGTCATCCAAATCAAGCACAACACTTGCGTCTTGGAAGGCCGAGCTCACCATAAATTGTTGGACGGCCTCCTTCCGCACCTCGGGCATCACCCGAGCAAACTCCTCCCTGGCTTCGACCAGGCGCTCACTTCGGCCGGCCGCACGACCAGACTCGTAGGTGATTTGAATATCCAGCTCCAGTTTTTTCAACTTCACCTCCATTCGAGTCTGCTCCGTTACCGCCAGCACCACTTGACGGTCTTTCGCCTCCATATCTTTGGCATACTGGGCGTTTGCCCTCTCAAGCTCCTCGACCCGCATCTGGGAGGACTCAAGCTGAACCTTTAAGGTCTCGGCGTCCCACCCCCCTCCAATCGCTCCCGATCGGCCAGCGCCACCTCGAAACGGCGAAACATGTGATAGCCTAGCTGCTCGACCTGAAACACGAGACTATGTCAGAGGGCAGCTAAACGAAGGAAAAGAAGAGTTAAACAAGTAGAGTTCTAGGTTTCTAGATCTTACCGTGTTTGCATGATAGGCGAACTTACACAGCAACCCAGGCTGGGTTAAACCCAGGAATTTATTCTGGTCAGCCATGAACTGCGCAGCCATCAGCACTTTTAAGGGATCCAACCCAGCCGGCCCTGAGGATACCATGCTAGATGAGTTGCCCACAGCTATACCTGGATCCGACCCAAATCGAGGAGATGGGAATTTTCGCAAATTAAAAAGGGCCTCGGGGCTTCGGTCCATGAAGAGCTCTTTTCCCGTCGGCACGTTCAGCCCCGTGCCCTTCGACTTTCCTTTCCCAGCAGCTGCCTTCTTCGGGGGGGGAGCAGCCGGCTCGCCCATGGGTCTCTTTCCTTGACCCGCGGTTCTCTCGACCTCTTCTTGTCGAGCAGGCGAAGGTGTTCTGGAGGGCGCGGGGGCAGCAGTTAATCGGCGTGGCTTCGTCGGCCCCCGATGACTCTTCTCCAATCGCACCGCCTTGTCAGCACTACTTATTCTTTTCAACTCGAGCCAGCGCACTAGCCCTAGATCTGTTCATGATTTCGTCGCGGTCTGCACAGGATAAGCAACAGAAAATGTCAACTACATGAATGTTCATAAGCAAACAACAGGGTACGGCGCATGCAGTTAGTCTACCTATCTCATAATCAGCGGGAAAATTTAAGGGGGCTGGCGACAACCCAGCCAACACCAATTGCCTCTCCTCGAGGAATACAGTGGCTTCGATGGGACCAAACTCGACCAGGTCCCTCACGAATGTGCTCGACCAGGTTGGAGCGTGATTCCCTGGTACCTCATCGGACCCCTCGCCCACTCTCGGGGAATATCGAACCCGCCCTTTACCCGCACAAAAAAGTAGCGTTTCTTCCACGCCTGACCATAGGACGAGGAAGGCGCCATGAGAAACCTCCGACGAGGCCGAGTGCTCAGATAATAAAAGCCCGTTTCCTCAGTGCTGCTGGATTTACGCGACACGCAAAGATAAAACAGGTTTGAAAAATTTTCAAAGGTTGGGGGTTGGTTGTACAGGAACATTAGAACTATAAAGCTACACAACATCGAGAAACAGTTGGGCAACAGTTGCGTGATGCACACTCGAAGACCCCTAAGCAGACCTATCATGCCCTCGCTCAAGGGAAACCTAAGACCACACCTAAGTGCATCCTCGAAAACAGTTATGCAACCGGCAGGGGCACGGTGCATTCGACGAGGAGGCCCAGGGGCTAACAACTGGAATTCGTGAGGAATGTGGTAAAGCTCCTGAACGCGGGCCAGTTCTAAGGGGGTGATGGTAGAGATTATCTCGCTATAGTAGTTTGGGGTAAATAATCGCCCGCGAGAAAAAGGTACCCGGATGGGCCCAGCTTCCCCCCTCCCCCCCCCCCCCCACGCCGCTTGAGCCGCCGGAGCTTGAACTGCTTGAGTCAGAAAACTCCCTGCGACCCTCAGACACAGTCGCTTCACTACCTCCACCAGAAGTACCACCAGAACTGAATAGTCCAAACATTTTCTTCAAAGAAAGGTGGAAAGAAATAGAGGGGGAAGAGTACTTACTAGACTGGAAAGCTAAAACCCAAAAAATCTCTAAAGAAAGCGCAAAGGTTAGTGATTCTTGCAGCAAGGAATATCTGAAGCGATAAAGGCGATAGCAGCCTGAATGCCAGTTAGTATTTATAAAGGAAAAGGCGCGGTTATCCAAGCATCCGCATTAATGGGGGAAACTTTAACGCCGCCCCACACGCGCCACGATGTAACCGCTCAGTAGACACGCAAAACCCTGGTCAATTTCTAAAATCCCCAGTCGAGACACGTTAATATTTGCTACTTCCCAATGCCGCTCGTCGATTCCCTCGATCCGCATTCGAAGTGGGGGGACTCATGATATAGGGTGGCCCAAAAGGCCCAACGTTTTAGACAACGGCCCAGGGCCCATGATCCACGTCGACCATGTTCGACCAGATAGTGGCCCCAAAGGGCCCAACGTTCAGACGACGGCCCAGGGCCCATGGGACATGTCAACTATATTCGACCAGCCTCCCCCAGGCCCAGTCGGGCGCCTCAGAGCCCTCGAATAATATCGACCATATTCGACCCCAGTCAGGCTGACAGGAGGTCGAATTCTGCACAGTACTCTGCCACCGCATTAAATGCGTTGACTGGCACCACGCCACCGCATTAATGGCACATGCCATCCCCTCACTGTCTGACACGGCAGGCGCCACCCCGTATACCGTCCCGTCCTGTAGCATGAAAGGACATCTAGCTGGCAAAATTCAAATAGGGGAATAGACTAATTGTCCCTTGGAAGAGGCTGAAGACCCCAAGGGTAAGCCAAGGGCTTACCAGTCATTTCCTACAAAGGAAAGAATATAAAAACTCCTCTGTCTTGCCTCACAAGGTATGCACCAAGACACACTGAAACTATCTTACTCCATTGTGAGATACTGAAAATACTGATTTGAGCGTTGGAGGGCCAAAGCCGAGGGCCACTCGGCTAGCCTATCGTTTGCCTTGATTGCAGGATTCTCAAACATCATCAACAGAAGATATCCACCTTTGGGGTTAACCCCTATACAGATCGGAATCGAAGTACCTGTATTACAATTCGGACCCTCATCAACTTTAATAGAAGTATGCACAGAAAATAGTTAATTAGACTTAATTGCTTTTCTTTAAACAAAAATTGAGAAAAAAAAATATATATACTTTTAAGAACATTGGAAAACACCTTGATAATCAAGAAATGAAAAGCATAATTTTGGTAGTTAAAAACGTCCAAAATTTTGTAGAATTAATGCAGGGACCCTAGTGAACCCCACCTCGCAAAAAAGGTCGCACTTTGTTAAGAAAATAGTCCTTTGATTCAAACCCAAACCAAATTACTATATTTGATGTCCAACAGAATAATGATAGTAAATTTATATATTCACTGGTTGAGAGATCGAACAGCATTGGGATCAAATCGATTCTCGCAGTCAGTAGTTATTAGGTACGAATTGGCCTTTTATCTTCAAATAAAGTCCGAATAGCAACAATGTGAATAGAGTTGTTTAGAGATAGTGAGGTCTTAAGATCGAATGCAAGGTGGAGTGTATACGTTGTTGACTTGCCCCATCACTCAAATAATTGGAGGTATTTTTAGTAGTGCATTGATGTAGTCTAGTGGTGCCCTTCTACGTAGCATAATCAAATTTTGCCACGTGTATCTATCTAATGGTCATCATTTTGGGTCTACCAGGGTGTTGGGTCAAGTCAGAATTCGATCCAATTAAAAATGTGCAGACACTGAAAATTATAGTGATTTTAATGCTGTTAAAGGATACTTTTACCGTTTTCTTAAGGCTTGTTTGCTTGCTAGAATTGTGCATGATAGATATGTAATCCAATGTAATTGAATGTTTGGTTGGAATATTTGAAGTCCATGATTAATAAAAAAAATTCAATAGTTTATTCTACAGTGTTGGGATTATGTATCCCACCCCCTTGGCTTGATTAATAATCTTAGGATTAGAAGTATTGAGATTAACATATTAGATTATAAAATTATCCCTGCTTAATTTTTATACAATAATGTATATATCTATATATACATTATTATATATTATTAATTAATAAATATATATACATCACTAAAACTTAATTTATATAACTAAGTAAATGCTAAATGATATCCATAATCAAACTTATTTTTATGATATTTTTATGAAATATTTATCTAAGAAATATAAAACTTTTTATATAAAAATTATTGCTTCTATGATAATAAGATTTCAACGAAATTTTTTCCTATAAATTGAAAATTAAGTAATATTATTTTAAATATAGATCTGCACTTAATAAAATTATATTTTTGCAAAATTACAAACTTATATCCCTAATCATATTAAACATAATTAGTTTAATTTGTGAAATAATTGTAAGATTTTATAATGAAATTTGAAAGAGAGTTATTTTTTCAAAATAAAAATCAACTATTCTCTAGGTAGTAATAAATTATAAACAGTTGAGAGAGAGAGAGAGACTTAGTCATTACATATATAACATATGTTGAAACCCTTTCAACGAAAATATTTGAACTATTAATAAAAAGATTAGGGTAAATTTGATATTTCACGTTTATCATAAATTAGAATCCTAAGCATCCAAACAACTAATTACATTAAAATTAGTATTTCCAAAATAATAATCAAAACAAGCAAACAAAATATTAAATGATAAGAATATATTTTTTAGATAATAAATTCTATATATATCAACACATCCAATCCTATCACTACAAGCAAACGAGCCCTAAACTATCCCGTCAATATGCATCATCATGTATCCAATAATTAGAATCTGGCCCCCATTTAAAATGAATAATATAGAGTGTATATACGTACTTAAAAGTTTGAAGGAAAGTTCTATTATGCTGCCTTATATTACCAAGAGCATAGTAGAACCCGAAAGCTGTTGTCTGAAGAGACAAAAGACACACCACACACCAATAATACTGCTCCCGATAATCTTTAGTATTACGCCAACAATGCCCGGCCCCAGACTCCTTATTCAATTTTGGAGGCCAAGCCGAGTCAAATGCACAGACAATAAACTCATTGCCCCAACACCACATTTTTTTAGCTCTTCAGTTACAAAGCATAGGGGAAAACCACCAAAATCTGAACCGATAATTAATGACGATAATGGGTGTTAATTTGAATACTTTTAAAAATATTTTATAAAATATTTAATAATTTTTTTAAAAATAAATTTACAAACTCTCAAATGTTATAAAATTTATTAATTTTTTTTGTAAAAGTAAGGAATTTATAACTTATTATTGAAATATTTCTTAAAACATTTCTCTAATTTTATCCATTTTAATTAAAAAATTATCTATCACTATAAATATTTTATAGATTCTAAAATCTTATTTTATTCAAGCGCACCAAAAAAAAATTTCTTTTAAATGTGAGTAACTTATAAATTATAAAAATATCTTATAAAATATGAAATTTTATGAATCTTTTAAATAATTTCATTCAGACACTCTCGTAATCTCATTTGGGCACTCTTATTTTGGCCTACATAAACTTTATACACTTTTTCTTTTTCCTTTTGAATATAGATTATTTATTTTCAAAAGCGTTAGTGGAAAGGACTTTTAGTCCATTTAATCCAACTTCTTTATTTTATTATTTCTATAGTCGTTATAACAAATTCCAATTTTCATTATTAATTTATGCTTATGAAAATGCACGTAGTAGAATTAATGCAATGGAATACATAAATACTAAAGAATTTGTTATTTATCACAAGACATGAGGCGGCCACTATTGATCCTGCCACTCGATCCAACGTAATTAGTTGCTGGCTCAATGCATGTGAAAGTTGAAATTTTCGCACAGGACCACCAAAACTTGATGTGTTCTCCTTTTGTACCAAGACTTTTGGGGATAAGTTTTGGCTGATTGCAACTAAACCTACCTCGACAGCTACTTAAATTCTAGCAAAGTAAGGGAGAGGAAAAAATTGGGTTTGGGTTGGGGAGATTTGAGGAATTGCTTTTAATTAAGAAAAAGGATAATTTCTTCTATGAGTAAGCACTTTTGATGATTAAGCCATCATTTTCTTTACCTAAATTACTCAACTATCTTAAGTAAACAATTTAATCATTTCTAATTTCCTTAAATTAACTATTAAAAAAATATAAATTTCTTAATTTTTTTAAATAATTCATAAATTTTTAAACATCTTATAAAATATTTAAAAATTTTAATATTTATAAGCTCATCTAAACCTTCTTTTTCATTACAAAAACTTCAAATTTTGCACTTAAGAATGTTGCCAAAAATTGATGTGTTTTCCTTTCTCCCAAGACTTTTTGTGGATAAGTTTCAGCCAACCAACCTTGGAAACTTCTTATAGCAAAACAAGGGGAAAAAAAAGGGTGGGGGCGCGAATTAGGCAAAAGGAGAATTTCTTACATGAGTAAACGCTTTTCATGGTTAAGTCATCATTTTATGCATCGAATGAAAGTCAACAAAATTGTTTCAAACATTTCCCGTAAATCAATCATAAAAAACAACGGAGAAAATGGCCTGTGAATAATTTCTTGCAGAAACGTGGAAGCAATCCATGTGCGACAGATTGGACTGTTCTTATTTGACGGCACAAGCAACCTGGGTTGGTTTTCTGGCCATCCGATTATTTGTGCCTATTTATTTAATTAATGTCATTAATTATAATGCCTTTTGAATCACTGACCGTCAAAATAGTAATTACTTCATTTCGAAGACGGTCTCATTACTGTTCATCATTAATGTATTTTACTATGTTGTGAAATTAAATTTTAGTTATGCCTATATAAATTGGTGAGCATATTTTGTATTTTTAAAAAATAATTTATGTCGTATTGTTTGCAGTAAATATTTGCTCAAATAAAAAATAAAATGTCTTGACGTGTTTGAAACTAGTTTTGTACGGAAATCAAACAATGAAAAATTTTGAATTTATTGTCTGTACCCTTGACAATATATTGATATTTTTGTATAATCTCACTATAGTCTTTTAATTAATTATACTATACCTTAATATTGAATTGTCAATTGTATTCAATTATTAGAATATAGATTTTGATGTAATGAGGGGTGGATTTGATATTTTCCTTCAAAAAGAAAGTGAAATCAACTATTGATTTACAACTCCCACTCCAAAAATAAGTATATTTACACAATTTATGATCAATATGTATAAAATCAAAAATATATGGCACAGAAATCAAACAAAGGGGGAAAAAAAAGGAAAATGAAAATTAAAGGTAACTGTAAAAACCTGCCGAGTCTGGAAACAGTTATTCAAAGTGCCACGTCATCCAACGACTCCATTTCAACCATCACCGAAGATTTTCACCCGCCTCCTGCGTTCAACTCTTACCCACGCGCCGCTCCAACTCCGCCGAAACCGCCTGATTAAAATCCTCGGAGGTCCAGGACCCGGATCGCCGTCCCGAAGAGAACCGCTTCATCCCTCCCAAGCCGGGAGGCTCAGCTAACGGCTCAGCACTTACTGGAATTTCTCGCACTCTCACACTCACGCTCTTCCGCTGGGGTTCAACTACCGGCTCCTCCATCAGAATCTCCACCACTTTCCTACTCCCCGACCGAGCGGGTTTCTTGTGACCTTTTCTGGACCGGAACATGCTCATCACCCTGGAATAAAACCCGCCCTTCTGCTTCTCTCCCCCGGTGCTAGATTTTTCCACCGGTTTTTGGCTCCGTTTGAGCGAGTTCGACCTCCGTCGGCATCTTTTAGATCTGACTCTCCCCATGCAAGAGACCTTCGGAGAACCCGGTTCGGCCACGGGAGCCGTCGACTTCCCGACTGACTCGGATCGCTTTGGAAACAGCCTTATGTTGGGTGGTTTACAGGTCCTCCGTTTAGATTCCACGAAAGTGGTCTTTTGGGTCTTGGGCAATCCGATGATGGATGCCTTCGACTTCAAGTTAACGGAAAACCGCTGAGAACTGGAGTTAGAACTAGGGTTTATGTGTGTGTTCAAGTTTGTGGAGTTCGAGTTGCCTTTGGTGGATTCTTTCCGCTCGTAAAAGGCGTTTCGATCGAACCAATCGTATTCTGCGTCCTTGGATAGCCAAAAAGATTCCGGCGGGAAGTCCGGCGCCACTTCGAGGGCTACTTCTTCATCGGGGATGACGTCATTTTTCGGTGGATCGTCGTCGGCCAGTGTTTCACAGGCGATTTTCCGGTCGTTACCTCCGCCAGCGCAGGCTGTGACCAGCGTTTCAAGATCTACCTGAGGCATTAGAGAAGATATAACAAAAGAAGAAGAAATGAAGAAGATTTCTAGACAGAGAAATGAAAATAATTTCTTTGGCAGAGAGAGAAGACAAGGAGATGGTGGGAATGGAAGAATTTTTATAAGGGACGGAGAAAAAATAATATCTTCCAAAATAAAATCGTTTTTACAATTTAATATTTGTAGATTTTGATGTAGAGTTTCAACTGCTTGACTGCTGACTTCATTTCCGGCGTTGGTTTCTTCTTGGATGTACCCAAATCTTTTTCTAGAAAAAGAAGAGAGGGAAAGAAAGCTTCAAATTTTCATGTCAAAAGAATACAAAAGCCAAAAAGATCACAAGTTTTTATATACTTGTAGACAAAAATAAATAAATAAATAAATTCGATGCCACATACATAGAGTAGCATATTAATTATAAATTCTATCATATGATACTGCTCAGAATAATATAAATCTCATTATTAAGGTGACGCAGTTTGTGTCTTTTTATATTTTTACATTCAATAATATAAAAATTTCAACACTCGTATTGAAGGGAGAAAAAAAATATATGTAATTAAATTTGAATATGATGAATCCTATCATATAAAATTGATCAAAATAACAAAAATTTCATTATTAATATGATGTATAGATTATTTTATATTTTTCACATTTATTGTATATACAAAATTTTCACGCTCGTGACTGTGGAGAAAATAATATAAATAATTAAATTTGTATTTTATATTTTTTGGCTGAATAATGTCAATATTAACTTGTCTTTCTCATCACCCAACCACAAATTAAAAAATAATAATAAAAAGAAAAAGAAAAAGACTTGCATTTTCTTCCCTTTTTTTTTTTTTTTTGAAGAGAGAATATTACAAATAATGAAATTTATTCTTTCAATAAGTTAATATTATTATATTTTCAAATCAAGTAAATTAAAGTATAAATTATATAATCAAATGCACATAACGTATACAATAACTCTCATTCGAATCGAACACGAGACCTTCTATATAATAGGAGAGACTAATTTCATCAACTCCAATTATGGTGAATGTGGGGAAATTAAGGAATCGCCTTTGTCTTTTGTTGCTATGGAATCCAAATTTTGGATGCAAAAAGCACCTCAATTTATTTATTTCGCTTCACTATGTGGAGCCAAATGCCATAGATAGTTGTTTTTCTTTGCACTTTAAGGACTTACTGTTTTTCAAGCTCGTCACAGCTCACATGAAAATTGACAAGTGCAAATGAAGGTTTAAATGTACTAGTGGGCCTAATCATTAATTATTGATTAGATTAAATTTAATTAATTGTATGCGGATATTGTTATTGTAATTACTATGTGATTTGTATTTTCTTGTTGAGTTTTGCAATATTTATGAGCAAATATAATTCATTTATTGTATAATTAATTTTGATTTGAATTAAATTTAATCCGGAAACTTCTCTTGGTTTTCCGTGCAGTGGAGATAGCCCATAGTTTGTCAGGATAGGGAGGACAAAACTATACAGGAATTCACAAGTCATAATTTCTGGTTTGATTGAAATTAACTTCGGATTTGAAAAAGTTGCATGAGCACTTCACGAAAATATAGGGTTTGTTTGGTTATATTTATTCGAAATAATATTATTTTGAAAAAATATAATCAAAATATTTCTATTTTTCCTCAAAAACGTACATTTTTTAATATATATATATATTATATATTATATATTTTTTATTATTATTCTAATATTAAAATAATCACTCAATTATATTTTTAACCACCAAAACCCAATAAAAAAGCATTAATTTGACTATTACAGTAAAAAATATCTCCCCCAAAATATAAACAAATATACTAAAAAATAACTTTCACATTCTCCAATAATTTGTTCTCCCAAAACACATAATAAAATCAAACAAAAAATATAATCAAACACAACCTTAGACTTAAGGACAAACTACAAAGAGAACTATTGCTTAATTTTGTACTTCCAATTTTATTTTCCAAATTATAACTCCTATGTAGCTTTAAAAGTCAAATACTTATGCTCCAATTGTTTGTATATTAGAACAACTTTTTTCATTTTACGCTATTTTAAAAATAAAAAAATATAATTATTTGTATTCTTTTTAATAAAAATATCATTTTTTTTATTTTTATACATATATCTATCATTTTCAAATCTATAATATCTGCTAATTTAAAAATAATTAAAACCCACCAATTAATTAAATATTAAGTTCTTTTTTCTATCATCAAGGAACATGAGTTTGCACTAAATTTAATAATAAGTTTATATCATATCATAACTTGCTAACTTATTAAATAATTATTTTTTATCTATCTTTTCAAGAAAATGAAGCCAATTAATTCTAAAGTTATTAATCATTTTTTATCGATCCAAATATAATTTGACTAATGGGATATAAATAAAAAGTGGGTCTGTAATGAATTACATTATAATAATTTATATTATTATATTAAAATTTTATTTTCAATTCACATTTTTTGAAAAATTTTACAATATTAATTCAATCACATTTTTATTTCTAAATGTAAAATAATAATAAAATAAAAATACATTTAAAAATAAAAAAGAAAACTTAAAAATGGAAATAAAAATACAATTGACTCGACCCTTAGATTGTTGTCACTATTACATAACTACTCTTTCATGTTTGGTGATTCCAACACATTATATAATCGTATAAAGTATTGTCTTCATATTTTATAAATTGCACACACATCGAGTATGCAAGCATCAGCCACTATTGTTAATAAAACACCAACCTTCTTTGATATGTTTTCAACTGATATGTCTATAATATCCTCATTTTTTTTTAATATTTATAAATACAATTTATGCATGCAATATTAATTACTATTTACAATTCACCCACATTTACAATATTGTTACTATTTTATTATAACTTTATGAGTTTATTTATGTAAAAATCTAGATAAATATATTGACATTGTATAAAATAATAAAAAATATTTTATTTATTTTATGCTATAAAAGTTTTACTATACGCATGTAATCTTCCAAAATCGTCAATACTATAAAATACAGGTCTTATGGCCTTCACTTTTATGTTTTTTCAACTATAAAGCAAGATATAACAAAAGACAAACTTGTTAGAGACAAAATAGCAAAGAGCCTGTTTGGTTTTATTTCCAAACCCCCTTCCCATCAATTTTACTATTGAAGAAATAAAAATACTACTTGTTAAAAAATTTCACCCAACATAATTTCAATTTTCATTTTCAAAACGCATTCTCCAATAACTTATATATATTTTCTTAATAACTTATATATCTTATTTCTTTATTCCATTATTTCTATCTCTCTCCACCTACAACCTATATAATCATTATATTTCCAACATAATCATTACATTTCCAAACATTTCATCCAAATACATTTTCATTTCCACATCACATCACATAATTAATTTCACCATTTATAAATGATGAAATTAAAAATTGGAAATGAAAATAAAATCAAACAAGCCCAAAATATTTTTGTTTTACGACTCATTATTCATTAGTTTTACTTACTAGTCCATGGAAGTTTTACTTCAATCTTGAAATTATTTTATGTCATCAACATATTATATTACTCAAAAAATTAGTACTTAATTGTTGTAATTATGTGTCAACATTGAATGACATGTGATTCTAGGGTAGTTGTCCAAAATCTCTTCCACTCTAACCAATACTATATACACAATAATATCTTTTACTTTTTTTTTGTTTTTTTAATAAAAAAAAAAACCCTCCAATTGAATAATAATTGAGCTATAAACGTTAATTCATTATTGCCCCACTAATTAAGTACAAGAAAAGACGTAAGTTGTTGATGTGTGACGCGTTTTTGGTGTGACAATATTAGTGGGTAGATCGTATACAAAGCGCATATTAGGTACGGCACCCTATAGGCCAGCCAGCTAACCCTTTCTTTTCTTTTTCTTTTTTATTTTAGTTTTTATTTATTTCATGTTAATCTCTATTAAGAAGATAATACGTAGATAATTATTGGGAGAAAGAAAGGTCTTTTGCTATAGAAATAAATTGGCTTGGTCGTATAAAAATTATTAGTGATAAAAATTGTACTTAAATTATTATTACTAATAACTAGAAATGAACCTATTCATAGACTTGCATTGTTCAAATAAATTTAGAGAGGTTAAATAAAAAATAGAATGGATAGATCTATCGTTGCCTTAATAATTTATTTGAAACTATTATATTTTAATAATTTACTTAATTAATTAATCATTTTTTATTTTTTCTTTTTCCTTTTTAAATTAAACCAATGAAGTACAAACATTCACTGGACGAATAGTAAATTATTATTTCATGTGAGTAGGAATATTAATAATTGATCTCCAAGCTTATGACATTTTAATTTTGTTACATATCCCAATCTTGTCACGTGCCTAGTCTTCAAGTTAGGCTTTATTTTTTTCTTAAAAGAAATATTACTTCTACAAAAATACATATTATGTACAAATAAGTATATGATTTAATATTCTAATTTTGCGTCAAAATTAACTTTTCCTCAATTCCATCACATCATTGGAAACAACTAAAGTTTGTGATGGCAAATTTCCATTCAATTGTTCCACTTTCTAACTTTAAATAAATGTCACACTCTTTTCACGATGTGGCCCTCATATAAGACATAGTTTAGCCCTGTGCGCCGTCTCGCTTAGGAAATATCAAGACAGGTCATTTCACGTGGCCCTGATGCAATGACCGCTGCCTTTATTTCGCCTTTCAATTTTATTTTATTTTCTTTTTAATAATTTTTGTATAGGATTTGTTTATGCTGTGGGCAAGACCAGCTTTTGTACTGTGTGCTTCGAAGAGTCAAATACTACTGGCTAGCTAGCTAGCTAGAGTTCAATCCGTCCTTTTCTTTGTACCAACATTTGATGCACGAGGCATGGGACATTCGAGGACGGAAACTGGTAGGCTATGTTCTTCTGCATTTTCTCATAACTTTTTTTAATTTTAAAAAAAAATTAAAATAAAAGCACATTCTCCAATATTTTTTTCAAAAAACTCAAATTTTATACTCAAAAAATTCAACAACCTAAAAATTATATCTATCTCCTCATTTTTCTCGCTCTACCTTTTACATCACTTATACATTTATCACTCTCCCACTTCAATATATATATATACACACACACATACATATATATAAATTTTACTATATAATTTTTTTTAAAACTTATATTTACAAATTTAATTGAATTAATTATCAAAAAAATAAATTAAATTAAATTAATATTATTTATGTTATTACTAAATAATTTATTTATTGAATAACATATTAAATTAATTAAAATTACTCATTAATTAAATAATGTATTAGTTATAAACATTTAATGTATTAATTAAAATTATATTTATTCATTCAATAAATAACTTAGGATATTTTAATTTGATATAATAAATAAATTAATCTTCTTCAAAAAGTATTCTTCATTAAATATTAGTTTTCACGTTTATTTAAAATTATAAGATACTTACGTAATAATCTATTAAGTTTAATATATTAATATTGATATGCTTAAAGTAATTGTTGAGAGAATTAATTAAAGGGACACCTATTAAAAAGTACCAAAATCACTTTCCAAATTCATATTCAGTACCCACTTGAATTTTTATAGAATGAGTTCCCTAGTTTTGTTAAAATTTTAGAGATCACTCCCTACCCACTTGATTTGACAAAAATACCTTTAAGTACAATATTTTTCACTCATTTTCTTCACTTCTTTTCTATCCACGCAACCAAACACCCTTTATCTCCATTCCCAAACACTAAACCCTATTTTCATATTTCATTATCAGAAATTAAAAAAAAAAAAAAGGTTGAAGCAGCAAATTGAGCTTGACGGTGCGAACGAGGAGCCCGACGGCGCTATATTTTACAAGCAATTGTATTACAAAATATTCAACCTTTTGGTACACATTATTTGAAAGTAGGAGTATATAATCTGCTTATATAAAGTACATTTTACAATAAACTATAGTACAAAACATTCAAGTTTTATACTTCAACCTAAAATTGTACTCTATTATTTGAGTTTTGTACTTCAAGTGTTTTACTACTTGATTATCCAAAATTACACTGCAATTACTAGCGTCTTATACTTCAAATGTTCTGAAATTGTACTTCTTTATATATAAAATTGTATTTCATTTATCTAAAATTGTACTTAATTTTATACCTCATTTTATATAAAATTGTACTATATTATTGAATTTATATATTTCAAGGGTTTTATTTATTAATCATCCAAAATTGTACTGCAATTACTAGGATTTTATTCTTCAAATATTCTAAAATTGTACTTCTTTTTATATAAAATTGTACTCCATTACATAAAATTATACTTTATTTTATATAAAATTGTACTCTATTATTTAAGTTTTATACTTCAAAGGTTCTATTAATTAATTGTCCAAAATTGTATTGCAATTGCTGACGTCTTATACTTGAAATGTTTTGAAATTGTACTTCATTTTTTGTAAGATTGTATTTCATTTATCTGAAATTACACTTCATTTTATACTTCATTTTATCTAAAATTGTACTCTATTATTGAAGTTCTATACTTCAAGTGTTCTATTTATTGATTTAGCATGAAAATGTAGCATGTGCATGTAGTCCGAGATATCAGTGCTTTTGTACTTCAATAAGGGAGATTTATACTTAATTTCTGGACATATGTACTTTATTGTGGTAATTATGTACTATATTTAGAGTGAAAATGTAGCGTGTGCATGTTGTCCGAGAGCATTAACAAATGTATGAGATATTACTTTAATAAGGGAGATTTTATACAAAGTGTATTTTAATATAACACCATATATACTTCGTTTGTTCTATATTTATACTGATAATATATTACCAGAGCATTAACAAGTGCGTGAGATATTACTTCAATAAGGGAGATTTATACTTGATTTATATTGTATTTGACCCTCACTATAATTATTAAAGACTAATTATTTAATTGCATAAAGTGTACTTCAACATAACATCATACATACTTCATTTGTTCTGTATTTGTACTTCATTTATACTGAAAATATACTACCAAAGCATGAACAAATGCATGAGATATTACTTTAATAAGGGAGATTTATACTTGATTTCATGACATATATACTTCATTGCGGCAATTATGTACTTGATTTCTTGTTTTTTGTACTAATAGTGATGAACTTGAGTTTTGTTCCATGATGTGCCTTTATTTCTTGCTAATTAACAACCAAGACTCTAAAAATGTGTGTAATATTTAGTATGGTATGAATAAAATAATATTAAAGTATTAATTAAAGGGATAGCCACTAGTGTTCAACGAATCAGAGTTATCATTCGTAGTATCCAAAATATACTTATGCATTGAAAGTTGTAAACACATGAGCATTTGACAATCATATTCGTCTTATCACCGGTACAAATATGTACATCACCTAGTTCGATAGTCTCAAAATATTGTATTTGACCCTCAATACAATTATTAGAGACTAATTATTCAATTGCATAAAGTGTACTTCAACATAAAGTACAACATAAGACCACATATACTTCATTTATTCTGTATTTGTACTATATTTTTTACATATTATACTAAACCTTGCTACAATATTTCACTTTAATTGAAGAATACTTCAACATAACACCATACATACTTTGTTTGTTTTGTATTTATACTTGATTTCCGCATATTGTACTAAACCTCGCTATAATATTTTACTTTAATTGAATAATACTTCAACATAACGCCATATCCATGTATATATAAAAAGAGTCTTCTTCAATGCATCAAAATATTTTGACCTCATATTGGATTTCACATGCTCCAATTTAGCCTGAAAATATTAGGAGAGCAGACCTCATTGTGTCTTGTCATTGTTGCAATCAAATAAAGAAAAATTAGTATATAAACAGATTATATACTACCACTTTCAGATAATGTGTACTGAAAAATTGAATATTTTGTATTACAATTTCTTCTAAAATGTACTTCAAATACTCAGATTATGTAATATCACTTTCAGATAATGTGTACTGAAAGGTTGAATGTTTTGTACTACAGTTGTTTCTAAAATGTACTTCAGATACTCAGATTATGTACTATCACTTTCAGATAATGTGTACTGGAAGGTACTTTCAGATAATGTGTACTGACAGCTTGAATATTTTGTACTACAGTTATTTCTAAAATGTACTTTAGATACACAGATTATGTACTACCACTTTCAGATAATGTGTATTGAAAGGTTGAATGTTTTGTACTATAATTGCTTCTAAAATGTACTTCAAATACACAGATTATATGCTACACTTTCAGATAATGTGTACTGAAAAGTTGAATATTTTGTCCCACAGTTGTTTCTAAAATGTACTACAGATACACAAATTTTATATTACACTTTCAATTAATATATACTGCAGGCTTGAATGATTTTGTACTACAAATGTTTCTAAAATGTATTGCATGTACACAGATTATATACTATAATTTCATTTAATCTACAGGCTTGAATGTTTTGTATTACAAATGCTTCTAAAATATACTGTAGTTACATAGATTATATACTACACTTTTACCTAATGTGTACTACAAGCTTGATTGTTTATACTACATTTGCTTCTAAAATATACTGTAGTTACACATATTATATACTGCATTTTTGGATAATGTGTATTGCAGGTATTTTTTTTTTTAGTTACAAGGATATATGGGTCTTTTTAAAAGATATGAAGAGTGATTTCTAAGTTTTGTGAAAAAGTTGGGAGTTTAGTGTGTAAAAATTCAAATGGGGACTGATCACTAAATAAAAGTAGGATTATGAATTTTTTTCTAATTAACTGTTAATTAAATTTAAGTAAAATTATTTGATTATTACTAAGTAATTTATTTACTAAAGAATGTATTAAAATAATTAAATAACTTATTAAATTAATTAATTTATTATTTATATATTAATTATGTTTCATATTTTACGTATAATTAAATATTATGTTTATTTATTTAATAAATAATTTAAGATGATGTAATTTCATATAATATAATATTCTTTATTATTATTTTTTTAATTTGATGAATTGTTATTAAGTCTTATACATAAATTATTAAAAAAAACTTATTTATTTTAATAAATAACCAAGTTTTATTTATACATAAATTGTAAGTAATAAATAGTTAAATAATTATATTTTAATTAATAAATAGTAATTAGTTTATAATTAATGTATAGTAATTAAATTTTTTTATGGGTCAATATTAACAATTATGATATAATTGTGACACGAGCTATTTTTTTTTATAATTAAAATATAATTATGATTTCATGGATGATTAATATTTATTAATATAATCAAATAATACATCATTTACTAATATTAAATTTATAAAAATATAAATTTCAAAATAAATAACCAATTAAATTAATTACACTCATATTTCAATCATTATATATATATACATACATACACACATCATCTAATTATAAAAATACATACATATAATACATTAAAAAAAATTACTTTCACCCTACAAACCTAACAAAAAAGCAATTGATTTGACATTTATAGTAAAGTTTATTTCTCCCCAAAATATAAAGAAACAAACAACTTATTCTCAAATTATTTTTTATATTTTCCCAAAATAAAAAGAAACACATAACACATTCTTCAAATTTTCTCCCAAAAATCCATTCCCTCAAATTTTTTTCTAGAAAATGGCTAAAACACGGAAGAACAAGCCCGTAATATTTTTCGATGTGTGTGTATGTATATAAATAATAATAATTGTATATTATATGCTATTATAAAGATCTGATCTAAATTAGAAAGTAAATTTAATATAATTTAAAGTTAAACGGCATAAGTCATCTTTTAAAGTATGAGCTTTATTATACGTACAGTAAGCATTTGGTTATGGTTGATGGGCTCATAACTAAAAGTGTTCTGATGGCATAAATTTAGTGTTATTTGTGATGTACGAGTTTATGGCATAATTGAATTCATAATATTTTTTTCGAGATGTTATGTCTTAAAACGATAAATTGGCTAGAGTTCCTAGTTCCAACAAAAAATATTTCTTCAACGTTTAAATTAAAAGGATATAAAACTAAAGAAAAGAATTAAAACCGAAGGTGGTAATAGATAATGCGAAGTCAATAAGTAAATGCTGAAATCGATAACCATGATGATATGCAATATTTATATCAGAATGGATTAAACATAATTAGATATCATGAATTGATTCAGATTACATCATATTTCTTAATGCATCCAAATGGAAACTTCACATTTTATTTGAAGCTTTGAACCGAGTTAACTTTATCCACATAAAAAATACAAGTCCCAATATATTAAAACATTTACAATTTAAAAGGTTATTCGATAACATAATATATCTTTTCATTTTTTATTTCTTTCTTTTTTCTCTCTCTCTCACTTCAACTATTGGCCAGACCTCAATGTTTGTGGACTCGTTTAAATATATTTCATCAATAATTAAAACCTATGCAAATCCTTAATAAATTAACAATGCTTGGGTATATCGATTATTAATAAATTGATTGTTCAAGTAACTTGTTCTAAATCTATGTTGAATGTCTCATTTTAAATTGGAGTAAAGTCTAGATGTAAATCATAAAAGTGAAAATCAAGAGTATAATTACTCACTAAAATCATAATGATTTATAAGGTAAAAACTATATATGAAAACTAAAAGATTGATTCAAAACTTATCTTTCATGATGGAAAAGAACAAATTACTAGTTTTTATAGTACAGCCAAATTGAATTCCTTAGGTCCAAAATAATTGAGTATTTGATTTTAGATAAAGTTTTAGTTGGAAATGGTGGATGGTCCAGCCCGCCATTATGAATCCGGATTTGACATTTAGCAAAACCTAATAGTACATCTGCATAATGAAAGACAAATCTAGTAAAGTTTCCAAAAGTGCCACCCAAAATGGACCCATTATTCATTATTTATCATATACCTATAAAAGTTAGATGGTAAAAAGAAATTTTGAAAAAAAAAAAAACAAAAAACTTTAAGTGACTACATATATTATTATCAAATTCAAGAACACCGTTGCCATTAAATTGGTTACATGTAATACAACCCTTTTGAAAAACAAAAATAGTAATTTACCTTGAATAAATGAATAAGCAAAGAATACTTTTATGCTGTTTTCAATAGAAAAGGAAAAAAACGTTTCTTGAGTATATATATATATATATATATTCATTTTTTTAGTTAAATTATTTTTAGGGTAAATTGTCATTTTCAACTTTTATAGGTGATAAAATGTAATTACTCCTATTAAATTAGTCATTCGTGGAAAAGAAATAGACTGTCTTTTCCGTCTCTAAATTTATATTTTTCTGTATACTTTTTATTACAATCAAAAACCTAAAAATTTATGGATGCTTGTTCCTTAACTTTATATTTTAATTAATCGTGCATTGCATTCTACACTTTTTATTGTTCCATGTCTTTCATTTCCTCACATAGATTTCTTAATTCCATAATTATCACATGGGAAGTTTTTTATACATTAAGGATATAGTTACAATATTTTTTTTCCTTTCTAAATTTTCTTATGTATAAGTAGAGAATATAGCAAGATTATAGCGCAATATCAAATGAATTGTTATCTAACCATCAAATACTAATAAAACAAATTATTAGAAAAGTATTCTTTAAATAAAGTAAAGATTTTATGACCATTGTAAAAAAAAATAATTTATTATTACTAAGATATAACATGATGTGTGTATAAAAAATGTACTTATGACTCAAGCTAAAAGCCTAAAAGTGTCAAAAGTTTTTTATGTACGTAGAAAAGCACCACCATTCCTCAATAATTGTATTCTCTTGTATTATAGTTCAATACCAAAGTAAGTACAATAGAATTAATGCTAAATTAAAAAGAGAAAGGTATGGAATTCATCTAGCTAGGAATTGATACATAAAGATTTTTAGTTTAAATAACAAAAAAAAAAAAGAAAGTAGAATGAATAACAGAATGTAAAAATAAAGTAAAAAATTCAACATTTAGAATAACAAATGCAATTAAAAAAAAAAAAACTATGTCCAAATCTCTTCATATCAAGCACATATTGTAGATGACCATCCTTTATTACAATTTTTTTTCCGTTATATGTGTGACACAATGTAATTTTTGAATGGAGAGAATGTAACTTTTACCATTGTACAATATTTAAAAAGTAGGGGGAGTGTTTAATTATGTTTAGAAATTGTTTTGGGGAAATAAAATAAAACTTATGCTTATTTTTTCTTAAAAACACTAAAATAAATTTTCTCAAAACACTATCTCCTATCCTTTATTATCCCTCAAACTCTCCCATTTTTTCATATATATACACATATATATCATATATAATATATTTTATTATCATTCTTACAATAACAAAAATTACTCAATTCGATTTTCATCTCCAAAACCCAACAAAAAGCATTGGTTTGATTGCTACAATAAATCAAAATATAAACAAACATACCAACACTTTTCAAAATAAATTTCTAACTATTCTCCAAAATATAAACAAAAATCCATAACATTCCTCAACACAACTTTCACAATTCCAACCCCACTCCCAAAATTCATTCTCTCAAAACACATATCATAATTAATCAAATATAAAACATAACCAAACATTACCAGGGCTTTTCTATGGTGCTCTTCACATTGTTTCGTCTAATATTATGTAAACATTTTACCAGCGTTGATTTTCAAATAAATATATCCCTGGCACACATGATACATTTATATTTATTTTAGAACAACTTACTTTATTTTTAAATAATTTACTAATCATTTTATTTAGTCTTAAAATACAATTTTATCCTTTGTTCAAATTTTGTTTATCCCATATTTAATGTTTGTTTTATCCTTAATATAGGCCAAATTAGTCATATTTTTGCATTTCTTCCAATTATCGCAGATTCGACGGTTCTTCCTTTTTTTACCATCGTTGCCTCCTCGTAGGCTCCCTCGCTTCTCCTCCACCCTCAATCGCCGTTACGCAAGGTCAGTCGGCTGAATCCGTCAAGTAGAAGCTAAAAATTCTCAGAGACCATGACCTCGCTTTCTCCAATACAATTCCCCTCACACAACGATACACCCTCACACTGAAATTGTTTGACCATTTTCCAACCCCTTTTTCACGACACTCTCTGCCATTGTTTCGAAACCCTAACCTTCTCTATATAAAACCAGTTTATGTATGCTTTCAAGTATGGAATGTGATAATTTAGTGCTTTTTCTAATTAATTTTAAAATTTTTGAGATTTTTCGTTGATTAATATAAAAAATTAATTAATGACTTTAATCATAAAAGAAGAGGCAAATTTAGTGTTAGAGTTAAACAATTTAAAAGGATAAGATATTTGACAATATGAAATTGGAGAAAATATATAAGAGAAATATTAAACAAATTAGATATTAGAGTTAAACAAATTAAAAGGTCAATTAAGACCTTTGACTTAAGAAAGGGTAATTATTCTAATTTTTTTTTTGTTTATTTGAACAAATTGCCACGTGTCATTAAACAAAAACATACATAATAATAGATAAAAACTATCGATGTAATTATCTTGTGTTAGGATCATAAAAAACCCCTAGAAAGTATTTATATATCAGCAATACTCAAAGAAATAAATTCACCAGCACACGGAAAAATCTGGGAAGGAGATGAGGTTTGTCGAATTGGCTTGTAATCGACACTTTCTCGAAGTGTTACAAAGGTTTTTAGATAATTGGATGATATTTGACTAAATTTAATTAAAAAAATGATTCACACGTCTTTTAAATATTTTTAAAATTTATAAAATATTAAATTTTATTTTAGGAGTAAGATTTTAAAATATTTCAATAATATAAAATAATGAAGCTTATAAAATATTATGTTGAAAATTAAAGCACTTTAATTTATTACATATACTTCATGACACCAACTGATGTGTATAGTTTCAAATTCTATTAATTTCTCATAAATATTCTTGATATCTTACACAAATTCTAAAACTTATAAGTTAATATTGGTCTATTTTTTTTCACAAATTTAACAAATATGCAGATGTGCAGGCAAATAAAATTTATTGCATAACTAGAATTGAATTAATTAATTTATAAATTATTAACGCACGCTATCCAACTATTAGATTGCATTAATAAAATTCTATCAAAATATAGAATAAAATATTCAATTTGTATGTTTGTAATTGGCAAAAAATCTTATAGTTATAATTATAGTTTTGGTTTCCCTATTTTATCTTAAATGTGACATCCCTTGGATTCAAATTGTAGTTTGAACAACATTGTTTTATTTAATACAATTTTGTATTTTCCTATTTAACCTATTTACAATGTATTGACCCACTCCCCACAATTGGTAAAATATTCATGGGACATTTATACAAATAAGAAAAGACAAGAGGGGTTGTCGCGAAATTTACAGCCTCGTTCGAATTTCCGACCGTTGTCCCCGTTTGTACACTGGGGTAACGGTTTTCTTATGTCTTAAAAAACAGAGCACATTTCAAAAAACTACCTGAAATTCTATCCACCACCACCACCGAAAAATCAAATGGGTTGTGTCTCATCAAAACTGGTTTCCAGAGAAATCAAGCAAGAAAATCTATACAGAAATGGAGATTACGCCCACCACGTGGTGTCCCTCACTTCAAGCACCTACGGTGTTCTCAAACTCGACAAGGAAAAGGAAAATCCGCCGAGGAAAGAAGAAGTCGAAGTCAAGCAGAACGTCAAAGAATGCGTCTTGGAAGCGAAGAAGTCATCGCCGCCTCGCGAGGAGCCTTCTGAGATCATTAATGCGTGGGAACTTATGGAGGATCTTGAGGAGGAATTGCCGATTAAAAGAAGCCCAAAATCACGGCTTTTTCTGCGTGCGTTTCCGGATATGGATGCTAGGAGCCCTCTTAAGTTCTTGAACCAAATGGGTTCTCCGAGGAAGGTGAAGAAAAATGGGGGCAAGGAGAATAAGGGAAGAGTCAATGGTGGAATTGGGTCGTTGGAGAATAGCCCGAAGACAGTTTTGAAAGAACGTAATAATTTGAAGGAGAGTAGTGTAAAGAAGCCATCTCCAAGATTGTGGGCTTCGATCAGGGGAAGTCCAAATGGTAAGAGATGCAACAGTTTAAGGTATGATTCTGGGGTTGCTTTGCCGAGGAGGAGGAGTTTAGGGCCCCTGTTTGATCCTCAACTTGTGGCATCTGTTGAGAAAGATGTGTCTGAAGACGGAGAAGAGATCAAGAAGATGGTTTCAGTTTCGTCCACCCCGAATTCAAGAAAGGCCCACGATTCGAATGCCATTCTTGATTTGTACAAGAAAATATGCCCCCCAGGTGGTGAAAACGCAGTGGTCATATATACGACCACATTGAGGGGTATTAGAAAGACCTTCGAGGAGTGTAATGTTGCCAGATCGATTATCGAATCCCAGAATGTCCAAACGTTTGAGCGTGACATCTCAATGCACTCGGGGTACAAGGAAGAACTAAGAGGCCTAATGAGCAGCAAGGAGCTCAAAGTGCCACTAGTGTTCGTCAAAGGAAGGTTTATTGGTGGGGCAGAAGAGATGGTCAAGTTGGATGAGGAAGGCAAATTGGGAATTTTGTTTGACGGGATTCCAAAGGCGGCCGCTGGCTGTGGCGGCTGTGGCGGAATCCGGTTTGTGATGTGCATGGTGTGCAATGGAAGCTGTAAAGTGTTGGGTGAGGATGGGAAGAAGAGTGTCAAGTGTAACAAGTGCAATGAGAATGGGCTGATTCAGTGCCCAATATGTTGTTAACTATGTAAGTTAACATACATATGATTTGCTCACACATAAAACTGACATGGATTCTTTTGTTTTCTGAGGTTGCACTAATTGGGCTTTGATTAAATTAAGGGGTTCTAAAATGTATTTAGAGTCCTTAGCTAATAGCATCTGCAGTTGTTACGGATGCAAGATTGTATCTTTGACATTATTGTTTGATATATCTGTTCTTCTTTGTTCTGCTAATGTATGATATTGGCTTTGTTTGGTCCTACGTTGGAAGTTTGTAGAGGAATTAAATTTCTGGAATTATTCGATCTCACCAACTTTATACAAACAACAAAAACAAGATTGATAATAGCATTTCATTCTCTTCCCAGGCCAACCTGGGGATAGATGGTGACAGGACAGGGTTTGGCTGGACCAAGCCTATAAAGAAGACTCAATTTTAGTCAAAACAAGAAGAAAATGACTTGTTGAAGCTTTGCAGAGGAGAATTTCGCTACTTTAATGGTCTGGAAGAAGCAGAACAGATGAAAATACAAACGTTTTTTCACTTTTTTTTGTTAGGGAGAGTGGGAGACAATGAAAATAACCATACACGTTGAGTTTATATTTCTATCTGTATTTTTAAGTGCGATCAGCATTTAAATTGAATATTTTACGTAATCATCATCCATTATCATGTCCATTCATATTTCTGTTTTATTCTAATAAATTATTATATAAAGTTAGTGTTGTGCATCGATTAACTACAATGATTTTAAATAGGTATTCTTCAATTTCCCTCCAACAATCTTGATCCAAAAAAAAATAAACCACTCCAACAAAATAATAATTTTGGCCACTCTCATTGCCCAAACGTTAAGGGTTTATTTGGTTATGTTTTGAATATTTTAAAGAAAACATTTTAAAAAAATATATTTGATAATGTGATATTTGCTAATTGCTTGTTATTGCGTTAGGGTTTTTCAAAATATTTTATGAGAAAATAATTTATTTAGAAATGTTTTAAGGGAGACAAAAATTACTGTAAATGTCACAACAATCAATTTTTTGTTAAGTAAGTAGAGTGAAAGTGAATATTTTATGTATATATATATGTAATAATTGATTTATTATATATATATATATATGTGTGTGTGTGTGTGTGTGCGCGCGCGCACGCGTGTTTATAGTTATAATATGTTTTGAAAGGATATTTTGAAAAAAAAATATTATTTTTGTAGTGATTTTTGGGAACTCATGTACTTATTTGAAAATGTTTTAGAATAACATAAATAAAGGTCTTAACCTTGATTTTTTCATTTTTTGGAAAAATATAAGGACGTTATAAAAGAACTATGGTTAAAACTTTTCAGCCACTTATTAATTTATGTGAGAGTTGAAAATTCATAAAGAAATTTTCTCAATATTGATTAAAGCATTTTGTTGATTTTGTCTTGAAATTTAAGTCATATATAATGAGAAACAGAAGAAATGGAGCAAAGCAGTCGAAATGGAAATTAGAGCACGCCCCAGAGCGCGTTGGCAAGACGCCGTATGCCGGGGCACGAGGATAGGCAAGGCATTCCCAGGCGCACGAATGCACGGAAATTGGGCAAATTACAGGCGCGACGCATGTTCGGGTGCAAGGATATGTGTGCTCAAGCGTGCAACATATTGTGACAGTGCGCCCTGGCACAAGTTCTATGCTCCAGGGTGCGTGACGCGGAAATTTTTTCTCGGCACAACAGGATGGGCGCATTAGGGCGCAAGTCATGTATGTGCACCCCAGCGTAAGGCCCATGGGCCAGATTTTGGGTTTTGTGGGTATATTTATTCGTTTTCTTTCAGAACAAGTTGAGACAGACAATACACGAGTGATTCTATACTGCTTTTGAGATAGTTTCTCGAGATGGAGTTGAGAACGAGGGTGTTAGGTATTTTTGTGAGATTTATGGAACTCAAAGTTGTACATTACTTTGATTTGAAATAAATAAGATCCTTTCTTTGTCTGGTGGATTAGAAGCATTGTTGAACCACGTTAAATCTTATTGTTAGTTTTCATTGAATTACTTTTCTATTATTTCATAGTTTTCATAATAGATCTTTTTGGATTACAATAAATTGTTATTAGAGCCAGGTGGATCAGATGTCAGCCATTAAGTACGAGGTAGAGAAGTTCAATGGGAAGAATGATTTTGGGTTGTGGAAGATGAAGATGCACGCCCTCCTGTGTCAACAAGGTTTACAGAGAGCGTTAAAGGGCGGAAATTTCTTGCCAGAGAAGCTGACGGATGAGGAGAAGGATGAGTTTATGGTAAAGGCTTATGGTACTATGGTGTTATCATTGATAGATAACGTACTGAGAGAGGTCGTTCCAAAAAGTACGCTAGCGGAATTGTGGACGAAGTTGGAGAATCTCTATATGACGAAGTCTCTGAAAAATCTCGGCTGCATTAGAAATAGCGGTTATACACATTGAGAATGAAGGAATGTACATTTATTACTCATCATATTGATTATTTCAATAAGATGATTCTGGATCTCGCTAGTATAAATGTAAAAATTGAAGATGAAGATCAAGCATTAATTCTCTTGTGTTCTCTGTCCAAATCCTTTGAGCACCTGGTTACTACTTTATTGTATGAGAGAGATACGATTTCAATAGAGGATGTGAAGACCTCATTGAATTCCAACGAATTGAGAAAATATGTCTTAGGTAGTAATGATAGTGAAAGTGGGGAAAGATTGGTGGCGAAGGGGAGACTGAAGGGAAGGAGTAGAGGTTGATCGAAGTCCCGAACCAAGCCTAGAATAAGCAACAACTGTTTTAGATGCGGTGGAAAGGGCACTGGAAACGAAATTGTTTGGAACAAAGAAAGGCGAAAGATGCAGGTGAAACTTCTGAAGAAATGGGATGATGTCGCATGAATTGTTGAAGGTGAGTTTGATGGTGGGCTGTTGTCAATGTTACTGAGAGTTTACTAAGTTCAGAGTGGATTTTGGATAGTGGTCGTTCCTACCACATGTGCCCAAGAGAAGATTAGTTTACCACTTATCAGAAATACGATGGTGGTAAAGTGCCTATGGGAAATGATGCTTCATGCAGGGTTGTAGGAATTGACTCTGTTAGTATCAGAATGCACCACGGCATAGTAAGGACCCTAACAGATGTTCGTCAAGTTCCAGATCTGAAGAAAAATTTAATTTTGCTAAGAACTCTTAATAAAAATGGCCGTGAGTACAGAGTTCGAGATAGAGTTCTACAAGTTTTCAAAGGTGCACTACTTATGATGAAAGGAGATAAGAGGAATGGCCTTTACATATTGTAGGGCAGTACAATTTCTAGTACTGCAGCTGTTTCTTCATCAGTCAATGATACTACGAGATTGTGGCATATGTGGCTTCGGATATGAGTGAGGGGGGGATGTCAGAACTGAGCAAATGAGGTTTGCCTTGTAGAGAGAATACTGGAGAGTTGGATTTCTGCGAGCAGTGTGTGCTTGGCAAGCAACATAGGGTGAAGTTCTGTACTGCAGTTCATAGAACCAAGGACACCTTAGAATACATTCACTCAGATCTTTGCGGGCCTTCTTAGGTTTCTTCAAAGGGATGTGCTAGGTACATAATTCATTGATGACTTCTCACGAAGAGTATGGGTGTACATGCTGAAACATAAGGATGAGGTATTTGTCAACTTCAAGCAATGGAAAACTTTGATTGAGAAACAGATAGGAAAGGAGATCAAACGCTTGACGACTGATAACAAATTGGAGTTTTGAAACAAGAAATTTTAGGAATTAAACATCGCAGAGTTGTACATACATCACAACAGAATGGAGTTGCAGAACGGATGAACATGACTATCTTAGAAAGAGCTAGATGCATGCTCTTTAATGCCGGATTGTCTAATAATTTTCGGGCAGAAGCGATTAACACTGCTTGTTATTTGGTGAATATGTCATCATTGATTTCTTTGGACTGCAAGACACCAATGAAAATTTGGTTTGGGTCTTATGTTGATTACTCAAATTTGAGAGTATTTAAGTGTCCAGCCTATGCTTATGTCCGGGATGGGAAGCTTGAGCTAAGGGCTAGGAAGTGCATATTCCTAGGCTGTGCAGATGGAGTCAAGGGTTATCATTTGTGGTGTAATGATGACAAGGGTTCCAAGATGATTATCAGCAGAGACGTGACATTTGTGAGCCTGCAATGATGAAAAAGGTGGAGTAGGCCGAAAGTAGTCAACAGGGTGTTAAGGATAAGACAGAGTTTGAACTTGACACTTCACAAGTTTCAAAGGGGAAACAGAAGGTGATAGATGAAGCTGGTGACAACACATTATCACCTAATAAGTAGCAGGAAAATAATTCACTACGTAACTATCATTTGGCTTGCGATAGAGAGAGGAGGCAAATCAAACCACCATAGCAGTTTGCATATTCAGATTTGGTTGCTTATACTTTGAGTTCACCCGAAGAGTTTGTAGGAGACAATCCAGTCTCATACAAAGAGGCAATTTCTCATCCAAATTCTTATACATGGGCAGCAACTATGAGTGAAGAGATTGAGTCATTACACAAGAATAGCACATGGGAGTTGGTTGATATACCTAAAGGGCAGAAGATTATAGGTTGTAAATGGATCTACAAGAAAAAGGAAGGGATTCCAGGGATTGAGGATGCTGGATACAAGGCACGATTGGTTGCTAAGAGTTTTACTCAGAGAGAGGGAATTGATTTTCATGAGGTGTTTTCCCCAGTTGTAAAGCATACTTTCAACCGTGTTTTACTTGCCATGGTGGATTTGTTTGATATGGAGCTTCAACACCGTTTTCTGCATGGTGAATTGGAGGAACAAATCTGCTTGAGCCAACTAGAGGGATTCATTGTTTTCGGGAAAGAAAATCAAGCATGTCTCTTAAAGAGGTCTTTATATGACTTAAAGCAGTCTCCCAGGCAGTGGTATAAAATATTTGATGCTTTTATTATCAAGATAGGATATACTAGAAGCATTTACGATTATTGTGTATATCATAAAAAATGTAGTGATAGCCTTCTCGTACATTTGCTGTTGTATGTTGATTACCTTTAAAAACATATCTGAGATCAACGTTTTAAAGGCTCAGTTGAGTGATGAATTTGGGTAGTGCAAAGAAGATATTGGGCATGGAGATCATCCGGGACAGACACGCAAGATTATTGTACTTGTCTCAACAATATTACATTGAGAAAATACTTGGGCGATTTGGGATGGATAAGTTCAAGCCAATTAATACGCAGCTTGCAGCTCATTTCAGGTTTTCATCAGATCTATCATCGAGAATTGAAGAGGGGGTGGAGCACATGTTAAATGTGTCATATGCAAGTGTAGTAGGTAGCTTGATGTACGCCATGGTGTGCACTGGGCCAGACATTTCACATGCAGTCATTGTTGTGAACAGGTACATGCACAAGCCAGAAAAGACTTATTCGTAGGCTGTGAAATGAATTATGAGGTATCTGAGAGGATCTTCAGATAGATGTTTGAAGTATAGTCAATTGAATTTTATTGCTAGAATTATTGGCTATGTGGATGCGGATTATGCCGGAGATTTGGACAACAGAAGGTTCATGACTGAGTATGTGTTTTGTGTTTGAAGTTGTATGGTTAGCTGGAAGGCAACTTTACAATCATTAGTTGCATTGTCCACAACAGAAGCTGGATACATGGCTTTAGCTGAAGGCATGAAGGAATGCATTTGGTTAAAGGGGCTAATTGAGGATATGGGTATGGATTTTGATATTACTACCATATTTTGTGATAGTCAGAGTGTCATACATTTGTTAAAGAATCACGCATTTCATAAGAGAACAAAGCATATTGATGTGGTGTATCACTTTGTTTAGGATTGGTGTCTCAAGGTGTCATCTCAGTTGACAAGGTTGGAACTAAGGACAATCCAACAGACATGTTGACAAAGACTGTTCCAAGAATCAAATTCGAGCATTGCTTAGATTTGATTAACATTTACAAACTTAGATGAAGGGCCCTTTTGGGGGCAGGGACAAAGAAGATAGATGGTGAATTTCAAGTAAATGTGGAGAATTGTTGATTTTGCCTTGAAGCCACATATGACGAGAAATGGAAGAAATAGAGCGAAAAGAACGAAACGGTTGAAATGGGCATTGGAGCATGCCCCGACCCGTGTTAGCAGGACGCCGCATGCTGGGGTGCAAGGCAAGGCACGCTCAGGTGCACGAAAATTGGGCAGATTGCATGCGCGACGAGTGTGCTCGGGTGCGTGTTGCGAAAAAATTTTCTCAGCATAGCAAGATGTGCGCGCCTCAACGCGTGGAGCAAGGCCCATGGGCTAGATTTTGGGTTTTGCGGTCATAAATATTCATTTTCTTCCGGGACAAATTGAGATAGACAATACATGAGTGATTCTATATTGCTTTTGAGATAGTTTCTTGGGATGAATTTTAGAACGAGGGTGTTGGGTGTTCTTGTGAGATTTGTGGGACTTAAAGTTGTACTTGTTACTTTGATTTGAAATCAATAAAATCATTTCTTTATCGGGTAGACTAGGCACATCACCGAACCACGTTAAATTTTATTGTCGGTTTTATTGAATTACTTTATTATTATTTTATATTTTTCATAATAGATCTGTGTGGTTACAACACATTTAAGTCATATTTTTTTATTGGATGTTAAATGATATAAATATAAAAAATTATTTTAATTATTATTATTTTTTTAATCCTGCTCCTAGAGTCCCTATTCTAAATTCATCGTGGCGGTTTACATATACTTTATTTGATGAAATCCCGTGGAATCCAACTCAGTGAAAGAGTAGCGAGATGAATCCTGCACTGGCGGCGGAGGCGACGGCGCAGCTGCAAGAGGGAATTACTTTGGTGCTTTCTCGATGGGCCGCCCTTCGAATGGCTGTGGAGAACGAGTGGGGCGGCCGTGACTCTCTCCAGAAGTCTCAAGAACTCGGTCACCATCTTTTTCATCGCCTCACCCAATCCAAAGGTATCTTTTCATTTAGTTCTTTTTACAAACATATTGTGGTGTTTAGAGATTTGACTGACCTTCTCTTGATGATGAAGTATCAAACTTTATTGGATTTTATTTTTCCCTTTGATTATAATCTTTTTAGGACTTTATTTTTTGCCTTCTTTCCTAACTCTGTTTTTGATTTGTCAGTGAACTGTGATTTAGTAAAAGATAATGCTTAGAGTACTGGAGCTTGCGTGTATCATCGGCTTCTGGGTTTTTCATTTATATTTTCCTGAGGGGAACACTCTTTTTGTTCTTGGATTGGGGTTTTCAAGACTTCAATGCACTGACTGAAATCTCTGTATGTGTGAGAGCGTAAGGGCTGGGGTAGGCGGAGGGGAAGGATTAGTATAAATAAGCATAAAAAGTGAAGCTCTTGGTTTAATTTGTAACTGATAAATACGATGTATGATTTGTTACTTTGTGCACAGAGCAAGTATACATTGATGATATAGAGGATATGCTTGACGAATTCATGCTTTCTCTAAATGCTGAGATAGAAGATGGCAGCATTGAGGAGGTATGCCGTATGCCCTCTTGATATATCTACCCTTAATTTTAGTTATTAGCATAATACATTTGTTGGAACCTTGAACTTCTGAAATTATATAATACCTGACCTGAGTGTGTCTACTCTATTCAATAATTTCTCCATCCATAAGACAAAAGGTTTTGGCAGTTGTAGGTCTACCTATTGTTGGTATATGTGAAAAATTTTCACAATATTCTGATGATGAATCAAACTTTGAGCTGGAATATTAGTCTAGCAGCTTCAACCTAGAAAACTCTGTGGTAAACGTCATGCTAGACTAGCTTTATGCAGTTTCCTTTAGCTTGTGTTAGTCAATATTTTATATTTTGTTTTAGCTTGGGGAGGTATGTGTGTGTAGAGGGCACGCTCCACGTATTCGGATACTCGGTATGCTTCAAATTAGCTTACTAGAGTGGACCTCGGATCATCTGCACAGATTTCCTTGAACCTTTCTCTGTCACCTAATAATGTTGAAGATGTTGTGCTGAAACTAATGGTTTTGGTGGCCTGTATACATGTAATCTGAGCCAAGTGTTATGCTTTCATTTTTGGTATGCTTGAAGAGAAAACAAGTTGGCCAAAAATACTTATAAATAATTAACCTCAGCTTTTCTATTACCTGTTGTTGGAATATGACTACATAATTAGGTGTGTTGTTTAAACCCTTAATCACTTCACTACTAGGAGAAAGTCAGCCACATCAAGTTAAGGCCTGATATTTTTCTTAATGAATCATATTTAAGATGTTGGACTTCATCATTATCGATACTTGTACTTGGGGGATGGAGAATGCGTTGATGGGTGCTAAATTGATTTATCCAAATTAGCTCATATCCAATACTTTCTAACACTCTATTTATCAAATTATTTACTTTATTTTGAATTTTCTAATAACAAAATTTTACACCAGTATCTAATTCATTACTCGTAAATGATTTTAGATTTTAGCTTGATGTCTTGACATGTGTTTTTTGGTTTACAATGGAATCCAAAGTGAATCTGATTTGGCACCAAAATCCAATTGGATCCAATTCAATGAGATTTAACATCTAAGAAATACGATCCAACTCATTTCGGCTAGTAGCAAATTGAGTTAGCTTATGAATCTGATTCCATATTTGGTTATACTTCATCTGACAGGTTACTTTTGTTAACTTATCATAGATGTTGGTTGTATGTTAGCAATACTATTATTTCTCCTCTTGCGCACACTGTTGGTGGACAAGAAAGACGAGCAATGCTATGGTTAGCTGAGATTAACAAAAGTCAAGTAATAGCTTATATTCAAATCTTGTTATAGATCAAGAACATAGTCATAGCAATGTACGATCCCAAGTAACTTGATAACCAGGTAGTTAGGGAAGGTCTCATTCTTCAGTTTGAAGGTGAATAAATGAGAGAGATCATCTTAATTGCATTCTTGCTACTCTTTCCAATTCTAATATTTAGTTGGTTCTATCTTTTTTGTCTCAAAAACTTTATTCAGATAGCAGAAAAGCTTATGGTTATGCGTGAAGAATGCCTAGAAGGCAATTTTGACTCAATAAAGAGGTTGAAGGAAACAAATGCTCCAAGTGCCTCTTATAAGAGACAGGTAAGTGTTTACTCTATTGTGGTTGAACTATTGTCATGAAATATTTCGTCCTTAATTGCTGAGTTTGTCTACCTCTGTTTAATTTCCTACGTTCTGGCAGTTGATTTGTTTTATTATTAGAGGAAAAGCAGTTATCTGATTAGATAGTCCCATCATGTGGCCGCTCCTGCTTCTGTATTTGTTATAAAAATTCCGTTTTTCTCTTTGTGAAAAACAAAAGTAAGACATGTCTTCATAAAATTTTCATTCGATCAAGTAATTTTCAGTTTCTCATCTATATAAAATAATTGTTTTATTGACAAGAGAAGTTAAGTTGCCCAATTTCATTTGAAACAATAATTGATTCATCATTGTGTTCTCGCCAACACTGGGACCACCAAACCAGGGGATAGCAGCCATAGCCATTCCTTTCAAACGTCAAGATCCATCTAGTTACTTGAAGGCATCATGGGTTTGAAGAAGTTTGGTTGGTTTAATAGGTCTAAGAAAGCAACTCCATGGAGTCGCATTTTCTCCCTAAACATGCATGCTTATCTAAGGACTGGAAAGGAAGTATATAACAAAACTGATATGTATACTGTTATTTTTCTGTACTCAAAAACGTATTTTCATTTTCCTTGCTCACAGCCTGGCAGCAATGATGAGGATAACACAGAAGAAGATGATGATGAGAATGATAATATGGGAGAAGACAATTCATCGGAAATGGAAGTTGATTCTCCACAATGCCAATCTAGTCTCAACCAAAAGGGCACAACAATCGGCGAGCCAAGCCATAAAGAAGTACCCCAAGTAGAAGATGGATGGACCGTGGTACCCTCCAGACGTAATAGAGGTAGAAGGAATTAAGTAAGATACATGAGAGATTTTGATTTTTCTTTTTCTTTCCTTCTTTTGTCCTTTGGCTTGGTGTTCTATTTTGTTTTCCCTTCCTTCAAAAGAAGCAAAAAGTGTCCTCCTCTCTCGGCAGGGTAGCACATTCGACATTTGGCACAGTCCCTTAGGTACCTATGTGAGCCGCTTAATCTGAGGGAGATTGAAAGCATAATCTATGGAGTGTTATTGGGCATATGGGTCCAATTATTGGTCCAATATCCATCCAGATGGTTGGATATCAAACTTGTGGTCATTTGGATCCAAAAGGAGCAGCTATTCACACATTCCTCAATTTGAATCTAAAGAAAAAAATAAAATAAAAACTAAAGTTAAGTGAAATAAGTAACGCTTATAGGACAGCGTGTTACATTTCTTATTAATTTCAATAAAAATAACTGCTTTACGGTCTAACAAAAATTGGAATAAATAATACACACACTCGTGCTATAAAATGATAATTTAAATAATAAAAAAAAAAAGAAAGAAAGGAATTACCCTCCGGGTTGATTCCGTTTACACGTGGCTATCGGCTATTGGAGACTTTTATAGGGCGAAAAAAGCCCACCGTCACAGAGAATGGGACACACCTTAAAAGCCACACGTGTTATGGAAACAGGTTTTTGTAGCAATCTCACGCTCTGACAGCAATCATTCTTCCTCTCTTGGGTTACCCTCCTTTCACAACCCTCCCCTAATCCCTCTTTTCACACACACATACACACAGTGAAAGAAGAAAAAGAAGAACTTTTTTCTTTTTCTCGTAAAATTTCCATCTGGGTTCGCCCAATTATGGCTGGAAGAAGAAGGAAAAAGATGAAATTGTGAGTTTCTTTATTTTCTTGAACCTGTTAAATTTAGCGGTGGTGGTTGTCTGTATATATTGTTTTGATGATTTATTAATTATCCTCCCGTATATGAAAATCATCCTGTTCATAATCTGTGGGTCTCGGCTTTCTTGATGATTTCATGACAAAAAGCCATATCATGCACTAGCTGTACGGAGATTGAATCTTGTTCAGTCCTTTTTATTGAGAAAAAAAATGTTTACAAAGTTCAAAGATTGTAGTTTTTCTTGTGTGGGATCAGATTTGAAGGTCTGAAGAGAATGAGATGAGATGAATATGTAATTCGACAAACTTTGTAATTTATTCAACTTAGCACGCTCTTCTTACTATACCAAATTGGAGACTGTAGTAGGGTTCTGGTTTGTGTCTCTGATCCATCAGACTGTGCTTACAGAAAATTTTTGGACAGATTTATATATTCCACTGCGTTTAAGTTCAGCCATAAGGTTTCATTTTTAATCCCATAAGAATCACATTCTTTTCAAGTTAAATTCAAAGCCATATTCCAAATGCAAATTCAATTTTCCTAACAAATTTCATTGTATTTCTTACTTGCACTGGATAAATTGGAACATTAATATGACATACAAGGAAAACCATGTTGCATAGGCCATAGTTCTTCCTGATAAGGATGCAACACACAATTGCACAGTTGAAGCTGTACATATCAGGAGACAGGGCTCATCATTCTGTTTTGCACTTTAGTGGACAAGATGCTAGCCTTTTTCAAGTTTCTTTTTTCTATCTGATCTTTTGTTCAGCAGGACAAAAGGCATTTTGATAGGAACCAAGATTTTGTTTTTAATAAAAAAAGTTGTAAGTCAAAATGTGTTTACTGGCCGAAACTCCTAGCTCTTTAAAGTCATTCCTTTTAATTTGACCAATGAAATGATCTTCTTGTTCATTAAGTGTGCTCCAGTGGGATTGGTCTAGATTTCTTCACATTGCTGCGCTGCTCATGGATGTATACGTATAAATCCGTGCTATTGGATCCAGCACATTGTTCTCAGTTGTTGTCCCCAGACCATTTTGTTGACATATGTATGTCATTGGTAGAATAATGGAATGGGTTAGATTTTTCTTCTTTGGGTGGGGGAGAAATGCAGGGCAAAGTTTTAATATAAACACATGGTTCAAATTAGTTATTTCTAATGGTGATTCTCATTTCTAAGACTCAAATAAACTGATACCAACCAGTTGAGTCTTCCAAACAGCAATACTTATTGAGAAGTCTCCAGGTTCATTTTCGAACTACTCTGCATTTCCTGGGTGATCTTCCGATTGTGGATTACTGATTTTTCCTTTTATTATTAAGTTGTCATGTAGTATGCTCTTGTTAATTAGGTTAGCATCCATGGGAATATATTTATCATTGGGATGAACCTAATGTAACATCATGGTTGTAGATTGGCTGAAACAATCAAAGACAACAGAAGAGTTTCAAGGAGGCAGCCAGATGAGCAACAAACACAGTCTGATCTTCCAACAGAGCTTTTAGAACTGATCCTCTCTCAGTTGACCTTGAGAGATAATATTCGTGCTTCTGCTGTTTGCAAAAGATGGCTGGCTGTTGCAATCTCTGTCAGAATGGCTAATAAGCCTCCCTGGCTCATGTTTTTCCCAAAATTTGGTGACTTGTATGAATTCTATGACCCATCTCAGCGCAAAACATATTGGCTTGAGTTGCCTGAGCTACACGGCTCCAGGATATGTTATGCGAAGGATGGCTGGTTGCTGCTGTACAAGCCTAGGACCCAGTCTGTATTCTTCTTTTGCCCTTATACTAGACAGTTGATCAATTTGCCTAGTCTAGAATTAACGTACCAAATAGTTGCTTTTTCTGCTGCTCCAACATCTCCTAGCTGCATCCTTTTTACAGTCAAGCATGTTAGCCCCACAGTTGTCGCAGTTAGCACCTGTTCTCCTGGGGCAACTGAATGGACCACCGTCAATTACCAAAACCGTCTGCCATTTGTAAGCAGCATTTGGAATAAGCTAGTTTTCTGCAAGGGTCTTTTCTATTGTCTGAGTCTTACAGGTTGGCTGGGGGTTTATAACCCGGAAAAAAGTACTTGGGCAGTTCATTCTGTTCCTCCACCTAAATGCCCGGAGAATTTCTTTGTCAAAAATTGGTGGAAAGGCAAATTTATGGCAGAGCATAATGGAGATATTTTTGTCATATACACTTGCTCTGCTGTAAACCCCGTCATATATAAGTTAGACCAAACCAATAAAGTGTGGGTGGAGATGGAAACTTTAGGAGGGATGACACTCTTTGCAAATTTTTTATCTTCCCATGCTAGGACGGATCTGCTCGGAATGATGAGAAACAATGTGTACTTCTCCAAGGTTCGATTTTATGGAAAACGTTGTGTTTCATATTCTCTTGACAATGGCAGATACTATCCCCGAAAGCAATGCTATGACTGGGGGGAACAAGATCCGTTTGAGAGCGTTTGGATTGAACCACCCGAAGACCTTTCAACCTTTCTTTGAAGGCAGCAGTTTCAATGGTAAAGGTATTTGGTTAATGTTGATGAGATGTTGCAGCTTCTTATGTGCCTTGCTATTTGCTGTCATGGTTTCTTGCTCTTTCAAGGTTGATTACAATCAACAGTTATCCCCTCATGTAGCTGACCTTTATATATTTAACGCTGTTTATTTTCTTCTCATATTTCATAATCTAGTCAGTATATGTAAACTAAAACCACTGGCTTGGGAACAATGTTGTACTACATTAATTGTGACATTAGGGAATTACTATATAATCCTTTTCCTTCTAAATCTTCTCCCATTATTTTTGCTGCACCAGCATCCATTCACATTATTTTTTATGCAATGAACCATCGTACGTCTGTTATTTTTCTCTTGAACAGCTTCATATATCTGTTTTACTTATTTCATTGTATTGATTTTATAGCACATCTTAGAGAGATGTAAAGGTTCATCCCTTTAGCATGAGCAGTCCTCACGATTTATAAGATTTGACAATAATTTTTTAGGCTTCTAAGTGCTGCAGACAAAAATGGAACTTCTGTCTCTCTCATATAATGCTTGGTACATAGAATGGAGGCTTCCTATACAATCATGGTGCAGACCAAACCTGTCAATTATGTACTTAAAATCTATAGCAAGGGCATCAAGCATTTTCTGTTAATGATCTTCACTCTGGTGTATCTAGAAAGTCCTTCGAATTAATGGCTCGATTGGGGCTGTTTCAAATGATGTTTCATCTTATAAGTTTAAAGTGATGACACAGTGCAGAGCAGTATAGGTTCCCAGACACTTCTAAGTAGTTCAATGGAAGTAGCTTCCCAAACACATCTACAAATTAAGCCTTTCTAGATACTCCTGTTTAGTTAAAACCAAGTAATTCTTTTGATACCAAAAACTCGGACGTGCAAACATTTTCTCAAGGAATTCTCGCTCGCATCTATAAAATGCCAGAGTGGAGACGGACTCCTTTATCTCAGTAGACAAATGGTCCCAATATCACTTTTCAAAGTAGTTTTATCTCAGTAGGGATAGGAACAAGATGTCTACTTGGGGTAATCTTTCAAACAAATTTTACAAGCTGGCACTCGTTTTGTTTTGTATAAATTACGTCAAACATGAAATTGGATTTCGGCATTACAAAACCTGCTGTGGACTCGCAACTAATACGGAACTTAATAAGGATTATAACGACTACGTCCACGCCCACGATCGCTATCACGTCTTCCCCCACTTGAACTTCCTTCTCCACTGCTCCAGCCACCTCTTTGCTGAGGTGGTGGGGTGTGTTGCTGCACTCCAGGCTGTTGCCTAGACAGAATAAAACATATTGCACATGAATGAACCGAAGCAGAAAACTGGATGATTAAATCTTTAGAGGTTCTTAGCATCAATGCCATTTAATACAGTGAACAATTAGACAATAACACTAGGCCACGATGTTAAAATTTTTTGAAAAGGACTTGCAAATGTGGCTTTTCTTAAGAAAAGCAATGTATTCACATGAAAGCTTGTATCAAACAAACAAAGGAATGTTACCTGTAGTCAAGATTATTAAGGTTCATAAAAAAACTTGATATGCCTAATCGCAATTTGACATAGTTAACACAGCACCAATGTTTTTCCAGAGCAATTGTATTCAAGGTCATTATTTATACGTTTGGTATAGGTAGGAGGTAAAGAAAGTAGCAGTCAGGCCTATGCATATAGGAGAGGAAGAGACCTCATTGCTTCCCTTCTATTTCTAGCTAATTAGCATGATATATGGAAGACCTTTCACCATTCTTGCCAGCAATATCTTATCCTATAATATTTCCTTGTCTTCTTTCTTATTCACTAAAGTTCATTATCAAAAAGAACCTGTTGATCGGTAATTCATGCAAAAGATGAAATTGTCAAAGACTGCATGAGAAAATGGTCGAATAATGTTTCAGAAACATATTAGTAGGATGAAATATGGGTCTTTTAAATTTGGTGCACGTTCTAGCTGATGTCACATAACTAAAATCAACTTGCAAGTGAAACTTTTCATAAACATGCTAATGCATCATAAAGTTCATAGAAGCCCCAATGAACAGTGACTCACAAGAATTGCACTTACAGGACATATCCAATTCTTCCATCAGGCAAAAGCATGGGCATCATAGCCATGCCAGCAGTAGCTCCCCTTCCATAGATCAGTGGCTGAAAAGAAGGCACACTCAGCAGATTAAAGTCAGAATTATAATGTGCAAATGACTCAGTGTTTATGTGGTACTTGGCAACACATAAGGATTTAAATGAACATGGGAGGGAAACGAAAATAGTCTGCAATGGTCACTGTGTCATCATCTTTGACAACAAAATGAATTAAGCATGAAGCAAACCTTATACCAATTACAACTTTCCATCCTTCTTCCTCTTTTTGCCTTATATTTGAAGACAAAGGTAAGTAGGCATTCACGTGCAAGATTCAAAAGGATTGCCATCTAAGGCATGCCAACTAGCCAGTGATCATGGTTTGGGCATCCTCTGTTGCAGTGGATAACTTACGTGTTATATTCAAAACACTTTATCCCATCTCAGTTTAGGCATCCTCTGTTTCAGTGGATAACACATGTATTATATTCAAAATACTGTATCCCATCTCTATCTTTTATCATTCAAATCTCTCATCCCCTCCCACTGGCATCCTACCTCTATCTACCTTCTCCAGCATTGCTTCCCTACCAGTCCAGGCCATTATGTAGGCTAAACTAGACTTCATATTTTGGCAATTGACTAGTAATTCAATTTTGTTGAAACTGTTGAAGAATGAAAATTGCAAACACGCATCCAGATAAAAAGGTACAGGCTTAACACAGAGGATACGAAATAAATATTGGTCAGACCTATATACATGGAGCTCTGAACTTCCAAATTTTAATTTAAAAAAAAGAAAAGAAAAAGGAAATATCAATTCAGGCCCAAGCAAGTAGGAGATACCAGAGCAGGGACATAGAATGAGCAGATATGACTTGATTAATTCTACAAACTAAGGTTAAACGCAGAATAAGTGGGAAAATACCCAGAAACTCATCTAGGATGAGGAAAAAATAACTGGGACAAAATAGGATATAAGGGATCATACTTGGGCAAAGCTTGCACCACCATATCCTGCTCCTAGAGCACCATAGGGGGCTCCAACCAAACCATACCCAACACGAGGTGGGAAGGTTGGGAGTATAGCTGACTTCTGTACATTTGATCCGCCAGCAGTTTTCTGATCCGCCTGTGGCTTTGCAAGTGAGCATTCTACAACTTGGCCTGTCAAAGGCAAATCCAGAATAAGAATTATTGAGATTTTATAACAAAGAATCATAATACTGGTGAAGTACAAGGGAAATAGGTATTACCGTCAATCTCATATTTCTCTGTGTTCTTTAGAGCTTTCATGGTACTTGATCTTTCTGCAAAGTGAACAAAACCATATCTGCTCATTTCCTGCCCTGGTTTTGCAGGTGGAAGAACTACTTTTGTGATTTTGCCATGATGTTCAAACAACTGTTTAAGCTGGTCCTGTGTTACATTTCTTGGCAAGTTCTTCACATATACTGCCTTGACCTGTACAGCACAAAAGCCAGTAATTATCTTGTACTCGTGACAATTTGCTAGATGCTACTAAAGTGTCAACTAATTTTAACGAACTAAACCAAAAAATCCAATCAATAGAACAAGTAGTAAGTCGCTATTTGCACCACATTAAAAATATACTAAATGTTTTTAGTTTATTTAGCTTATTTAGATATAAGAATCTTTTATATCTGTTAGAAACGTACTCCAACTCCAATCCTATATATAAACAAGAGAATGTGGTCCAATTATATTAGCTTTTGCTCTCTTCTCTTTCTACATGGTATAAAAGCAAGGACACTTGAAGCCAGAGGCCTATGCGGATACAGACTATGGCAGCTCTGAAAATGACAGAATTTATTTCAGGCTCCTGCACATATGTTGGGCCGAATCTTTTGATTTGGCACAACAAGACAAAGATTGTAGCCGCCCAATCCAATGCAGGCTGAATAAAGGGCTATGACACATACTTCTTGTGAGATGTTACCGCTATTGGCTAAAGTATTTATAGAAGAAGTTATGTTTCACTTACAACGAGCCCTTAAGATGCATTGTGACAATCGAGCATCTATTTATATCGCTAGTAACCTAATCTTTCATGGAAAAATTAAGCATATTGAAGTTGACTGCAACTTTATTCATGAGGCTGGGATGACCAACAGATGGAAAATGTTTCCACTAAGGCTTTAGGAACAGAGCAATTTAAGATTTTATATAACAAGTTAAGCATTATTGATATATACTCTCTAATTTGAGGGAGAGTGTTAGATATATCAAATGTTTTTAGTCTTGTTGAGTTTATCTTAGGTATATGGATTATGTATATACATTATCTTTTAATCCCATCTCTCTATGTAAGAGATCAGGGTCCTTCAATAATATTATCTTTTGCTCATCTCTCTTTCTACCAAGTACCATAGGCAAGGGACAAACTAAAAACCAAGAACTGAACATTCTATTAGCTTTCTCTGAGACCTCAACAACAGCGTATCGTTCTCCTTTAACTAGCCACCATGCGGAAATGAAAGCAAAAGTAAAATTGACATTAACTTCAGTGGCCACTAGATATAAGTCTTCAGGAAAAAAGGTAAAGGGCTGTCAACTTGCACCCAATTTGAACAGTGCCTTACCGGGGCTTCAGTGCAAACAGTGAAGGGTATTCACAGCTGATCTTTCGAAAATATTCATTTCAAAAATTCAAAAAGAACAGAATGTCTGAATATGATTTACAAGTCAGGATTAATTATGCAATCATGTACCGTACAAACATTTTTAGTCCATGTCATAGACATTGATTGATTATTTAACAGGAGTAAACCAAAATTACTGTGAAAAAATAGCAAATAATAAAGACCTGGGAAGATGAAGATTCTGCACTTTTGGGATCAGCCCAACTGACAGTTGGAGCATTATCATCAAGCTTGAAATTTGGATTTGACATCTTTTGTCTTGAATACTCAGCACAAGCATGATTATAATACTCAATGAATGCAAATCCACGATTCCGACTTGAGTTTTGTGGGTCCTAAACACATTAAGATTCACATATTATCTCAGCATTTTGGAAGACCAAAAAAAATCAGCACAAACTGTAACATAATATCATATGGTAGCATGATTAAAAACTATATCAAAATAGAAAAGCATTTTTACCTTTAAAAGTTCCACAGTGATGACCCCAGGCCCTACTTTATTCACAACCTTCTTCATATCCTCCTCTCCCCAGGTTCTGGGTACATTACCTATGAACAACTTATGTTTTGCTTGAGATGAAGAACACTTCAACTTTTTCCCCTGCGAAGTTTGATAGATATAAATGAGTACATACAATGATATAGGTTTTCTGACATGCCAACTGCAATACACTACATGCAAGGTGGAACTTCATTGAACCAGCAGCATGCTATTAATTATCGATGCATATTTATGTGATTGGCTTGGGTGTCTGAGTCTGTTTATGGAAGTGAACACTTGTCATACCTTCAATTCAGTATTATTAAGCTCCTTAATAGCCTTAGACGCCAATTCCTTGCTCCTGAAGGTCACAAAGGCATATCCCTTGTTTTCATTTGAATCCTTTCCCTTCATTATCCTAACCTGTCAACAACATGCACAGGGTCTGTGTAAAATATATCTACTCTATATCCTGCTACAGGAGACTGAATTATTTTACCTCTGTAACTTCCCCAATTGATTCACAAAAGTGCTTTAGGTCATCTTCAGAAGTGTCTTGAGAAATTCCACCAAGGTACACCTCGGAACCATGTGGAGGAAGTGCAAGAAGCTCCGCGTGCTCTTTCTCCACTTCCTCTTCTCCTTCAGCATTGCCCATGTCATCATCACTGCCACACCCCTTTTGAGCACCATGTCCATCCACATCATTTTCCTCCTCCTCCTCTTCTTCCACCTCCTCTTCCACTTCTTCCTCTTCTTCCACTTCTTCCTCTATTTCTTCATACTCAACCTCTTCCTCCAAGGTCTCCTCCATGTCATTGTCGGCACCAAGTTCAACCTGCTCAACAGGTTTCTCTGGTTCAGCTGATTTAATAGCTGCAGCACTGGCCCTTGTCCTTGGCATCTTATATCTCTAACAAGATAAGCTTCTATTGCAGCTCTGGGGAAAGCACAGAAGCCAGAAGCATTTGCAAAAGAAAGAAGACAAATGTGGATAGGTGGAAACAAAAAGAAAGGCCATAAGGAGTTCCAGAGTAAGATTCTTGATTGAATTGGTTCCATCAGGTATGGCTCCAAGGAATTCCAATGTGAACAAATTCAAACAAGGGAGACAATATAGAACAACAGAAACAGACAAGAAAGAATTCAGATTTGTAACAAGAGGGGAAAAAATGATACTAAACAGGTGCAAAATCAATGAGCCACTGAATTTCTTGAAATATAGACAATGATTGATGGTGGAAAAAAGGGCCAAACTTTTAGTCTACATTATGCCCAATGCATTCAAAACCAACAAAAATAGGAGGGAATGGAGAAAATAGAGAAAGCAAGGATATGAAAATCATGATAGGTAATTATTTATGCAGTAGGACACACAACAGAGAATGATGTAAAACTAGAGAATGCCCCCAATAAACAAAAAGCTACGGATTTGATAATTAGAATGATCAATTCCCTAGAAAAGATTAATTAATTCCACTCCGGAATACATGTCCAGTCTGTAACTTTCCTGCAGTCAGTTAATGTACAGGAATTGTGAATGAACTGATTTATGAGCAACCTCAAATGCATTAAACAAAGCCATTGCTCAGTATCAGAACAGCTTACAACATATTTAAACTTTTAAAAAGCTAAATTGCTTAAACCAGTTGATCAAGGCTTTAATAAGTAGGAATTCTTACTCTAGTTAAGATGCGATACCCATACAGAAGAAAAGATTGTACCAAAATTTGTACAAAAATTATAATGCAAGTCCTAGAAGCTACCTAGAAGCTTCTCCTCTTACATCCATTATCTATGTGACATTATTTTGGATCAAGGAATTTTCCGGATGATCACATTTCTTCTGCTAATTTCTTAGATGACAGACACATGTCAAGATAGCTAAAACTTCTTGCTGAATGGGGAAGCACACTCTTGGTACCTATTAATTGGAACATTTGGAAAAGTAGAAGAAATCAGAAGCCAGAGAACATCTCCAGGGAGCTAATTATCATTTCTAAATTCTATGCATTTTGCATTCAATGTCTTTCTTGGTTGGACCAACCCAAGGGACAATTTCTATCTTCCTCAATAAGGAGGGCACTATGTCATAGTAACTTCCAAACCAGTTTTAGATCAATGGAGTTGAATCTTCCACAAAAAATCAAATTTTGACTGCGACACTTTAGTACATAGAAGCCCAATAGAGAGCTCTGGCCTTTTCTCTAGGTTTAAGTTTTAAATGATCTTCCAGCCATTTACATCCCTCTTCCATCAGTACTAGAAACTACATAAGTACAATTATTGGCTAAAACCACCTTGACTGGTAGTTGATTTAGACGCTACCTCCAATAGGCATGAAAGAAATTAGGAAAAATCACTGGCATAAACTTCAAGATCTATCTGTATGAGTGAGAGAGGCATTTTAGGGATCCAATTTTGCTTCCTTCTATTATCTTTCAATTCTTCTAATTTCTCATCACACTCGAAAATTCATCCATTGAATGCCTCAATAATTTGAGCCACTGGATGTCAGCATCAAAGGGGAATGGTTGGCTGCAAGCCTGCAACATTATGGAGGTCGAAAATTCAGGGAACCAAAAAAGGCTTACCGAGTTAAACCTCAAAGGTATGATAATTTAGTCCCTCTTTTCCTCCAGAAGCTCCCATCCTATATACTGTATCAGTCGCCAGTAGGGCATCTTTAATCTTCAAAACAAGATGGTTTTGCTACTGAATATATAGTGCCTCAGTTGTTTTCATTCTACTAGTCTGAGTTTTGAGAAAATCTGTTGCTTACTGGTAGTCTTAATAACTCCAAGGGGTGAAGAAAAAACAAGGAAGAAGAAACAAAAATGCTGGTACATTAAAATTCAATTGATGGTTTTTAGTATGTGATAGTTTAAATGGGAAGGATGGCCAGCATGTGATTGTTTTGTCAGAATAGGTGCAGCAAAGGATGGCCATATGGAGGATGTTAGGAGCAGCTGGGCATCTGGAACAAAAATGCAATAGAGAAAAAGAACTCCGTTCACTATCATAGATCCCTTAAAATATAATGTTTATCCCACACTGCCACCTTGTCAAATTTTTGCTGCTTTGTGCCAAAATAGTTATATTAAGAAATTCCAAAAACTGAACAATGGTAACACCTATTGTAACTAGATATTAAAAAATATTAAATTTCACATGACACATGCAGTCATTTACTTCACATTGTAAGATGAAAGGGAGTAGGATACTTTATTTTAATATGATCATGTACATGCAAATGAAGAACAGATGTACATGCAAATGAAGAACAGATGTACATGGTTATCATTTTGTATTGCTGAACATGGATAGATATTACTTTTTGTCAAAAAACTGGTGGTTCCATGGTGATATCTTTTGTCAAATAAGTAACATTTAACGATAATATCATTTGCAATAAATCAATTATCCAAAATAAGAAAATTTCGCCACCAAGAATATAGACAGCTGCATTTATAGTTATTTCCAAAGATTAAGGGAAGACAAATATTACAGCAAAACAGTCAGTCAAATGCATAGTGTAGATTGATCTCTATGAGGCAATAACCTTTTTAAGACTTTGAACATCTCTTCATGTTCTGCCCCTACACCAACGACATAACATCCAGTTACAAATCCCAAACCAGGTTCATATTTTTGCATCTAAGCTTTTGAAGCAAATACCCAATACCAATTTAAGCTCGAGAACTTTTTCTAAGCTACATTATTTTTATGAATGCTACACCAGAAACTTATGAATTGAATTCATTTTTACGAATTGCGCCAGGATCTAATTTCCATGTGTGCACAGATTACAATTCAAGCAAACCCTAACTCTGCTTGCCAATATAAAATTCCGCATTAAGCTCCAGGCGTATTCAAACACATAGAGCAAAACTAAACAAACTTCCATTTGAACAAAAGGGCAACTTTATGAGGGGAGGAAAAAAATGTAACTGGAAATTGAAGTGTGTATATATACAGTTACAGACGAGCTTAAAGCAGGCACCTGCATATGTTTATGCAGAGAGAAAAGAAGAAATTACCGGCAAACATATAGCCAATATATCTCTTTCTTCCCTTGTCCGTCGTTTTCAGCTACAGCAGGACGTTTCAATTCACACAGTCCCACTTCCTGAGCTATATATAGAAACCCTAGACTGATTGGGGTCGAGCGTCGAGGCTCGATCGAGTGTTTTCAAATGGGAGGAATATAGTGCCAGATCAATTACTTTCATGCCAGAGCAAAAAGGCATCAGCGGACATATTTGCCCTTTACAAACTTGCTTTATAGGAAAATTGAAAGACCAACTCCCGCATATCACCAAAGCCCATATTCGAGAATTAAAGCAAACCTAGAAATTTATATAATTAGATAATTAGAAACTGGTTTATGGTGACATTTTTGCCGTTTTCCTGGTTCCAATTTCCCGGCTATTTTGAGACAGGAACTTATAAGATTAAGTTGAGGAAATAATTGTCCTTATCTATATATTATGCGAAAATGAAAATAAAATATCTTGTCTTTTCTTGGTGAGAAAGAAAATTTAGGCACATACTTATTTGGTCACATCAATCAATTAATATAAAATTTGATTACCTTTCAATTGTAAATTCAGTCATTTTATAACTAATTAGTAACACTTAGTGTTAAGATATAATGTATTAAACAAAAGAAAATTCGAGTCGAGCAGTTTTTATCCTACGAAATAAATTTCACACATAAAATATAAATGGAATTCGAACTTAAGACATTTGATGTCTGTCAATGGGTAGGGTTTTACCCTACAACCCTATCCAAGCTCATGATAATAGTACAATATTCATATCCATATCTACTAAAATAGACATGAGATTCGGACCCTACCCAAATCCATTAAGAAAATAGAATGGGTACGGATAAGGTTTATACCCATAAAATATCCAAATACCTATTACTCAAAAAATATTCAATATCAAATATCTATGTTCCAATTTCATCCTTCCCAACTTTAATCTTTTTTACTCATAAAACTTTATTTAGTTAACATTTTCGTCAAACATAAACCCAAAAATATATTTAAAATAATTAATTTCGAATTATGAATATTTATAATCAGATCTGATCAATCGAATATTTTAATCAGATAAAATTTTTAAAATTCGAATTAAAATCCAAACCATTGACAGGCCTACCTCAAAATTACTCATTATCCAAATATTCAAATTTAACTAATTAATCCAAATTACTTATATCAAAATTAAATTTATAATAATATTAATGGATCCTTGAAGTGTATATTTAAAATTTTAATATATAAAATAAAAAAATTAAAACTATTTTAAATTTACTTATTTTTAGTAGCTTTGGCCAGTGAAGAAAGAAAAAAATTTATACTTTGGTGCTACATACTCAAATTTTCAGTAATACAAAATTAATTTTTTTCTACTATTTACATATATTTGATTGAATATATTACATGAATGGTAATATTTAAAAAAATGAAAAGAATAAAGTTAAAGAAAGAAAAAAATAATATCTTAGAGGAAAAATAGGAGAAAAAAACATAATATGGGGAGAGATAAAAAAGTAATACATACTCTTGTGGTTCTTATTTGTTCAATGTACCAAAAATTAAATTATATAAATTAACTAAATTAAATTAACTGATTAAAATTAAATGTATACTTTTTTAATTTTAAAAAAAATTGAGTTTAAAATATGCCAAAAAAAATAGCCAATATTAATAAATTATTATAGCATTCAAATATTATGTAGTTTTTAGCATTTTAATTGGCACTAAGAAAATTCGGAAAAAATAAAAAAATTAGTCAAATCAAAACACAATCTAAAAATTGGGTCTAATAAACTAGACACAACCATAGACCCAATGGGTATTGGGTTTGATAGGGTAGGGTCTAGTTTATGGTCTATTATTTGGGTATTTTAAGGTGTGGATCTAATTGAGTCTATGGGTTGAGTAGGGTAGGACAAATATATGACCTAATTATTTAGGTATATTAGGGTATGGGTTTGGGATAGACAATATTCTACCAATCGACAGGACTAAACTTGAGGACTTTGAGGGTTTTCAGTAAAGAAATAAACAAAAAAAATTGCATTAACTTATTTGACTTAATAATTGCTTTGTCCATTTATGTAACTTAGAATTATTGATTTGTAAAATTTGATTTTTGATTTTTCATTGTTATTTCATAAGAATTGAAATTAGTTAACAAAAAAATAGTTTGTAGAATTTTGATTTCTTTATTGTTATTTTAGAATTGAAATTAGTAAAATAAAATTTAAAATAATGGGTCGGGCCCATACCCTACCCGTGCAAGAAGTGGGTCAGGAAAAAAGGCCTAGTACACAGACTCTATGAATACTGGGTAAAGTTGGATAGAGGCGTAGAGCATACTATTCGGCCTCAATTTTGAATTTTTTTTTTGTTATAGGCCTGAATAAGGTAAAATCCTACCTATTGATACGCCTAAGATTGTGCATACATTGAAATAAAAAAAAATCGTGAGTGGAATACAAGCTTCTGCTATAGAAAATTATAAGCCAAAGGTTTGGACTTTGGTGGCAACTGCTTCTTATCCATTGTAATCTTGTAGATGTGATGGAAACTTGTATTATAGTAAGTTTGGGAGTATTTGGTTATGTTTTGACATATATTCATTTTTTATACTAAATATTAAAATATATATATTTAAAATACCATTTTATATCTTTCATTAATTTTAAAACTTTCCTATTTTCTCACACACACACACACACACACACATCATATATATTTTATTATTATTCTTACAATAAAATAAATTATTCAGTTTCATTTTCATCTCAAACAATCAACAAAAAAAAATTAATTTGATCGTTACAATAAAAAATATCTCATATAAAACATAAACAAACATCCATCACATACCCCCAATACAACTTTTATATTCTCCAACTCAATTTTCAAAATTCATTCTCATAAAAAACATAACCAAACATGATTATGCTCTACAACTTCATGAAAACTCTAGATCATATTTTGAACAATTCTATTTACAAACCAAAAAAGCAACTCCAAATACCATGTGGAGAGATTCCAAAAATTACTTTTAGAAGAATTGGAATCAATTATCTAACTATGTGTCTTCACAAAGTTCAAGTGTTCAATCCGCCTCGCCAGTTATTATTACATATTATCCATTGAACAAGAACAAAGAAAAACAAGATGAAGACATCATGGTAGATTCACAAGACCCCTATGAACTCAAGAGTCAATGGTAACAGATTACTGATCTATATGCAAAACCAAAAAACTTACTAGCCCAAGCCCCAAAATAGCTCAAATCAAATTGTTTATGGGATTATTCAGACCAGGCTTTTTAACTTAAATAAGCCATTATTGTGTTGAATTATTGTTTGTATGTGAGATAGAAATGTTAAATTATTGTCCCTTGTGGGTCTAGATGTTCAAATTATTGAACCACGTGTAGGTGTTGCAAATAAAAGCTTTAAATAATTGTCCTTGTGTAGGTCCACATATTTAAATAATTGAGTCAGTATGGATCACTCTGTTCAAATTATTGTCATGTAAACAATGTTGATTTCCCTCTATAAAAGGGGAAATCAATTGCAAGTTTGAGGCAAAGTGAAACTAAATTTAGCAAAGCAATGCCAAGTTTGAAATAAAAATCCTCTCTTTGTATATCTTCTTCTTGACCTTTCTCAAACCCATCCTCAACGTCTGAAAACTAAGTATACTATGTAGTTGTCTTGAATAAAAAATCCTTTGCACCAGAAATGTTTTAAGATTAGTTTTGATCATGAGAGGAACTAATATATTTTAACATAAAAGGACGTACTCTTATTGTTGCCCATAATTGAAGCTTGTTTAGACAGGGTCATAACTTGCTAAAGTACCAAGATTCCAACTTGGTATCAGAGCTTTACTGGCAGTCTGCCTCCCGTTTTTAATTTTCTACATTAATCTATTACCATTTGTCTAGGTCAAATTTAATGAATACCAAGACAAAAATAAGGCCGAACACACTTTGTGGCAGCAGCAGAAACCACCAAGAAGAGAGACTATAAAGCTCCAGTTCTTGCAGAGAAGATCACAACAAATTCAGACCATAGGCACCCAGCTCCCTTTGCAAAAGTAAGGTATCAATAACACTGATAACCACGCCTCTAGCTGCCGAAAAGCAAAAATTCCAGAAATGTCCTAATTGCAAGTGAATAATACAAATTGAATCATTACATGCATTGCCATATTCTATCCACAAACATCACAAGAAGATGCAGATTTTGAAGCATGAGGTTCTGCGTCCCAGTATAAATAAACCACACCCAGCATAATTGCCTAGATAAACAAGTGCTTGAAATCTCCATTTGCAAGTTGACAAACATTGTTGTAGCTTGCTGTATCTGCAGAAAGAAATGAACATGAATGTTAGACTGACTTGCAAACCATCTTGATTGTGTAACAGCATAGTTTCAATTTTATGGCCAAGCAGTACATTTCAGTGGCTTCCTGAGCAAAAACAACTATGAACCAAACAATTTCATAGGAAAATCTCCCATTATAAACTACAGATCACCAGTGGGCATCCACCATCCCGTGCATCCGCACAAAGCTAAGCTATGCTAATATGCTTAAAATCCTTATCCATAGTTGATTAGATAAATAATCCAAGCAACTGTTATGTTTTCCTTTGGTAGGTCACTATCATACCCAAATGCAGATGCCAAATTTCCCCCTTTGAGTAAATATAACACGTGAAATTCATTAAAAAAGCAAGTATGCAACAATTAATTACATCAAAGTATATGCATTCTACTGGTAGAGACATATTAACCAGATATTCTTTTGGCTAACAATGGCTATGTTTGGTTGCAAATTGCCAATTCATTTTTCAACTCTAAAAATATAAACAAACAAACCATACACATTTCCCAACTTCATTCCCAAAACACACCCAGAAAGATCCAAAATTCCCTCCCAATTCATTTCCTACTCATTCTCAATATCTAGTCCTCTCATTTTTTATCCCCCCTACCCAATCCATATATACACATACATAAATAAGTTTAAAATATCAATTTCACCTTATCAACCCAACAAAAAAATTATTGATGTCACATCTTGTCTTCTCCCAAAACACAACCAAACAAACAATTTTCTCCCAAAACATTATTCACTTACCACTCAAAATACAAACAAATATCACATTCTCCAACCTCACTTCCAAAAAACCATTTTGCCACAAAATGTAAACAAACAAGCCCAATATATCCCATGATTCTTCATGAAATATTAGCTTATATAAGTAAGTCACTGTTCTTCTCTGCAATGTCGTGCACGATCACAATTTTGCTTGAATATGTTACGCGCTTTGTTCTGGGTATTCTGATTTCTACTCCACAAGACAGCGTCTTTGTTAGATACTACTATTTGGTTACTCCTGCCCGGAGTACTACCATTCATTGGCATACACTGCTAAGAGTTCCTAATACTGATTTAGTTCTCCTCTACAGTTAGCTAGCAACCTTGCTAGAAAAAGAACATGCTAAGCTTGAAAAGACCAACATAATTACATAAATCACTGGACAACAAGAATGGTGGGATAACAGATTTATGATAATCTTTTTCATCTCCCTTAATTAAGTTAAACAATGACAACCCCGTCTCTTCAACTCAGGGGACACCGAACCTATTTCACATTGCGATATCAACTTAAATATGATGAGGAAACTAGAAGAAAACCACCAATCCTTCGATGAAACCAGTCAACAAACAAACAAGCAGCAAAGAAACATACCAAAAAGGCCCAAATATATCTGAAACAAAAGAGTCAAAATTTTCATATACCAAGAACATCACCAAAATTCGTCCAAATTTCAGCCCGAATCGATTGGTTACTGTCAGCAATGCCGATAACCTCAACGAAAGTGGAAAGAGGAGCAGGGGGGTGGCCTTTGATATCTAATTGCTGGTCGTCCGTTGATTTTCCGATAACGGAGCCACTGCCGTCCGATCTGAGCACTTGAATTACTGCACGCACACTCCGGCCCACGTGCATCCGCAACAGCTCCGCATTGACAAAAACAGCCGGATTTGACGTATCCATCTTCTTCAAAAGAGTGAGGATGGGAGTTATTAGGGTTTAGAGATATGTCGCCCTTATATTTGAATCTAGGCGAATCAACCGAGCTGAGGTGAAAGGAGAAGTCGTGTGTAGCGAAAGAAAGAGAAAACCCTTACGTGGATTTGTTGTTGAAAATTATTCAAAAAAAGAACGGGCAAAAGTGGGAAATAACGGCGGCAAATGTTCCCGCCTTATCTTATAGTGGCTGTTGAGTTAGTGTTTTGAATGTTTTGTAAAAAAAATATTTTCGATAGTAAATTTAAGGATTATGATGCTTGTATGTTTTTAGTTCGAAGATTGTCTAAATATATTTAGAGATGAAATGATATATTTGAAAATATTTTTGAAGGAGACAAATTTTAATATAAATATTATTGTCACTTTGTTGTTGATTTTGGGATGAAATAAATTTTTTATAGTAATTATTTATGTATTTGTGTAGTTATAATATATATATATATATATATATATGTATATAGAGTGTTCGGGTACAGCATTTCAAATAGTCAAATTAAGGAATATGTCATATTATTTTGTACTCTTTTGAAAATTGATAAATATCTTGAAATAATATAAACAAAACGCAAACAAATAGTCATGTCTTTTAATTACCATATCCGTTTAGTTAAGTAGATTTAATTCTAAATAACGTCGTAAATATCCAATAGACTCAAAATCTCAAATCTATTCTTATATGATTTGGTCCAAGAAAGATTATATGCAATGAGAATAACATACATGTAATCAACAATTAATTCTATATAATATTACAAAACCATTGTTTGTGAATAATCATTATTTATAATAATTTATTATATTTTCCTCATTTTCTTATATAAGGTAACCATTGTTTGTGAATAATCATTATTTATAATAATTTATTATATTTTCCTCATTTTCTTATATAAGGTAATTTGTTCACTCAGTGCTTGTGCCAATAATCTAATTGAAGTCAACTTGGATTTAAAAAAACAAAAAAAAAATAAAAATAAATAAATAAAATTACTCCTAGTTAATATTGGTGCATGTTCAATCTGCCAGAAGCCAAGATGACCACAACAGTTCACTTTTAGTAGTCTTTGTGGGAACATCTTCGGCTTACCAAAATATGAAACAACATCAGCAGCTCTGTAATAATTTACTAAATTGCAAAAGCTGTTGCCAGTGACCCATGTTGACCATCCAAAAGAGCAGAATGACTCAGCTGCTGCAGCTTCCCATCATTTAACACAAAGATTCTTTCAGCCATCATAACAGTTTCCATGCGATGAGCAATAACCAATACCTGCAAATACCAGAAATCCATCCACAAGTATAGAGTTTAATCTTTGCAATGAACAAACTTAATTAATTGGGCATGAACTTTGAATCATTGAGCCTGTCTGCTGGATATTTTAGATAAACCAACAGCATCTAAGTTTGTCTTATCTCAATTGCTATGTCAAATTTATTATATGAACTTGTTGCTGCAATCCAATCAAGATAAAAGCTAATCTGTCAGCAGGCAAGAAACCTATTTGATGATGATATACCCAAGAAAATAGTTGAGAGAACAATTGTACTTAAGCTTACTGTGCGATTTTGCATCAGGCGCTGAAGGGCTTGTCTCACCAATAGCTCAGATCTGCTGTCTAATGCAGAAGTTGCTTCATCTAAAATAAGAATAGATGGATTCTGATAGAGCACTCTTGCAATAGCTAGCCTGAGATACACACAAATGCAGTAATGAGAAGGGCCATCTTAGACAGTCAAAATTCAGTCACTGCATTTCTGTAGATTCCCATGCATCAACCATAGATTAATTAGATGCCCCTAAGCATAATTTACCACAAGTATGGATGGGAATCTAAAATTCAAGCATTAGAAAAGTAAGCCAACTTAAAAAGGTCCAGAAAAACCCCTTGCCTTTGCCTTTGGCCTCCACTAAAATTTGAGCCCCTGGGTCCAACAACAGTTTGGTACTGATCAGGAAGACATTTAATGAACTCATCTGCATTTGCAGTTTGAGCTGCTAGTTTAACTCTGTCCATGTCAATACCACTTATTAGATCCCTGTACCCAATGTTCTCAGCGATAGTCCCTGAAAAAAGTACCTGAAATTGGACCATTTGTAATCTCTTTCATCAATTGACGACAGACATGAAGATTAGGGAATTCATGCTTTAATATGCATGCATATTTGTTCTTTAATTCACATCTTTATTGTATATAGTATCTGATGATAACAAATACTACCAACTAAAACTAAGAATGGGCAATTCATAGCCAGGTCATCCATGATGCACTTGAACTCCACTTTAAGCTGATATAACCCGTTGATTTAGAGTACAAATTTAAAAGGAGAACATAGATGCTGCAAGACACTTACCGTATCTTGGGAGACCAGACCAACATGTCTCCTTAAGCTTTCTAAGCGTATACTTTGAATGTCATAGCCATCTATCAAGATTGAACCTAGCAACGTAGAAATAACCAAATTCAGTTACATAGAAGTGTAAGATACATGAGAAGATAGCACTGGTCCTATCAGTGAGAATTGGAGAAACCAGTTAAAACTGTGGAATATGATTCAAATACTCACCAGAAAGAGGTTCATACAGGCGAAGCAGAAGTTTTACAAGTGTTGTCTTGCCTCCTCCTGATGGCCCAACAAGAGCAATTGTCTCTCCAGCTTTAATATGAAGATCCAGCCCATTCAATACAGGAGCCATACTGCCTCCATATGAAAAAGAGAGGCCACAAACTTTTACTTCTCCAGTAACAGAGGCTAAATCCACTGCATCTGGTTTCTCAATCACCTGTAAATGTTGTTGTAAGCAGAAGATAAACTGGGTTTTATACGTTCTTATGCATTATTAATCCATCACCAGGTAACTGATATTATAACTTCTGACACCGAAAGATGTATTTTTATTTTTTAGCTTTTCCATGTCATTTGAGAACAAGAACAGTCTAGTAAACTTATATTTTATAGGTTCCCTACAGTCATTCATTAAAAATTGACTCATTCAACAGAAAATGTTTGATATCTCATTTTGAAGCATTAAACAATGTCAAAAATTCAGAAACCAAGACCTGTTAGGTAAACTCAAAAAATTTTCCTACTCCATTTTTGACAACAGACAAACACCACTACAGGCAATATTCAGACCTGTTGTGGACGACTGAAGGAAAAATGGGGCCCTCATCTTTTAAGCCGTATTACATTTAATAAAACTCATAAAAGACCAAGCCTATCAGACCATAAAATTCTACCTGAGATTTGAACAAGGTCAAATTAAATAACCGCTCAATAGCTGGTTCTCCTTGTTTTAGCTCGTTGTATGCTTTTCCCACACCCTGCGTAATTCTTTAATTTCAGTTTCATACTTTAAGACAGCTGCAAGAAGAAAAACCATAATAACAAATAAACATGCGTTAGAAAATAACGAATAGAGAAGTGATGCAAGACCATCAGAATGCCGGAATGAAAAAGTAATTCAATATTTCTACTCCTACCTTCAGATTGGATATGAAGCTAATGATAAAACTGTTTGATCGTATATCTTACATATAGTCACTGATGGAACATTTTGTCTGCAATTGATCTTTTGCTTTTAGCAATGAGCTAACATAATAAAAATGATACACACCTCCACAAGTTTATGAATCGGAAAACATCCCTAAATCCTGGGGGCCAAAATTGATTAGAAATGCAACTATCTATCATAAAGAGAAGGTATAGCTTACCTGAGACAGAATGATAGAAGTACCTAAGATCAATTCTGGTGCATAAAAATTATCATACCATACAGAAACATCAATCCAAAGAGAAGGAACTAAAGGAAAGGGACACAAAGATCATGGAGCAGTAAAGTTGAGAAAAGGGTTGGAGTCCCTAAAGATTTGAAAACACACGAAATCATTGTGAGCCAAGATTCGTAGATGCTAATAGGAGTTGTATATGGTACCATGCCATGAATTCTCTTCAGGATTAAAGGAAAATAGGAGCAGCAACAAGAATTTTCAATTTCTGAAAAACGTGTCTATGATTTTCTGCGCTATCACTAGGGACCTCTTACTAGGACAATTCAGACGCTACTTGAATCTTTGAGTATCACACATGATTCTCTACTTGGAAGTACCAAGCTGTCCCCGCATCATGAGAAAGAGGGGTACGGGGACTTGATCTCAATTCCTCCAAGCCCTAAGCTTCTAACTTCAACCAGTTATCTAATTTGAAAACTGCAAAAAGAAAACATAGAGAAATTCTATTGTCATGAAACGGTATATCCTTTTAGTTCTCTAATTTTTTTGGGTTAATGCTCTCCAACTTCCACAAGATTGTGGATTTTCAACTGAAAAGTCACTCTAGTGAAAAACAGAAAATTACAACACACATGACCTTAAAAACTCAAAAATAACTTGGGAAAGTAGATATTGATCCATGAACATCCGTTTTTAATTTCCAGAGAGCAATCGTATAATTAAAATGAAGTAATTAGTTACAAATAAAATTCATTAAAGGGATGGCATTACCTGAATTGGATCAATCAACAGAATCAGGGACGTCATGAAAGAAACCATGGCGGAACAATTGAATGAGCCTCTTGAAACTACCAGTGAGCTGACACCAAACATGAATAAAACCCCAAAAAACATTATTTGTACTATCTGAGGGATTAAAACCTTCATTTGCTTCTTTTTCAAACATGCAGAGAGATCAGTAGAAGCAAGTGACTGGAATCTAATCCGTTCATTTGATTCTGCATTGTTTGCCTTCACAAAAAGAATTGAAGGAAATACCTAAAAAAAAAAAAGGAAAAATGTATATGCTGTTAAATCTCAGCAAAATACTAGAACAAAGAGCTACTCATGGAACTGCTCTATCAAAATAAAGAGATCCTTAAACTTTTGGTTAGGCAAGAGATAAATGGGAAAACATTTTATCATATGCAAGCCAAAAGAAAGGGAACTTCTACCAGAGAAAGAAGAAATTACAACATTCTCCATTTTCTTTCCATCATCAGGAAAACTCGCAAATCTGTTAGTCATGAACTTGCTTTAATCGGTAAAGAAAGGGAACTGATAACATGACTAAAACAAAATCAGTCCTCACAAAAGTTTGTACAATAATGTACAGACAGAAAAGCACAAAGCTGAGAAAACAGTTAAGTGTATCCAATGCATAGAAAATCCACAAAAAAAATAGATAAATCAGCAAGAAAAGAGCCTCATGCACAGGAAACCTGTGGGTGCTGGCAATGATGCAGTAGTAGGTATTTCAAAGAAACGCCAAGTGCAATACCAGGATAGGGTATTGAACAACATGTGCAATTATAGTTGCACATTTATTTCCATGTGAATTTCAAAATTCGAATCCAGCTTTGCATGACTGACCAAACACGTGTTGACAGGTGTTTTCTTCAACTCTAGAATGAAAGATAAAAACATGCTTGGTGTGGTATATGGTTTATATCCAGTTGGTTTTAGCTTTTCATAGTTTTGTGGCCTTTATTCCTTTCTAACAGTTTTTTGTTGGAGTTGGGAATGAGGTGTCAAGAAATAGAAATGCATAATCAAAGCAGTCAAAAAGAGCAATTAGTGTGACGTCCAAAGTCAAAAATAGTGTCCACTATAAAATCTGCCATACCTCATTTAGATAGGCTGAGAGAGCAGCTGAACTAAGTTGTGCCTTACTGGACAATGTACGAAGCTTTTCTCCAAGGCATCCAATTACGAGAGCCATCGACGGAATCACCTTAAAAGAAGACCAGAGAATGTTGACTCTTCAATTCCACTACAAAAATGTTTTAAGAAATTGAATACAAGAAAGAAAAGAAAAAATAACTGACTATGACTTCCTTACCAAGGCAGAAATTAGTGACAGTACTGGACTTATGATTAACATCCTAGTAGCCATAGCTGATAATTGCAGAGTGCTTGGTACAATTGTCTGTGGAATAAAAAATAGAATGAGAATCAGAGAAAGTGAAAGGCGGATAGACTGATTACATATTTATTTGTGAAATTATCTGTATCCATAGCAGTAGACGACAGACTTGAGGTGACCAATATGTAAGCAATTAATTACCCTTCCACTAAAGCTTTTCCACCTGATTCCATTGAACAGTCCAAAGTTCTCACAAAACGAGCAATCCACATATAACTTTTATGGTTAGAAAGGAGCACAACAGACCCAAAACAACTATCAACTTGTGAATCAAATGAAAACCAAAATTCCCAAGATAGTTCTGTTGTAGTTCAGAAATTGGAGATAATGGACAGGCTACAAAAAAAAAAATGGTTTTTAGTCTTTCGAATTCACCTACTACGTAAACAATCATAATAAAGACCCGATGCATGACAAGTCACCAAGCTTCCATTTCCCCCCCTTATTTTGGGGAGGAGGGGTGCAATCATGTACCTTTTCCATTGTACCAAGAATATAGTTTCTTTCACTTTAATTAACTTATGGCCACACAAATGATTAATACAAATCAAGTAGCTATCCTCACATTCAAAAGAGAATAAACAGTGTCAGCTACATCCTCTGCCTCCGCTGTGATCCTGTAAGCAAGATCCCCAGGTAAAATTCCTTTTTCGCTCTCAAAGAATCCCAAATCCCTCTGAAGAACCCTGTTAAACACATAAACCCTAATCTTATACACACAATTCAATGCAGCCTCCCACAGAAACGCCTGCTGCAAATAATTCGCCATAATTCGGGCCAAAACAAGAACCCCCAATATCAAACCCTCGTTCCTTAGGGTCACCAAATTGGTAATGGCCATTACAGAAGAGAGTTTTCCCGTCAAAGGGACAATTTTGGAGAGCGAGTAGACTGAAATTGCGCTGCAGAGCCATCCAGAGAGGATGGGCCGCCATTCGGATTGGAGGTGGGGTCTGAGTGCTGTAAGGCAGGCGAATTTGATCGGGAGAGAGGGGCGGCTGAAGGCGGCGGCGTTAGTTGCGAGTGCAGAAGATGGTTTGATCGAAAAGGAGATTGGACAATGGTTGATGATTGGGGTTTTGATAATATGAGCGGGGATTTTGAGCTTGCGGTGAACGAGGAAGGGGGAACCGGAGGAAGAGTATGGCGGTGAAAATTGGAGAAGTTGAGCCATTAGTCTCTGTTGAAAAGGAAAAACCTTTGAATGGTGAATTCTTTTAATGGTGAAGAACTGAGGAAGGCAACCAAGATTAACTGTCATAACTGAATTTTGTCTAGCACATCTTCAACAATTTTCTTTTGTAACTGATCCTAGACTGTCCAATTACAAAGTACTAATAATAATTTTAACATACTTGATACTTGGAGCATGAAATAATAAATATTATATTTTAATAATTTTCATATAAATAAAAATTTTTAAAATAAAATAAAATAATTGAAGAAAACACATTTTGCAGATAGAATTTAGAGAGTGAGGATTGGTATGATACTTTATATATGGATATTCTTATGGTACTTATTTTGTTAATACCTTCAAGGCTAGTTTGGTTGGATTTTTAAGTTATCTCGTGATTATCTATCGTGTAATAATTTGTGTGATCTTTTATCATTGTAGTACAATTTGACTGACATGATAAATAAATTTATGGGGGGTGGCAAATTAATTTATCATGAGAGTTACACATATAAACACGAGTTTTTGATATTTATGCTAGTTTGAGTGTTTGTTGTCACTTAAACCAAACGAATAATAAGGTTGGATAAAAATATTGTATCCCACATTATCATCCCAACTAAATTAGTTGTAAGATTTATGATTACATAACTACTAAGGTAGTGTTTGGATATGAATTGTATGTTTTAGATTATATATTTTGGGAGAATGAGTTTTGGGAGTGAGATTGTAGAATGTGAAATTTGTGCTAGGGAATATGATGTATATTTGTTTATATTTTGGGAATAGTTAGAAAATTATTTTGGAGAGTTTTTGTATATTTGTTTATATTTTGGGAGGAGAATTTCTACTATAGTAGTCAAATATATGTTTTTTTGTTGGATTTTTAGGATGAAAATATAATTGATTAATATTTTTTACTATAAAAATAATAGTAAAATATTTAATATGTATATGTAATGATTAGATATAATTTTTTTATAATAAAAATAATAATAAAATATTATGATATGTATATGTATGTATATAGGGTTTTTGATAATAAGCTAATTGATTTGAAGGGGTATTTTGAGAATTAAAAATTATTGTTTTGACAAAAAGGTTATTCGTATGTTTGGTTATATTTTGCCAAAACAAATTATGTAACCAAACATAGCCTAAGCAATTGGATGGTAGGCAAAACTACATGCGGCCAGGTATCATCGCAACAAACGTTTCTGAGCTATGGTTCTTGCATATAATAAGAGGTTGAGCATCAAATTGTTTGATCAATTTCAATAAGAGGTTGAAAATTCTCCGTTCTTTTCTGGTTGGATGGGTTTCGGTGCTGCTTTAATAATGTTGGTAATTGAGATTGATATATTACTTACTATGAGTGAGTTAGTGGTGAAGAAACCTCGTATACTTGTGTAAAGTAAGAAATTGTACAAACTGCTTGAATTGTAAAAAGATCGATCACTTAAATGAAATTATTTTTCTAGGTCAATCTCTATCATAGTAGTCGCTTAACTTTGTTTCTCACAATCAATTTTTCTTTCTTACTCATTATGTGCCTGTTGAGATTCAATATGTTTTGATAGACATAGAAAAAGAAGAAAAATATATCATTGTATTTTTTATCAATATATGTTTTTAAAAATAAGTCTAAATATAAATATTGAACAAATACATGTATCTTTTTTCCCTTGTAAAATTTTAGGACTAGTTTGGTTGGGATGATAAGGTAGTATATTGTTTTTATCCGATCTTATCATTCGTTTGGTTATGGAATGACAATAAACATTAAGATTCGCATGAATATCAAACGTTCATATTTATATATGTGATTCCCATAATAAATTTAACTTACCAACTCCGTGAGTTTATTTATTATGGCAGCCAAACTATAGCACAATGATAAAAAATTATACAAATTATCATATGATAAATAATTATAAAATAACTTAAAAATACAACCAAATTAGCCCTTTAAAACTTAAATTTTATTACTTGAACTAAGCTTCATCGGTTTCTCACTGAAGCTATTTGATTTGTGCTGTATGAAATTTGATGCTAATCTAAAGTTATCAGTAGTTATTAAACTTCTCGCAAACTAACAAATATTGCTTCTCTCCCGTGTAAAGAAAGTAGCAAAGACACAATCATTCAGCTATGATGCAAAACTTGAATTAACCAAAGAATTTTGGCATTGATTTCACTCAGACCTTAATGAAGATCCCCAATGGAGGTTGATCAAGACCTTACTCATCGAATTCCATTTACTGGAAAAACTACTCACAGATCTCATTATAGCTTTTCAACTTAAAGAGGAAATTAACATTCAAAAACAAGAAAATTTGATGGATTTCATCGATCAGTAATGAAAAATTAGAACTCTTGTTTCAAAACTTTATCGTCTTACAAATTCCACACAAAAAAATTTGGCCCGGATGATTAAGATCTGGAAAATGTAATCCAAAACTTGAAAAATATTGGGTCTTTTTCCACCATAAGCCTCATTTCTCTCTGAGCTTTTTGGTTATGGCAAAGACTGCACCGGCCACAGCCACAACGATCCCTGAGACGATTATGGCAGTTTTAAAACTCTGCAGGGCGTCCTTCTTTTCCTGTTCTTCTTTCCTTTCCGCCTCCTCACATTGTTTCTGCAGCAGAAAAACATATACTAGCATTAGACGTTGGCCACAGTTCAAATCCTAGCCGCCACATCCAGCCTACAATAGCGCCATATAAAACGAGTTTTTTACCTTGAATTCCTTTGAATCTGCAACGTTTGAGGAGACGGGATCGACCTGAAAGTTCTTGTCTATGCCGGGATTCAACTCTTTCTCTACATCAGCAGCTGGAAATCCCCCGGAACTTGCCATGTTTTTTTCTTTCTTGATCACTAGACAATGTTTAGTTTTTTCTTGCCAGGTGAATCCTATGATCCGATTGTGTTGTTATGGATATATCAAAGTGGGGAGTTATGTAATGGTTCGATTAACAGATGTAACTAAATCCCTGAAATGCTTCAAGTAATAAGGATCTCAACTACTTCCCATTCTTTGCCTGCTTTTCAACTCCCCCATGAAAATAGCTGCTGTTCTGACTGACTGGAAGGCCAAATGCATTTTTACATGGTCCTTAGATTGTTGCCCAATATAAGCTGGCCAAAATATATACGGATTGTTCGATTTTCACGCACTCCTTCATTGTGATTGAAAATTCTACTTTGAACCATACTTTGGAGTGTTTCGACAAAGTTTGATATAATTTATTTAAACTATACATCTTGATATCATATGTATTAGGTCTATAAAGACATAATAATTGTTCAGGTTCACAAACGCATAATTGATAAGTCAGCTTTAAGAAGTTCTTAGATAGCAATCTAATTTCAAGAAGATGAATACTACTATAAGATCATATCTCTTTCTCCATTTTCATAAATACTTAAACCAATAAAAGAAATGTATTAAGCATTTTCTCTCGAGAACAAACAAGTTTGCTTTGTTTCTATTGGAAAGGAAAATCGATTTTTGCTCATATTAAGTTATTAAGTTCATAAATGTTTTTGAAATTTATGATAATATTTGAAAAGGAGTACTTTTAATGTTTGAATAATAATAATAATAATAATAAAACCATAATTTAAATGGTTACATTAAAAACTTAAAAAGTGTTTTTGGATCTCTACTTTTCAACTTGTAGAATTTCAATATTTTACTCTTCGTAAAAAGGATTTTTTTAACTTATAAAATTTTGATATTTTCTTCTAGAGATGAATTCATATTTGAAGTCAATTTCATTTTATAAAGAGATGCAATCAACCAAACACCTTACTAGTAATTATTCGCAAGATCGAACAATTCACACACAATGAAGGCATAAAAATGGCCACACCTCCCAATTCCAAGCCGCTCCATGTGCAGACGGAACTTGCCACTATGCATAAAGACAGCGCGCCTTCCGCAAACCAACAAGACCGCCGCCGCCGTTGTTACGGCTGGATGCAAATGGAACACACAACTGAGAGATCTATCAAAACAAGGCCAATGCAGCCAAGCACTGATCCTCTACCGCCAAATGCTGCGATCTGGCGCCACCCCGAACGCCTTCACCTTTCCCTTTATTCTCAAGTCCTCAGCCGCCCTGTCCCTCCCTCTTCCCGGAGCACAGCTCCATTGCCATGTCATCAAGACCGGTTGCCACTTTGAACCTTTCGTCCAGACGGCTTTGATTTCTATGTATTGCAAGTTTTGTTTACTTGAGCATGCGTATAATGTGTTTGATGAAATTCCTGAGACGAGTAGACTAACGGTTTGCTACAATGCTTTGATATCTGGTTTCGTTCAGAAGGGAGGATTTTCAAATGGGTTGCTTTTGTGTCGTGAAATGAGGGTTAAAGGGGTGCCTCTTAATGCAGTCACAATTTTGGGATTGGTTCCAGGATGTAAAGATCCACTGCACTTGCATTTGGGGATGTCGTTGCATTGCTTGAGTTTTAAATATGGTTTGAGCACTGACTTGGCTGTTGCAAACTGCTTTTTGTCAATGTATGTGCATTGTGGATCCATTCAGTTAGCCAGGAAGTTGTTTGATGAGATACCGGAGAAGAGCTTGATTACTTGGAATGCAATGATATCTGGGTACTCACAAAATGGATTTGGTACAGAGGTCTTAGATCTTTATGGGGACATGCAATCCTCAGGTGTGTCCCCTGATGAGGTGACATTTGTTGGTGTCTTATCGTCTTGCGCTAACCTTGGAGCACAAAGAATTGGTCGTGAGGTAGAAGAGAAGATAGAACATCATGGCTTTGGATTTAATCCGTTCTTGAAGAATTCACTAATTAGTATGTATGCTAGGTGCGGTGACCTGGTGAGAGCCCAGGCTATTTTTAATGCTATGTTGGAGAAGAATTTAGTGTCATGGACAGCCATCATAGGCGGCTATGGAATGCATGGACATGGACAGATTGCTGTGGAGCTATTTGATCAGATGATTAGGTCAGGTATTCAGCCGGATAAGACGGTTTTTGTCTGCGTTCTGAACGCTTGCAGTCATGCTGGGCTAACAGAAAAGGGGTTGGCTTATTTTCACTCGATGGAGAAGAAATATAACTTGAGACCTGATTCAGAACACTACTCCTGTGTTGTTGATCTTTTAGGTCGGACAGGTCGATTGGCAGAAGCCCGAAACCTCATTGAATCAATGCCAATGGAGCCTGATGGTCCTATATGGGGAGCCCTTTTGGGTGCTTGCAAAATCCATAAGAACGTGCATTTGGCAGAACTAGCTTTTGATAAGGTTATTGAGCTTGAACCCACAAATATAGGTTATTATGTGCTATTATCGAATCTTTACTCTGAGACAGGCCATAAAGAAGGCGTATTGAGGATCCGGGTCATGATGCGAGAACGAGGACTGAAAAAGGATCCAGGTTATAGCTATGTTGAATATAAAGGGAGAATTCATCTCTTTATGGCTGGGGACAAAAGTCACCCTCAGGCAAAAGAGATATATGCAATGTTGGAAAAGTTAGAAGATTTAACCAAAGAATGTGGTGAAAAGGAGAAGGACAAACAGCAAAGAGATCTAGTTAAAAGTGACAAATTGGCCGTGCACAGCGAAAGGTTGGCAATTTCATTTGCGCTCTTAAACACTAGTTCAGAGGCAGACATTCTTGTTATTAAAAACTTGAGGATATGTGGAGATTGTCATATGTTTGTAAAATCTGTCAGCAAATTTGTAAATTGTCGGTTTGTAGTTAGAGATGCGACCCGTTTTCACCATTTTAATGGTGGGTCATGTTCTTGTAATGACTACTGGTGAAACTTTTTTCACAAATTTAATTCATAAACATGTTCTTGTGCTGGTTATGGAGTAATTATTCAACAACCATGTTCTACTAGTGGATAAATAGATTCTTATTCTGGTTAATAAAGGTTCGTACCAAAGCAGGGTTGACTCTAAATCCTGCTTAACCTGATCCGGTGATAGGTGTTCATGCCAAACTGGGCTTAAGGCAGTGTTAGGAAAAAGAAAACAATTAAAAATAATGCCAAAAGATTGAAGGTAAAAAATGCTGATGACCAAATGTTATATTCATTGGGCACAACTTCATTACAATATGAAAAATATGTAATTAAATTGGCCAACACAATTGGCCCAATTGAATCTCTAAGCAGAACAGTCAGCTTTCGTGAACCAGTGGGGTACTCTTGATCTAAATCTGAAAGAAAGAAGAAAGAAAAGAAACGAAAAATTAAAACTCTCAGATTCTATTGAACTCACAGTTGCATCGTCCTATACATTATTCACCTAATTTAGCCAGTAAACTCAACTCATGTTGAATTGCACCAAGGTTTAGACTGGCATTCAGAGATGCACCAGCCCATGGTCCTCTTAAACAATCAATATGCTCAAATTAAGATTCACCCTCCTGCACTTGACTAGAAATGTCTGGTTAAACACTTTCACGAGTCCAGACTCACTGCAAGCCACAGATTGTTTTAACTGCATCTGTTCCAGAGACACATTCATCCTCTAGAAATGGAATTGTCCTCCACACCGTCAACTTTACTGGGACATTTCTTTCGCCTGCAACCAAAAAAGAAATAAGACAAAAAAATGGAAAACAAAAAGATTTGGTGCCATTCTTATAACTTTCTTGTAATTAATCATAGCAAGAGGCCGTACCTTCTGAGGGGCCATCCTTCTCAGTGCAAATGGCAGCGTAATGTGAATTAGCCAACTCTAAGAGCAAAAATTGCCAGTTACTTGTAAAGTCAGAAGGGTCATCGAGAGAATCTACAACTATTTCAGAAGCCTGAGAGTGATATTGACATATTAGCGGACAGGAAAATGAATTCTAAACAATTCGATAAGGCAAGAGATACACGACACAAGCATCTCACTAGAAAATTTTCAAACTATTATCCAAGAATAGAGTAAAAGAAGGCCTTTTTGTGTCTTTGTAAGACAGACATATGCCAATCAACATACATTTCTCTATGACTACAAGAAGAGAAGAATCTTATTTCCAAAAAAAAGAGATTTTGCACATAAGTAGAGGAATCCAGGAACAAAATAACACATACACCAAGCTTCTTCAGAAATTATTAACATCTTGTAATATTTCTTTCTGGTAAATATTACATGAACTTTTCAACACAAACAAAATCACAGATAACATTCTCTATTCGAAATCCAGTAAGAAATTTCCTGAGATACCTCAGGACTTAAATCCTCCAATGTATTGAAGCCTCCTTCAGTTACACCCTTAGAGTGAATGGTAAATGTTCTGAAAGGAGCACCAGAAAACCCTTTTCCTAATGCTTTGACGTATGCCTCCTGAAAACGATATACTTCAGTGAAAAGACTTCATGCAGAGAATACTCTTTTATGTAACTTTTTCAAGATGGATTGTAATTGGGTTCGTTTATGTACTTAGATAATATGAAGAGAAAAGGAACCTCAACTAATCAATTGATGAATAAGACCTTGAGAGTCCATAATTTGATAAACTGCATCTGCTGAACTTGTGGGTCAGAAATGGTGGCTAAATATTGAACTTCATGTTTGGAGAAATAACGTCGAGCAAAAGTTAAAATATTGTGTTTAATACTCCGGTTCTTTTCTTCCACATCAATACCAATCTGCGCTTGAAATCAACAAATGCCAGTGTTTCAGTTTATCAAGTAGCAGCAGGTAAGGAAAAGGAATCACCTATAAGTGAGCGACCACCAATGTTTTCAAATCTCCACAACAAGAATGATTAGATTACTAACTTGAGATTTGACGGTCACTCCACATGCTACCAAAGAAGAAGTGTGTGAAATGTTGAAATGCAACGGAGGCGGATGCCAATCATCACTAAATTGCCACTCTACCTGCTAGCATGTCCAAAATGTTAGAAAGGAAATATTTATGATGCTGACACTGGAAAGCCATGCCACTAAAAAGTAATATAGAATAATCACACTTAACCTCAGGCTTTCCGTGTATGTTTTTTCGGAACTTCAATGATCTGGGATTAATTTGTGAGTTTATCTGATCTACCAAAAACAAACACGGTCATGAGTGCCAAATTTCAAACAAGTGCAATGAATATTTAGGTTATTTTGCCAAAATATCATCTTTTCAACTAAAATGAAGTTCTAATATCTTGCACATGCTGTGTAGGAGCACAAATTCATTACATTAAGTGTTCTCCTCTCTCATCCACTCCTATCACTTGTGATTTCAAGTTATTGTCCAATTTGAAGTAGAGTTCCAATAGCTTTGCCCCAACATGTGGATTCTAGTGTTGATAAGGACTTAATTGTCTAATATTTGCAGTTTCTTGACCCTTCCTCTTCCGAAATATAAAAAATAGGTTGAATATGGATATGGATTTATCAAGAGGCTCCTTAATTTGTTATTTGTCCTCAAATTGCCAACACGGAAATTCCTACAGTTATTTTCTCATTAACCGCACGTCATGTGAAACACTTGACGAAAATCTCGCAGTTAAGATAGAACTTTACCTTACACTCTGAGAAAACGTTTTCTAGTCTTCAACAGATGTCAGATAGAAAGTAAACCTTAACATAGATATCAAATTCTTCGAACACAAAATGCAACTTAGCTTCAAGTAATTGATTAAGTACCATCAGATAAGTAAATAATTCATTTGAATTAATCAGACATTAAACTTCATGATGGGGAACACAAAGTGAACACCTAAAACATGTATGTAATAATTTCTCTTCAATCATAAAATCACATTTGTATGCAAACAATCGAGCAAAAAAGTGTTTAACAACCATAAAGTTAGGATCAAGCATAAAAAGATTATGACATACATCTGGCAATTGTAGTGCGAACCAGGGCACGTGCCAGCAACGCACTCTTCCTCAGCTCCTCTCCCCGCATTTGTAACACACTTTCCCTCTCACACGGTGACAAAATATCAAAATACTGCTTTAACAAAGATTCACTCTTCACTTCTCTGGGTTTTACATACCACAGATGAGTCTCCCTGAAAGGAGCCAAAAAAAGTCATGTCCTTAACAAATAATGCATATATAAGAAAGAAGTAACAGGCGAAAAAGGCAATAAACAATTAAAAACGAAAAGAATAAAAGAGGATTTACGTTGGAGCAGGGAGTTGAATTGGAGTTAAAGAAGGTGAAGAATGGAAGAATGTTCTCCCAGAGCAATGCAACTTCATTCTTGAACAGACTCTGCGCATTCGAAGAAAGGGGAAAAGAGTCCTGCATGTAATGAACAAAGAAATGATGGGATTTCAGAGATTAATTGACAATGTTTAGGGGACTAGGGCATGAAGCGGAACCCTCGATACGGCGTCGCTTCGGAGGTTGAATAGGCGTCGTTTGGCAACTATAGTCTAGAGGATAGCTGTGCGACGGCGGAATCAATGTGGGGAGATCTCATGCGGTGTCGTTTGATGCACGTGTTGACACATTTGACATAACTTTTATTTTAATCGGCATTATGTTTTGTTTATCGTTATATATATATATATATATATATTTTGAGAGAGATGTTTATCGTTATTTTAAATAGTATTAGATAATTTCTCCTCGTAAAGCAAATGACGAATTGGAGATGATAGTAGGAAAAATAAACAAAAAAAAATTGATAATTTATTTATTTATTTTCAAAATCAATCAGTATCGTCTATGAAATATTAGGCGAAACTCTATTTATAAATTAATCGTCAAGCTTAAATTTTGAAGTTGAGCTTAAATTAAAAAAACATGTAAAAAAAAAAATTATCACTCCCTTGCAAACCAACTTGCTCTATGAAAGTCACAAATAAGGAAGTGTTAATTACAATTTTCCTTACACATTCCATATATCCAAATTCAAACCAAAATCTAGAGTACATTTAATAATGATGGAACAATGAAAATGAATTTATACTACCATTTTTTTGTCAAACCTTTCAATTTCTTCATAATTGCAATTTACTGTGCCCTTTAGTTTTACTTTTCAACAAATGGACTCTTTTTTTTATACACACATCCATATTAAAATTCATCAAGTTAAAATTTTTAATTCACACTTTATATGTGAGGCTTATGTTACTTACTGAATTAAAGGTCATTCAATTCAGTAAAACAAAAAAATTGTTTATCTTTTTGAATGACGGATAGGTTTTATACTTATAGGGTGTGCTAATCTGCTGGATGTGAAATCAATTCTTTTCTAAGGGAATTAGGCGAAGAAGGGAAGGAGATGCCATTTGGGCTAATCAAACACTCCTTACCTCATATGGTTTCATTCATTTCTGGAGAAATTTTAGCCACCTAATACTATTCAAATACATTTAACCTCTGCAACAAAAACTAAATTAAATTACATTCAAATACAGGTATAATCCACTACAGATTCTTTACACTGAGATTAGAAATTCATCAGCAAGAAAGGTAAAAAGGGTAGACAGAAAAAAAACTTGCCAGTGCAAGCTACTGAAGGAGTAGCATGGGACTGACAAGATAATAACTCACAAATCCAAGACTTCAGTATAATATAGTTGAACCATGCACATATCCAAATGAAAAATAACAATGCAAATGATGGCTTCTATTAGCTGGAAAAATAAAACAATAAGTTCTCCGGCCGTCCAGCAAAATATACGATATTCAGTGATCTTCACCGCCAAGCCTCTGCTCGTTCTGTATATGAATTTACACGGCTGATTATGCTTATTTCCTTGTTTTTCTCTGCTGTCTCATTCCCATGGATGACTGGTTGAGGAGTATGTTTTTGTGATCCTTTCTTGACATTATTTGGATTACTCGGCTGGCCAGATTTCGTCCTCCAGATTCTTGATTGAGTTCTTCCACTTTCCAAAGAGGGGTTTCCACTTTCAAGTCCATCCTTCGTAATGGCATTAGAATTCAGAATATCAGCAGGGCAATTATCAGCTTCATCTCCATTTCCGTCTGGTAAGATACTCTCAATAGAACTTAGAGTTTCATTGCCAGTTTTAGGTTCAGCCGGATTTGATTGTAGCTCTTCTGAGACATCGACTTCTTCTTCTTCAATTACATCATATGCCTCCAGATTTATTGGTTTCAAAGTGCTGGGATGGCCGTCTTCATCTGATGGCTCTAAGTGAATCCTCGGACCAGTATCCAATATAGAGTCTTCTCTTTCTCTTAAGGTTTTGATGATAAGAGTCTTGAGAAAATTCATTACTTGGACCGCATACATCAATGCTGTCAGAGGATCTGACATCTGCAGCAAGCAACAATTGTCAATATTTGAACCAAAAGCATATTAATGGGAAAAAACTGCAGGAAAAAGGCCCAGTCATTGTTTTCTATAGGACTTTGGTGATAAATAAATTTCTGTATTCTGGCTAACCTGAGTCATATTTGGAGCAAAAACCATGGCAATGTTACGGGCGTTCATTTTGTTCAGGTGTTCGAATTGAGCAACATCAGCCATAAGATTAATTGCCCAATCCAACAGTGATGCTTCCGTTGGTGGAAGGAGCCTCACAAGCTGAGTGCACTCGTCTTCTGATTGCGCCTGCATCACCTGCTCCGGTGAGAAAGAATCCAATACCCCTCTGGGTAGTTCTCTAAACCAGGCCTGCAAAGAACCAAAACTTGGGATTATAAGATAAAACTTTAGAGAATTATGTAACACATTCGGCATTTATTTATGACGTAGTATAGACAATAAAACACTTATTGCATAGAGGATTTGAACTGATTTTTGTATGTGATACTTTTGCTCCAAATGAAAAACTCTCCACCCAAAAATAAGTGAAGGATTTAGCATGAAAAGGTAGCAGAAAATTACCTTAATTAAACCTGCTAAACAGTGAACATCAATGTTATCTGGAATCAACCCATTATTTAGTTGTTCTCTAACATACTCTTCCTGCCCATTCTCTGCATTAATCCTGAAGATTCCTTCAGACTGCAAGTTGGAGGAGGCAGATTTAATCTTTTATTGAATTTAAATAGTCTAATAATCCAGCAACTGTTCCTTTTGTACAGCAATGATGGAATAAGGATAAAGAGAAAAAATAGAAGACTCTTACTTGCAGCCCTCCTTGTGAATACAAGCGTCTTTGCATCATCAGTAGTATAGTAGGCACGCAATTGCCTCTGGAGTCAAAAGAAAGCTGCATGGACTCTGTTGAAACTCCAAAAACTCTTGTACTAAAGGAGGAAATATTGAAGTCAAAACATGGAATCAACTTAGGAAATGTTAGCAAGAATATTTTGCTGCCTCTAATTTTCCTACTTTAAGAACATAAACTTAAAATTAAAAATTAGGTTCTTGGGCCAATTTTGCTAACACTGTTGTATGAGGAAGTTGACAAAAGCATAAAGGATAATGATCTTCTCAAAATGTGAAAGACAAGCACAAAGGTAGCAACTTTATATTAGTCTGCTGAGAGGTTTTAGAAGACTTGAAGACATTCAGCAACCCAGTCTACAAATATAGTTAGAATGTTCCATTTACATAGGTTGTACAGAATTTTCAAACAAATTAGTATAAAATAGTAAAAGTGATCTAGCTTTGAGGAATCTCACATATGAACAGAGACTAAAACAGAAAAAAATGGGACCAAAGTTAAGGTCTTGAGGATTGAGGAGTGATCTGCTGTTGGAAAAAAATAGATTGTGGTATATTCTTATTTTGACTCACACAAAATCATCTTTTTGTTTTCAATTTTTTGGTTAAATTTACTCCATTAAGAAAAATCATATACGGTTGAGAAAATATTTTGGGGATTGTGTGCGTCAACGCAGTTTCTTATGAAACATCACAAACTCAAGGTGCTTTCAAATTACAGAAAAACTTCCATTTTCTTTATAATATAGTTTTTCTTTCATTTTACTCATTCCTGATGGTCCATACCATTGACAAGGATAGTTGAACATTAACATGTTATACATCAAACTAGATTAAGCATCCTTCCCCCAGCTGGTGGAAAACAAATCTTTCAAGAATTCAATTGGACTTTTGACAACGTTAATACATGGCCCGGTTCGAAGTAATCTGACCAAATCCTTAAAAGCATACTTTATAGTATCTTGCCTTGTACCTTATTACAGGTTAGAACCTGAAGATAAGATTATAAAAAATTATTAACAATGAGCTTCTGTTTGCAACTTACTCCATTAAAGATAAATCATATAGAGGCTTTTAACCTTACACAATTCCCAACATAACCAAATATAATATGTCAAAGCTCTGTATTAATGTTTCATCTTGTAAAAATTGTTGATGCAAGAAGAAGACAAAAGAATGCAGGCTACTGGTCTTTCCATTGTGAAACTACAGAAATGGCTATTACCCTGTAGTGGATTTTACTCAATTTACAAAGAGCAAGAAAAACATTAAAAAAGAATATCAAAAAACATAAAATTTCTGCCAATCTATTGGAGAAACTAACATGAACCCCTCATATAAATTTCATAAAAAAACTGAGCAAGACACACACAACAAAGGAAAAAAAAAAAAAAAAGACAGAAGAAAAAGTGGGACGAGACTGACCTGGCACTAGGAGGCCTCCTGGGCACTTCAGGTTCAAACTCAACAGGGAGTCCAAGAAACCCATTGAATCTATCAAAGGTAACATGAGCAACATGCCTCACATTTGAAGGCCAACCAATCTCCATTAGCTTCTCTTCAACCCCACTTGTACCTCTACAACCCACAAAAGATTTCCTGAAAATGGTCAGAAAAACTGCCAAAACAGATAGCTGATCCCCTTCCTCCCCTTCGACTCGTCGTATTTGTGTATTTCTACAATTTATCCTGTACAAAGCTACAGGACTTCTGGTAATAAGGGACTCATGGTTGAGAAAAGTCTGTTGGGGCAACCCATCATTGCTTCTAGGTGTTATACATGTAATGGAGCTTGAGGCTGAAGGCAGTTGAGGTGGGGAATGCAATATCTGTATCTCTGTCATTTTCTTCCACCCTTTAAAAAATGCCAATTTTGAGTTGTGTGTGTTTCAAGATTGGATTTTTATGGGCTTGGATGGAGGGAAAAGGAATGCAACAGGGAAAAGTTTGGTGGGTGGGATTAATTTTTTTGTTTTGTTAGTAAACTTAGTGTGGATTGTCAATGATGAGTTGGTGGATTAGTGGAATTAATGCTTAGGAGAAGAGAACAAGTGGGGAATTTTTAGGATGTGAATGCCATAGTAGGGGCTTTTGTTGAGTAGAGTTTGATTCAAGTAAAAGTATTGGTGGAAGGTGAGATATGTACATCATTGTTCATATCTTTCAATTTTTCTTTCTTTCTGATGCTTTATATATACAATGTGTTTTGATACTACAATGAATGCCTACATTTACTCCTTGAAAGCTGGCCTTGCCTTGGCTTGGACAGCTAGGAGATGTTAGGTGCTATTAAGAATGTAATATTTTGTGTGCGCGCGTGTGAGACAACTGTGTTCTAATGTTACATTAGCAGTAAAATTTACAATATATTTATCATCATTTAATGTTGTACATTCGACAAAGAGTAAAAATCATATTATCAATAAATTTTACTATATCTATACTGTTAATAAAGTATCAGTCCTCCTTTGATATATTTTCAAGTTGTGTGCTTAAAATGCTTTTATTTTTATCTTTTAGTCATCATAATAATAATTTATGCAGTAACTACCATTTAGAAGTTCCACTTTCTATATCCCACTATTACACATTTATCGTAATTTTTTTATTTTTATTTATGTAAAAATTTAAATTAACATATTGAAATTATTAAACCAAAAATTGATATTATGTGGAAATAAACAAATTTCTTATTTATACCGTATTAATAGTTGAAAATTTTACAATATATATATATATATATATATCACCATTTAATATGAAATACTCGATTCTTTACGGCAATGTTGAGTTGGGAATTCCACAAAGATAAGCAAAATTGAAGGCATACTCTTCTAAAATGGAAAGGAACTCTAATGAATCATTAGGTATAATTTTGGTTTTCCACTATATGATGAGCATTAGTCAGCGGCCGGCGATCCAATTAAAAGCAAGCCTCTTCTCAAAGTAAATAATGCCACTAAATCATAGAGTGCTAATTACGACTATGTGAGATTATACATGCACTATAGAGTGCTAATTACAACATCCGCATGAGATGAGATGGGATCAAGGATGCAAATGAGTTATGTCGAATTTAGCTCAATTGATTTCTATTTTGAATAGATCTTGAACTGTGTTTATCTAAATTTGGTTGAAATTCGCGAATCAACATATAATTTAATATTATTTTTATTTTATTAATAAATATATGTTATATTACTATCATTATATTTCGAATTCAAATTAGAGCTCGGCCTTGCAATTAATCGAATATTCACTTAAAAATTCAAATTTAATTAAGTCGAACTCGAGTTTTTCAAAGTCATAATTTTTCTCTAGACCTGGCTCTATTCGACTAGATTGCACTCTAAGCTAGGCACTTATACTCTCATTTTATCTACAAACCTCAATATGCAAATAAATCGAGCCAGCTTGATGAGTTGTTTTAAAAAGTATTTGAACTCGAGTTCGAGCCATGTTTGTATAAAATTCAAGCCGAGTTCAAGTCAAATAATTCTTATTTGTAGGTTCGCGAGTCTATTTTTTTGAAAAATAATATTTATATATAATAATTATAATAATACATTAATTTTTTATATATTATAAAATAATTTCATGTTTGAAACTCGAGCTCAAGCCTATAACTTGATTACAATGTCAAACTTAACTAATTGAACCGAGTCGAGCCCAAAAAATGATTAAATTTTGGCTTAACTCAACTCATTTACATCCCCAGACAAAGAGATAATCTTATCAGGCCAACATGGATTATTTTTACCAGCATAATGCCATAACGAAAGATTACCTTGCTTAGAGCCACCTTGTTTACAATAAGTTAGGGTAAAAAAGGTATAGGATGAGGGGCTAATTTGTGAATAATTGTTATAGCTCTAGTTCTATATACTAGCTATTCACTAATAGGCATCCTAGGTAGTGTTCTAGAATCAGTTATCGATGTACGGCAATCTCAATGAAGCAAGAATATTTTATTAAGGTCTTTTATTAATCTAACCACCTTATAGTAATTGCATTAGATCAAGAAGCTTTTAAAGAATTTACTATTGCCAATTTTAGATCGGCAAAATGGGGGGAAAAAAATAACATCGAGATCGGGTGTTGGAATTAAATGCTATATTGTTATGAGCCTCAAAATAATTTCATTTTATACATTATCATATGTATATTTAATGATATGAATTTTCTAAATTTAAACTTGATGTGTATCATGTGTTTATATTATGCCCAACAAGTCTTTTTGCATCACTGAACCCAATAACATATTGAGTTTTCCAAAAATTAAAAAAATTCTAAGGAGAGCGAAGTCATATCGCATAAGGTTATAATTTTCAAATTTTATGTCTATAAATAGCCATTTTCTCATTCTTTTTTGGGACATTTCGTATCCATTGGAAGATGTGATTTTTAGTGTTTCCTCTAATATTAGAGTTTATAGCATCTAGTTTGATCATATTGAAGACGAGTTCTCATCTCTACACTGATCAAGTCAATTACCACATAAGCGACAAACAAGTAGTTTGATGATAAGCTATCAATCTGCAAACAAATTGATCGCCGATTCGAGCTCTATAGGAGGCGGTTGAGCCGCCAATCATGATAAAAATAAAATAAAAAAATTAACTATTATATCAACAGATAATTCAATTGCATTGCAAGTGAATTCTCATCTCCACATCCAATCGAGTCAACTACCACATCAACTGATTCTGCAATTGATTGGATATACACTACGACCAAGAACAAATTGAGAATTCACATCAAAACCTAACACCCTTGACTTAGGCCTGAACATTTACTGTTTGAATACCTAATAAGCATGAATTTAATTAGCTAGTAATTGTATTCGTATTTGCGATCTGCTGAGCCAATTTTTCCTTTATTTAAAGTGCTGGAATCAATAAATGAATGTACTTGTTTTGTGGTCACAGAATTAGTTACTTCCACCCTTGCATCCCCATTGTTATGTTACCTAATCAGCCAATTGCACAGTTGGCTGCTTTAATTACTTCTTCAATAGTCTGCACTGGGTAGTTGAAAATATATACATTGGGCAATGCTTTCTAACTGCTTTTCCTTTTTTCTTTTTCTTTTTCTTTTTCTTTTTTTTTTAAATTTGTTGTTTTCAGCTAAATGAGCCTAATTATTAGAGGGAAAAATCGAAATAATATAATGAGACAAGTATATGTTAAAAACCTTTAAAAACCCACAACATTTCACCGTTGGCATATCCTTTAAAAACTAACATAATAATTAAAAAATATACTATTTTAACACAATTAAATTGAATGCTTAGAGCTTCAAGATTAGAAGAAATATGTTAAAAACCTCCTTTTTCAGATAAATAGGGAATATATAAGTCTAAGTCTATGATGGGATGTATCTTTTAAGGTACTCTTAATCCCCCATTTACATACAGGTAAATAGGTACAGTTATTTTTTGTATCAGAAAAGAGATTGCATAATCCCAATTCAATGTGAAATTTTGTGAGAATATTGTCAAGATCAAGAAGGGAAAAGAGCCAAAAAATAAGAGCAAAGTAGTTGTTGGGTAATTATAGAAGAGCAAGAGGGGGTGGCCTTCCTCCTCCACCAAACATGTGTAAATTGCATTGTAAATTATAAACTATATGCTAACATGTGTAACAGCTAACTTGTGAATCGACAGGCAGAAATTTTTTTTCTTTACATATTATTTTAGGATTAGTCTTTTTAACACATTTTTTTTCCTAAAAAAAAATAAAAATTCGTGATAAATCCGAAAATAAAATATATTTGTCGGTAAAGGAGCATAATGTTTCTATTTTCTAATAACAAAAATAAAAAGGTGTTTTTATAAAACTGAAGAATGGGGAAAGGGGAAAAAAAGGTGCAGATTTTTGGCGGCCACAGCAACGGATTCTATGGACAAAAAGCAAAAGCGAAGGCTCATAAAGGAGGTCAGGTATTTCAGGGAAAGCTCCTTATTGTAATCTGTAAAATTTGTCCGTTGTGTTTGAAGCATCTACTGTTTAAATTTGAACTCAGCAATATGCTGTTAACTTTATTTGTTTTTAAGTTTTTGAAGTGAAAATACGTACAGCATGTTGTATTATTTACATGCACAACAATTAAGCAGAAATTAATTTATTTTAGTAAAAGATATCTTGAGAACGTTTTTGTCTTACTATGGCTTTTGTTTGAATGTGAATTGGGGCATTCTCCCAATTTTTAATTGCCAAAATGAATTTTGAGAAGTGAGGTTGGGGAATGTGATGGTTGTTTATGAGAATTGACATCCAAACAAAGCCTATGCTTTTAATAAAATGCCTTTCATATGATGATATGATGTCGAAGAATTACTTTTTTCCACTTGAAATTGCAAGCAACTCTTGCCCTTGATTCCAATTCCCATGTGACCTTGTTTTCTATTATAATAGTATTTCCCTCTACATTCAGGCAAGAACTAGAACATCACCCAAAAGATATTATTAATATTAATGATCCTAATTGAAAAAAACAACATAATTCTATATTTATTTTGATGCTTCCCCAGAAATTTCTATTGTTTTTGAGCTTTGTTAAGATTTTCAAGCACAACATACAAACACTACGTCCAACCCCTAAATACCACAGAGGAAAAGAAAAAAATTTCAGAATTTATTTTTTTTAAAAAAAAGAAATAACCCTGGTGGTGCAACGTCCTGCATGTACAAAATTGTCTTTTTATTTATTGCAAAAGCACGACGAGAAATGAGAATTACACATCATCTCCGCATGCATAAGATCAGCTTCATTTATCTCGAGAGCATGGGTAAAACAATAAAAATTATGAATATTGAGTTTAGACTATATTAATAGTAAATATGAGTTACAAATTACTTATATTATTATGGCTACTTTTAGCCACAAAAAAAAAAAAAAAAAAAATTAACGCGTTGACGTAATATGTTAATATAAAACGCTTTTTTTTTTTTCATATACTATTTCTTTGTAATATATAAATAGTTCAAAATAGAATTGCTCACATGAAGTAGTGAAGTAGAATCAGCAAAGTAATACACAATTGGATCAATAAACCCTTTCGTCTCACTCCATTGGATAAGAATTCACCAAGGCCCAAAGACTCTAATGCTCCCACAGCCTGCACGTTACTTTCAAATTATGCTGTTTGATACAAATGATTCAGCAACCAAGCTTATCAATCTAGAGACGTGACAACAGAAATGTTGAAATTACTACAAATTCAGCATCCAAGATATATAATCTCATCTGCCACTAGCAACTAGATTGGGTTGATACAAAAACATATACAATTATTGCGCTCTATTAACTGGCTCAAGAGCTTCCACAGTAACCACACTGTTTCCCCTGATGACCTGCAATGGGAGCAAAACGCAGGCGGTTCTGTAAGTTTGAAAAACCGTAACATGTTGATAAAAACCAGGAAATTGAAGTAGACTTACCACCATCCCTATGTCAGTTTTCTCATTTCCATTCACCGCAACAGTGTTATCCACCACCAGATTCATGAACTGATCAAAACCACGAAGGGTTCCAACCACCATACGATTTGCATTTAGCTTTACTGAAACACATTACCAGAAAATTTTAAATATGGATGTGGAAAGAAAAATGATCAACTGAAACAAAATAATAGGACTCAACACCTTACAGGGATCATGAGTATCTAAAGTACTTCGTAAACATAACATTTGAAGATATACTAAATTTGATTGTATAATAATGTATATCAACTTTTATGTTTATTTAAATATCTATTAAATGCATAAAAGATATATTTACTATGGATCAATTTATTCCCCTCTTAGCATAGCATCATGATTTTCCTCTACACTAATTACCAATATGTACGGCGTTCTTGCTTTTAATATAAACAAAAGTACATATTTTTAGGTCATGAATTCTAGTTGTCTCATATACCATGAATATTATAATTTCTGCATTTTAGTGTTTGTGTCATGTAGTATTGCATCTATGATCCTACATCTGTATCCATGCAACATGACTCCACAACACATCAAGTTGTTGAAATTTATTTGACCGTACTGTTCTCCATTTCAAAAACATTGCTTAAACTTCTGATTGATGCAATCATATTTTTTGCATTCATAAAAAAATATTTGAGAGAGAGAGAGAGAGATTTGTTCAGTATCTCCAAAAAAAGAAGACATGCATAGTGCCATTGACCATGTAACTCAAATAGCTTAATATAGTTAAGATCACCTCCATCCACATTTCCAGACTTTTTGAACCAAAAAATAAAAATAAAAATAATCAAAAAAGCAAATTACTGTAGTTTCAAATCTTTTAACAAATTACCATAAGACATTAGTTAGGTAAACAATTTTTTTTTACAGTCCAAGGTGTTATTCAGCTTAACTCCTTTGCTTATTTTTCATTTTTAAAAGGCATTAATCTTAACACCATTTTGTTATTTTTTTTAAATTATATTATTTCAATTCTTTAAATAATATTAAAAATAAAATAAAATATTAATCAGAAAATAAAATCCCTACATTACCTATTTAATAAATATCAAAATATTACTAAATAAATTATTAAGTATAAGTTAACGGTATTGTGCCAGAAACACCTTTGCTTATTAAATCCTAATAACTTTGATAAACACATAAAAAAAAATATTTTATTTTTCTTAATTGCCTAATAATTCTTTTAGCTGAATTACAATACAAATAGTTTATATCTTATATTGAATAATTGTATTTATGTTTTGAATTTATAGCAAACCAAAGAAAAGTGAAACACTTTTGCCTATAAACTAAAAAGGGGAATGCTTCACAGTATTTTTTTTAAAACACTTTAAACTACAGTAATTTGGTAGTCTTTTATTATTTCAATAATATTTCATCAAAAAAGCCAATGTTCCCAAGTATAATAGCACCAAGCTACAATTCAAAACGTTAGCTGAATGAGAACAATCCTCCGACAAAATGGCTACAGCTCTATAACTCTTGCAGCCATAGTTTATAAAGAATTAAATGCCAAAATTAGTTTTCGCATGACACTATGCAAACATTACCAAAACTTAGTAGCAGAACTCTGCACGAAACATGAACTAAATAGAATATTTACTACTTCCAAGTTCCAATGAGATATCAGTATTTCTGTAAGAAAAATGCACATGAAATCGACCGTAGGCAGTTAAAAGTCGCAAACTTTATGGCTTTTGACAACGATTGTTAACAACCTTGTCCACTTCTTTATACATGAAAACTGAAGTCAAGATCAGAAGTTTCAGTTAGGTTCAATCTCTCTATCACATTCCCCTCCACTACTCATCCAAACTAGAATACAAGTGGTACAATTTACGTAACTCTACAGTAGCACAAGTTCATGTCAATTACCAGTTTAAATTTTAAACACAGGCTATTTGAATTTTAGATAGAATAATATCTGTTTGTAACTTCTGAACATTTATTTAGGGGCCTAAAAACCTTCTTTACAAATAATTAAAGCAAATATCAAACACAATTATGCTCCAAAAAGTTACACTCGTCATCACCAAAATATTTCAATAACTTTACCATCCAAATTTCTGGCCCAAGTTTCCCTACCATCAATAAAATGCAATCTATTCTCAATTAGCAAATCATTGCGTGCATTACATAAAAGCCACCAAAGTTGGACAGATAATAAAATAAAATAAAATAAAAAATCATTTTTAAAAAGGAAAAAAAAGTCTATTTAGCAGCAAGAAAATAATCAGAAAGGATAACAGAGAACTCACTCTGTAGCTTCTTGTCCATATACCTGCCATTAAGAAAAGAAAGTTTGAAATTATTAAACATGAACAGAATGCAAAAGAAGTAACTAAAATAAGAAATGAAGTTTAACAATAAGCTGGAAAGGCTTACTTCTTGAGATCCGGAGGCTGTCCCGATCTACTCATGGCGAAATTCTAGCGAGAAGGGGTTTTTCTTTTCTAGGTTTATCGATCTTCAGAACCCTAGAAATTGAGAACGCAGAGGATGAAAAAAATTTGGACTGAGATTCTATCTATATGAATTCTGTGAACAAGATGGACTGGAGTCGCCTATCCTGTTTGGTGACGGTTTGGGCTCTTTAGTGAGGCCCAATAGGCTAGCATACAGCCTCGTCCGGAAGAGCGTAATTGGGAATCTGTCTCGGCCCAAAAGATTGCTGGGGTTCAGGGAAACTCTAGCCTCAATTTATTTTTTTGGCTCTTTCTATATTTACATGTACCTACACCAAAAGTTTGTTAGAATTCAAATATTAAATTTCACACATATAAAATATGAGGGCAATATATAAATGGAGACAAAACGGGCTAGCTGGTGAAAAAAGAAATGAGTTGGTTCATAACCTTATAAAATGGGTTTATCCCCTCTATCTCAACAATGTCCAGTACAGAGATGCCCATGCAAATTGAGGACAGGGCATCAATCATTTGTTAATGGTCGAAGAAAGCAAGGTTTTCTCTAGTCTCCATTTTGGATTTTTCATTTCATTTTATATTTCAATTTGATGCAGTTATGTCAAGTGTATTTGATTCTCAATTAAGTAATTTTAAAAGAAAATATTTAATATACATGTCATATATTTATGGAATAAAATAAAAAATAAAATATAAATTGAAATAGATAATTTAAACTAGTTTATCTCAATATATATACATATATATATATATATTGAGATGATCTATATAAACTAAAATATAGATATTAATCATTTGAAACAATAAACATGTGCTAATGAACACTTGAAAATTGAAAATAATTAATCTAAGATTAAAAAGTCATATTTTTCATTTTATTACAAGATCAAATTTTGCCATCATCATAGTGGATGAGAAGGGACTACTACCAGATGGGAATTTCCCCAAAAATCTATTTAATTAAAAAGAGGATTCGGTTTTGAGTTCTAGCTACATGTGCTATTTGTACATTCAAAAAAATATTCAGTTGGTTTTTGAATAATTTATAATATAACAGTATAAAATGAGGTAATTAATCTTTCCCTTTTTTTTTTTTTTTTGAAAAAAAGAAAAGAAAAGAAATGCTAGTACAAACCTTTTGGAAAGAAAGGTGCGAGCTAAATAGACTGAGTTAGCAATAAAATAACTATTTTAAAATTTTAAATTGTTAAGAGAAAAAAACATTTAATATTAAATATGTACCAACCCCCCTCAAAATTTCAATAATTATTCCATCAAAAAATTTAACTTATTATAAAAATATCAAATATTTTTTTATTTCTAACAATTTATAACACGTCCTTTTTCTTTTGTTCAGAAAGAAACAAAGCGGCAAGCACGTATACACCTAATGGAATATGCTTGTAGTTTTCTAATTTCACAAATATACATAAGAAGATTATATAATAAATTACAAACAATCAAGTCAATCTCGAAATCCTAAAGAAATCAAATATTAAATCTTGACTCTTAGAGCCAGTTTGGTTTTATTTTTATTTTTAACTTTTATTTCTATCATTTTCAAAATATTGAAAAGTAGTTAGTGGAAATGAGTTTATATTTAGATGAATTGTTAGAAAAGTAATGATTTTGTTTGATTTAGTCGGTTGTAGGTGGAGAGAAATAGAAATAATGAAATAAAGAGATAAGATATATATATATATATAGGTTATTGGGGAATGTATTTTAAAAATAAAAATAAAAATAATATCGGAAAAAAATGTGTATAAAATTATGTGTTTTATTTTTAAAATAATAAAATTATGAAAAAGGGTTTTGAAAATAAAACCAAACGGCCACTTAAATTTCAGACAGGCAGGACGGAATGTTCTATGTACCACCAAAATTCCTGAAGGTTTTTTCTTCCGTAAATCAAGTACATGATTATAGGGAGTAGGACAAATGTGCATACACATAAATATACTTATACTAAGAAACATGATGACCAAAACTAAATTAATGCAATTAATAATACTTGATACGTACTTGTTCAAGTTAAATATATTATTGTAAGAGTGCTTACAAGTAAAATCACCACCACAATTGAGACACATGTCATTCATAAACAAAATCAAAATTCTTAATATATTATAGCAATAAAGTAAAAATATTCTCGACTCAAAAATAAATCATAAAACATACGACTTAAACTTCGACCCAACAATATTGTAAGATTGCAAAAGTCAGATTCTCCGATAAATAAACATTTCAACATAAAATGAACGAAGGGGTATTATCTTAATTCTGTATTTAAATTGTTATTTTGAATTACACTGATACAACTCATAAAAAAAGTAAAAAAAAATTACAGTGATACAAAGTATATGAATGAACTACTTTATCCTTAAGATATTTTTTTATATAAAGAATCGGGATTATGTTAAAATTTAAATTAACTTTGTTTCATAGTATTTTTTATATTTTTCTCTTAAAATTATAATAAATTTCATAGAATAGTAGAATTTGCTTGAGTCTAACTTAACCTAGAAATTAATCTTAATAATCTCCAAGTCAATCATGTACTCTTGTCGATCTCGTCCATTTGGCTGAAATTTTAGCTACTAGCCATGTCTTCATGTGAAGGAATTTTTTCCTATGTCAACCATTTCAACCTCAAGCGGTCCATTTTCCTTGCTAGTTGCAAATATTCAATCAAGTAGAAGCAAAAACAATGGCCGTCTTTGCTTATTTTCTAGCAAGAAAATAGGATCCCTTCATGGGGTCACCACACCATTGCCCAAAAAATTAAAATTTTAGTTGACTAAGTTCTATTCAACCAAAAGGGAATAACATATTAATTTCTCATGTTATCAACCAAATAATCTTAGCCGTTCACCAAGAAGATGTGGGTGTTGGAGATTCCCTTCTTCCATCTTCTTGGAAAGTTATAAAAGAAATATATGTTTCTTTTTGGTTGATAAGAAAGTTGATTTATCAAAAGAATAATTACATTGTATTTTCTTATTATTTTGGGTAATTACACTTTTTTTTTTCTCCATATCAAAATTACAAATACTCTCGAACCTTCACACTTTGGTCAAATTTGATGGAATTTATCAAAGAACAAATTTACTATTCAATAAAATCCAACTAAAAGGAATATTCGAAATATATATATTTTTAAGAAGACAAAAATATTATTCCACTAATACTATGCAATTTCTTGCCCAAACATTCATCTTCACTTCATCTCTCTTTTTGTCTCACAATTTTCTCATTTGAAAAGCTCTCCCTTTTCACAAGTTATTTTTTACCACGTTCTCATTTGTCATTTTTTCTCATATATCCCTTTGGAGATTGCTCTCTTTCAATCATCTTTCTCTCTTAAGGACTGTGTTTCTGTCATCTTTATCTCTTAATCACTCTCCCTTTCGGTCGTTCCTTCTCATTAATATATGTGACATGATTTGAAAATTTTAGTAAAATTTAGTGATGATATCATCAAATTCTGATAGATTGACCAATAAAAGAAGGTTAGCTGTAAGATGACAATAGATTATAAAGGAAGCTAGTATTGTAATTTTAAAATCAAAGGGAAAGATTTGTGTAGTTATATATAGTTATAGTGGAGGGTGGCGTAGTTGTCCTTTTAAAAAAATAAATAATATATACATATTTTAATTATGCAATAATTGCCAGGACACTTCATGTTATGATTTGAATATTTACGTTTTCAAGTTAGTTCTAAATTATTTAATGAAACTATGAGAATATAATTATAATGTCATAAAATAAAATACTAACATCATCATATATATTTAATATAACAGCTAATGACTCAATAACATGTTTAGATAGATAGATAGATAGAGTGACATGAACCAAATATACTCATATAAAAACAAGAAGGAGAGATTGAAAATGACTAATTTAATTTATTAATTATTCCAGCCGGTTGGATAAGCAGAGTGATTGGTGTGGTTGCTATAATTTTTCTCGAATCTTTCAGTTGTTTCAATAGATTATATCATTTTTCAAGTGTTTTGGTGTGCATTTATTAGTGGAACACTTCGGGGCCATATTTTAATCACATAATTCCAACATTGCTATTACGCAAATCACTGCAAGAACTATCAATATACATATATATATGTGTGTGTATATATGATAAAATTTTAAGGTAATATTATCAAAAGTATAACTAAAATTATGTATTAATTGTGATATTTTTTTATAACAATAATGATATTTACAAATTTAATAGTAAGAATAATTGCATTAGTACTAATAATTTTGTTCTCACTATCCATGTCTAGCTACTTATTAATTGTAAAAATTAATTATACATAATTTTTATTAGTATTAACTCGTGAAAGTTTATTATTTAAAGTAAAAAAGTCTTTTACCTAATAATATGTAATTTTTAACAATTTAAAATTTGTTGCTCTTGTCGCTAATATATTTTTCCTCTAATAATGTTGTGATACTTCAATAATGAATGTTTAAAAGCTTAGGGAGTGTTTGGATTATGTTTCCCCAAAATATAAACAAGCATACCAAAACTTTCCAAAATCAATTTTTAACTATTCCCCAAAATATAACCAAAAATTCATTACATTCTCCATCACAACTTTCACATTCTCCAATATCACTTTCAATATTTATTCCCCCAAAATACATATTAAAATCACACAAAAAAATATAACCAAACATTACCTCAATAATCGTCCTCCAACCATACTTATATGGGTTCAGCAATTTTGAAAATCTCGGGGGTCAGAAACATCTCATTTGATGGATCACCACTAATACATCTTAGTCCAACAACTTGCTAGTGGCCATTACATATCCAAAAAGATTTATAATACTATTCAAATGTTTATATTTCAGTAATAATCCTTCAAAGTGTTATTATATAGTATAATGTTAATCCAATTCTAATTGCTCTTAACTATTAATAAGTCAAAGTAAAGTGCACACATGTCACTTAAGCCAAATAAACTAACCCCAATCATGCCTCTCAAGTCTATTTTAAAAGTCAAATGATGGGCCCACCAGCCCACCTCTTGCAACATATCCCCCACCCCCCCCACCCCCCGCCCCGGCCATCCCACCCCACGCCCCATCCCAGCACACTACAAAAACCACCCAATCCCACCCTTTCCCTCAATGCAACAATCAAGAAACCATCACACCATCTCCATTATCACCCTCTATTAACAAATATTTCTCATCTCAATTATGTTGGGGAAGAAACTTGGTTCAATGAAGAAATTAGCCAAGAAGGTTAAGCCCACCAACCAGCCATCATATTATGAATGCTTGCTAGGGGATAATGAAGGAGGCTCCTCCCCCACCACCGCCACCACCACCACCACCCCCACGACGCCCACCGGAAGTTTTCCGGTCTATGTGGGTGAGTACCGGCAGAGATTTGTGGTGCCAATGAACTTTCTTTCTCACCCTTTATTCAAAATTATGTTGGAGAAAGCCTATAATGAGTTCGGGTTTGATCAAAGAAATGGCCTGGTTGTGCCATGCAGTGTGGCTGCATTCCAAGAAGTGGTCAGTGCAGTAGAATGCTGCCATGGGAAGTTTGATTTTGGGGAGTTGGTGGAAGAGTTTATCTAGGCAGCACATTTATGGGAATGGGATTCATCATGATCTATCTCTTCTAGAATGAGATAATGATTTATGCCCATCTGGTTTTTGTTAATGTAAATTACACATGAATTTAGTTCATAAATATAGTTCTTGCATACTGCAGAGTATGTCTGGTAGGATCACATTTAGAACAATGTAAACCCTGTGTCTCAAGCTAAGACATGGTGAGAATCAGTTGTTTTGTAATAGTTTTTGAGGATCAAGCAATATCACTTGTCACAAAATTGCAAGTCCATAATTTTCTCCCATATAATTTCTCTCTTCTTTTGTTTTCTTTTTTGGGATAATTATCTTTTTGTGATCTCGATCTATTCTAATTTAATCATTAGAGGATGTTCCGCGATACTAGTTAACAACTCCTAAGGAAATTTAATTTTCATGCTAATTCGCATTATATTTAACGATGGTTCAGAAGTACATTTTTCAAGAAACAAATCCCATTTTATCCATGGATTGAGATCATTCATAACCCCAAACTCCCTTATTAACCTCAACTTCTCCAAATTTGACCCAAATCATAATGCATACATGGTACAAGGGAATTAATGTCTAAAAGTAACAGCCACTTTCAGGAAAACTGTTAGAAAGATTTTTTACTATTTGGAATGGTGGTCAACTTCTCTAAGCCTCCAATAATGGTGATTCAGTCAAAACAAAATTTTGCAATGCGAGGTAGACTTGGTCCTCCACAAAAACATCTCTGCCTTTCAAGGAAATACACTTTCTCAGCACACAAGGGATGAAACCAACTGCAAGAACTAGTAATGGCAGACAAGTTTAAGGGGGTGGGGAAGAGGAAAGGAAAAAAAAACAAGAAGAAGCAAACTTGACCACCAACCATTCTAGCCTTCTTCTGTTTCAATGGAAACACACAATTATTGTTAACGCAGGCACATAATGGTCTCAGCAGTAAAGCCACTTGATTCTGAAGTGAAATCCCTTATTTCAAATTTGGTGGGCCAAATAATTAGCATCTCATGTGTGGGTGAAGCTGTTTTTTTTTTAATGCCAACTTTAAGTTTAGAAAGGTGAAAAGCACTTCAGCTTCAAACTATGGGTTTTTCATGTGAGCTTAATTGGTCCACTAATGCGCTCCATAAACTATCTTGAAATTAAAGTATAATAGTATTTTATTTTTTTTAAATGTTTTAAATCTATATTTCCAGCAATGTTTTATCTTTTGTTTCATGTTATAAGTTGTATGTAAGTAATTCATAATTAAGTATTTTTTTGACATATTGAATATACTAGGCATGTAATATTTTTGATGTGCAATAAAAAATGGAACATCAACTAGAATATTTAATTTGAATTTCAAGGAGTCATAACTTAAAATATAAAGGCAAGAGATCATCCTAATGTATTAGAAACTAATAACAGGATTTTCACTTTGCTCTTATTTTACAAAATGGCTAGAGATCGTTTTGTGAGTAAAACGATATATTTGGTTTTGTTTTGAGTAAAGACATTTTCCACATAGTTTTTTAAGGATTAGTGGGTGAAATTATATTTTTATATGAATTTTTTTATATATAGAGTTGTAATTTGTGTAAAAAATTCTTTTGGGTATTGAGATCCCAACTAGCAATCTTTCCTTATTAGATGCCCTTTAGATCAATGGTTAGGACGTCGGTCCCGAGGTTAGATCAAGCTACGTTTTAGTTAACAATTCAAATAAGATACATAACCTTATCTTGTCAAAATATTTTGCTAAACATCATGAGTATTTGAAAAATGTATGTATTTGATTAGTACCCTCGTCACCATCAGGTAGACATCTCGATTGAGCTCACCATTCCATATGTTCAATCCTATTTTCAACATTGAGGCAATTGGGATTGACACTTAACCATGTTGTGATATGGACCATTTTGTGAAGTGAAAACTGGCAATGAGCTGTTTGATTGCTGTGGAATTCTGCTCCCAACAGCTCAATTCTACCTTTATATTGAATCTGCTTTTTCAAATAAACATTCTAGCAAATCGAGAATTCTTCATAAATTCTTATTTTGGTGTTACTTTGGTGGTGGTATTTATTCCTAATATCAGAAGTGGTGATAATGGTTGTGACTGTGGGGAGGTGGTGTAATCTCATAGTCTTAATCTATTTCCACTTACCTGATTATAGTCTGATTTGACAGAATTACCATTTAAATTCCAACATTTGGCATGACATATCCTCTTATTTACTTCGTTGGATGATAAGGAAGAAGAAGAAGAAGAAACGAAAGTGTTAATACAAGTATGGGAAGCTTCACTCTTGATTCAAATTTTTGCATCTTTAGGTGACAAACAAAACCTAACTTGAAATCCACAATGAACTGTTGGGGTCGCTAGCATGCTCTTAGAAGAAATTCTCCAACGCTCAAATTAGTATTCATAAAAGATGGTGTTATACAAAGAGAATATTAGAGATGGTAAAATTTGCATACCTCAATCCTCACAACGTAAAACCTATTAATATTTTAGGGAAATTTGCACTTTTGGTCCCATTGAATGGGGGGTTCGTACTTTTGGTATCTAAGTAATCCAGGTCGACACTTATAGGACCAAAAGTTTATTTTTCTTTGCACATCTGGGACACCATCTAACTTTCTGTTAGTTTTTGGATTGAAAGTGGTGGGTGAAATTCACGCGTAGGACCCTTTTATTTGCATAAATTGCATAAAAGTCCCTACTAAAATTTGGTTATTTATAAAAAAATCCAAATAAATTAAAATATTCCCCCCATATTTCCCTCCATATAACATGTTTGAAGAATTATGAGTATTCATTAACAAATTTATAGATATCATTCGAAAATTTATGTAAAAATTAAAAAATGACCTTCGAAGGCTATTTTAATTATTTTTCAAATAAAATTACCCTTAAACCTATTTATAATATCTTTTATACCATGGGGGTGTAATTTTACATTGTTTAAGTTATTCAAAATAAATTTAAATATATTTTATTATTAGTAAAATATCTTAAATATTGTGTAATCTTTAAATTCAAGTTGATTTAGAAAATAAAAATCTAAAATCATTAGAATATCTAAAGTAATTTAATCTGATTTAGTTAAATTTATTTATTAATTAAAAAAATAAGTAAAAAAATTAAAAAGAAAAGTAAGAAATTAATTCCATCTCTTAATTAATATAATTTTATAATTTAAAATTAAATATTTAATAATATTAAAAGTATAAGTATAATCTAAAATAATTTTATTAGATTGAGTTGAATTTATTTATTAATTAAAAATTAAAAATAAAAATGAAAAATCTATTATCCTAGAAAACATAATTTCATAATTGAGAATTACATATTTTAATGTATTAAAATAACATAATTAAATCTATCTATTAATTAAAATAAATAATTTAAAAATAAAATAAAATCTACAACAATGTATTTAGTAATTTACATAATGTGTGAAATCAGGAGTTTGAACCCTAAGAGATGCTTGATGTATGTATATATAAATAAAAAAAATTAAATTTATTTATTAATTAAAAGTAAAATCTAAAATTTTATCCTAACAATATAATTTTAATAATTTTAAATATATAAATATTTTTAATTATTTTGGACAAAATAATGTAATGATTTTAAATAAATAACATAAGTAAAAAAAATTAATTCAAACTAATTTGATTAAAATTTACTAATTAACAACAAATAAATAAGTAAAAATGTGTATATATATTCTCCTTCCTCTGCACCACCCCCACCTTCCCCCTCTCTCCAACCAACCCTTGTGCCATCCTAGGCTATGCCCGGCCAATAGCCAACGGTCGATCTCCCATGGCCGGCTGTTGGCCAAGCCAACCATGGGAAGCTACCAGATCTAGCCGTTGGCTTCTGGCCATGGCTGACAGTGTGGGGGTTGGAGGAGGGGAGTGGGCTATATATATATATATATATATATATATATTTATATTGATATATAAAATTTTATTTTTTTTATGAGGATTTTGTGCTATATATTTTAATATTTTATTTTATTTTTTAAAAATTTTTTAATGAAGGTTGATTGGGCATTTTCAATTTTGTGGGATTTTTATAAATAAATCAATTTTTTGGGGCTATTGGGTTTTTTTTTTTTTTTTCATTTAACAGTTTTGCCCGGACACTAACGGAGATTGAGATGTTGTCCCAATTGTGCTAAAAATTTAAAATTTTGATCCTAGAAGTGTCAATTTAGGTACCAAAAGTGCAAACTCCCATATGCAATGGGACCAAAATGCAATTTTCCTAATATTTTATAATGATGAGAAAAAGCTTAGTTAGGCCCAATTAATTTTTTTTACTTGGTCCAGGCCACCCAAATTCTATGATACCATTAAGATAGCGGATTGGGCCTTATCAAGCAATTCAATACGTTTTGGATCCATATGCTTATTAGCCCACATCACACCTTAAAGCCGAAATATTCCTCAACGATATGTTTCAAGTAAGAATTGTCCAGAAGGATGAAAAAAAAGATACATAGAAACACTAGATTTCAAGGAATTATTATTATTATTATTATTATTATTATTATAACTCTTTCCTTTTTTCTGATAAAGGTAGACACTAGACAAGAAAATGACTTTAAATATCTCAAGTTCTAAAGCATAAATAAAGGGGAAAAGGGTGAAAAAATAAAAAATTGCATGCAACAAAATTTGCACCCGGATCCGGCCCATTTTCTTGGTGGGTCTAACTTGTTAGACCAAATCCAGTTTATGCAGCTTCAAGATTCACCAAAGATCACATAGAAAAACAGCCCATATATTCTTTTGTCTCCATATGTACAACCACCGGCCAATAGGTATTTGAAGCAAGCACACTATTTCAGCAGTTTGGATCGGGCTTTGAACATGAACTAAATGATCCGAAATGTTGTTGGTGCTGCACCGAGATAAAAAGGGTGCTTTTGTTTGGCTTCTTTTCTTTAAGATTTTAAATATATATTATTTTGTATATAAACAATGAGAATGATTGTTGAAAATAAGTTTGAATCTTAAATAAAAATAGGGTTAAAATTTTACTTTATTTTTTTTATTTACAATATATATTTAATTTATTAAAATAAAATGGTAGTGATAAATTTTATGTTTCCAACTTTCAACGCAATAAAGAAAAGGTAGCATTTATTGATTTCCTACAACTATTAAGCTCGCGGGTTAGACGACGTACACCGAGTACCAAAGTTCACATCTTGAGTAAATTGTCACGTGTCAAAAATTAGATAATTGAATTTCGAATAAAGACAAAAATAATTTCGAATAAAGATAAAAATGCATTTATCAGACACTTCAAGTACTTAATTTTAAAATAAAATCTAACGTTTTATAAATTTCAAAAACATCTTATGAAATATGGTGGATTATAAGACTATTTTAGATAAGTTTAGTTAAACACCCTTTAAGTCAACTTGATAAAAAAATCTATATTATGTTAATATGGTATGATTCACATCAAGGGATTGAATGAGGAAAGAGGTTGGTGTGAGCAACCATCTCTTCAGTATAAAATTATATTATTTATATATTTTTACAAAAAATTAAAATTTTTACCTCTATAAGACTAATAAAATTATTTATCATATTTTATTATATTAAATTTCAATCTAATTTCTCAAAATTAAAATTTCCAATTCCATCCCATTCGCATTATTACACCCAACTCACATAAAAATTTCAGAAATTCCCGATCCATTATGAGGACCAGCAGGTTAGGTAAGATGTCTCCCATATAAAAGTAAGGAAATCCACTTGCCAATAATGAAACTATGACTACTTTTTTGTCAGATTGCAACTTACATATTAATGAACATAATCTACATTATAGCCAGTAGGTCAAGTGGATACCAATCTTCAGGGTCCGTTATATTCTTGTATGACTTCTTTTAACAATTAATTAAACGTCATAGCGTACATACTTCAACATTTCATTTCTTGCTGATTAATTTGTCGAGCGTTACTATCTTATTACTTACATATGATATTCGAAATTTAAATTTAAACAAATCATAAATACTCGTATCTATACATAAATTTTTTCTTATAATTTGATGACCTTATTATAAAACAAACTCGGGGATATATTAATGCAAATCGAGTATAAACTCTTTTATTTATTTATTTATTTTTGAGAAAAATAAGCTCTTTTATCAATACCATGCTATTGTATTATAAATCTACAATAACTCGAAACAGTATTTTCAATTTGATGCAATTTTTGAATTTGTGACTAACTTAAATATCTAAGTTTTTATTTATGTATCATCTAGAAGAACATGATCCATAAATTCTGCTCCATTTCTTGAATAAGCATTTTTCACGCGGATCGTCACGGAACCTGGGCCCCTTGGGACGAAAGTGGGTTTCTCTTGCCTGTTTGTTTCTTCCTATTTCCCTTAAAGAGAGTTCATAAAAGTGAAACAATGGGGCATATCGGTCGATCTTTCTGAGATTCTCCTCAATCTTTTTTAATTTATTTTTGTACATATATTATTTGTCTATTTTTGTGTATATGTTGAGAAATTATTTATCTTATTATATAAAAAAGTGCTTTGTGTTTAAAATAAAAAATATTTGTAATGTTTTACATATGTTATCCTTCAATTATTCAAACAACTAAAATAGATAATACAGTTTAAACGATAAAATAAAGAATTTAGCATATAAAAAGTAATCTGGATTCTCATTTTACTAATATTTTAATTTTACCCTCTAAATTATCCTTTATAAATTATGGTCCACTGAAGTTACAATTGTATTTTTCACAAAACTTAACTGTCGACAAACCCATAAACCAACATTATTAAAACTCAATCCTCCATTATCTTCTTTACCATATGAAATGCCTTTTATAGTCTTAATTTTGCTCCACTAATTGGGACACTTATTTAAAAGTACCAAACACACTTTTCACTTTTGTGATCAGTCCCCACTTGATTTTTGTTAGAAAAAACTCCCTAGTTCTGTTAAAAGTTTAGAGATCACTCCCCACTCACTTAATTTGACAAAAATACCCTTAAAAATAATATTTTTCATTAATTTTTTCTCACTTCTTCTTCATCCGGACAAGCAAATAGTAAACCCTATCATACTAGAAACAGAAAGAACAGAAAAAATGCAACAAGCTCCACAGCAGGAATGAGAATAACGTTAGAACCAAAAACCACCAACCCGATAGTTGCATTGTCTTCTTCTCTTTTTATTTTCATCATTTTCGGGTTTCTTCTTCTTCTCAGTTGCTTCTGAGTTTCTTATATTTTTCTGACAATGTCAACCAGTAGTGAAGTAGGAGTGTTCAATCAAGTTAATGGACATATACATTAATCTCGCAAGAAAATGGAGTGAAATCAACGCCGAACACTTCAGTTTGCAATACATAGCTCCACATCAAAAATTGCACATGAATTTGACTGATGATGACGGTGTCATGAATATAGTCTTACTACATTTGACATTGAAGATGAACGTTGTTGACATCTTGGTAAACCGAAAGGATGAATTAAGCAGCAGTGCAAAGAAGAGCAGTGATGGTTTAAGGTAATACTTCTATAGAATCTAAACTGTACTGCAGTTTGTAAAGTTTTGTACTTAAAGGGTTTTGAAATTGTACTATATTATGTAAGTTTTATACTTCAAGTGTTCTATTAATGGATAGTGTTCTATTAATGGATTATCCAAAATTGTACTGCAACTTCTAGCAGTTTATACTTGAAGTGTTCCTAAACTATACGTCTTCTATATAAAATTATTCTTTTGATTTTCTGAAATTATACTTCATTTTATCAAAGATTGTACTATATTTATTGAAGTTATATACTTTAAGTGTTATATTTATCAATTAACCAAAATATACTGTAGTTGCTAGGACTTTATACTTCAAGCGTTTTGAAATTGTACTTCACTTTATCTAAAATTGTACTTTTATTTTCTGAAATTATACTTTCTTTTGTACTTCATTTTATCTAAACCTGTACTTTATTCATTAAAGTTCTATACTTCAAGTGTTTCGAAATTGTACTTCATTTTATCTAAACTTATACTTTAGTTTTGAATATATTATTTAAGTTTAAATTGTTTTACTAATGGATTATCCAAAAATTGTACTGCAATTGCTAAAGTTTTATACTTCAAGTGTTTTGAAATTGTACTTCACTTTATCTAAAATTGTACTTCTATTTTTTGAAATTATACTTCATTTCATACATTGTTTTACCTAAACATGTACTCTATTCATTGAAGTTCTATACTTCAAGTGTTCTGAAATTGTACTTCATTTTATGTAAACTTGTACTTCAATTATCTGAATCTATTATTTAAGTTTTATACTTCAAGTGTTCTACTAATGGATTATCCAAAATCGTATTGCAATTGCTAAGGATTTATACTTCAAGTGTTCTAAAATTGTACTTCTTTTTATATAAAATTGTACTTCTATTTTTTGAAATTATACTTCATTTTACATAAACATGTACTCTATTTATTGAAGTTCTATACTTTAAGTGTTTCGAAATTGTACTTTATTTTATATAAACTTATACTTCAGTTATTTGAATCTATTATTTAAGTTTCAAGTGTTCTACTAATGAATTATCCAAAAATTATACTGCAATTACTAAGGTTTTATACTTCAGGTGTTCTGAAATTGTACTTCACTTTATCTAAAATTGTACTTTTATTTTTTAAAATTATACTTCATTTTATACATCATTTTACCTAAACATGTACTCTATTCATTGAAGTTCTATACTTCAAGTGTTCTGAACTTGTACTTCAGTTATCTGAATCTATTATTTAAGTTTCAAGTATTTTACTAATGGATTATTCAAAAATTGTGTTGCAATTGCTAAGGTTTTATACTTCAGGTGTTCTGAAATTGTACTTCACTTTATAAAAAATTATATTTCTATTTTTTAAAATTATACTTCATTTTATACATCATTTTATCTAAACTTATACTATATTCATTGAAGTTCTATACTTCAAGTGTTCCAAAATTTTACTTTATTTTATCAAAACTTGTACTCTCGAGTCAAAGTCACTTTCATCGTATGACTTTACCGATCAATATTACCGAGTTGAGATGTATCAACAAGCATACCAAGCAGTGATAAATACTATTCCTACGTATGATATGCATATGTTCCCTCTAGATGATGATGGCGTCATTAATGCACCTGATTGCCGATCTCAACCTGGGCATAGAAGGACATAGAGGATTCCATCACAAATTGAGAAACGTGTAATTAAGTGTAAAAGGTGTGGTAGAACATGGCATAATCGTCGAACCTGCAAAGAATAAGTAATCTAGCTAAATTTCGTACCTTAATATAGGAGATTTATACTTGATTTCATGACATTTGTACTTTATTTCGGTAATCATGTACTTGATTTAGCGTGAAATTGATATTTTTGTATATTGTCCGAGATATCAGTTATTTTGTACCCCAATCTGGGAGAACTATACTTGGTGTCATGACAATTATACTTTATTTCGGCAATTATGTATTTGATTTAGCGTGAAATTGGCATTTTTGTATGTTGTCGGAGATATCAGTTATTTTGCACCATAATCTGGGAGAATTATACTTGATTTCATGACAATTGTACTTCATTTCGGCAATTATGTATTTGATTTAGCGTGAAATTGACATTTTTCCATGTTGTCCGGGATATCAGTTTTTTTGTACCCCAATTTGGTAGAATTGTATTTGATTTCATGACATTTGTACTTCTTTTTGGCAATAATGTAATTGTTTAGCGTGGAAGTTAGCAAATGGATATTGTATCAGCGTTTCGTACCTCAATCTGAAATATTTATACTTGATTTCACGACATTTGTATTTCATTTCGGCCATTATGTACTCCATTTCTTAATATTTTTACTAATATTATTGAATTGAAATTTGTTCCATAATTTGCTTTTTAAGCCTCAGTAATTAATAATCAAACTCTAAAAATGTGTGTAATATTTATTATATGAATAAAATAATATTAAAGTTTTTAAAGTGTTAACCACTAATGTTCAACGAATGAATGTTATCAATCGCAGTAATGTAAAGAATACTTATGTTTTCAAAGATGTAAATAAATGAGCATTTGATAATAATATCTACCCTATAACCCGTACAAATACGTACTTCATCTGATCTGATAATCTCAAAATATTGTACTTGACTATCACTACAATTATTGGAGACTAATTATTCAATTGCAATAAGTGTACTTCAACATAACACCATTTATACTTTATTTGTTCTACATTTGTACTATATTTTCATCATATTGTACTCAAATTCACTATCCGATTTCAATTGAATTGAAGTGTACTTTAACATAACACCATTTATACTTTATTTGTTCTATATTTGTACTTTATTTTTATCATATTGTACTCAAATTCACTGCCCGATTTTAATTTAATTGAAGTGTACTTTAACATAACATCATTTATACTTTATTTGTTCCATATTTGTACTTCATTTATATCATATTGTACTCAAATTCACTATTCGATTTCAATTTAGTTGAAGTGTACTTCAACATAACACCATTTATATTTTATTTGTTCTACATTTGTACTTCATTTACATCATATTGTACTCAAATTCACTGTCCAACTTCAATTTAATTGAAGTGTACTTCAACATAACACCATTTATACTTTGTTTGTTCTACGTTTGTACTTATTTCCATCATATTATACTCAAATTCACTGTCCGATTTCAATTTAATTGAACTGTACTTCAACATAACAATATTTATACTTTATTTGTTCTACGTTTGTACTTCATTTTCCTCATATTGCACTCAAATTCACTGCTCGATTTCAATTTAATTGAACTGTATTTCAATATAACATCATTTATACTTTATTTGTTCTATATTTATACTTCATTTTCATCATACTGTATTTAAATTCACTACATAATTTCAATTTAATTGAAGTGTACTTCAACATAACACCATTTATACTTTATTTTTTCTATATTTGTAATTCATTTCTATCATATTGTACTCAAATTCACTGTTCAATTTCAATTGAATTGAAATGTACTTCAACATAACACCATTTATACTTTGTTCATTCTACATTTGTATTTCATTTCCCTCATATTGTATTGAAATCAAAATATTATAAATACTTGATGGAAAATTATACTTACATGCAAAATAATATTATAAACAAAGTATGCTTCAATTTACATATGTATGTACATACAAAGTATGATTCAAACCCTACAGGCTTAAATATTTTGTACTACAATTGCTTCTAAAATATACTATAGATACACAAGTTATATACTACATTTTCAGTTAATGTATACTACATGCCTGAATGTTTTTGTACTACATATGCTTCTAAAATGTACTGCATATATACAAATATTAAATTATAATTTAATTTAATCTACATGCTTGAATGTTTTGTACTACAGATGCTTCTAAAATGTACTGCAGTTACATAGATTATATGCTACACTTTTGCCTGATGTGTACTGCAAGCATAAATATTTATACTATATTTGCTTCTAAAATGTACTCAGTTACACAGATTATATACTACACTTTCATTTAATGTATACTGTAGGCTTAAATATTTTGTACTACAGTTGATTTTAAACTGTACTACAGATACACATATTATATACTATATTTTTAGTAATGTATACTGCACACTTGAATATTTTTGTACTATAGATGGTTATAAAATATACTGCATATACACAGATTATATACTATAATTTCATTTAATTTATAGGCTTGAATGTTTTGTACTATATTTTCGCAACTTCCTCTCCCGGCGTCCAAATCACTTGCCGCTTGAACCGTTGGATAGCTCTCGGCTTATACATTAACTCCACAAAGTTCCAGCCCCGTCCGATTCTCCATGAAACAGTAATTACACTCGCAATAAGCTGGAATTCTAGCATTGCCACTGCACTGCTGCATTCTAAACATCTTCGCTGTTTCCTATCCAAACGGAATCGTCTACTGGTGAAACTTGGTGAGAACGTTGCCAACACCTCAAGGAACACCCCACTGAAACAGTTTCACAAAATTCCTTTTCCAAGCCACTCTGCTCAATGCATCTTTGCACTACCTGCGTGCAGTAAGACCACTCCAGGTCGCCCTCAATGTTCGGTGCCCAAACGGACACGGAATGACTTCAAACTTGGTGGGAAGCATCCTCATAACTTAAGGAATATGCCGTTGAAACAGTTTTTCAAACCGAACCTCGTAAGAGTCTCTACTCATGGGCTTTTTTCGCCTTATCGAGTGAGCCGACAACGCCTTGTCGCTCTTAATGCCCCTTGAAGTCAAGGTTGCCATTCTTCTCCAATGAGCGACACATGACATTCTCCTCCACTCGATCCATTGACGTCCTTATCAACATATACATAAGGACTTGAAGTGTATGCGGTGCCCCAACTCAACTCTGATCTCTTTTTGCACCGTATGAATTTAGCTCATCTTTACATAGATTATATACTATACTTTCATTTAATGTATACTACAAGCTTAAATATTTTGTACTACAGTTGCTTCTAAAATGTACTACAGATACACAAATTATATACTACATTTTCAGTTAATGTATACTGCATGCTTGAATACTTTTGTACTATAGGTGCTTCTAAAATGTACTGTATGCACACAAATTATATACTATAATTTCATTTAATCTGCAGCTTTGAATATTTTGTACTACAAATGCCTTTAAAATGTACTGCAGTTATACAGATTACATACTACACTTTTGCTTAATGTGTACTGCAAGTTTGAATATTTATACTACATTTGCTTCTAAAATATACTACAGTTATAAAGATTATATACTACACTTTTGCTTAATGTGTACTGCAAGCTTGGATGTTTTGTACCACAAATAATATACTACCACTTTCAGATAATTTCACCGTATAATTTCAGGTAAAAGGAAGTATAAACCTCAAAAAAGTGAAGTACAACTTTCATGCCTTTCAAGTACAAATCAAAAACTTCCCATTTCACAAATAAAATTATATATATCAATTGGGTTCAAGTGTTTAACAACTAAATAGGAAATAAAAACCCTAAACATGAGAAAATAGACAATAAATAAATATAACACTGAAAAATCACAGACATTTAAAACTGTAAATGCAGAAAACATACATTTGTTTCTTTTTATCACTTCTTTTTGTATTTCGCTTCTTGTTGCCATTGTTTCTCCTTCCATTGTCACAAAAAAAATGGCAAAAATTTTGGTGTCTTTTTTTTTTTTCTTTCTCCCATCAATGGCAGAGGAACGATTTCGCGCCCTTTTGTTTGGCCGCTTGGAGAAGTCGTCGATTTTAGAAAAAAAATAAATGAAAGCATTCTTCTTGAAGAGAAAAACGCATTTCTCAGGTATTTTTGTTGTTTTCTCTAACTACAAGGATATATGTGTCTTTCTAAAAGATATGGGGAGTGATTTCTAAGTTTTGTGAAAAAGTAGAGAGTTTAGTGTGTAAAAATTCAAATGGGGACTGATCACTAAAATGAAAGTAGGATTAGGGATTTTTTCTAATTAACCGCCACTAATTTAGATTATTTTTGAGTGAAGCAAAAACATACTTATTCATGCGAAATCATGTCTAACGGCCACTATAGAGGTGATTGCTATGCGGAAAAAAAAATAAAAATGATAATGAAATGAAACGGAAAAAGAATGATGTTAACATAATTTATTCTATACTTGATACATAAAAAGAATGAAATTATTATTCATTGCTTTATTCCAATCCCATGAATATATCAATACTGGAATAACTTGTGCACACGGAAAGGAGCCCTGATGATTAGTGGTATAAAAAGAAAAGGTAATGAAAATAATTGGCGAGGACATCACATGTCCAATTTATCAATTTTTTTGTTTTTTAATAATTTAGTGTGGTCCCACAATCTTACGGTGAGGAAACCAGACAATTTAGTAACTTTATCACTTTTGTTTTCTTTTGAGTTTTTGACATAAGGACATATTCACATGTTGTTGATGTTGGATTGAAAATAGGTTGGATTTTACTTCAAAACTGTTTCACATTTGCTTGTATCATTTACAATTATAAGTGTCCAGTGACTTGTAGTTTAAATGGTATTAGTCTCCCATATTATGTGATAGTATGTGGAGGGTCTTGCGTTCGATTCAGAATTGGCACTTTGTGCATTGTGCGTAGCATTTATTTTGATTTGAAAATAAAAAAATATTGATTTATTGAAATGATAAAAAAATCGCAAATTGTAATATTTTCTCTCAAAAAAATTTATGATTAAAAGTTAAAAAACAAACCAAAGTTATAAGATTCATTTTTCTATTAAAAGAAAATGATAAAATAAACAAGCTATTGAGTGAATAAAGATTGAAATTTAAGAGATTCTAAATTTATACTCCTAATTGCATTCACGTAAAACTTTTTTCAAAAATAAAATTAAATAGCTTAAATACATGAAAGAATTCTTTATGAAATCTATGCTGTAAGGCTTTAATTTTTGTTCTTACGTAATTAATATAAAAAAAAAACTATTTCATATAGAGAAACATTGTTAACGAGCCTATAAGAAATAATTTCATTTTCTCCATAGAAACTAAAAATCTAAAATGATCGATTAGATGAATATTTAAAAAATAAAAAAATATTATTAATTATTTCACATTTGTTCCAACTCCCCTCCATTCCAACTGCCTCATTTAAATTCAAGAACAAGGCACTGTAGCGAAAATAACTCCTTTTTGCCTGGAAATCCCTTGTATATGAATGAAGTAATACTTAATCAAATTTATTTTTTTAATGTTGGATAATGGGTTTTGTTATTTATACATGCGCATGCTGATTGTCCGTTAAATTTTAACCTATGATCTTATATTTTATGTATAATTTTATGTATAAGACTTAATACGATTAAACTAAGAACCGCTCAACATATTTAGTGATGAATTTGAATGCAAGAATTTGATGTTTAAATCAAATTAACCCACTGTCAATATCCCTCTAGATTAGCATTAATAAAATCCTACTGATAAAAAATGTGTCGGTTCTTCTTCCTATTCTTCTTCTTTACGAATATCTATAAGTAACTTATCATTTTATAAAGCGATGTTTTTCATTCCAAAACCATTACATTAAAAAATTATTGAACTTTTACTTTCCAAATTTTTATCTAAATTATTGTTATAGTATCACAGAATCTTGCCTCCATATAGGCCTATAAATGAATAGGGTAATATCCTATTCAGACCTAAAATATCATACCCATATTTATTAAAGATATTGCAATGAGTATGAGTAGGGTCTCTACTCATAAATTACTCATGTACCCATGCCCATAAATTACTCATCACTTTATATTTAAATTTAATCTATGAACCTAAAAATTATTTATACCGAAACTAAATTTATATTAATGATAAATTTTTTGCATATAAAAATTACAAATATGTGAATAAACAGTAACAACTAAATAATTTTCTTCATTAAAAATTAAACTAAATTAATAAAGTTAAAATATTGGGATATCAATTTTTTTTTTAAAAATAAATTGGAATAGCAATAACAACAGTTGAATATTTTTCATTAATAAAATTAACAATATTAAAATTAATAGTGGAATAAATATTTTTTATAAAAACAGTTAATAAAATTAATTTTGCTAATGAATAAACTTTATTTATAAAATTTTTATTAATGAATGAAAAATTAAAAATAAAGAGTAACTTAAATTAAGTTAAATATATATATATATTATTTTTTGTTATCGTATGTCAAATAATATATTTAATATATATTGAGAAAATTAGTGTATGCACTAAAAACATAAGTTTAATAAACTAGATTCAATGGGTCTTGGGTAGGATAGGGTAGGGTATGGTTAGAGTCTCATTTTTTTGGATATTTTAGAGTAGGGTAGGATATAGAGTATTTTTGTTTGACTATTTTAAAATAGGAGTATGAATAAAATGATATCTTATCCATTTACAGGCCTACCCCATGAATCTAATCCCGTGACTTAATCAAACTAAACAATCAAGTAACAGAAGATTTTCTTTTTTTTAAATAAAACAAAAGAGAAAAAAGTAACTAGTCAACTTGGACGAAAGACTTGAGAAGGCAAGTTGTAGTTTTAGCCGTCGAGTTGGAAATCTCAAATCTCAATCAATTCTCCATGGCTTCCTCTCTCCATAAATAGCCATCACACATGACCACTTCCCCCTCAAAGTCAAATTCCTTATCCTTCTCATACTATCATACCAATTACAACAATCCCCTTTCATATATTTTCTCCACTCAAGAAATCCAACATATATATTCCCCCTTATACCAATAATCTCTACACCTTCATATACTCTGTTTTTTCTCAAGAATATCCATCAATACTCATGGTAAGTGTGTGTATATATATATGTGTGTGTGCGTGTGTTATTCATTTTTGTTTCTTTTTTAATTGATCGCCGGGCGCCTCTGTTTTGAAACCATTTGCAGGAGACTCAGACAAGTAACGTCATATATGAAGAGGTAAACGTTTTTATCAAGCAGCTGATGAGACTTGCTTTTCTTTTCTTTTTTAAGATTAATTAGAAAATGAAAATATTTTTCATTAATTTTCGACAGAAAGAGATAGTGAATTCACGTGGAGTGAAGCTTTTCACGTGCAAATGGGCACCTGCAAACAGTGAGCCTAAAGCTTTGATTTTCCTGTGCCATGGATATGCCATGGAGTGCAGTATCTCAATGAAAGGTCAATAATCTACTCCAAAATTTGAACATTAGTCGTCGTTTATAGTTTCTGCATATTTTTTACTATGAAAAAGTAGACTGTAACCAGTGATTTATTGACAAAATTTTTAGCAGTAATGCTTTGTTTACATAGTATGATTTGATCGATGATTATCTGATTGGTTGGTTCAAACAGGTTGTGCTAATAGACTCGTTGAGGCAGGATACGAAGTCCATGGCATCGACTGCGAAGGCCATGGAAAGTCATCTGGTCTGCTGGGTTTAATCTCCAACTTTGATCATCTGGTCGATGATCTCTCTGAACACTTCACCAATGTTTCCGGTATATTATTTTTATCATTTTTCATTTATTATTTTTTTTCACTTTATGGCTACTATTTGGATTTTAGAATAATTTTGATTTTTTATTTACATAAAGTGCACAAAGAAATCAATTCAGGCTCAAATTTAAGACTTTTTACATAATAGGATAGAGACTGATTCCATTGAGTTATATGTGACTGGACAATTCAAAATACATTGGTTAGAACTTAGAATAAAGTTTTGGTCTCCGGTCATAATCAATGACTAACTCGCTTGCTGTACATGGCACAAATTAATTATGTAACTTTTTTTTATGTGAATTTGCTGGCCGCTCGTTGAAAATGGTAATAATTAATTAGATTGTTATTAATAAAATTGATGTCGCTGTCCATGAGTTGATGTACTTTAGTTAAAATAATATTGTGGTTCAAACAAAAAAAATAATTCTAAGGTTTAACGGATCAATGACTTAGTGGGTGGCATGATTAGGATGTTTGATTTGACTGGATTTATCTTTGACTTTAATTTATTGATGATGCAGAAAGGAGAGAGAATAGAAAAAAGATGAGGATCTTAATGGGAGAATCAATGGGAGGGGCCATGGTGCTCCGATTGCACAGGAAGAAGCCGGATTACTGGGACGGTGCCGTCCTTGTTGCACCCATGTGTAAGGTACGTCGCACCAATATCTCTGAGCCATTTTGTGGCATGGTATGATGAGTTTTGTTGTTAAATATTAAAATTCAGTTATATTAAAATATTATTTTACTAATATATATTGATAGAAAATTTTGATTATTATCATCGATGTCTTCGTGGAAAAGATGGTATACTGATATTTGATTTGGCCTCACGTTAAAAGAGTCGAAACACTTTTCAAAATAAAATTCATCATTAATGTGCTGGTAGAATAATACACTGGTGTGATTGAATCTTTATATGTTGGAGATGAATTTTATCATTATTAATAGTAGTGAAGAATTTGAGCCCGAAAAAGAAAAAGAAAATGACAAACAAAAGATAATAATTTGAAAGTATGACTTTTCAGCCGTGGGGGGGGGGGGGCCTCAATCTTTGGAATAATTTGGTCATTTAGAATACTTTTTTTAAATTATTAGAAGATTATAGCAATATTATTTACGCGGATCATAAGTTAGAAATAATATATATTTTTCCATGCCTATCTTTACAGCTTATGGTGTGAATTTTTTGTATAAATATGCAGATTGCTGATGATATAAGACCAAATCCATTGGTTATCACTATCTTGACTTACTTGGCTCGCATCATTCCAACATGGAAACTTACTCCAACTCCAGACATAATTGACATTGCCTTTAGGGACCCAGAAGTTAGAAAGGAGGTAGAAATTCTAATAATCTTACTTCTTTTTCATTTAAAGATTGGCATATTAATTTTTTTTTTTTTAATTGCATCTTTACTTAGTTTAATCACATATTAAAATGTCCACAGGTTAGGTCCAACCCCTACACATACAAAGGCCGGCCTCGTCTGCAAACTAGCTACCAACTATATACAGTCAGCACGGATTTGGAAAAAAGACTTGAAGAGGTGGGTTTTCTATCTAATTAATTTGTGTTCTTTAACTTAAAAATATTGGAGACCATTGATTTAATTGTGGTTCTTGAGAAGTCTCTATCAATTGGATTGGATTTGTTCTCTATTGAATAATTTGTAATCCATAAATTAACTAGATTTCATTATAATCCAAATTACTCTAATAGACTGATACAATCTCGGCTTCATGGTCAACATTGAGATCTCAATAAGATTAAAGTTGAGTCTAAATTTTAATTTAGGTATCATAAGTAGGCATGTAGAGAATATTTAAGAGTTTGAGACTACTCTTTTTGAGGAAAGCAGTGAAATAGTCCTGTAATTTAGTAGGGACAATGGGTTTCTCTTTATAAAAGAGTTCATAATGTTGAGACCAGAATGACTATTTACTAAAAATACATGCATCCATAGAGTTGTAAAAATGGTCGTGCAACTACTCAATGTCAGAAAGTCAAGAAATTTGATGAACGAGTGACAAGAAAATTGACGATTGAAATCTTGATGAATAATAATTGTAATTATAATGATCTTGAAATAGCTAAAATACATCGATATTTATCTTATACGATCTTGTTTCAAATAAGTAGGGTCTTTTCAAGAAAAGAGCACATTTAATGTGAAAAATCACATAATTCTACACCTCCTAGTCCCCACCTTATCATCAAATTAATTATTTCATTATATTTCACCTTACCAGGTTTCCTTGCCGTTCATCGTTCTGCACGGAGAAGAGGATAAGGTGACCGATCCATCAGTGAGCAAACTCTTGTACGAATCGGCTCGGGCCACCGACAAGACATTCAAATTGTACCCCGGAATGTGGCATTCTTTGTCCTACGGCGAGCTGTCGAAAAATATCGACACCGTCTTCTCCGACATAATCAAATGGTTGGACGACAGGTTTTTCGCCCGACTTGCCAAGATGGAAGAGCAACAAAAGTTTGCTAATGATCACAATGTGCTCGAAATCGAAACCAACTCAAGTAAATAAGGAAATTAAAGTATATTATTTATATAGCTTCTATTTTTGTATGATTAAAGTTTTCTTTTTGTTTTTTAATTTTTATACATGTGTTGTATGCGAAGGATAATGTTACAAAATGCAAAATCTAGTGTATTATAATTTTTAGAGTTATTTTTTTATTATCGTAAATTTCAATAAAATAAAAGTACTGTGGATATCATTCTTACCTTTGACGATCATTTTGATTCTCTAAAAATCAATTAGGCCTTGAGACTCGACAAAGTATTTTCCAACCCCCATCAAAACTCTTATTAAAACATTTTTTTAAAATTTTACTTTGAAATCATTTAAATTTTTTATCACCATGTTTTTCTGAAAATGCATCTATCAACATCAAAGACTTCTAACTCCTTTTATTAAATGTCTATTTTCTCAGGTTCAAAATGTATCACGAAATATTTCTAGATAATTTGTCGATTTGCAAAGTGATGTCACGATAGTTGACTTCGTCTCTATGTCTTTAATAACCATTTAATGGAGCTAGCGCGAAAATATATTATGAAATATCACACAATAATGTCACTGCAAATGATAAAAAAAAGGTTTGCCATTGATAAATATTTAAGTAATGATATTAAAACTAACATTAATTATGCACATTAATGAGAATTTCCATCATTTTGACAACTTTATTTATTGTGATAAGAATTGTTTAGGAGTCACTATTGTTTATTGATAATTAATGGTTAAAAAAAGTCATGTATAAAATTGTAACAATAAATAATTAATAACATATGTACAGTGAAAATAAATGTATATATATATATAATTGGTAGGCGAAATTATAATTTTTGTACAATAATTTTGCTTATTTTGGACTTTTGTTATAACTTATGGAATTTCAAATTTAGTCATGTATGTTTTGTGAAATTGTCATACTTAACAAATTTTTGCCAGAAATTTATAGCTTAAATGAAATTGATGATGTGGCACACCAAAAATTATGACAATGTTACCAGTTGGCGGTGCCCCATCATCAGTTCCAGCTAACTTTTGAATTCTCGATGAAAATCATGCTAGATTTGCTAGTTTATGGAATATGTAATATAGACTAAATTTGAAAATTGCTAAATTATATGATAAAAATTTCAAAGCTAATAAAACTACAGGATGAAAAATACAATTTATCTATAACGTCATGATTATGATGCTTTTGATTAAAACTTTTAGTATTAAAATTTTCTTTGGCCAAAAAAATTAACATTAGTTAAGATATATTTTCGGTGATAATTTTAACTTTGTCACTTATTACTTAATTTTACAATTTCTTCTCAGTATGTTCGTTCGGGATTTAGATTTTGAAAATTACAAAATAAAAAAATAAAACATAAAATTTAAAGTATTTTTATTTATGTAAACAAAAAATATTTTTCTTATTTTTTATAATAATTGAAATTCAAGGATCAAAAGTATAACTAATCAACAAGCAAGTCCAAATTAGTATAACAACTAACTTTAACTAATCAAGTACTGATATAAATATGTATATATATATATATATTGTAGGGAGATCGTCCTCAATCTGCTCTGATATCCCCCACGACTTTAAACTCACCCCCAATTTAAGATTAGAATGGGTGCAACGGAGATTGATTAATCGAAGTTAATCAAGTACTGATACTTGTTAACTTCTAGTACAAAGATTAACAATACTATAGGACAGCAACAAGAGAATCTTAAATCTTAACTACTCCAATCAATCGAAATCCTTTTCGTATGAATTACGATCAACAGCTCATTCATGTGTTCCCTGGAATGCAATGAATTATTAAGACAGCTTTGAACGATGAAACAGCTTATTCTTAGAGCAATTTCGACATTGTCCCATATACGACAAAGGTCTAAGAGTCAGGCCCAATTAACTGAACCCCGAACTAGGGCCTTACCCACAGTTCAGAAAAAGTTAATATTAACCTCGGCCCAATATTAATGATCCAGAACTATTTTGGCTATTATGTTCTATTTCCAAACAGCAAAACTTGTGCCTGCTGTTCAAATATTTCTGTTCTTAAATTTTAATAGAATACCATTAAGGAAAGAAAAAAATATGGAATTTTTTTTTTCCCATTAATTTCATCAATTTAATTTAATAAAAAAAAAAAAGAAGCACTCAAGATGCACAGAAATCTTCAAGTAGAATATAAATTATGAACACATTCTTCCCAAAAATGATACAGCACTTCTTTTCCCCTTTTGGAACATTATTCACACATCACGTTACCAACACACACACACACGGGTGTGTGTGTGTGTGACATTTATTATTATTACTGTTGCAATTAAATTAGGTAGGTATATCAGAGATTGGAACAACTCACTGAACATACTCTTGATTACATTCCTCGACATTATTTTGGATGAATAGTTGTTTTCAATATTAATTCATGTCATGTTTGTGAGGTTTCAGACCAAATTATGAGCTCGGCCACAACTTATTAATAGCTGGACAGGTTTGAATAAGTCGTGTGGAGCACTGATATTATTTCCTTTTTCTTTTAATTGTAAATCATTTAAATATTTATATGCAATCTTCATTTTATAATAGCAATAAGCATCACGCAAATTAATAAGCTTTTGAGAAAGTGGTGCATGAGTAATGGGTGTCCGTCGTGTAGTTGGATATATGGTTTAATTATGGATCTTTGATGAGAATGTGATAATTATAAAGTAAAATATTGATGTCAATAAATATAATTTAATGATTCATAATTTAAATAGTTGGTGTATTTTTAATTGGGTGGTACAATATGGGTTAAGTGTAAGGAATGTTTGCTGTCAACTTGGGTATGTATTTGAATTGTAAATCGTTAGATGAGAATATGATAATATCAAAATAAAATATTAACATCACATGCAATATATGATTTAATGGTATATGCTTAATTAATTGGTATGATATGAACTATAAATAAAAATTTCTATCATCATATCTTAATATATATCTGCCGAGTAGCCTGTGGCCCAACGGCATAAGTCTCCCACATAATGTGGGAGGTCAGAAGTTCGAGTCCTAACGGACTCCTGATGTACATGTGTATATAAAAAAATATATATATATCTAAAAGAGTTGTGAATTCATATATACCTAACAAAAGCTTGTATCATTGGTGAGAATATGATGATTTCATAATTTAAAATGATAATATCGTTGTGTAGGATTTGGTAGTTCACAACCCAATGAGTGACATAACATGAGCAAGAACAAAAACATTCATCGTCCATTTGTATATTTATTTGGATTGTAAGTTATATTTGAAATTAAAATGTCAAAGTAAACTAACGTCAGGATATATGATTCAATAATTCATAATCTAATTAAATATGTACTTAATTAAGTAGCATATATGATATATGACATAAGACATAAAACAGGTTTAAAGAATATGCTTGTCATCCATTTTAGTTTGTAACTAAATGAATTGTGAATTTTGTACACACTTAGAGTTCATTTGCTTGTATATTAATAGGATTGAATGTTATTAATAATTGTAAGATGCGTCATTTAGAAAATATATTATTATCATTTAATATTTTATTTTTTAAAATTATTATTTATTATACCCTAATCTTAATTAATTAATTCTTCTTCTTCTTCTTCTTCTTCTTCTTTAACCAGTGGCGGATTTACAGCCACATATGTGGGGTCAATTGACCCCACTTGCTTTTTATTTTTTATTTTTTTTATATGTATATATATTTATATAGAAATTATGGATATATAGTATTTTGACCCCACTTAATGTCAAAATGACCCCAGCACAGTTGGTCGACGGTTGGTGAAATTTTCGTTGCTTTTTCTGATTGTCACTACAAGTGTAGAGAGAGCTTTCTCGGCGATGAAATTTATCAAAACTGATTTGCGGAACCGACTAAATGATGACTTACTTAATGATTGTTTGATAACTTATAAAGAAAGAGAAGTATTTATGAGCATTTCAAATGATAATATTATGACAACGTTTCAGAATATGAAAACTCATCGAAAACAATTGGATTAATGTATTTAAGTTTTATTTTTATTAAATATTAATTATTTTAAATTTATTTTTTATTAATATTTTGACCCCACTTAACTAAATTCCTAGATACGCCACTGTCTTTAACATACCCTAGTCTTAATACAATCAATTATTTGGCTACTTGAAATTATTGTAAAATGTCAATTTTATCCATCATCTTTTTTCATGATTCAATTATCTTTATTGGAAGGATTTGAATTTTTGCTATTCATGCCGTAACTACGTTTCTATTTATTTTTTTTAGTAATTTCTAATTTATAATTACTTAGAAAAGAGTTGATTTTATTTTTGAAAAATAATTAGTTTTCAAATTTTATAAAATCTTATACTTATTTCACGAATTGAATTATTTTTTATTTGATATTCTTATAGAATTTAATTTGTAATTTTGTAAAAGTAAAATTTATATCAAGTGTAGATTTATGTTTGAAAAGTATTGTTAATTTTTCAATATATATATATAATTAGAATTTAGTTATGAAATATTATCATCATGGATGACATATATTTTATATAAAAAAATGGTTCTTAGTTAAATATTGTATAATAATAGTTTTGATTGTGAAAGTAAATCTAGTATTCTGTTAAAAACTTAGTTACATAAACCAAGTCTTAGTTATATATATATATATATATGATATGAGATTAGCCCATTAAGGCCTTGAAAGCAAAATAAACTTATTGGGCCTAGTTTAGTTTCGCCCTAGAGGTTGAGATACGCTTATATCATTGCACCTTATGCAGTCAAGCCCAAAAGTAGAGGTGACAATTTGACTATCAAGGTCGAATAAGCCAACCTAGTAAGCAAATCCAGGTGTTTAGCGACTAATGATGCAGTTTGCACCATCCCATCCGCCACATCAAATGCACCTCAACCACTTGTCCATTTGTATTTAATATTGTGATTGCGTGTCACCTCCGCCATTAATGTTGTCGCATCCGCATTTAATGACAACACAGTCTCCCCCTCTATGGAGCTCAGTGGTCGGCACAATAAACAGTTGCAAAGCATGGGCTTTGTTCGAAATGATCAAGTTTGCCCTTGTCAGCTGAAATTCCGCTAGGAGCTTGTTGAGGCGATTCTCATCTTTTCACCAATGAACATATGCTATAAATACTCTATTCTTTGAAATCCAAAGGTAAGATATTCATTCTCAACCAAGCCGTTACTCTGCTCATTTCACTTCGTAATTCAATCCAGAACTGACTTGATCATTGGAGGGTCTTAACCGAGAACCATCTCGATTAGCCTGACGTTTGCTACTTGGTTGCAGGTTCCAACCCACACCATCTTTCAGGTCGAAAAGCCCCACATGCTATATTCGTTACCATCTTTTAGGTCGAAAAACAGTGTGTACCCGCTTAATCATCAACAATATATATATAAAGTTATATATTTAAACATTCACGTGTCATTCTATATATGTGAAAATGTTTAAGCATATATAAAAAAAACCAGTACACAAAAAATATATAGGGGTGATTCCAAAATTATTAATCAGGTCAATGTGTTGAAATACATAATCTCAATATTTTAAAATAAAATATTGAACTTTTATTAATTATGAGTTTTTATTCATACAAATCAGAATTCAATTATATTAAATTACATATCTATCTTATACAATTCTTACGAATACACGAAACTTTAAAAAAAAATCTATCATCTACTTAATTAAACAATTTCACGAGAATTAAAAGGTGAAGATAAATTCTTGTCATTATGCACAAAATGCTGCCATGTTAATCTATACTCTAATCATCCAACAAAAATCAATAGAGCACCATTTTGTTTTCAGCCATTGTGATGATATAATTTTCATCTCAGGCCAAGGGAATAAATTGTTATTCCAAGACAACATCAACAATACTATACGTACATCATTGATTCGCCTTGAATTAATTTTTAAGAAATCATGTAACAAATTTATTTGGATAAGATTTAATAATTATATACTTTCGTATCATCAAGACTGACTAGCTCATATTATATATATATTTTTTATTTTTTTAACAAAACCCCAATTCTCGACAATAAAATAATATAGTATAAAATTAATTTAATTTTAATCGAAATTAAACTTAATTTACAAGCGAGTTGGCAAACATTAAAAATTGGCCAATTGTATCTTGGAGATATCAACGGCAAATGCGGATCGATCGTTTTAATCAAATATATTAAATGGAGGGCTTCTCCACAAAATGAAGCCAATCATATATATATCAAGATCTTTAAAGTTTGGAATTGCCTTCCCACCCTTAATTTTATTTCGTAAGAACTTGCAATATATTTTAGTGTCTATAAATTATTGTAGCTAATAGTAAAGAAATTGTTGAAAATATATTTCGTTTTTATTTTTATACATACACACATCAGGATTCCGTTAGGGCTCGAATTCGAACTCCTAACGTTAGGGCTTGAATTCCTGACCTCCCACATTATATGGGAGATTTATGCCGCTAGGCCACAGACCACTCGACTTGAAAATATATTTCGTTTGCTAATATGTACTTCCAATATGTGGTGTATTAATGCACTCAATTATTTTTGAACAAATTATTATTTGTGGTTAATTAATCATATCAAGATATCAACAATTAATTTAACAATTGACAGAACCAACGGTGCCAGACCAACCATATAATGATATAACTTAAAAACCGACAATAAAATAAACAAATTGGATAATCTTCTTCTTCTTCTTTTTTCTTTTTTCTTTTTTTTTTTTTTTTGCGCTAAATGAGGGTTTTCAAACGTAAATCTTGCTATTAACTTGGACAATACCTCATCAGCACAAACTATAGGAGCCATTGGTAAATATTTATTGATTACTATTTAAAGTAGCTGGCTTGAAAGTTTACCACGCACATGCTATTCACTTAGAAAGTATTAATTGGCTAAACTTAATAAAAAAAATTAAAAACTCATACATCTTATTGTAAAGATAAGCTATTGAATTATTTGAATAAAATAAAATATTAAAATTTATAAGATATTAATTAGTACGAAAAATTTAATAATTACTTTGATTAAAATTAAAAATTATTAAAGTATTAAAAATAAATTATAAACTAACTATATATTTTTATTTATTTATACACACGTATGTATATGAGGAATCCGTTAAGACTTGCACTCCTAACTTCCCATATCATATGAAAAATTTATGTCATTGAACTACAGATCACTTGACTATGAATTAACTACATTATTTTAAAAGAGGTTATAAGGTTGTTACATGGTCTCACAGGACCTAGTCACCACATTAAGGCAAGCCTCAAAATCCGCATATCAAAATAAATAGAGGGACGGACGGTTGAATACTTTGCAAAGCAGCCACACCGCAGGCAATTACATTATATCCGATCCCGTTGACTATTTCTATGTCAATAAATAAATAAACCTGAATTTTAATTTATATCCACGAAAACATCTACGATCCCTCTCCTTCGTCTTTCTCCAACCAATATCAGCTTTTTGTTACCTACAAATACCCCCAGACTTTCCACTGGATCTTCATCACTTGCAGACATTATTATTTATTGTTTTATCTCTTCGAATAAAGTAATTTGTATATAGTAAATACTGTCAAGGCCCCAAAAATGGAGCTTTTTCCAAAGAGTAGTGTGATCAGTTGGGCTTTGCCAGTTTTGTTGTTATGCTCTTTAGCATTGTTGAATAATAATGGCGTCGAAGCGTCCCACAAGGTTTTCCTTCGCCTGCAAACTGCGCCTGCCGTTAGTGTGAGGAAACTGCACAGAACTGGATATCATTTTCAGCCACCCAAACATTGGATTAATGGTAATTAATCCCCCATTCTTCTCTCTTTGTTATTAATTTCTGTGTGTGTTTTTGGACGTATATGATAAGTTTTCTTTCATATTTGTGCATTAAAGAATGAAATGGTGACATGCATGATGGTATTGAGTTTATAAGTTATTGGGATTGGTGTCTCAATCAGATCTCAAGTTCAAACTTAGTTTTGAACTTTTCTTGATTGGATATATATATATATATGCATATATATGTAGCATGCATATTTTTTAAGGTTGGAATGGTACCAATATATATGAGCTGTTCTTGTGTTGATATATTGCCTGAATCATATATATATTTCATCAATGATAGGACAGTACTTGTCCTATATATGCAATGCAGTGGGATATTTAGGTAAAGAACATTAACTGTATATGAAAGTTGAATAATATTGAGAAAAATGAATAAAGAAAGAAGTATTTAAGTATCACATTCCACCATTTAACCTACATTTCAAACAAGTTAATCGAATGGTCAATTAGTTCAACAATATTGTTCTCATACTTATTTGTGAGCAGTTTAGACTGAATTCAAACGTTAACAAACCCTTAATTTGTGTAAATATTGTGTGAACCTACATTTTTGTAGAAAAACTATCTAGATTTATTAACTAAACGGTATTGATTAATATCTTTCGACTTTTTAATTTCACAATCTCCAAGTAATTGACAGAACACTTGTACTTATAAATTATCGGGAAAAAATGTCAGGGAATCAAATTCTACATAATAATCATCAATATCTGGGAAATTAGCATGTGATAGATCTTAATGCATGTTTAGAATTTGCAGTTGTATATGTGTAGGTTTTGCAGTTTGCATGCATGCATTAATATGATGAACACGGAGCTAATCTATGGTCCCAAGCACAAATTGCAGAATCTTGTCTTTAAGAGGAGGGATTAGGAGGGGACAAAAAGGAACATTAACACTTATGTTTGGTTAAAGGATTTTGATGGGCAAAAGAAAGGAAAACTTGGAGGAAAATATAATTGATTTTAGAAAAATGAGTTTTCCTAACAAAATGGTGAGAAAAATGAAGAAAAAGTCCATTTGATCTCTCTCTTTTTTTTTTTCAACATATTCATCTTCCATTCTTTTCTTCATTATTTTTTTTACAACCAAACAAGTTTGAAATTTTATATTTCTTTACTTTTTTTTTTTTTTTTTCCCTAATATTTTTCTTTCCTAAACCAAACATATTGTAAGAAGAGGGAGTAAGGAAAAGTTAATAATAGATTAAAGAGAGTAATGCATTAAAGAATGATTAGGCATCAATTAAGGTATATATTGTTATTCAATTTGACTGCTTTATTGACGACTTATGTTTCTTTTTCACATGACCCGGCCCGACCTGACCCGTTGTGATACAACGAACCAACATCAGATCCAAATGGTTAGTACTTCTCTTTCTTTTTTTCTCTTTTACTATTTTCACAATTGATTTGTATATGGCAATGTAATTTCTCATACTTCATTTCCTCAATGTTCTTTTAACTGCAGGACCAATGTACTATAATGGAATCTATCACCTCTTTTATCAGTATAACCCTAAAGGTGCTGTCTGGGGCAATATAGTTTGGGCCCATTCAGTCTCAAAGGACTTAATCAGCTGGAAAAAAGTAGAGCATGCAATTTTCCCGTCAAAGCCCTTCGACAAATATGGCTGCTGGTCTGGTTCAGCCACAGTCCTACCCGGAAAAAAGCCCGTTATTCTCTACACAGGAATAGTTGATCAAATTAACACACAGGTCCAAAACTATGCCGTCCCAGCTAACCTATCCGACCCATATCTCCGGGTGTGGGTCAAGCCCGATGACAACCCGTTGATCGTTGCTGATGAGTCCATTAACAAGACCTCTTTCCGTGACCCGACAACTGGTTGGTTGGGCAAAGATGGGCACTGGAGAATTACCATAGGCAGCAGGAGAGGGGATACAGGGGTCTCGTATTTGTACAGGAGCAAAGATTTTATGAAATGGGTCAAGGCCGAGCATCCATTGCATTCTACTGAAGGGACTGGGAACTGGGAATGCCCGGATTTCTTCCCGGTATCCGTTTCTGACAAAAATGGGTTGGATACTTCTGTGATGGGCCCCAATGTAAAGCATGTGTTCAAAGTGAGTCTTGATGTCACGAGATATGAGTATTATACTCTGGGCACATATAACCCTGAAGAGGATAGGTATATTCCCGATGAAGACATGGTTGATGGCTGGAATGGCTTGAGATATGACTACGGCAATTTTTATGCCTCAAAGTCATTCTTTGATCCAAGCAAGAACAGAAGGATCTTGTGGGGTTGGGCTAATGAGTCTGATACTACTGACAATGATGTCAAGAAGGGTTGGGCTGGTATCCAGGTATACATCTTGTTTGTTAATCAAAAGCTATTCTCTTGGAATTCTTGATTTTCATATGCTACAATTATATACTCTTTTCGTTTTTCTTTTCAGCTAATCCCACGTACAATTGTGCTTGATCCCAATGGCAAGCAATTGCTGCAATGGCCTATTGAGGAAGTAGAAACTCTAAGAGGGAACAAGGTGGAATTGAGCAACAAGAAGCTCTCCGAGGGAGAAAAGGTCGAAATCAAAGGAATTACAGCTGCACAGGTATTATATTTCATCAAATATGCTTTCTTGTTTTGCTGTTGAAGCTGTAGAAATTGTACTAATTGTATATACATGGCAGGCCGACGTTGATGTAACCTTCTCGTTCGATAGCTTGGACAAGGCTGAGCCCTTTGATCAAAGTTGGGATAGATATGATGCACAAAAGCTCTGCGGCCAAAAGGGATCAACAGTTCAAGGTGGATTAGGACCATTTGGGCTCGTCACATTGGCTTCACAAAACCTAGAGGAATACACCCCTGTCTTTTTCAGAGTTTTCAAGGATCAAAACAAGCATATAGTTCTTCTGTGCTCTGATGCATCAAGGTATATGTTCTTGAATAAGATTAATTAACTATATTTCGAAAATTCTTCAAACAGTTATAGTACATATCTCATCTAATTTCTCTTTTTTCTTATGTCGACAGATCGACCTTAATGAATGGCAAAACCTCTATGAAGGATGGAAAAGATGCAGACAGATCCTCATTTGCAGGATTTGTGGATGTAGACTTGAAAGAAAAGAAGCTCTCTCTCAGGAGTTTGGTATGAATATTTCATATATACATTCTTGGTTGTCTAGTTTACCAAATATCTCTGATATACTAGTGTAGGTTTTTAACCATGGCTAAATATTTCTTGCAGATTGATAATTCTGTTGTGGAGAGCTTCGGCGCCTTAGGAAAGACTTGCATTACCTCCAGGGTTTATCCTACTCTGGCAATATATGGAAATGCACATCTGTTTGCATTCAACAATGGCACTGAGGCAGTCAAGATTGACAGTTTGAAAGCCTGGAGCATGAATAATCCTAAGCAGATGAACCACTGAAAGATGGACTATTTTGCTTAGTTTCTTTTTCCCATTTGTATTCTATTTCAGTTTGTTTTGAAGTTTGAATTAGTTTCTTTTCCTTTTTGTATGCTCTTCAGTTTGTTTTGAATTTTGGAATAAGTCTTGTACAGACATGTTAATTAGTTTTTATGAATATATGGATGGATTTTGTCTTTAATTATACATGGATTATGTTTGAGTGAGAAAAATAATTTTTGTGTAGGTTTATTGCATATATCCACTAGTCTTTGGAGCATATATAATTTTTTTGGGAAAAGTTACACGACCTATCATCCAATTCTTAACAATTGATTCTTTCATCATTTTTCTACTCATACACATCTGACAACTTAAAAATACAGGCATGAACTTGGTTCAGTAAACTCACCATTGGATCCCCTTCTTTTAAGTCTCACAATATTTGCTCTAGCTACAGCAAAGCTGAAAAGCAATTCATGAATTTTCACCTGCCGAAAGCCTCAGCCATGACTAACTTTCACAGTAAGACGGCAAAGTAAATTTAGCAGCGTAAAAGATGATGCAACTGAAATGACAAAATTTGGGGGATGATGAAAATCACCACCTGGCCAAAATGGATGTCATTATCTGAAAGAATCACATATAGCAATCAGGTAGCATGCAGTTTAACTATTCTGAACCGAATACAATTTTTATTCTTAAGCAGCCACAGCCACAGCCACAGCCACATGCAATTCATTATATAGTTACAATGTGGTAGGAGTAGAATACGAATTTGGAGTAAAAAATAATACTGTCTTGCTGAAATGGACTTGCAATATGAAGTTACAGCTAAAGCAATCTATAATCTAGCTCACCTTTATTCTTTGCAACCTTTAATTTATCATCTTAAGCAGACCTAACTATACCCAAATTCATCATTTATTATTTCATTTATCCATTTTGTATCAATCAATATGGAGAGTAAAGCATTTTGAGTCTATTTCCATGTGCTAATTGTAAGTTAAACAAGATAGCAATGAACAGAAACCAACTTTAACAAAATGATCTCATTTTGTCCAAATCACCATTCTCAAGCATCCCAAGCACTCAATTCTCAAATAGTTGAAATAGCAAATGATTGGTCGAAACTCAGAAGTATCATTCTACAAGACAAATGTCAAAAATCAACTTCGTCACATTGTTAAAAACTCAATAATTTCACCATATTTATTTCATGATAGCACCAAAAAATTCAATTGGAACATGCATAAAAGCACAGATCGAACAAATAAACCAACTTGAGTTCTACTATGGTACCCAGCAGTCTTGCCAACATACAGAAGCCTAGCATCAAGTCCAACCAAATTCAACACATCATTAGATTCCACCCTATCTTACAACAAGAGATCAACACTCTCTAATTAAGGATGGAGTTGGCATCTAGATATTGATAGCATCTGTAAGTTGGTGTAAGTTATTGTGTATATAATATCCTAAGCAACATATATAGTTTTAGTGACGAATCTGAATAAGAAAATAAATTCTTTTGCAATGCAGATTTCTAACTGTTTCAGGTCTGAAAAACATATATTACCAATTTGTTTTGAGAGAGATGTAAAATTCAAAAATTTATTGTGTATATGTTTTCTTTAGAGCAAAAATAGAAAGAAGGCTTGCCAGCAACCTATCTTACTCACCGTTACCTTCGTCTCCGAGTTACGTGTGCACTTCAAATAATCTATCTTCGTTTAGCAAACAAACTTTGTAGATCTTTTCCGACAACTTAGTTGTAAGCTGTCTTTAATTCTCCTCTAGTTAACTCAACGGCTGCGCCAGAGGAATGACTTGGGCTTTTATTCTTCTTCGTTTTCTCTTTTTGTTTTTCCAAACTATAAGAGTTTTGTGGAGAAAAAGGTGTTGTAAGGATAATTTGAAAACAATCCCTCCATAGTCCCATGAAGCGTTAATTTAATGTAGCTTAAATTAATTGATTTTAATTTAATTGTTATTTTTTATGAAAATACATTAAATTAATATAATACATTTCTTAAGTTGATTGAAAAGACTTAGTTAATTAAGTTCAATGTAATTATTGCTTTGATGAGATCAATTGAATACATTGAGCTTTGCACTAGTTCACTTAGAAAAGAATAATCTTTGCTGCTCTGATTTATTACGGGTACCCCTTCCTCCAAGCATATGCCAGAGGCTTAATTCTAGTCCAACTCTAATGAATCTTGCTCAGGCATTAGCATACCATAAAATGTATGAACTTCCATTCAACCTTCTTTATTTACAGCTCAGATCCTTTGTTCCAATTGATATTTCATTTTCTATTTCAATTCATGAAACCATCCCAAACTGCATTAAATATTACACTTGACATATATCTGTGAAGCCAAAAAAAAAAAAAAAAAGGATGAAACCTATTAAATGTATTGCCATATAGCAAAACATATGCCTACAACGACTTAGGCTCGTTTAATATTTTGGTTGCAGGTGTTATGAAGAGATGTCACTTCAAGAAATGCAAGCAGTGCAGGAGCAACAAATTATTCAAAACCTTTCTGATACCCTTCGAACTAATCTGCGTTTGTAGTTTTATCTAAATTTTTTGGCTGAAATTTTTTATTTTATTCTATAGAAGTAGTTCTTTTCCTTGGTAACCCTTTCTTTTCTTTTCCTTTTTTTTGTTTTTTTTTTTGGGGGGGGGGGGGGGGGGGGGGTTGGGGATGGTGGTGTAATTTCATATGCGCCGGCTACACTATCTGGGATCCTGCTGTATGTTTCAATGGTCCAATAAATAGGTTTATCATTATGGTTGTAAAGACTGGGCTGTTATTCTGCTTTTGTAATGATTTTTTAAAACCATTTTGGTATTGTAAAATTTTCAAGCATTATTTGTTTTGTTATTTAGTAACAACTATTGATTTTGGTACACTTTACTTGTGTCTTCAATTTTCAAAAACTTAAATACAAAACGCCTCATTAGATAGACATTAATTTTAATTAACCTAAAGAAGTAAAACATTTTTCTGTGGATATAAGATTTATATTTTGTGAATTCAATAATTAACATTTTAACAAATTTAATACTACAAACATTTATTAGAAGCCCAAATCTCAATAAGTTTTTGTTAAGTAGTAAAGAAAATATTGATCAATGTAATAATTTAATATTGAGGCAAACAAATAATAATTAGTAAATTTTCAATTGAAGTCCAAAAAAGCTTAAGCAGAGAAAATAGGAGAATGGTTTTGGATTTTTTTTTTTTTTTTGAATTTTTCTACTTTAAAATTAACATAAGATGTTTACGCTAACGTGTGGCAACAAGTTATTAATATATGTATATCTATTTAATATTATAAAAAACCAATTACTATTTTATATGTCTTTAATTCTTTTGTGGTTTATTATAACCTTAGCCAAAATATTTTTAAATTTAAAAAGAGGTTTTAATTAAAGTTAATTAAGTTCATATAAAGTTAAGACTTCTGTGGAGTTTAAAGTTGGTCTATTTATATGGTTGCAAATTTATGATTGTTTTCAATAAATTATCTTATTTTGAATTATTTGATTTTTTGTTGATTACAATGATCACATAACCTTTTTTTTTTTTTTATCAATTTAAAATTTTATTGCAACACATTCTCTATTTTGCATAATTGTTTTGCGATTTTATATAATGCTCCATGTTATTTCGTTAAGAGTTTATTCATATATCTTGGGGTTATCTATCATTTTTTTGAGTTAGCATGTAGTATTTCAATATTTCTATTCAATTATATTCACCTTTATGTAGTTCTACACTTTTTTCATCTATCAAATCAATGGTAACTTATAATTGTTTTTTTATCTTGAAAACTTTTATCATTTTAGGATATTCTAAATCATAAATGAATTCAATACATGTACAATTTTAATTTTAAATAACTAAGTAAACTTAAAAAATGAGTGTTTGTAAAATAAGATTGAACAACAATTTTTATTCCAAAATTAATTTAATTGTGATAACGAAACATGTAATAAATTAAACTCATTAGGTTAAAATATTTATTTTACAAGATGCAAAATCCTCAATTTTAAATTTTAAAAGTAGAAAAATTCAAAAATTGAAATTAAAATAAAAATGAAAGTAAGAAACCATTCTCCTATTTTTCTCTAGTTAAGCTTCTTTTGGGCTTCACCCAAAAATTTACTAATTATTTTCTGTTTGCCTCAATATTAAATTGTTACATTAATCAACATTTTCTTTACTATTTAACAAAAATGTATCAAGATTTGGGCTTCTGATAAATGTTTGTAGTATTAAATTTGTTAACATGCTAATTATTAAGTTCACAACATATAAACCTTATAGCCACATAAAAATGTCTTAATGTTGGACAAATAAAATCAAATAATAATAGTTAAATAATCCAAGAATGGCCTAGAAGGAAAAACCCAAAAAATTTAGTGGGTAAAAATAATTCGGATTAAATTGAGGGAGAGAAGTAACTGATCCAATAAAAATGTCCTAGAAGGTTTTAATGGGTAAAAATAATTTAGTATTAATTTTCTGTATTGAAAATTTTAACATAAATAAAAAGTTTTACATTTTTAACTATTATGAAATTGTCTATTAATTTAATATTTTTTTTCATTTTAAGTTGTCATCGAATATCTATTTTTATCAATGGTAGATGTATTAAATTATACCAAATTTCAAATTATAAATTATAAAGTTATACTTTCATGTAAAATGATGATAAAATATTAGCTTCATACATTATTCAAGCGCCACAAATTTAGAGGCAAAATGTGAAGGAATTAAGTCATTTTGAGTGAGCTATAGTACCAAAAAAAGCTCATGCATAGCAGCAACAAATTTATGCAATTTAATCAATAAATCATTAAAAACCTGGGATAAATCTAATCCAAATCACTACTAAAAAAAACTGCTTTTTGCGACAGAAAAAATCCGTCGCAAAATCTTCGATTGCAAAATTTTGCGATGGATTTTGCTACGAACTTTTCTATTGCAAATCTGCAATGGTAATTTCCGTCACAAAATAGTAATTATAATTAAAAAATAAATTTTGCGATGGATGTGTAATTTTTAAAAAAAACTTTTTAAAATTTTGCGATGGAAATTTCCATCGCAAAATTTTAAAAAGTTTTTTTTAAAAATTACACATCTTATCAAATTAAAGCCTATAATTACCCAATATCAATAATTCTTTGCATTACATACTAATCATCCCATACACCAATATTTAATTATTATTTTACACAAAATCATAATAATTTTATATCACAATAAAAATCAAGCCCAATAATATAAAATTGTTCAATATATAAATCAAGCCCTAACTAAAATATAAAATTTACAAAATAATGCCAAAAAAATTATCTTAGAAGGCTTATACTAAATTTTAATGCCTTGAGATATCCAAGCATGCAATATTAAAACAAAACAAAATTACAATAATGAAAAATAGAAACATAAACTAAACTAATAGACAATTCAACATAATAAACCAATATATAATTCAATACATAATCAAATCATAATCGAGCACCTAATTCATAAAATATAAATTCAAACCCTAATCAAACATATAATTTACAAAATATAAATCTAACAAAATGTAACAAACAATTTAATGTAAATGCATAATCTAACACATGTAAGTCTAACACATTATTCAATATAACCAAATATACATCTCATCATAAACCAACATATAATTTAATATAAGTCCAACATATAACTCAAATCCTAATCGCACAAATAATTCACAAAATATAATTCTAACAAAATCTAACACATAATTCAATATAAATTCAAAATCTAAACACATATAAATCTAATACATAATTCAATATAATCAAACATGCATTTCATCATAAACCAACATATAATTTAATATAAGTCCAATATATAACTCAAATCCTAATCAAACATATAATTCACAAAATATAAATCTAACAAAATCTAACACATAATTCAATGTAAATGCATAATCTTAACACATATAAATCTAATACATAATTCAATATAATCAAACATGCATCTCATCATAAACCAACATATAATTTAATATAAGTCCAACATATAACTCAAATCCTAATCACACATATAATTCACAAAATATAAATCTAACAAAATGTAACACATAATTCAATATAAATATATAATCTAAACACATATAAATATAATATATAATTCAATATAATCAAACATACATCCAACATAAATCAACATATAATTTAATATAATCTTTTGAAAACTTAAATTTAAAAGTTAAACGAGTAACATCTAATTTGATATAGACTATATGGATATAGATATAGATAATAGAAAACTTTTGGTGTATAGTGTTCAACCATATAAGATATCTATTGATAATCCAATTTTAATTTGTTTATCATTACATCAAACATATCCAAGTAGATAAAAATGCCAAAGATTTAATATGATTAATGATACATTCTATCGAAAATTCCCTTAAATAGAATACTTCAAACTACCTAAAAAACAAGACTCAACAAAATGTAAAGCATTACTTCAATTAAAAACAACTTATAATATTTATAAACACATATTGAATCAAAAAATTGGATATATGTGTCTTACTATAACAAAACAACATATATTATAATTTACAAAGTAATTATCAATCTAAAATTTTCTTACAAGTGCACATATTTATCCATAAATCATAATTCCATAAACTAAAATTAAAATTTATAAACTTAATACAATTCAACATATACTAACATAAAGTTTAACTCATTCAAAATAGAATTTTGAATTCACATAAAAACATAAATCTAATATAATAAAACAACATTTAATACATAAATCAAATTTAAACTAACATAATTTAATCTAATATATAAATTAAATTTAAACTAGCATTTACAACTAATAATATTCGTAAACACATAATGACACATAAACACTCCTTCTTATACCCATCATCATCATACAAGCAATTAAAAACCAATCAACAACAAATGAGAAGGATACATCACTTCTCCCAACATTCCATCCTCTTTTCTAATTCCACCAATTCTAAATACATACCTTAACTAAATACATAAATGCATAAGTCAAATTTTAACTAAATAAATCATAATTACACAAATTACCTTAATTAGTGGGCTAATGCAAAATATAGGCTCTCCAAACCTAAAATAATAAATAAACAAAAAACCATTAGCATTTTTTAAAACTAAAACAAATTTTTCAAAAGAAAAAAATAGGAAAAAAAATAAAAAAAAATTACTAGATCTAGCCACCAGCCAGATCTGGCCAGCTGTTGGCCGCACCGCAGTTGCTGGGCCACCAGGTGCGCGGCCAGCAACTTGTTGGCTGCGACCGGCCGGCAGCCACAATAAAGAAGAAGAAAATTAAAGGGGGAAAAAAAAAAAAGAAAGATGGAAAGGGGAGATGCAAGTGTATGTCCAAGTGTGTGTGTAGATGGGGGAGGTAGGGTTTATTTCCCCCACCCACCTAATTTTATTTTATTTTATTTCCTTTTTTGGTCGCAAAACTTCAATTTTGCGACGGAAAAAAATCCATCACAAATTCACTGAAATTTCAAAAAAAATTTCAATGAATTTTATTTCCATTGCAACTTTAATTTTGTGATGAAAATAAAATATGTCGCAATTTTTTTTAAATTTTTAAAAAATTAAAAAAAAATTGCGACACATTTTATTTCCAACTCAAAATTGAAGTTTTGCGATGGAAATAAAAATCCGTGGCAGATTGTTTTAAATTTAAAAAAAATTGTGATGGATTTTATTTTCGTCGCAAAATTGAAGTTTTGCAACAGAAAAATTCATCGCAAAAAGCCAAAATTAATTTTTTTAAAAAATTGCCATTTTGCAACCGATTTTTTTGTGACAGAAAATCCGTTGCAATTTGCGACGAAAATTTCCATCACAAATCGCAATTTACTTTTTAAACCATTCAGGAAAACACCCATTAATAATACATGACACATCACTCTCTCTTTTTTGATTTTGATAACTTGAGCTCTCTTCTTCTCTTTCTTCTTTAACTCTATAAGTGTCTTTTCATCATCATCAGAATTGTGGATGTTATTTTACTTCTTCTTCTTCTTGATGATTTTCTTTCTTTTGCTTGTCATCTCTTCTTTTCCACTCATGTCGCCTTCAAGTTCAATTATCTTATTCTTTCTTGAAATTCGGTCAGATATCATTCTTGTTCCTTTTTTTACTTCAAGACATATCTTTTCAATTGCATCTGCTACAATCTTCAGTTGTCCATTGGTTGTTGACATATTGTTGTTCAATATAATGAGAAAGTGAAAGTCCTCCAATGCTTGTAGGCTTAATACTCTATAATACTTTGATTCATTTTCTCCCTGTAAAATAAATTATGTTAGTAAATTCAGAATTTTTTTTTAAATGATTCAAAAAGATCACAATGAGTACTGGCTTCACATGTTCTATTGATTTTTTATACTCATTTACTGGGCATCCAATGTAGACAGTCGCCGCCTCTTCAAACAACGTAATAATTGCACTTTCTCCATTTTGTGTGACATGTAAGATGACTCTGTACCTGAAATTAATTCTACATTTCATCATATGTTATATATATATACACAATTTGTTATTCTTGTTTTTTTGTATATATCTATTACCTTGATATTTTTCTGCATCTTTATTGTTGCATTTTGTGCAAGTTGATTTTTCTTTAGTCTTCGAGATTGATGACATGCATTTTTTGCATGAATCATACCACACATATGATTTGTTTTCAACCCTCTCAATAACACCTTTGAAACAGTAAGTTGCACCCTATGGAGATAATACTAAGTATTTGAGTATAGTCTGTATACATAAATGAGTATGTGCAATTGATGTGTTGTATGATACCTTCGACAGCAAATCTTTGTTGCATATTAATTCATGAAGAGTCACTTCTTTTGCTGCTTTCATTCTCCACTTCATTGTTTTTTCTTCAATCTTCAGTGGGTCATTATTTTTCCTAACCTGCATGATATTGAAAACAAAAATTTGTATTATTTGAATATAAAATTAATTATTTGGATTGTACTTTTAGTATTTTTATTTCGTGCACTTACCATTGTAGGAGAGAATGAATTCCTTCATAAGTTGGTTCTATATGCAATGTTGATGCTGATGTTGTTTGCAATTGTAATTCCCCTAATACAAATTTAAATGATAGCAAGTGTTTATGTCATTTTCTTGTTTGTTGGAATAATTATTTTTCACAACAAGAACAACACCTAGATATTGTTTTACAGTCACATTTGTAATTGCAACAATTGGATTTTGATTGAGGATTTGTTGTAGTTCTTCTCCTTCATACTTTGCCAAATCTTCCCAAAGACAGATTACAACGGGCTGGAATCTATACAATAACAAAGATAATATTACTGCAATTAGTTTATTCTTTTATAAAACCATGTAAGTAGTATTTATTGGATTGTTATAAGTTAACCTACTCTTTGTCCATTATAGTTATCTCTCTAACATCTTTGGTTGCTCCCCTTGATATGGTTGTTGTCATGCATTGCTTGACCTTGATGAGTACTCCACAAACATCTGCAAAAGTAATTTGAGGTTAAAATTTCTTGTAATAACAAATATGTACTAATCCATAATAATCTACCAAAAAAATTATTTATACTAATAAGTTCTCTGTCTTGAACTTTTGTATCTATGTTTTTGAAGTCCACAAAATTACAATTGAGATTATCTTCACCAATTGGTTCGTTAGCTTCTTTCACATAGGTATATTTCTTTAGTATCAATTCAATTTGTGGATGCGCATTGAAATAAAGTGGGTTACACTTTTGCACAATTCCATTAGATATGATGTGCATCTTGTGTAGCGAGAATGAGCCATCAAAATATCAGAGGTCATCATTGAAAATCACTACTCTAATTCTTGTACCCTGCAAATGTTTTTGCTTCAATTAGAGAATATAAGTTTGTAGGAAAATATACTTTTTATGGTTGTTGTACTTACTTCATTGTCCATCATTATCATTTTTTTCATTCTTGATGAAAAATTCGCTCAACAACTTATTTGATTGCCAACTCGTAAATCCCTTAATTGGAGTGTCCGTGATTTTTGATTTATCTCCAACTTTCTAATCAGAATCGTTGAAATCTGCGGCATAATTGCTTGTTTTTTTTGCATTTTGAGAAATAAAAGACCCAAAGAGACATTTAAAAAATTCATGGAAATATTATGTTGTTATAGTTCTATACACATACATAAGTATAATGAAACATAAGATGGAAACTAAAATCATAGGAGAAGTATCTTGTTGTTTTACTGACTCTATGGTATAGCACTTTTATAGAAAACAATCCACCAGTCTGTATTCTTTATAAGCCTTCTTTTTCCTTCTTCTATATCCCTATTCATTCCCCTCCAAATTATTTTTGTTACTTGTGCTTATTTATCTATCCTAATCATTGTTTCAAAAGTACTTTCCTGTAAAAGCTAGCATAATACGCTATAGCAAACAATTATGAATTTGGGACTAAAAAACAAGAGAAAAAAACTAAATGCTACCAACCAATACACACAACGGACCACACATCAAATTTGTTGTAGGCAATAACACACTATTAATACTCAGTTCAGCTGCCAAAACTAAAGTTCACTATGTTTAGGTTAACTTAATTGCCATGTGGGCAGCCACTCTGGTTGTCATAAGCCAGATTTAGGCAGCAACAAACAATACCGTTTCAGCGCCCACACGGCCACAAAGGTCTAAAACATAGTTGAAACACACATATAGATTTACACACTGATTCTCATAACAAAGCAGTCCCATAATTCTTCAAGACAGCAACATGATTCATGAAATAATATTGATCATGAAATTTATAAAACATAAACAAAGGGGATGATGGTGAGGATGATAGCATTTTATCGAAAGAAGAAGAGGATTTCACAAAAAGAAGAGTAGGAATTTTTGATAAAATCATGGAATTCTACTTTTAACAATTGATTGACAAATACAGCATGTGGACTTTACCTTTTCCATGTCTTAAATGAGTCCTAATCGAATGGGCCCAACACGATACATATAATTCATTATTAATTTTTTTTCCCCTCGCTTTGCATTGGAAAAAGTACTTCAAAATTACCATAACATGTGTTCTTGTATAACACAATATAATTGAAAGTCACAACACTTTAATACTTTAGGTTATGGTATAATCACTTTTAAAAGATAATGTTAGAGAAAGAAATGATCATTTATGAAGTAAATGGGGGGGGGGGGGGGGGGAATTTAAACAAGGTTGTAAAAACTGCTAAGTTAATGAAGTACTTCTATTTCTCCATCACTTATTATTAGGATGTGAAAAGCAAAGGTAATGTTTGGTTGTGTTTTATGCTTGATTTTAATATGTGTTTTGGGAGAATAAATGTTGTGAGGAAGATTGGAGAATATGAAAGTTGTGTTGGGAAATCTAATGAATTTTTTGTTATGGTTTGGGAAAAAATTGAAAAAAAAATTGAAAAATTTTGGTATGTTTGTTTATGTTTTGGAGGGAGTTTCTTTTTTAACTGTAACAGTCAAATTAATGTTTTTTGTTGAATTTTTAGGATTAAAATGGAATTAAGTAATTTTTTATTATAAGAATAATAATAAAATGTATATAATATATATGATCTATATGTATGTATTGAAAAATGGGGAAGCTTTGTGGATGATGGAGGATAATAGATGATATTTTGGGAAAACTTATTTTAATATTTTAGAGGAAAATTGAGTGTATATTTGGTTATGTTTTCCCAAAACAAAGATAATATTTGGATATGAATTATATATTCTGGGATAATGAGTTTTGGGAGTGGGGTTGGAGAATGGGATGTATGTTTGTTTATATTTTAGGAATAGTTAAAAAATTATTTTGGGAAATTTGGTATGTTTGTTTATGTTTTGAGATGAGACAAATTCTATTATAGCAGTTAAATCAATATTTTTTTGTTGGGCTTTCAAGGTGTAAATTTGAACAAACACATAATCTTTCATAATCTAAAATCACACAGATTACTACTTAATAATGATTAGTTTTATCCATTTGTCTTGGTTATAACCAGTAACTGCTAACTCAGCATAATGATAAAATAGAATTGACACAGTAGACCTGAGATAAAGACTCAATCCTCGTAAGGAATCATAAATGTTTCTCTCTCTTTAAATGTGTTATGGGAGAGATAAATATTTCAAAAGCAAATAAAAGACATCGTCAAATTTTTCAGCAAAAATATTCAATTTATGGACATTTTGTGATGACTTTCTCCCTCCAATTTCAATGATAATGGTATCAGTTGATCAGAACATTGTAATAATTGAAATCTGACAAAGAACAAAATAAAGTTGTATATCAGAAAGTATGCAAGCAATGCACAATGGGATAAATTTATATCCCATGATCTTTAACTTCAAGCATGTAATGAAAGCAAAAGCAAAAGCAAAAGCAAAATCAAGTAGATAAGAGTAGTTTTGGCAAGGAATAGAAGTAGAGCTCGGTCTAGGAACCTGAACAATGAACTCATGGAATCCTCAAAGAGAGAACAATTTTTCGAGGTGAGATATGATCTTATATTGTTTTGATTTTGTTTTCGTATCATGGATCTTGCTTTGCACTTTATGGCACGTCCACTACAAAAATGAAAGTCTTTTCATCTTTTTTTTTTTTCAAACCTATGCCCTCAATCTAATAATTCTTTCTTCCTTTGACTAGGAGAATTCTCGAACCCACTAATGAATTAGTGAAGAGATTTTTTATGAGTACTTATACTGATTTGAAGAAGCTCGTACATGTGTAAAAATCAATTTGAAATCTGAAAGGCCGTAAGTAAAGTTAACAACTTATACCCACAGTAAGGTGACAAGAGAATAAATTTTAAATTGTAGAAGATGATGTTTCTGATGGCCAAAGATGTTGTTATTAAGCATGAGTAAGAATATTAGTTATTAATAGCAGAAGATATTATTAAGTAAAACAAAACATTTCTTCACCCTCACTCTCAGTAAATAATCCTTAGTGATCATTCTTCCAAATTGAGAGAACCCACAAAATGTACAATCCGCAAGTAAAATGGAGTCCATAGTAGTAGGCCTGTAAATGGGTAGGGCAAGCCCAAAATGTCAATGCCTATACTCTACTCATACCCATACTTATTAAAGATAGTGTAATGGGTATGGGTAGGATATGTACCCATAAATTACCCATGTACCCTTACTCAAAAATTACTTATTACTTTGTACTTAAATTTAATCTATGAACCTAAAAAATTGTTTATACCAAATTAAATTTATAGTAATGATAAAGTTTTTATATATAAAAATTACAAATATGTAAATAAACAGTAACAACTAAATAATTTTTTTCATTAAAAATTAAACTAAATTAATAAAGTTAATATATTGGGATAGCAATTTAAAAAAAAAAAAAATTGGAATAGCAATAGCAACAGTTGAACATTTTTCATTAATAAAATTAATAATATTAAAATTAATAGTGGAATAAATAATTTTCATAAAAACAGTTAATAAAATTAATTTTTTTAATGAATAAAGTTTATTAATATAGAAATTAACTGTTTTTATAAAATTAAATATAGAAAAAAAAATTTGCTCTTAATTGTTTTTATTAACTTTTTTTAATTATATTAATTTAATTATGAAAAATTTTAATTATTAATTATATTAATAGAGTTTAACTATTATATCAACAAAATAGTTAATTTAATTAGCAAAAAATTTACAATTAAATAATTTAAATTTAATGATTAAATTAAATTAAATATAAAAAAAATTATTTTTTGTTATCGTATGCCTAATAATATTTTTAGTATATATTGAAAAAATAAATATATACATTAAAAACATAAATCCAATAAACTAGACCGAATGGGTCTTGGGTTAGATAGGTTATGATAGGATTAGGGTCTCATCCTTTTAGGTATTTTAGGGTAGATCGAGTAGGATTAGAGTCTCATCCTAATGGGTATTTTAGGGTATGGGTGTGGGTAGGGTGATACTCCACCCATTTACAGGCCTACATAGTAGTAAATTTATGTTGGATTAACCGTCCCTAGAGTACTAATAATCATCTTTTCTTATACATATTATATAAAAAATCTCATGTAGCAAAGCAAGATATAATAACTATAGAAGTAAAATAAGTAGATAATTCCATTATAGAATAATTATTCGATTCAACTAAAACTAAACTAAACTAAACATACACCAAAATAACTTACATGGCATAAGATTGAAAGTAAAATTAGAAAATGATTTTTTTACCAAGACATGATATATTATATATGTCTACAATACTCCTAAATGTCTCTCTTACTTCTTTGAACTCTTTTTGCTTAACATAAAACATTGAAAAAGATGAAATGGCTAGAAGTTTTATGTAACTCTTACCTTAATTATACCAATTGTGATTTGCTAATAACTTGACTTTACGATACGATCGAGCGATATTTTGACAAAGAAAATAAATTGCGATTGCATATTACTTTTTGTTTACAAATGAGTTCTAAATTGATATTAAAAATACGTACATACCTTGATTAGTGTCAATTTCCTTTGAATTATCTAATGATATCAAAGGCTCTATATATTGTTCATTAGAAATCAAATATTAACTAAACGCAAAGTTAGATTCATGAATCAAGTCACGTACTAATATAGAATATACATGAATTTATTAAATGCAATTCATTGTTTGAAATAAATATGTAGTTCATCTGTAGAGACTTTTGACTGTTAAATTAGATACTATGCATTTAGCTGATATATTCATAAGATATGAATAGTGAAACACGATTCATGAAATATTTTATCTAGTGAAATATATTTGTTGATATACTATGTATTCATGCCTTTATAATTGTGATATATATATATATTTAATGTATATATCTTTGTTAAGATGAAAATTTTGATAGAATTAATTTAATGAATCTTTTTATGAGTTTAATTTAATATAAGTTTAATTTTAATTAGTAATGTATGTAATAAATAAAATGTATATCTAAGTCAGAAGACATAATAAATATGATTTACATACATCAATTTAATTTAAGAATTTTTAATTATAATTTTCTATTAATTCATATATAATAGGATATGAGTCTAAGTAAGCATAATATATATGATTTATATACATCAATTTAATTTAAGAATTTGAAATTATAATTTTCTATTAATCGCTATATAATTAGGTACGAGTCCAAGTCAATTGTGCAACCAAAGTTCCGAAAAAGCACTTTCACCTGCCCCTTCGGAAGAAAAAGGAAAGGGAATAATATTAATTAAAGACCCGGGACAATTTACTATTCTCAATTAATCCCATTTAGTGAATTTTTATAAGTTTAATTTAGTTTCAAATTTAAAATAAATTTAATTAATCAGGCATGCATGTAATAAATAAAATGTATATACATTTCATGTATATATACATGATTTGATAAGTCAAAAGGCATACTAAATGTGATTACATGAATTTCATTTGATAATTATAGAAGCAATGATTAATGAACTTGTTAAGGATACGAACAAACTATGCCATGAAAAGGATTACACCATTCGCATTCTTCAAGTAAATGGAATTAGCCACATGTAAATATTAATAAATAAATGACCCAAAAAAAAAAATTCAAATCAATAGCATAACAAAATAGAGAATTTTGCCAATAAATTATATAAATAAATTTCATTCAATAATTTAATTATAATTTACATTAATGTAAACATGTTAATGCAATACTGTAGAATTAATTTAGTGAATTTTTATGAGTTTAATTTATTTTAGAATTAAAAAAATCGTTAGTAATGCATGCATGTAATAAATCAAATACATTTTGACAAATATGCATTTTAATCTATATACATTTGACAAGTCAAAAGGCATAATAAATACTGTTTATAAACATAAATTTTGTTGAATAATAATAATAATAATAATAATAATAATAGTTTAACTATAACTATAATTTACCACTAATATATATATATATATATACACTAAATGTAATACATAGAGACATTTTTGTCATCACATAAAAAGGAAGAAACAGCTATACACATTCATACTTTTATAGGTAGCATAGATATAGATAAATAATTTAATTAATTCTTTTAATGTAAGTACATACAAATAATTTAACTTCTATTAAATATTAAGAGGATTTAGTATTATTTTGTTCAAGCCCCCTTTCAGCCTTTTGTTTTATAATTTAATAATTTTGAAGTTTTTTTAATTCTTTTTATAATATTCATGCTATTCAACTAGTATATAAAAAATATCTTGAGATGAGAACCAAAATCAAGGTTTGTCTTACCTTATTATTTTCTTTAAAAAACAAAACATGAATCACTACTGTAATTTAATAAACAATTGTCCAATAAAAAAATTGTCAAAATTTGTCATTCTCACTGTTCACTCAACGGTATAAATAATAGTCAAACAAAATCATTTGATCCTATTTTAGATGTATTGACTCTCAGACATAAATAAATATTTTATTTTTAAAGAACTTAAACATTTTTTTTGTTTCTTAAAGTGTTTTCATGGAAGCTCATCATAATAAACAAACAATTAAAAAAAATGCTTTCCTGAATTTTATTCTTTTCCCCCATTTTCGGTAGGACCCGAGCGAGCCCGTAGCAGAGAGCGGAGAAAACCTTTTCTCTTCACACAAGTGTGAAAATGACATTTTGCTCCAAGGCTTGCAGAAATGCCTATAAACAGCGCAAGATGTGCAACACAAATCCAGTTATGTACAAGCATTTCAAGCACTTAGATTAGACTATGCTCTCCGTGAGGCCAAAAATTTCGAAGACCACCAATCCAACAATTGACACAATGAAATTGTGATGGAATGAAGACATACTTCATAAACAGACTGCTTTATATTACATAACATGAAACATATTCACTAACTTCTTAATAGAATAGCTCAGGAAGAATGAGAATCTTACAACCTTTCGTAAATCCCAAGAAGGGAATTTAATTAAACTGATGGTCCTACGACATTCTGCACCTAAAAAGACCAACTTAACCATTTCAAATATTTCTTAATGTATACATGGAAAGTACAAATACAATAATTGGATAAGCATCGTGCAAAAATAAGTAATTTTTGCAGTTGCTAGTTGATCTGTGAAAGTGGTGCTCGAGGAATAAGAGATGGCTTTAGTTCCTTCACTTGAAATGATTCATACGAATGGTTTTCCCGAAATTCTTCTTGAAGGGCCTCCATAGGCATGGCTCGAAGTGACTCAATGGTCCCTTTGCTGGGAATATCGGGCTCAGACCGAATAGGTGTGAAGCCTGTTGGCTCATAATCCTGACATCAACAAAGCAAAATTATAAGTGCATATTAAAAGGGCAATCTGATAATTATACTAGCATAACTGCATAGCAATTTTGTGTAGATCCAAGACGACTGAAAAGGACAAACATTTATGAACGAGAGGCTATGAAACATCACCTGAAGCAAAACTAGAAGGATTGAGGGAGAAAAGGGTAATAACTGATACAAAAGATATTCTACATATCACGAACGGTCCTAAATATATCTTGTTGTTTCTTATATTTCATCGAGGATTCTGAGCCACTACAGACTGTAAATGTGCAAATATGCAGGATCGTAGATTCAGGCAAGTGCCAAAAAAGCCATTTTTTCAACCAACCACAACACAGAAAAGCTTTACTTTAGCTGCTTCACAAATATTTAGAAACTAGTATAAATGATGATACAAGATTTGCCGGCACCAAGCAGCAGGAAAGAATTTAATAGACTAAATTAGATGAGAGAGCTACATGTGAATGTAACGAACTGGAAGTAGTTAACCTTCTAAGCAACCAAGCAATAGCAAGTCAGGTTCTCAAGTGTAATTAAGCAATGGCATCTCAATATATAAAATGGGACATACCATGTATTTTTGCCTGAAAGTATCAATAGCATGCTGTTCAATACAGACTGCCTGCTCAGAATGATCTCTCTTCAGTTTCTCAAGTGTTTCCGAATGAGCTCGAGAAGTTGACAGAATTTCAGAAACGGATAATCTGTCTTGCTCTGACAAGTCTGTTATGCAATAAATACAGTGTTAAACCAAAAAATGCATCCCATCCAATCCCTTGAATACAAATAAATGTAGTAAATTAAATGGAAGAAACAGCAACCACTGAAATTAATTACTCATAAGACTAAAAGATGAAATTTTGATTGCCAGCCCAAGATCTTAACCAATCCAATACAACATGCCGGACGGATTGTTAAATAGAGTTTCCTTGGCTTCAAACTTATACTGGTAATAAATTAGTGTAATAAATTTATATGTCAATCTCTGCCACTTAATTAATACTGGTAATGGAAGCATCAAACTTACACAGGTGGCTCTGTTAATACAAATGATCTCAAACAAATTTAATTAACACCATAAGAAACAAGCAATTAGAAAGAACAAATAGTTTCTTCAAATATTTAATCTTTCTTCAGACTGTATTTCACACATTTCCCAAAAATTAAATATAAAATTTTTAATGCAATTCTTTTTCACTTTTTAAATTCATTGAATAGCAATCAAGCAAGGGCTAATGACGGAGAGCATGGGGTCATGAACATGCACGCACGCACACGCGCACACATTGAGAGAAATGAACAGGGGAAGATGCTCATTGGTTCATCCTTCACTCTTAAGCGATAAAAGATTCATGCATTGACAATATTTGACTCTTGCAAACCAGTTAATGCAACAAAGCAGTGATTGCAGCAATTTCTAGCATTGAGGTTCGATTTAGATTTTGCAATTAATATGCTGGTATTCAAGATCAGCAAGAATATACAAAACGATCTTGAAATGTGAAAAATGGTGTTTAAACTCCCAACACAACTTTAAAGAATCATAAAAGAAGTCAAGAAAAACGAACCATCAAAACGATGAACAATGTTTTCACTACTCTTCCGTATATCTTCCTCAGCAGTGACTCTCGCAGATTCAATCTCAACATCATGTTGCTCACTACTCTCAGTTAGGTTCCTGAAAAAGAAGCATCGCAAAAAGTACATAGTAATATAGTATTATGTTGAACTAAATTCTCACTCAAAAGCATCAGCTTCAAACGTTAGCTTATACATATACATCAGAAATTGTTAGTAGTGTAGACTGTCCAACCCAGTAATTCATATAATTGAATATCCACATATACAGACATACAAAAAAATTAATAAAATAAAACAAAAATAAATAAATAACATAATTTTAAATTTAAAACACACACACAAACAATTAGGCACGGCTTCCAGGGTAAATTAACTAACCTGACATGTGACGCAATTGTTGAGGCATGCTGACTTCCCATGTCATTCAATGATTGTTGCGTTCTTTCCCACTGGTTCAAAGCTGTATCAGCAGTATTTACACTGAGAAGCAACAATGGAAAACATCAAAGAGCAAACAAAGGCAAGGGAAACAAAGGCCAAGACAAAAATGCTACCAGAAGTAATCAAAACAGGAAAAGAGAAGATGAAACAGAGGCGAGAGGGAGTGAAACAAATTAACTATTTTTCACCTTTTCTGCAAAAGAAGTTCCATGCGACAATGCTTAGCTGCAGAGAAGTCAGCATTATCCTTAAAGTTACTTTCTGCTTGGGTAAAACAATCCTGCCATTTCCTTTTCAAATCTGTTGTAATGCCTTCCATTGTCGAGAAGTGTCCATCCAAAAACATCTTGTTTCCAATTATACTATCCTTAAGATCACCAAGCCTTGCATCCACCTGTCAGCTACCAAGATTAGATACCTAAAGAAACTGAAAAATACCAAATAAATACAAACGATGAAGCACCAAAAGAGCAAACCATCTCTTTCTGACGACGCATGCAATCAGAAACCAAAGTGGTCATATCAGCAATAAGCTTCTCCGCATCTGACCTGGATTGTTCCTGCAAACATTGAACCTAATATATAAGCTAAGAGATTCAGAGTTAAACAATTTGGCATTGACGATTATCTTCAAATTTAGCAAACCTCGTAAGCTTTCTGAAATTCAGCAATGCACTTAGTCTGAACTCCATCAACTTGAGTTGCATGATTTTTTAGCCTCTTCGACTCTTCCAATAGCTTCTCAAGAAATCCATGAAGGGATTCTGAGGTATCTTTCAAGTGCTCCGTGCCAGTATTAAATCTCTGGAAAAATCTCAAGTTAACATATCAGCTATAAGGAACAAATACAGCACAATTAACTTAGTGGTAGAACAAAAATCTTTTAAAGGTCTCAAAAGGAATAACTAGAAGGAATAAGTAAACCTGTCGAAGCTCTCTTGCTAAGTGAGCGATTTCCCCTTGATGACTTGACAAAGTTTGCTGAAGATCATCATGAATTGAATTCACTTCAACAGCCTCTGCAGCTAAAAACTACATCATAAATTAAACAAGAAGTGTGAGATGCTACAAGGGAAAGATCGCTGAAAAAATAATCTGGAATATTGAGATTCTTACTTCTCCTATAGAGTGCGAGTTGGAAGAAGCCAAAGCTGCAAGTTCATCCAAAGCAGCATTACTACCTGCTTTGTGCAGCCGAACAATATTTTGAACTGCCTCAAAGTGAGAAACATACAAAGCCCTAGAAGAACTTATTTTATTCTTTAACTCAAGGGCACCCTGCAAGCAAAATTATTTGAAGCAACACTGCATTATCCAAATTGTCCAAACAAAAACATTTATGATAATATTCTTTAAACTTAAACAAATTTGGCTAAAAGAAAAATAAAATTAAGGTAAATGAAGATTAGAAGGAAAATGATTTTACAACCAGCTGAACGATAGAAAAAACACCTTATCGTGTACTTCAAGGAATGAATTACAAAGATTCTCGACAGCTTGGAGGTGTTCACTTTGTTGAGACATAGATCCAGCCAGCAAGCTACGAAGGTAATCAAGCTGCTGGGTAAGATCAGCTTGAAAACTGTTCACGGTTGACCTGTTATCAGCATTAAGTTTGTCCTCCCTGGCTGCAAATTAAGAACATCTAAATGCACTGAGTTTTGCCCATCCAGAGTCAAAATATATTTAAGACTGAAAGACAGCTAAAAGATTTACCAATTTTAAGAAATAGTGCGGCATTATCCTTCTGAGATTTTTCCAAGTCAGCCCGCAATACACATGCTTGATGAGCCAGCGCATTTTCTAACCATTATTCAAATTACAATATTTAGATACCACATGAAGAAAATTCCAACTACAAGTGAGGTCATAAAATACCAGATTTTTTCTGCTCAGATATGATAAAATCCCTCTCCTTGAGGAAAAATTGGCATCGCTTTAGTTCCTCTTCAGTGCTTGCCAACAACTTGCTTGTTTGGTTCAAGTCTTTCTGCAAACAGCTCTACATAAGACTCCAAATGATTCCAAAAGATTATCTTGATGCAAAAGAAAACTTACTCGGGTTTCATGAAGTTTGTTGTTCAGATCAGTACATTGTTCAACCTGACCATCATATTTGGCTTGTAATTCCTCTATTTGCTGTATATCATACAAACAAAGTGATTTAGCCTTCAGATGTATCTAACATTTATGTCTAGTATAAACAGCATCAACTGACCTTCTGGTGGTTCTCGATTGTCCCTGCCAGTTGTTCTATCTGATCTGCCATTGCCTGAAATGAAATATGGGGAAAAAAAGAAAAGGAAAAACTGTGTGATGACATAAGACTTGAAGAATAAAGTTTCATCACCAGAAAATACAAAATGCTTCATTAACTGAAATAATAAACAAAAATTAGAACTAAATAATAAATCAGTCTACCCAGGAAGATAGATTCAACACAATCTAAAGAATTGGCATGATGTAGCACCTTTCTCTCACTCTCCTCCTGATAGTATCGCTCCTTAGGGATGTAGACCCCATTCTTTTCCCGAGCAGCGTAAACCTCTACCAATTGAAATATATAAGATAGATAGAAGGGGAAAGGCCGAATAAGTGTGAATTGACATAACATAGCTTTAAATAGAGGTATCAATATGCCTGCAACAAACATCTTAACAGAAGCCCAAAACTTTACCTGCTTTCAGCCGCTCTATTTCACCATAGAGATCCTTAATCAGAGTTGATTTCATCATCTTCTGATTCACCTAAAAGTTAAATGAAAAAATCTTGAGGCTCCACTGTTTTAAGGAAGCGCAAATGTTGTGGGAAAGACCTTCATCTAAAAGTATTGCTCCAAGGCTACTTTATCATGTGCTCTCACAAACTCAGGCCAAAAACATAATGCTGATATCAATAAATAATTGATTACATCTATTAATTTAATTGATGAGCTTCATTGCAAGATATATTTTTTTGCAAGATTACATTACTTTAACAGGCTTACCCCTCCAAAAAAACGGATACTATTAAAGCACAAACAAACAAGCAAACAAAATGAAGAAGTTAGATAAACTCACAAGATAATGTTTGAGTCCAGCATGTTTTTAGACATTGCAAAAGAAAGATAAGCAACTCATTCATCAGTATTAAATAATAATGTAAACTTTATCGCAGAAGACATAAGCTGCTAGTAATTTTAGTAGGACAAGATTAGCTCAATAGAGATGCAAGAACCAAACATGCCAGATGATTTCAGTATGAGACAATGTAAAAGATTCAACAAACCTCAGGCTTATTCTTTATATGTTTAGCCCTGTGGGCATAATCTAATGTGCTGAGGGTTTCCTCAAGACAGTGAACAGCGGGTGATACTGTAGCAATAATGCAGGTCTTTGTTCTACCCCCTAGCGAATCACGAAGCAAGCGTGTGAGTTTGCTATCCCTGTTAAAAGAATTAGCACCAGATTTCGAAAGTTACTAATCGAGAAAGCAATTTAAAGAACAAATATTTAGAACAATCACTAGAGATTACACCTATAAGGAACATGTCCTAGATGCTCTACAAGAGCATTAATCACTCGTCCTAATGTCAGCAAACTTTTATTTATTTCTCCAGCTTCTCTTGCCCTCCCCTGGAAATTGAAAAATCACAATTCAATAAAAAGAGTCAATAACGAATGCAGATGCAAGAAGTCCTGACACATTAATAATAAGAAAGAGCTTTAACGTAATCTCAAATTAGTTTGTAACAATGCTAACTACAAAACCAGAGGAATGAGATTTTTACCTCCCTTGCACCAGAACGAGAGATGTTCTCTGAACCAGCCAAATCTACCAAATTCAACTTGCCACATTTTATTAATTCTTCGCCTTCAGGTGTTGCTTCCTTTATATGTATTGTTATGGAAAAGAGAGAATGTGACCGACTGATATCCAAAAACAAATCTTATCAAGCTTTTATTTCCATAAAACAAACCAACAATGTAACACAATTCAAGCAGAAACATAATAAGAACCTTGATTGTTTGTTAAGTAGGGTTTCTGCAGTTCGACGTTTAGCAGATCCCCTTTCAAGTAAAGTGAAAATCTCACTGGCACTCGACACAATTTCCTCTTCCAGCCCTCTGACAAGAACACCGCCTTTCCCATCTTCCATGAGTGGCAATTGCTTTTTCTGCTTCTCCTCCAAGGCAACTCTAGACAATTCTTCAGGGGCCAGCAAATCAGTGATCTCTTCATTGTATAGCTCCAAGAAAGTCACTTTGACACTGTATTCTGCATTTTGACTCTCCAACGTATCAAAAATTTGCTTTACTGCTCTTGGTATGACTCCAGCTTCAGGTGGCAACTCTCCATTTGGGCCGCTCTTCCAGATAAAGAGAACAAAATCAATGGCAGAGTACAAAACTACAACTAAAACTAAAATCGAAAGATGGCTAGGAAAAGTACAATACCTTTGACCTTTTACATTCACCCTCCATAGTATAAGTTTTTCCCGTCCCAGTTTGTCCATAGGCAAATATTGTGCAGTTAAACCCTTCTAAGACCTCATTCACTATTGGAACAACTGCTTGCTCATAAAGATCCTTTTGTTGAGCGTTAGGTCCAAACACCTGAATATAAAAAATAAAATTGTCAAAAGATTCTGAAAAAAAAAACAATGTATCTAAAAAAAAAGTAGAGCTCGGAACAATCCCATCCCCGTGGGCAGTTAGTTACTGTTTTTCAGGTGCACAGGTGTCGAGCATCGATTTATAAGTCTGAAAAGAATTAGTAAAATTACCTACAGAAAATTGACTGCTTATTAATTTCCTCAACCCATTCTCATTCTAATAATTTGTCCCAACAAACTTAAATTAGAAAAACTACAAATCATAAACAAAAGATATGCAAACAAGCTAAACAAACATCAGCCTAATTCAATTATCATCCCTAAAAACATAATCACGTAATTTAATTTAAAAAAAAAAAAAAAAGTTACCTTATCGAACATAAATACCCTATCAATGTGCTTGCCAGCGATGTTCTGCGAAACTGAAACCTCTCTCTGATACTCATTGCACGAGACGACCTGCGGCGCATTGTTCCGCAACTCATCGTCACTGAACGGCCTGCAAAATCACCAACATTAAGCATCAAACCAACAAAAAGTAACAAGTTTTAAAGAAAAAGCAGATAAAAAAAACAGATTCAGAAACCCTAGCATCATAGATATCGATTACCTGCATCGAAGGAGAACCTGCACATTAACTCCCTTCTCTTTCTCGTGTCGAATCGACATCTAAAACACTATGTGTGTGTGTGTGATAGAGAGAGAGAGAGAGAGAGAGAGAGTGCGGGTGTGTTTGTGTGTGTGGAGCTTATTGTTTGGTGGAACAATTACCAGATCTCTCTCCGGCACTCAGTGTGTGTGGTGTGTGAGAACTGAGAAATGAAAAGCAGAGCGGGATGATAATGGGGACTGAAAATTTGAAATTTGAGGAGCCGCTGTGAAATTCGGATCTCGACGATTCGTGTCGTGTCATAATTCGGAGTTTAAGAGACACGAATTGACAAATATGCCCTCACCACCCCAGCGGAGTGTGAGTCTTGTGGGCCTTCAATTGGGCCTGCGCACTTCCTCTCTGGGTACAGGCGCCTATTGGGCCCCCAATCGGACACACTTTTAGTGTTTCCACCGGAAGCTGCTTTTCGTATCTTACGCTTAAATCAATAATGCAATCATTTGTAAGTGTGTCAATCGTGGGCCCAAGTACATGCTAAAATAAAGCAACAGCTTTTGGCCCGTTTGGTTTTATTTTCATTCCCATTATTTTCAAATTTTGAAAAAATAGTAAGTGAAAATAAGTTTAAAATATATTTGTATTTAGATAAATTGTTAAAAAAGTAATGAGTATGTTGGATTTAGTAGGTTGTAAATAAATTATTGGAAGATAATATATAACTTATGTAAGATGTGTTTTGATATGAAAACAAAATATGTTGGGTGAAAATGTGTAAAAATTAATGTATTTTCGTTTTCTAATAATAGAAAATATGAAAATGATATTTGACAGGCATATTTAAAATAAATAAGTTTTTTTATATTCGAATTGAGCCATTGGATAAGGAGTCCTTGGGGGTGTGCTTAAAGCTAGTGAAAAGCTGAACTTCAAATAAAATCTTTCAACTTCTGTGAAAAAGAAGATCATTTTCTCCATTTTTGATTTAAATTTGAGAGAAAATGGTTTCTCTGTGTTTGGTTGTAATGGAATTCCAGAAAAAAAATTGGTTTGCTTTTGACAATTATTTATCGAATTATATCAGTATCATACCAACTTTTTGTAAGACTTCTTGAAAGAAAAGTATAGGATCAAATTAAATTAAATTAAATTATTTATGTTGTATGGATTTAAATCTGAGTTAAATTTGTTTAAATTTTAATCTAGTTAATATATTCTTGTGAATTTTAATGAGATATTACAGTGCTAGTAATTTATAGTGGGGCAAATTTGAGGTACCAAATCAGTAGGACTGTGGCATTCTAAACTCAATAATTAAGTACACGTACAAGAGTTGTTCTAACTCTGAAAATACGTACTGAATGGCATAGAAATGGTAAATAAACTAAGTAAAATTAGTCTGTCTCTTTATCAGATAAATTATTTCACTCTCTCAGTGGTTCATCTGAAGAGGCCTACTCATGCTCCATGCATTCAAACTGTCAATTTTGACAGTCTCAGTGCCATTGTTAAATGCATACAAATGTGCATTTCCATATATTGCTAGAGTAGGATAAACCCTAGATGTGATGCAAGTCTTTCCTCCAGCACCAAAACTCTCCACAACAGAATTATCAATCTGCAAGAAATATTTAACCATGGTTAAATGTATCTGAGAAATTAGGTAAAATAGGCAATCAAGAATATATAATATGCATACCAAACTCCTGAGAGAAAGCTTCTTTTCTTTCAAGTTTACATTAACAAATCCTGCAAATGAGGGTCTGTATGCATCTGTCCCACCCTTCATATGGGATTTACTGTCCATTAAAGTCGACCTGTCGACAAAGATTAATCATAAGAAAAAAGAGAAAGACAAGATATATATGTGCTATAACTGTTTTGAAGAAAATATCAGATACCTTGATGCATCAGAGCACATAAGAACTATATGCTTGTTTTGATCCTTGAAAACTCTGAAAAAGACTGGTGTGTATTCCTCTAGGTTTTGTGAAGCCAATGTAACGAGCCCAAATGGTCCTAATCCACCTTGAACTGTTGAACCCTTTTGGCTGCAGAGCTTTTGTGCATCATATCTATCCCAGCTTGGATCAAAGGGCTCAGCCTTGTCCAAGTTATTGAACGAGAAGGTCACATCAACGTCGGCCTGCCATGTGTGTACAATTAGTCTACTCTCTACAGCTTCAACTGCATAACAACATATCATATGCGGTGAAAAATAATACCTGTGCAGCTGTAATTCCTTTGATTTCGACTTTTTCTCCCTTGGAGAGCTTCTTGTTGCTCCATTTCACCTTGTTCCCTCTCAGAGTTTCTACTTCCTTAATAGGCCATTGCAGCAATTGCTTGCCATTGGGATCAAGCACAATTGTACGTGGGATGAGCTGAAAAGAAATAAAAACAAAAAGTATATATAATTGTAGCATATGAAAATCAAGAATTCCAAGAGAATATGTATACCTGGATGCCAGCCCAACCCTTCTTGACATCATTGTCAGTAGTATCAGACTCATTAGCCCAACCCCACAAGATCCTTCTATTCTTGCTAGGATCAAAGAATGATTTTGACGCATAAAAATTGCCATAGTCATATCTCAAGCCATTCCAGCCATCAACCATGTCTTTATCAGGAATATACCTATCCTTTTCAGGGAAATATCTACCCAGAGTATAATACTCATATCTGGTGACATCAAGACTCACTTTTAACACATGCTTCACATTTGGGGCCATCACAGAAGTATCCAACCCATTGTTGCCAGAAACGGATACCGGGAAGAAATCCGGGCATTCCCAATTCCCAGTCCCAGCAGAAGAATGCAAAGGATGCTTGGCCTTGACCCAGTGCATGAAATCCCTACTCCTGTACAAATATGAAATCCCTCTGTGCTTCCTCCTGCTGCCTATGGCAATTCTCCAGTGGCCATCTCGGCCCAACCAAGCCGTTGTTGGATCACGGAATGAGGTCTTGTTAACAGACTTATCAGCGACGATCAATGGGTTGTCATCGGGCTTGATCCACTCACGGAGATATGGGTCAGATAGGTTAGCTGGGATGGCATAGTTTTGGACCTGTGTGTTATTTTGATCAACTATTCCTGTATAGAGAATAATGGGCTTGTTTCCAGGGAGGACTGTGGCTGAACCAGACCAGCAGCCATATTTGTCAAAGGGCTTTGATGGGTAAATTGCATGCTCTACTTTTTTCCAGTTGATTAAGTCCTTTGAGACTGAATGGGCCCAAACTATGTTGCCCCAAACAGCACCTTTGGGGTTGTATTGATAAAAGAGGTGGTAAATTCCATTGTAGTACATTGGTCCTGTTATAAAAGAGGTTATGTTTGGAAGTGTGAGAAATTGCCACAAGTCAATATTGAAAATAGTGAAAGAAGAAAAGAAAGAGAAGTACTTACCATTTGGATCTGATGTTGATTCGTTGTATCACCCACCGGGCAACGGCACATGAAAAAGAAACACATTAAGTCATCAATAAAACAGTCAAATTCAAAGACAATACCTGAATAACTTAATATTAATACACCTTTGTTATCCTTTTATGGTAGGAACATAGGAAAAATTGAGGTTGCGAAATATATAGATTAAGGAGGTTTTTACAAAAACTTTTTCTAAGTAATTTTCAGTTTATTTAGTTTGATTTTAATAAAATTAAAATATTTGAAATGAGTGCTTCTAATTTCAACTTTTCATTTCTCGTACCTAAGCGCAAAACCAAATATAATTTAAAAGCAATAGCTTTAGGGTCTTTCTTTGAATGTTTTTATCCTTCAACTAATTTCTTTCTTAAAATTCGAACATTCAATTCCTCGGCGTGGTCAAACAAAAAATTTTGCTAACACCCTAAAAGAAGCTATTCGTAGGACTACCCAAATAGTGAAATTTCAAAGCACAACCACAAAGTCCATGTCCACCAATCCTATCTCTACTTTACTACAAACTAACTATATTAAAAACTAGGAATATTCATGTATAGAACAATGTAAGAATCCTGTCCAAGGCAAATATAAAACCCCCCTTTTTTATTTCCAATAGAAGATGTTGGAAATTAAGTAAACCTGACCTCACACATATGGCAGCACATATATATGTGGGACAATGACGTATCATTGTCATGAAGTGCCCACACTCCAAATGTCCTTTTATTTACTTTTCATTTCTCCCTTTTCATCATTCCGTTTTTTTGCCCCTCCCTCCTCTTAAAGTGCAAAACTAAAGACAAATTTTTGCAAGTTGCGTGGGGACCATTGAATATATATATATATATAGTTATTTTGTACATATTAGTTAATGCATGCATGCAAACTGTAAGTCCTACAGAAGTATGGTGGCAAATTCTACTTGTCAATAATACTTCTCCTACACTCTTTTATAGCTGGAGTGTGACAATATTGAATTAAGACCACTTAAAGTGTCAATATCACAAGCAATCTAGAAACCCTGAATAATGGGGCACAAATGTGGTTCACATAGACTTGCACACAAGGGCAATGAGGGGATGCCATTTTTGAGTTTAGCATACATCAAAATATCAGAGACTTTTTGCCCAGATATTCATGATTAATTTGTAGTGGTTAGTACATGTGTTTCTGAAATGCATGGAAACAAATGTACACATCAAATTTTTATATTAAATAATGCCAAGGATCAAGGTGTTTGATGTGTATTATCAATTTTTTATTGGATTGTAAGAATCGAATGGTCAAATGGAGTCATATAGATTAAGAAAATATATGATTAGTGATACCCTTGTATATACTTTTTTATTACGTTGACCCGTCTAAAGATCTTCGTTGGATTCTATCCGCAGATTCAGATGAAGTTATATCAACTAACAGGTGTCATGCACCATATTATATATATATTACATTAATTATATCACTATTTAAGAAATCATTGATAACTTTTTATATACTATAGTCCTAGTCAAAATTTGACTATCTTGTCGATTAGAATTTTGACTAAGATGCAAAATAAGTGTCATCCGACTAAGAGAATATTTCCAAACCCTATGTCATAGCTGTTAACATTCATAATTTAATACTCTTTTAATAATGCAATTTCTATGATTTGATTTTAATTTCCAAAGCTTTTATATAAGTACACGTGTCATAATTTATCTTATCCAACTACTAACTGCATCACATAAACTAAAAATCGGTAGATATTATTCAAATCATATAATATGGTTTAGTCATCTGGAAAATAATCTCATCCCTACACATACAAATGGCGACTTCTTCCCCAATCAAAACCTTATTTTCAACTCTTTCTTCTCTTATAAAATTTCTAGTTTTATTAAAAAATATTTCTACCACTAACTTCTTTTGATGTTTTTTCTCAATACAATTCAACTTCACCCAATAGATATACCTAAACAATCCAGAACTGCGTGGGAAAAAAGTACCTTACCATCGAAGAACTCGACAATACATCAGCACACCGAAACAGCACATATTTATCGGCCCCATCCCAACCTTAAAAATATGCTACATAAATATAATCAAATCAAGAAAAGTCCAAAACTATCTTTTTACACAAAAGTTTGACTTGATCTGATTGAGACGCAAATCCCAAAACCTAAAAAATTGAATACCATATATAATTATATATTGTATCCATTCATGCATAACCACGAATTCACTCTTTAATCCACAAATCTGAAACAAAACCTATCGATCGTATACCCCAAAAACACAGAGAAAGAGAGAAGAAGAGGATGATTAATTACCATTAATCCAATGTTTGGTTGGTTGAAAATGATATCCAGTTCTGTGGACTTTCCTCACATTAACGGCGGGAACAGATTGCAAACTTGGGAAAATCTCATGTGACGCTTCGACGCCGCCATTGTTGAACAACGTTAAACAACACAACAATAAAACTGGCAAAACCCAAACAGAACTCTCCGGCAGAAACTCCATTGGGTTCTGACAGTATAGAATTAACAGTACTTGTATAGAACAATGAAGTGATGAAGAACAGGAAGAAAGTCTGGGTATATTTATAGGCACCAGAAAACTGATGGAGAGGGGATGCGTGGGGTGGGGGTCTGCTTGAAAGAGAAAAGAAAATAGATATTGATAATTAAGAATAGTCAATGGATAAGAAGTAAACTCGATAATGATTGGGTTAACCAACCGGTTTTTTTGGAATTAAGCCACAGATTTTGTGAATTTACTGACTGGGAAGGATTAATTACTATAACATAAATGGTCAAAATTCTTAATTAGATAAGATTAAGACTTAGTTACCATGTAGTACTCTAATTCATCGTAATTATCTCAAAGGTTAATTTGTTGCCCTATGATTTTGTATGCCTTAATTCAAAATCATAGCCGAGGCCTGTAGCCTAGTGGCATAAGTCTTCTACATAATGTAGGAGTACGAGTCCGAACGAACTCTTAATATGCATGTGTGTATAAATAAAAAATAAAAAATAAAGTCAAGACCATAGAAAAAAAAATTAAAAAATAAAGTGTATATGTTATGAATATCATGAGATGAATGGTCTTCAGCATGGAGGAAATTTATTTTGAAGGATTGTCCTCCATGCTACAACTTGTCATGTCAATTTTCAATTATGGACCGTTACCTGAATTTCAGCATCAATTGAAATATTTTTGTCTCTTCGATTATGATTTTTATAAGATGATATTGGAATTTCCCGCGAAATAGATATTTTGATGCTTAAATAAAAAAATAAAACTTTTCTATCAAAGTCAAAATCACAAAATGTTAATTTATTTTAAAAGACTGAATGTACATTTATACTATCGTATTACCCAATTCTTAGCATCGACTATTTATCAACCCAATATTTTCATATCTATATTAGGGTCAAATTATGTTAGTAAGATAAGTGGGAAAAGGTAGAAAATAATGCGTACATGGTAGTTACTAATTATTTGCTATTAATAGACAAAAATGGAGGAAAAAAATTGATTCAAATTGTATATATAGTATGAAAATTATCAAATATTAATTATTATACTTATATATAAGTATTAATGGGATAAAGTTGTGATTTTTTTTATTTGAGTTATTTAAAGTCAAGTTGATTTTTTTCCTTCTTTTTGCTAGTAACTTACAAGGAGTTGGCTAAGGTCTGATAACCATAATTTTTCTGAACATCTTATACTGACATGTGTACAAATAATTTTTCTAAACCATTGATAATTAAGTTAATTTACTAAATTAATTTTTTTAATTAAATTAAACCTAAAATAATTTTAAATATTAAATGCCTTTTTTTTCCTTATCAAAAATTAACATACAAAATGCCTTGGAAGGATGTGTTGCGACTTTTGGCAGCACCGTTGCCGATTACGTTTTCATAGTGAATGCACTTATGGCTGCCCAAAGCTTGGCCGATAGGGAAACTCATGTGGCAGATGGAGCACCCGGAAGTCTGCCAGAACAGAGATGTCATTCGAAGCGGTTGCGGTGGCGGTGGAGGGGTTGCTGTCGTCTAAGGCAGTGGCCGTTGGAGGCTTGGCACGGTGGCTGGAAAGTTTGTGAGGGCTGAATTTGGGGGTGTATAATGAGTGTTGAATTTAGGGTTCAAAGTTGGGGCTCTCCGGTGGTGTTTTTAATTATAATAAGCGTTTATTTGCTTAATTTAAATTATTAAAAAAAAAATTAATTTTTTTATGTATGTAGCTTTATTTTGTTTTTTATTTTTAATTGTATATTTATTTTTAATAAGAATAATAAGACATTTTACATTTAAAATTATTTAATTCTAATTTAATTAAAAAAGATTAATTTAATAAATTAACTTAATTATCAATGATTTAAAAAAATTATTTGCAAACATGTCAATTTTTAAAAAATATAAAATGTTAAGAAAAATCATAATTATCGGACCCTAAACAACCCCAACTTACTAGAGTGGGCTAGCTATATCCACCTTAATTAGCAATAAGTGATTATCAACACCTCACCATGTGCTAGGGAGATTATGTCTAAATAATGAGAATTACAGTCATTGATTGCATTGATTTAATATTTAATGTCTTAATATAATTGCATTAATTTTTTTATTTTAGGAACGGTTGAGTTTATTAGTAGACCCTCAATAACAAAAAACTTTAATAGCTTATGGAAATAAAAAATTTAATAGCATTTTATTAATTTCATTTCCTAATAGGTACAATAATTTATGAAACATCATAAAATATATTTTAAAGTTTGAAGAAATAAAATAAAAGCGGTTAGAACTAGAGATTGGAAACTAGAAAGATCTTGAGATGTAATTATCATATTTGGTGGGCCCGGAAATAATTAATTATATTTTGACTAAAATGGTCAACGTGTATAGTTGACTTATCCAAAATATAACTCAGAATATCTTGCTTCTGATGTGTGTCAATCTGCTTACAGATTAAGTCTAAATTTAGATAAAGCTTAGGTGATTTTATACTAAATATATCTTCTTTTTCAAAAATTAGGGATTTTTTTTTTTGGAAAAAATTAAATGCTATGTATCTGTTATTATATAGTCCATCATAAATTTTTAACTTTCTTCCTGATATGAAGGATTAATTATTCATTAATCTCAGACAAATGAATTTATTTCGAGATTCTTACCAAATTAAGAATAGGAAAAAATCAATAATCAGTTATGTCTAGTATTAATCCGGACAAAATGGAATAATTAATGAATTTATATTTGGTCAGGGTAGTGATGATAATATATATTGTGATATTTATCTGTTACATAATAGATATAAAAAATATATTATCCCACATAAGCGAATACACATATAAAATTTTATCCATTTAATAAATAGAGACGAAGACGAATATCATATCACACATATCTGTAGGTTTTTTTTTTTACACTAAACCCGTATGTACTTGTTACTCATGAAATAAAATTACTAAAATAATTTATATCCTAATTAGTTAGGATTGGTGTTATAATTTGGTTAGGGTTTGATTTGATCTTTAAGGATTAAATTTTCTAATGATTCGGAATTAATGTATGAAATAATTTAAATTGTGGAATAAAATTCAGGTTGTGTTAGACTCTTGATGCAGGGACGGAGAAAAATTCTTTGAATATTTACTTACCTTAATCTCTGTCTTAATTTCGTTGGAGTTGTAAAAAAAAAAGAAGAAGAAGATATTTTAGTTGTTTTGCAAGTCCCCTAGGACCTAAAGTTTTCTGAGATTGTTTTTGACTATATTTATACCAGCAAAAAAGTTTTTTTATTTTTTAGCCCTTGAAAGATAAAGAAAAACTAATTTTTTCTTTTAATATTTACTTATCTTTATCTCAATCTCGTCAAAGTTAAAAAAAAAAAAAAGATATTTTTGTTATTTTGCAAGTCTTCTCTTAAGCTAAACCCCAATCACATTTTCTCAAATAAATAAAATAGAAGTTACCTAATGGGCTTAATTTAATTGTCTTCACATTTTGTTCTTTTTTATTTATACACATGCACATTAAGAGGTCATTCTCACACTGATAAATATGAAGTTACTAGACCAATAATTTGATTATTTAATCGTAAATAGGTAACTAATCCTTTTGAGTTTTACAAAATTAAAAAGGTAAAAATTTAATCAATTAATTTTAGTTGTATCTTTAGTTAAAATAAATTAAATTTAATTCTATAACTCTAAATAATTAATTCTTTATTTAATACCTGACAAGAAAAGTTAGATTTTTTTAAAAATTAACAAATGAATATTAAAAATTAATTACTTTAATTATTATTAAGTAATTATTCTTTTAGATTTAGATTCTTTAAATAATAATATAAGTTTGGGAGGGCAGGATCCGTCCATGGTTTGACATGGTGAAAAAGACAATGAAAGATTGAGTTTTAATAATGAGAGTTTGTAGATTTTGTGAAAAATATAATTGTGACTTTATTGAATTATCATTTCTAAAGGATATTTAGAAAATAAATTTGAAATATTAAATTGTATTTTTTATTATTTGCTAGAACAATTAAAGGGAAACTACACGAAAAATAACTTTCATTTTTGTCAGAGAACAAATAAATTTTCGTTATAGTAATACTGATGATTGACAATACTATTACACTTATTTGTAAATAATTAAATTTGATCAAACCAAAATTCCTAGAAATTTTAGGGAAAATGGGGACCAAACTTTGTTGCAACTTTTTATAAAAGTTGTAAAATGACAATTCTAGAACAAATATTCCTCTAGCATGTTCAAAAATCTTATGAATTGTACCACCAAATTTAAAGTTTTATGAGTGTTGCACGTTGCCTTGGAGGTAAGCACCATGACATGCCCAAAATACCAAAGTGCCAACCTTGGATTGAATTATTGGGTATTGACATCAAACTTTTGTGGGGCACTGTACAAAAATTCCTATTGAGAGTAAGCCCACAACAAAACATTCTTGGACAAAGGACAAAAGACAACCATGTTAAGAGGAAACAAATCATTCTCATTCTTGTGAAAGTGAACTCCACAAAGAAGATTGGGGGGGAGATCTCCTTCCTTCTATATGCTCTAGCATTGGGGTTTGCAAAGAAGGTTGTGTGTCCCACAACCCTAAAACTTTTTGGCTTTTAGTTTGCTTCTATTTTTTTTTTCTTTCTCTTTTGAATTTGTTTAATAGTTGGTTTCCTTTTTATTTTTATTTTTTATTGGTGTGTACTTTATGAAGATCTCATGCTCTAAAACAATAACTTTTCATTAGGAAAAGGAGAAAAGGTCATTCTTGTTAATTGTGATTATATCCTACTTGCATACCCAATTTAAAAAGTCCAATTACTTATTCAATTCTTATACCTATATTTTGATTTAGGATTTTGGAAAAATGAAATTTATCATTTTTCAAACAAATAAATAAATATTTTATTTGACGTTTTCTCTCACTAAAATTTTAAAACTAAACATAGTAATATGTAATTTAATCTCTATTTTCTATTCATGTTTTTATCTTGAGTGCTACTCATTTGATAAACCATTGAACTTTTTAATTGCAACTTCATGATTGAAATTACATATTTAGATAAATTTGATTTGAAAATAAAAGTTACACATGACAAATCTAGGGATGCTAATGAATTAATTTAGCTCGTAGGCCCGACGATCGAGGTAGTTAATTCAAAAAGTGTTATAGTTCGATCTCAATGAATTCAAACTCCAGAAAAACTCGGACCAAATTCATATAAGTCTCAACCCAATCTTGAGTCAAATAATTCTTGTTTATAGATTCTCGACTCAACTCATGAGCCCTTTTTTTTAAAAAAAATTATACATAAAAAATTATAATAATATATTAATTTAAAACTTTTATATTTTGAACTCACCATTATCTGTCTATAAAGTAATTGACTCAAGAATTATTATCCAAATTGAGCACGTTCTTATTAGAAATAATGTGTTAGGATTATTTAATTTACACTTTCACACTAAATTATATATATGCTGTTAATAGCAATGGACATCAGTACAAGGTGGACTTAGACAACTATTTATGGAGGATTATGACAGCTCAAAAGAATTGACATTTGAAATTGGCAAATGATAATGGTACACTAATCCATTCCATTTCCCCCCTTTTCTTTTTTGTGACAATTTTTCGCCCTTTTTATAGTAGTTGGAAACTTTCATTGAGTGGAAAATAAAGAGTGGAGCCATGGAGGACCAAATTTGGGCTCTTAACGGCGCCGTTTGTTTTCATTTCCAAGCCCTATTTTTATTTTTATGAAAGAATGAAAATTGAAAATAAACACTTTCTCACAAAAAAATACACTTTTTTTTTTTCAAAACTCTTCTAAACCTATCATATCATCCCATTACACATTAATCAAATTCAAATTTGATTTGACATAAAGTACTCACTATCATTTTTAAATTAATAAATATACATATATTTTTAAAATATAAATTAACCTACTTTTCAATCCTATAACATATTCTAATCATTACTTTTCAACATTTTATCCAAATACATCTCAATTTCTATTTTCATTTTATAACTAACTTTTCAACTTTTAAAAATGATTGAAAATAAAAATGGCCTTTGAAAATAAAACCAAATGGGCTGTAAGATTATCTTTGGCACGGCATAAATACTTAACCGCAAATGTGTATACAATCTTTGAAGAGGACCATTGTGGAGGAAGCATAGTGGGAGGAAGACTTAGTGGAAAACACATGCCAAAGTTTTGCTCGTGACCACTTCTCTTTAATTTGGTTGGATTCATGGATTTTCACTTTGGGGATAAGTCTTGCTATTTCTATCTATGTACCAATCCATCACTTTTAGACTTGTGCTAAATTTATTTAAAAAAAATTATAAACTTTGATGTGCTATAGGATGTTATGTCCTATTTCAAAAATAAGTTCTTGTAATATTTAAATTAAATATCATACTAGCAATAACAATTTTGTAATTGGTATCACTGTTAAAAATATAGGTATTTGCATTATCCGTGAGAAAATTGATACACTAAAAAAAAAAAATCATTGACTATAGATTGGTTGTAGAATGATTGGTTATGAGAACATCAATTTCAAATTCGGTAAGATCAATTTCATAGCTTTAGCATCAACTATGGATCGGTGATGATATGATGTTTTATAGTGTATAGTTAAAATTAAAAAAAAATGTTGAAATTTTATTAATAACTTGGGAACTCTTTATTCTTTTTCCAAAAGAGATCGTAATATTTTAACATTTTATTTTAAAAGTTGATGAGCCCATTTTTTAAAAAAAATTATCAAACACTTTATAAGATCTTATAAAACTCTCAAATATCTCATAATATGTTATGAGAAATTTATTATAAGCTCAACCAAATACCTTTCGAATCAGGACATTGTTTTAGGCTTTCATATATCTTTTCCAATGAAGCATTGATTACACTTCTTAGTTCTTAGTTTTTCTTTTCTTTTCTTTGTAAAGAAAATTATCATCGTTCCTTCTCCAATTACTCTATGTCCCTCTTAAATGTACAGTCAATATATTCACTGACATGAGGATTTACCTTGCATTAAACTATCTCTTTATCCTGATCATACTAATTTGTGACGTTGAACTTTTATTATCAAATTTTCCAACACAAATCAGAATGCAAGTATTTATTTAGTTCCCAATAATTCTATTTATTTAATACGATAATTCATCAATTTGGAAGATGGGTCGAGAATTCTTGAACTGAAATTCTAATTCGAATGAGGTCGACTGAAGTTGAAATTTCAGTATTCTTGAGCATAATTCCCCTTTTTTTTTTCTTTTATATTTTCTTTTTCTTTCTTGAAAAAATTCAAACACGAGGATAGAAAAATTTCAAAAAAATATTCAAAGACAAGGTAGAAAAACTGAAGTGGACAAGTTCAACTAGAAGACGTCTCAAGAATAACAATGGACCAACACGTACTGTGTTTGTGGGCGTAGTCAAATATCTTTATTGTAATTCAATGGGGAAATTAGGAGAGGTCTTGAAAACTAAAAGAAAAGAAATGCACCCAATAATATCATAATTTTTTAGACCTATATTTTTTACACGATAATACTTTATTATCACCTTTTGTTATTAAAATAGAATGCTCGGTTCTTACATACTAATGTAAATTATATAGTGTTTCTAAATTATAATGACTTGTAGCTTCTATAATTTTAGGGTTTTTTTTTTTTTACCATTTTATTTATGAAAGATTTAATTGAACCTGCTGTTCAGAATTTTATAAGATTGTGCTCATTAAGTTTTATGAGGATTTAAAAAGAATACACACACACACACACACACACACAGACATATATATATGTATGTGTGTAAGTTGACCCAATTCTTTTTGTTTTGAGTGTTATGTTTATTTTTAATTGTTATCTCGTTTTTGTCTAATTGACCGCAAGAAGGTTGTTGTTGTTGTTTATGCACTAGATATCTCCAACCGGTTATTTGTATTGTAACCCAAAAGCTCAATTGACTGTAACCATAACATTTGAATCCTTAGAGGCCGTTTGGTTTCATTTCCTAATGAAAATGCATAGTAAAAAATTAGTTAGAATAGTTGAATTTGAAAATGAAGTTTTATTTGGATGTGTCATAAAAAATTATAGGTTTATATAGATATGAAAATGAGAGATATTTGAATGTTGGATGTTTTTATATTAAAAGTTGTGTAATTTTTGAATTTGAATTAATGATGTGATGTGTGATTGTTTGAAAAAATAATATTATAATTTGAATTTGAATTTATAATAATTTTGTTGTGAATGATGTATGAAAAGTGTTGAGAAAATAAAAAATGATTAAGGTAATGATAAGAATTAAAAAAAAGGGGATGACAATGGTGAGAGAATATAATAAAAAATGTTCTAAAAATGAAAATGTCTGAGAAAATAATATAGATAGCGATAGTTTTTTGTTTTCATTTTTAGTAGAAAATGAAAATGATTTTTGAAAATGAAAACAAACGGCCCCTTAGGTATTGGAATTTACTTCATTATCCTCCCGTATGTAACCAAATCAAATATATTGTGTGTGTGTATTATTTTGTTTATCAAAGCTAAGTTATTTCTAGTGAAAAAAAAAAGGCAAGGGTTAATTTCTTTAGGCATGTGATGCATTAAAATCCTCCTCCACATTGGATTTCAAGAAAAATTGCATCACATACGCTTACAGACATGGTCAAAAATGTTTTTATTGTTTTATACGTTTTATACATCTATTTCATTTTCTTGATGATAATCAAATTCAAAATATAGCTAGAAACTTACTTATTTTATTCGAAAGAGTGACCAAATATAAACTTCTAAGCTTCCTTTTTTGTATATCCCCCCATCCCCCCCCCACCCCACCCCACCCCACCCCACCCCAGCCATAGCAAGGCGAAGCAGGAAAAAAAACCCATAGGAAATGATTCACATCGCCCAATAACGAGCGCTGTTTGAGTTGTCATAGCCCGCCACCACTGTACAAAATAGATGTGGACACTGCATTCGTTGAAGGAAAATATACCTTCGGCTCTTGTTGGAGATTGGAGGGCCCGACTCTGTTTTGCTGCCACTATCTCATCTTTCCTAACTATCTCAGTAAATGGCTGAAACAAAGATGGTTCCAATTGATGTTGATGTTGTTTCTTCCACTGTCTACCCGCAACTTGCCACATCATATTTGTACTTCTAATATTCTCAGGAATGATACATCTTCAACAACGACAACAGAGAAAAACACCCAAAAAAATGGATTAACACATCTCAACTACCTGCATATTGTCAACCAAGCATGCCATAAGAAGTGACCACATAGGTACCTCCCACACTATCATGCTGAAGCAGAGACTACATATGTATTGTCAAACATTATGAGCCAGCTTCCATATAGTGGCTACTCATTACTCACACATCCAAGTATCCAACGCCACTTAGGTCAGAGAGATGGATTATACACAAACAAGCCACATTATCCATCATTTCACAACTATTATGAACAGTAAAAGTTATGACAGTCCCCAATCAGCAAGGGTAACAGTTATGTACCATCCATGAAAATCAACTGCAATAGAATGAATCCAGCTGACAAAGTTCAAAGGTATTTTATATAGGGAATAGTAACAACCTCTTTTGCATTTATATGGCATCAGAGGAATTAATTACATTCCCAACAAAGTAAACATCAGCAGAAGGATTTGTTAAAATAATATAGTAACAAGTGTGAGTAGCATCTCAAGCAATTGCAGTGCCTTTATATTTCTTCGTCATCATAATCACAAAAGTCAATGATTTGAAAACAGTAAGGCTCAAAGATGACAAATAAGAACAAATATTTTTGAGTTCACTTCATGTTGAAACAATAGTTGCTGCTCCAAGACCTTATGATTCCCACCCCAGGAAAGACGTAATATGGATGTCCTATGAAAATCAAGAGAATGAATTCATCAAGCAACAAAACATAGGAGGAGCTACAAGTTTCAACAACCCAAGAAGCAACATTGTGCTTTGGGACCTTGCACAACATAGCAATTAGCAAAAACTAAAAATATTCATATAAAACACAAGATAATAAGCGCAAGTGTGCTCCTGCAAGGTCACTATCTCTTAATTGTTGATTGCCAGCTGATCAAACATCAACACCATTCTTGTTTAAACTAAAAATTGTTCAAATACTAAATAACAAAATTTGCAACTTCAGAAAAAAGTCCCAACCACAACTGCAAGTACTCAAGACAACAAATGACAAATTACAGCCTCCTTCCCCTTCTGCCACCCTTTCTCCGAGTGCTGTCGGTTGGAATTGGAGTCACATCCTCTGGAAGAAGAGAAAAACAGCAGGTTCAACTAACTTTATTTAAGTCATCCACAAAAAATAATCAATGACAATAAACTGCCACATATGTCCCATGATCAATGAGTCCAAAAGATCCAATACCTATACGCCCAATCTTCATGCCTGAACGTGCAAGAGCTCTAAGTGCAGACTGAGCACCAGGACCAGGAGTCTTAGTCTTGTTGCCCCCAGTAGCACGGAGTTTAATATGAAGGGCATTAATCCCCAACTCCTGCAAATTCCATGCATTAGTCAACAAATGATGACCTCAATTGAGATGGATTCTAGAGCAGAATATTCTGAAACCTTGCATCTCTGAGAAACATCTTGAGCTGCAAGCATAGCTGCATATGGAGAGGATTCGTCCCTGTCAGCTTTCACTTTCATGCCACCTAAACCCAACAAAGAAGGTCAAATCAAAATTTCAGTTAAAAGAACTACAGAAGCTCTTCAATATTTAGGGCTTCGGAACAAAATTATTATAGCCAAGAAAACAGAAGACAAGATACATGCCAAAACTGATAGTGCCCTAGCAATCAACAATAATATCAGGAATTTCTTATAATATAGCAAGCACTTCCACACAGAAAGAAATCACACAAATCTCTCACAGCAAATGAGGAACTATAGACCACAGTGGCTTTATTGTGAAATTATCAAACAGTATAGTCCATAAAATAGAGCTTTTGTACAAATATGAATATATTTCTCAGATGAGTATCGTTACACACTACACGTCCTAAGTATCATTTTGACTACCAAAGTAAGCAGAAGGCGGCTCACAACTCTATAGCAAGCAAAAATCACACAGGATGGTATCACCATTTGAAAGAGATATGTGCTTAACTACATTGCTAGACAGTTCTAGTTCAGGTTCCGCAGAAATGTTATAAAGATCCCTGTTTAATATAAGTAACTCACACAGAATCAACTTTGCCAGATAATTTTAGATGCAGTCATCGGGAACAATAAATATTTAGATGCCTACACTAATAGGAAAACAAGAATCAACTACAGCACAGCAATTAGCTTGTCAAATGTCAATAATAATAATTTCTATGAATTTTGGTAAGATTTTTTATTACTTCAAAAATGAGGTGAAACAATAAGGTAGAATACACAGGGCATCAGGTCTCCAAGGTGATCTAGCATCAATAAAAAGATTCAGATGCAAATTACCCATTTCATACGGGATTCATCCTTTGCCCTGTAAATCTAAGGACGAATATGACATCACATCACCAGTTTATCACTACCACCAATCACAACATGTTATGCAGATATTTGGTAGACAAGGGACTCAATAGGCTCTCATGCCTTCAGCACTGATAGGTCAAAACTTACGATGTATGGCGATGCGGGAATGACATGCTTGACAGAACATGGACAATGCACACTACAACTCTTACAAATTTCAGGATATAACCTACTCAATTAGAACTACTAAATATATATATATATATATATTGTCTTATCAGTTAAATATAAATATACACATCTATATACGTCTGTTTGTAATCTGCAATGCATTTACATATTGGTATGAGTATCTAAGGAGTATATAAATACTGGTGTTCTACATCTATTAATATTATTTGTGGACTAACATATTGCAGTAAAAATAGTTAACCTCAAAAGAGAATTAACCAAGAAGAGTGACAATGACTTTAAATGGTGTCACTAAAACCTGATTTTCAATTACAGGAATTTTTGTTTTCTTTGTTAGATTGTTTATAACCCCTAAATTTGACAAAATTTGGAGGAAAAACACCCCTTATCTCAGGCATGCCAGCCACACTAAGTGCTGTGTTCGATACGTGTCAAACACACTAGGTGCAACATGGGATCAGTGTACGTGTCCACATAATTATTTTTCAGAATGTCAATTCATTATGGGTCATAAAACTACAATTGCCATACTCTGAGAACATACAAAACATTTAGCAACAAATATAATCAAATCAAAAGAATACAATCAAAATTTAAACAGTTGAACCATACCTGTAATACGAACCATGGTTTCCCTTCCAGATAAATCAGTCACATGCTGCAAAAAGACGCAAATACAGTTAATGACATGTAAAAAAGCACACAAAGAGCTCTCTCCTTCAGAAGGATGCAAGTAGACAAATATAATGGACTGTTATACTCACGATGAAGGTGTCGTTGAATGAGGCAAAGATGTGAGCCACACCAAAAACTAGTTCTCCATCCCTAGTGGCAGGTCCAAGAGTGACATTCTCTTCCTTGGGCTCCCTGGTCCTTCTCTTTGACTGTTAAAATCAGAAAGAAATATCAGGTATACAAGAAACAGAATAAAGGGGACAATTGACAAAACATTAACGCTATAAAGCTAATGCATAAAAACAGCACTATGACATTTACTCTTTCAGTACATGTTAAAGAAGATTCCTCATATAGATTTAGTTCGTATAATAAAAAAAACCAAACATTTATAACTTCCAAATGCTCGGGTGAGCTAGTACAAGAAAACAAGTAAAAGAACATGAAGGATAGGAAATGAAAATGGAAAGCCATGTTTGTCTGACACAATAGGTAGGGTACAATAATATACATGAAAAATAAACCACCAGATTGAAGAGATTCGTAGCAAAGCAAAACAAAAAAAATTATCTGAAAAATAAAATTTCAAACTCAAATTAATCTTGTGAGAAGTCGAGAGTAAATGAGAACAAATTACAATACTCAATAAGGTGTATTGGTAAAAATGCTCATACCATTTTCTCAAAAGAACAATTATCAGAACAAATTACCAATCACCAGCATCCATGGCATGAGCTTCATAGAAATCACAAATAAGTGCATATCAAAGTCGAATTCTCAACTCATGCCAAATTATCTAACTCATGCTAAGAGTTAATAAAAATTAAATACTTAACACGAATCTACAAAAAAAAAAAAAAAGGAAAGAAAAGAAAAAAGATATAGTAATAATCACGACAAACAGCAGATCGAATGTTGATTCTAACATAGAAACATATATATAATCATACAAGAGAAAATGTAATGGGTAACTTTGTGTTTTGAGGAAAATACCATTGCTTCGGCTGCTGCTGTTCGAGAAAAGAGGGCTTAGCTTCTCCTCGAGTGCGGAAAACCCTAATGGCTTGAGCGAATGGGAAGTGGTAATGTGTAAGGTCTCGAATTTATAGCTAGGTTTAGAACACAAGCAGACCAAGCTAACGGATTATGGGCCTGTTCTGTTGACATTGTGAGGTGCATTCATTTCCAGAGCCTCTAAAAATTGGGCCCTTTTGTAGCCCATTTAGCGACTGAGCTAAGGCCCCAGACACTCCAATTAAGTTAATGGCCCTTTGTTAATGGGTCGGATTTTAGTTAGAATACAATTTACACATTTTTATATTTTAAGACCTTTAATTGATTAAATTATTTAATAGTGTCCATAATCTAAAATAAGTGGATTTGATATAAAATTAAATGATTTGATCCATAAAAAGATTTAAATAAGATATGATTGCCTTAATCACTGGTATGAAATGTTTTGCATGAAAATAAGAGAACAATCTTTCAAATATATGGCCACTTCATGGAGATCGTTAATCCAATGTTCGCATAAGAGAAAAACATATTTGAAAGTAAACAAGTATGGAAGATCTTCTGTTCCTTGCCCAAAGGGTGGACTTCCAAAGTCATAGGTATTCATGAAGCGAAAAAAACATTGAAGTATTATCCATGCGAGTACTCATTGACTCACTTACTTCATATGAGATGACCCTACTTACTAAATAGGAAAGTTCCAAAGGTTAAAAAAAAAAAAAAAATTACAAAACAACATTAAATACAAGAGTACAACATTCGAAGTACCAATCCTTAGTAAAAAGAAGTTGCCTTAGCCATTATACAATATCTCATCACCCATTACAGTGATCTATTCAAAAGTCAATTAGTTACTTCTTTAGTATCAACTATATATGTTTGCTAGTGGTGAACACGACTAAGTTTACTTGTCTCTTGCTTCATATTGTATTTATCTGTGTGGGACTTTGAGTAGTATTACATATTAAAATTTTAAGTGAAAATTTATGTAGATGTAGATTTTAAATTCGTCGTATTCTTATTTTATCATTTACTATTTTTTATTGTCTCTGGAATTTCTGGTTATCTAGTTTATTATATATACTCTAATAAAGTTAAAAAATATTATATTATATAAACTCTGCTAGAAGTTAAAAAGATTACCTGGTAATAGAGTCCAATTCTCCCATTGTGGGGCTTATATTGTTTCAATTAGTATCATGACAAAGCCATGGGTATGATTGAATCTCCATATAGTGGTGTTGGTGAGGGTTTGTTAGGATTTATTGTTAGCATCATTCTTTGATTTGAGAAGATGTAATTAATTGATAACTAATTATGGCTGGAAATAGGCTAGATTCGGTTAGGTTTTAATTTAAATATGCAATGTCTGGTATACAAAATGATAAGTTCGAGTTTAGCTTATTATCTATGATAAGTTTTTTTTTTTAAAAATTTTTTTAGCATATCAAGAATCTGTTCAAACTCAAATTCTTGACTTCCCACATTATGTGGGAGACTTTTGCCGCTGGACCACATGCCATTCGACAAGTTTTTTTTTTGAGATTAAGTCTAGCATTTTTACTAAATTATAAAGCCTTAACTTGGCTGAAAGCCTACCAATAACCTATTTTCTACTAAGGCTTCCATTAAATTTAAACATCACATAAATTTAAATTTTTAATATGCTAAAACCTATAATAGACCTTGATAAACAATAATCAAAATGATAAATAACAAATATATAATTATGAAAGTTCAAATATAAGTATAAAATGGTATTATTTTAACAAAAAATAATACTAAACAATATAGTGGATTCCATAAAAGGACTGATTAAAGAAATCAAATACAATTAACTATTTAATATTATATTACTATTATTGTACTTTTTATATGAAGAAGGTTAAATGGGCTAGCCTGTTAAGCTTTGCAAGCTTCTAAAACTGCATAAATTTAACTTATTTAGTTAAAAATGCTACTTTTTAAGCCTTAATATGGCATTTTTATTAAATAGACTAAGCCAAATTAGGCCATAAATAAATTAAACCATATACCTCTGACAAGTAGCATTGCATATTCCCACCCATAGAACTAACCATTCTATTTATGATGTTTATAGATATACAATCACCTCAAGTTGATTGTAGCATTGTATGGTATTTTATGCTCTCAAATGTATAAAAAAAATAGATATTGTACTTGTGCCATCAATTACGATTTTTAACCTAATACCATAGCATGCGTTTAATTCTAAAACAAAAATACACGCACAGGCAGTGCACTTTATTACGTGCGAGAAATATACGGAGCTAATTGCTCCAATATCGCATATAATTTTGTAGATTAATTCCATAATAATTGTTCGAAAATTCGAAGTATCATGACCAAAAACATGCCGCACCTCATCCCATATAAGAAAACCTAAAGAAATGAATTCATGGAATATTAAACTAGTCCTAACTGGAAAAACATGCACTTACTTCTTTTTTGATCCAGCAGGAAAAACATGCACTTCAAAGCATTTAAAGATCAGTTTGCCATGCTCAAAGATAGGATGATCTTATTCAAACCAGCGAGAATCGAGGTATTCGGCTGCAATTTCAGTATTACCACAGATCAATCTAGCCACCAACCACATCATAATTCTCAAAGGAATCAGCTAGTTCCATGACGTTTGATACTTTAAACTACTGTATTTCCAATGATATTTAAATGAATGACTGTTTAAATACTAAATCCGTAAAGCAACTTGCAGATCAACAGCGGCTAAACTAAAGAGGCAACTTCAGGAGCTACAATCTCAAGAAGTCCTTTAGGATTGTCTACATGAACCCAGTGCCCGGCGTTGGGAAGGACATGAACTGAGACCTTCCCCTCAGTTTCACTTACTCGTTTAGATGCAAGGTTTTCAAGCTGTTGTATAATATCTGGGTTCCATCTGTCGCTCTTCTCAGCACGCACAACATTTATCTCCATGCCTTTAGGTGTGTGCTCCAAAAGGGGCCAATAGTCCATCTCCCTAAGATAATTCCAGGAGGACCTCAAGTCAAGTATGCATATTTATGTCATTTATATTCCAAAAAACAGCCAATATAATCTACTAAACAGACAAAATTATACAGAATGCTAATCCACCTGTAAGAATTAAACATCTGCACAGCCCCATCAAGATTAAAAGCCCAAGTCTCTTGCTCTCCTGATTTCTTGAGGTTGCTTCCTATCCATTGTGATAAAGACTTTGAAAAGCCAAGCGTCAGCATGTGATCTACCAGCCACCTTATAATAACAAAGTGTTATGGCCTGATAAATTGACTATAACAAGAACCATCAATTCCTTCAAGTAAATAACTTTACTCTTTAAGTTCAAACTAAAACTTCAAAACCACCTTATTTATTGCAAATATAAATAAAATAAAATATTAGCTACAACCTTGCAAACCTGCCAAGTGAACACATACAAAAAGTTCACTGAATAGCATATAGCTTAAAGGCACAAATACGTTCAAGTCAAGTTTCAACAGCCACTAGCTTGCCACATCACAACTGACATCCGTATTTTTAATCAACAGGCTAATATGCCAAAGCATTTATCACTATAATATAACAAGCACATGAATAAAGCACGCCCACGAGATGCAGGATTGAATGCCAAACAGATACCATGTTCAAAATTTCTACTACGCCTCGCCACTTCTGCCACTAATCTTGGAACCTAAGACAGCAAACATGACTACACTTGTGAATAAATTAATGAACAAATGAAAGAGGAATTACTTTCTAGAAGGTATTGTTGAAGGTAGACTCTGCAAGGTCTGCAAAACTTTCTCCACTTCACCTTCGCTATTCTCTTGGATTACTTTTCCGGGAACCGAATCCAGTACCCATAGCTGTTCTGCAACAGTTTTTCACATCCATAAGCAACATACCATGCAAAGCAATCAATGTAGTTAAGATTTGAATATACAAACATCATACTGCACAAAAAGGTAAAGAGAAAGATATACAAGACAAAATCGCATGGCCAAGAAATTCGTCTTGTTGACAAGCAAATTTTGCTTTACAAACTATACTAAATCTCACCTCCTGTTCCCACTAATATATCATGAGCAATGTTTAATTATTTGAAGAACAACAAAATGTCATGGTAGCTTAACTCATAGAAGGAAGAATACCTGTTTCGGCAAGCTAACGTTATCCCCATAATGCCCATTAGCACAACTTTGAGCAAACTGCAAAGCAACCTTTCCACCCATTGAGTGGCCTATAACAACATCAGGCCAATCCCAGCCCTCTGATTTCACCAAATTTGCCAGATCTTTGGCAGCATTTTCCAGATTATGAGGGGGCAATAGCCCTTCTATTTCAGCAGACTTGCCATGATTCCTCAAATCCACAAGGACCATCCTCCACTCTGCATGTATCATAAGCTATGCTTTTGTTAAATGCATGAATCAGTATCATGTAGAAAGAGAAAGCACACAAAACCCCTCCATGGTTCTCTAACTTTTCACAGGCTCTGAAATTTACACATATCTTATTCAGACAGCTCTCATGTTGTGCACAACTCAAATAACAGAAGTGCTAAAGCACCACTTCTGCACATGCACAAGTCAGATCCACCAATTTGGGCCACTCATTGAGCTTTAAACTGTTTTCACAGATTTCCCCCAGTCTAAAATGATTCTCAAGTTCAATCAAAAGAACTTGTAGGCAACAAGCTTAGGTACAATATTTGGCACTCGTAAAAACAAAATAAGCAGGAGTTCTTGATTTATTCAAGCGTGTTTTATGCTTGAGCCAATTCAGTTATTTCACTTAACGATCACCCACAATTTATTTGCCTATGAATTGAATAACAAAGCAGGCAACTAGCAATCCAACCAGCACAACTTGGGTAAAAAAAATTTAGCACCATCATTTCGAGAATTGCATCACGTAAACAACACGCATCAGAAGCTATATAGACGACGCGACATTAAGCCCTACGCTTAGAGTGCAATACTACGACAAAACCTGAAAATTATACGTAGATACGGATTGGCGAGCAACTGATGCCCAGTGAAAACAATTTACGTACGGGCAGGGAAGAGGTAGGAAGCGAGGGAGCGAGAGAAGGAACGCCAGTTTCGACCGGAGCCAAGGAGGCCGTGGAGTACGAACGCCGTGAATTCATGGGGTTTTTCCGGCGACAATTTGATCTCTTCAAACGCTAGGGTTTGGACGGATCGACGGGAGTGGTGGAGGACCGGTGTCGATCCTTTAAGGAGCCGGTTCACGAGGCGGCTTAGACCGGGTTTGGTTATAGCTTTCGACATGTTTCCACCAATGACATTTCTGACAATTGTAATGTTCTGGGAGTAATGGACGTGGAGGGTTGGAGCTACAGTGGTGGCCGATGGGCTACAGAAACGGCGTCGTGCAGCTAGAAGCCGTCCCAAAAGCAAAATTGGAAAAAAGAATTGACAGCTGTGGGATTTGAACCCACGCCCTTTCGGACCAGAGCCTAAATCTGGCGCCTTAGACCACTCGGCCAAACTGTCAGATGAACGTTTGACGTGGGACCTTATTTAAATACCAGCTTCAGCCTTTAATGTTTGAGCACACAATTTCAGACTTTTAGTCTGCAAAATATTAAGAAAATTGTTGCCATATTTTTTAACACAACTGTATACTTTATTGTTTAATATATTATTACTTTCTTTTTCCTCTATAAGCCCAAATATCCAAATATATCCTAACAATTTAAGATTTATGATTTTTCTCTGAGGGGAAAAAAAAAAAAATAGTATTAGTATTTTTCACGTGCAATATGCCACCCAGAACAGTCAAACATATTGGTATAGAATTGCAATTTTTCTTGGAAAGACTCTGTTAGATCTATGAAGCCCAGTTCATCAATTATGCTAAAATATAACACTGATGAATTATAAGTGGACCTCAACAAAACTGAATGATTGTAGGTAAGGTCTTCCCCAAGAGGTCCAACCTTCGAAGAATTTTACAATAGGTGCTGGATTGTAGGTGATTTCTCTTGCCTCAAATTCTCATACCATGAATTCATTAAAGTAGTTTGTACTTTGTAGAATAAAATTTTCAGGGCACTGCATAAGTGCAAAATAATTCGAGAGACAGAAATCGAAATCTAAATAAGTGGAATTGTCATAAATCACTTCCACATTTGTTTTAATTCATAGAAGGAAAAACCAAATTAGTAAATTCTTTTGAAAGATTTTTTCTAATTTCGAGAATACATGAAAAATAAAGACTATGTTTGGTTACATTCTGCCATTCTGCCAAGCAGAATATAAACAAACATGCACCATGATTTTCTCCTAAAATGGCTACCAAAAATGTCCAAATTACCCCTGCAATTAAAGTGGCAAAAACCCAAAAACTCCACATATTTACATATTACAATATTTTATTATTATTATCATAATAAAAAATATTACTAAAATTCATTTATACCCTCAAAATCCAACAAAAAAAAAATGATTTAACTGCTATAGTAGAATTTGTCTTCTCCCAAAATATAAACAAACATACTAAAATTCCCCAAAACAAATTTCTAACTATTCCCAAAACATAAACAAATATATATCACATTCTTCAACACAAATTCCACATTCCCCAACCCCACTCCCAAAACTCATTCTTCCAAAATATATAATTCATATTCAAACATTACCAAAGAGTTTGCATGGATCAGTTAAATTAGGTTATATTATACATGAGATGAAAAAAATTCATATATCACTATATCAGAATAAAGATGCAAAAGACGAATATAACTCATACATAATCCCAAAAAAAGGCTTTTCCTATGCTTTAGGCCCTTTTTCCTTCCACTTTGGTTTGAGAAAAAAGACCTTCAATTCTGGATTTAAGGACGACATACCATAACAAAAACAAACAATTAGCAATAGTCCTATTTATTGCGACCGTTAAATGATTTCACACATCACTGGATTTAGTATCAGATTAGGAACAATCATCATAACCACCACCAATTTTGCAAGTAAGAAAAGCCACCAAAGACTAGTGTGGCCTCAAACAAAGTCATGAATAACCTGATCAGAAAAACAATTTGAACAGCATCACAAGCAATATAATGATGATCAAAGAGAAAATCCAACTCCCTAATCTTCCCTCATCCTCATATGGATCAGCACTCCATTCCAAGGCCTCTTTCATGTACTTGTTTTCTCTTGATGTCCTGAGAGAACTTTCCTCTTCAGCCAACTCAATATGTTTCTGAATATGGGGAAAAACCTCTTCATCTGATTTCTCTCCAATCAAGAGGTCAGAGTGGCCAAAACCATCTACCACCACCCTTTCATGCCTATAACCAGGCTGGTGCAACTTCATGTATTTATTAGCAAGAAAAGAAGTCTCAGGAGTCGCAAGGAGGGTTCGTCCGCCAGATATGTAGAGCGTTGCCAGTGCCATTCTCTCAGGATGAATCAGATAAGAATTGTTTCCTTTGCTGTCAATTATAAAACCAGCATTGCAAATTTTTCTGAGGTGTGGAAATGCTGCCATTGGAAGCCTTGGCAAATTTTCTCTGTTCATCCAGTAATGCATTGTGTAGCTTATGTTTTCATGCCAAAATGCGTTGCCAAATATACCAGAGAATACCTCACATTCATCACAGTTGCATCTCTCCCAGCGAGGTATTAAACGTGCTATTGATTTCAGCAGCTGTTGTCTGAAAGTTGTGGTGGATTCTTGAAGCATAGGCAAGATCTTGTTCTTGCCCATTATTGCCATTGACATCTGCAAATTGGTTTTGTGTTTATGTAAGGAAAAAAGAAAAGTGCATGTCGTAATATTGAATGAGTGGTTATCTAACAATTAGAAATACTTACTGGAACAAGAGGAAGCCACATTTTGACTGATGAAGAAGTGGTGAGTTTGAAAAACATTGAGGAGTTGGTACAAGACAGAGAAGCTATATGTTTGGCTGAGACATGGCTTCCCATAAGTGAGATATGAATGGCTAGACCTCCAACACAATGAGCAACTACATGTACTTTTATGGTTTCCCCGTAGAATTCAATGATCTTATTGATTGCTGCAAAAAAGAGAGTGTCTTGAGCTACCTAGGAAGAATGAAGATATACAAATGTTATATGCATATGTAAATTTACCTGCCGGAATGTCTAGTCTGCCAATATCGTCAACTGAGAAGTGGTTTGACGAATTCGACCAGTGCATTCGTGCATGCAGCAACCATATATCGTGCCCACCTTTTAGTAAAGTTCTAACAAGATCATTCTTCTCTGTTGGTAAACAATAGCTTTCTGTTGCATAACCATTAATTAGCAGAACAGGATATGGTTTTTTCTCCTGTTTAAGTTCCAGGGGACTGTGGCTGCATTCCCAGTGCTGGCAACAGACTGTAAAATCATCCTCTGCAAATTTCACAATAATAATTCAGTAAATTAGAAGGATGGTAAGATTTAGAAACAGCATAGAAGTCATTTTTATCCTGTATGTTAAGTTTTAGGAGCATCTGAAATAACTGAAATGAGGAACACATAATCTTAATCACCTGTTTTAATCTCATGCATCGTACTATTTGGATAAGGTTCCCTAGCCAATTTCATAGGGGCAAAACTGATGAGACTTCCCCGAGGTGCTTGCAGGATATAGGTTCTAACAAGGGACTGCATTAGAAGATGTACAAATTTACTCCTGCTTCCACCTTCAAGAGCCCATGTACTTTTCAGAAGCTCTAATGGGGAAATATGAAGCTTTCCTTTTAGATTCATCATATCTTCTCCTACCATGTTATTGGTGATTTTCCTCAACGTCACATTCAATGTCGTGGATTCTCTCCACGCATATAGGGCTAACAGATAAGGATTCATGATCTTTCTCCCTTCAAGAATGTATCTGCATTGAAACAACTTTCGTCATTCTTAGGCTTCAGGACATTAGAGGGAAAATGCAAAACTAAACTCAAATCTAACCTTGAACCAGAAGAAGCTGCAAGAAGGAGATGATAATGCATATACTGTGTGTAAGGAGTTCTGATATCTGTTTTGCATAAATCAACTTCACCATGAATAATATACATCTTGTCCATCTCTATACCCTTGCATTCTATGTATCCACCAACTTTGCCTTGTAAAAGGGGGTGAGATTTTCCAGTGACCATATTTGTTTTTTCAGTTTTGAATCTCAATTTCAGATAAGCTGTACATAGCATACTGCCAATCTGTCCTGTCATGGTTTCTTTAGTCATGACCTGTGAGTCACAGCTCTTCTTTATTTGACCATTGTATATCGACCCTGGTTTCTTGTACAAATTTCTATCCAGAAAATTTCCAATGGACTTGATAGCATCCTGGACAAGGTGTCTACTTACATGCTCAGCAGCTGTAGCAATAGTGAGACAAGGGTTGATTCCAACAGAACAAGGTATTATGGAGGCATCACAAATATAAAGTCCAGGGTGGACCCCAGTTGGAGATTTTGTGTTGAAAACTTGACCGTCAGGATTACATACGCCAGATGAAACATCTGATGAAGCAATACACCCTCCTAAGAGATGTACTGAAGTGCTTCTATACCGTGACATGAAGAGAACTCCTCCTAGTTTCTTAGCAATTTTTCTGAAAGCTTCAATTTTTCGGGGCAGCAAATGATCATGCGGAGGCTGAAAGAAAATTCTATTGGTGTCTTTTTCAAATGTAAGTTTTCCACTGCTATCATCATGTCCCATTGCATTCAGAATCATCTCTTGGCCTCGCTTCAAACCTAGAACATGCTTTAGCACCTCCATTACTACATATAAGAACCAGTGGCCAGATTGCCATCCATACGTTGTGATTCCTTTAAATAGGAAGCTTGGATAGGCTGTTGGAATTACTGCATTCTGCAGAGGAAAGGTTATTCATTACTCACAACCATGATGCATAGTAAGGCCACTTAAATAATGGGAACTTCTTATCACCAAAATAAGCCGAGTTACCAAATATAGAATATTTCTGTAGCTGAAAATGATGTCAATATATCAAGGAATATTTCTATCTGAAAAGGATCGATTTAATTAGCAGTGTCTCAACCTGAATGGTGAACCCCAATGAAGAAGTGTATGATGAAGAAATTGATGGCCCTGGTCTTTCTTGAAAAGATACATTAGAAAACTTTTTCCTATTTAATCCAGAAGCATTTAATGGGGCTGAGCTTCCAGTGAGATAGGCAACATTATTGCCATTGCAACTCAATCCTGAGCCAAGCTTCTGTGAGACTGGCAATCCTCTCAGCTGGGATTGAAAAAGTATTTTTGCTGTACCAAATACTCCAGCTGCAGTAGAAACAGTATACTTCACAGTTTGCTTGATTAAAATAAAATTAAAAAGTTATTTTAAGCACAAACTTACCCGAGAGTATAACCATATCACATGCTATATAGTCGAATTCATTCAGAAATACAAGCCATTGACGTTGGCTTCTTCTTTTGAATCTTCCTTCCTCTTTGCAGGTATCATCTTCATTTCTCACTACATATTGAACCTCACATTCTGTTTTAATGGTACATCCTGCCTGTTACCAGTAAATCTACTTCAAATTTACTGATCTAAGCTGCTAAAACAACAGATTAAGGTTTGAATCATGGTACACTAGTGATAAATTGGAAGTTGAAAATATTTTGTGATTCCTATATACGCTAGATGATCTTAAAGGTTTAGACATAAATTCAAAGATAAAACGTACTTGGATGGCAGAGACCAAATAGGTTTTATCGGTAGAATTCTTAGCATTGTACGGACAGCCAGTAAGACAATTCCCACATGCTAGACAGCTTCCAATTTCTTGAGACCTACTTGAATCAGAAACCTGTTCTATTTCAAAATTCATGCTAACTTTCAGCGGACTATCCTTGTCATACTCTTCTCCTACGACTCCTTCCATAATCTTGGAATTCAGGAACGTCACAGGAACACTCTGTACCCTTAGCATGTCTGAAGCAGAAGCCTCACATATGTCCCAATCTTTTTCCCAAGCCTTTGGCCATCTGGGATCCCGTCTTGCGCGAACTGTCGGGGGTAGCATCACCCCAGCATTTACTAATGAACCACCACCTAAGCCACAGGCTGCCACTGCCAGAGCATCATCTTGTAGATATAACTGTGGTTTTCATTAACAAAGTACTAATCAGGAGTTTTGTGTACAACATAGTAACAAGGTTATGAAGACCATAGGAGAATGTAAAATTCATAATAATGTATTAGGCCTAGGATTCTGTGCATCGGTATATTTTTATGTTAGAAACCTGTGGAATAACAATGCATCAAGTTTATGAATTTGCACTAAAGTTTCCACTCAACTTCACCTGAGCTGCTAACAAGTAACCTCAACAAACAGTTTAATATTGTCATGCAGCAGAAAGCAAGACAAGAAAATTGTCTATTTTTCGGAAGAAAAGCAACCTGGAACAGAGCATTTTTTGGGCCCAAATCAACTCCCAAGTTTCTGTCTTCCATCCTGATAGCGGACCATATCTTGGTACTGTCAGTTGGAAAATCCTGAGCTTCCCACCTACGCCCTTTTCCAACAAACACACCTTCAACCCCGCCATTGACATCCGACAAGCAGCAACAGACCCTCCGTATCCAGACCCAACAACAACAGCATCATAACCACCATTATCACCAAAGAAATCATCCGAGTCAAATTTCTTCATTGTTATGCAATTATCTTGTACAAGAATATGTCCACGTTCACAGGTGACAAGGAGCAATTCTACTAAGATTAATAATATAGTGAAAAAAACCTACAAAATCTTCCTCACCAGATTCTCTGGAAAAAACTCTCTATAAATTCTCTAAAATGTTCTTTCAAATGTGGGATATCGAAGAACAGAGGATCACTTATATAAGGCATAAATGATATGCAATACATTGAATTTGCCCAACGCATTAATCAGCCTCATAAATAACAAGTGGCTATTTTTGAAGGCAGAATATCTTATGGAACAAATAATTCCACCTGCTTTTGCAGTTCTCACTCAAATCAGGTATTGCAGGTCCCCAAACTCAACATGGCAACCATCTCCTTCAGAGGATCAAATATACAATGGAAAATGTCAGAAGAAAAATTATAAAGTCAAGCATTAAAGCGATGTCAAAAATTCAAAAAATTAAAGTCTTTGACTAAGAAATATCCACCTTTGATTTGAATTTATCAAAATAGTTGACTTCCTCCACCAGTGCACCTCCAAGAAGCAACCCCCACTAGGCAGACCAGAAATTTATAACAACAGTCAAGTGCAAACAATGTTTGTACCTGATCCAGCTATATCTCTGCACTATTTTGTCAAATTTATGTCATTATAGTTTTTTAAAACTCAATTATAGGTGTAACTTGTGAATTTTCAGGAATAAATTTAAAAAATATTTTGATTTTCTTGTGCCCAACAAAATTGAAACGGTAACTAAACATGGGCTTACATTAGTTTTACGTAATCATGAATAGATCTAATATAATTACATAAGAAAAGGAGGAATTTCAAGCCAATCTTGTCTTGCTGTCTCCAAAAGAGATAGTGGAGTCGTCTGCGTCATATGGAGAAGATGGGCAGGCAATTAGCTTGCTTTCGGGATTGGAAGTGTTTCTAAGGAGAATTAAGTGTTTTGGGCTTGTGTTAATGTCAAAAAAGATGAAGGGTTTGCGGGAACCTTGGAGCTCGAAGTGTAGACTGATGGCAGAATGGAATACGGGGAGAAAGAATCCATCTCTCTCTCACTGTGTCTGTTTGCTCAAGTGAACTGGATATATGTACAGAATCTGAAGTCAAGTGACAGTTTGAAGTTTTGGCCATATTTCTTCATTTTCCGTTTTAACTTCCTATGAAATTATGGGCCGGAATGCTTGACGTTTTAGTTTGACTATATCATTTTGATGGAATGGCGGCGAAAGATTGTGTTTTGAGTTTGACCTTGTGTTCTATTATTATTCACCTATGCGATCATAAATTTCAATTTGACTAGTACTTTGGTCGGATTGTGTAACAACTCGTCCTTAGACAGCAAGACGACAACAATTAAAATGATTATGTAATAGGAAATTTATACGATCACACTCATTAGTTGTTGACCTGATTATTTTGGAACCTCTATCTTATTTTGTATTTTATGTTATATTCTAACTTAAGAAATATATGTTGAATATATATAATTTTCAATCAAATATTTTTATAAGAAATAGGATTAATTACATATAACCCCTTGAGGTTTGGTCTATTTACAACAAGATCCAAAGGCTTCACGAAATTACAAATACCCCCTAGAGATTGACGGTCAACCGTTAAGTCAAACGATTTTTGTAAAATGACTATATTATCCTTGACTGAATATATCAAAAAAAAGGCAAAAAAAAAAAAATGCACAAAGACTAATATAACCCTAACATTATGAAATAACAAAAACACCCATGAAGTTTTATGAAAATAACAAAAGTAACATCATGTAATAAAATTGCAAAATTACACTAAAATTATTAATAAAAAATATAAATTATAAAATAATTGAATAATTATAAATATATGCATGTATAATACAATATCATATATATTAGTTAATATATATACATATACATACATATTTATATTTATACTTAATATATATAATACACATATATATAGTATATACATACACATACAACCACATCCCGCCGCTACCCCTTGCGCCCCCCCCCCCCCCCTACTGGCCATGGTGACCGCTGCCATGGCAACCACCATGGCATCGATCACCTGCTGCCATGGTAGCACAGCAACGACTGCCTGGCCAAGGCCAGGTAGCCATGTCGCAGCTGTTGCCATAGGTAGTCGCCTCCGACCAACCATGGTCAGTGAACAAATGAGGGGGAGGGGTGGGGTGGGGTTGTATTTTTAGAATATAATATTTATTTTTATTAATTAATTAAAAACTTAATTAAAATATATAACTTTTACTTATTTATTCTAAATTAATAAAGTATTTTAATTTTTTTATCTTATTTTTAATTAGATATATGGGTTATTTAAATAATTTATTTGTTTTAGATATGATTATTATTTTAATAATTTATTTGGTTAAATTATTTCATATATGTCTATTATTTTAATATTATATAATATGTAATTCAATTAATAAATATATTTTTCATTTAATATAATTAAATTATGTATATAAATTATTTTAGATAATTTTTACTATTTAATATTTTTTAAAATTTTAGATTCTTATTATTTTTTAATTAATTAATTATTAGTATGTTAGATATTAATTTTTTTCATTTTTTATTTTTATTAATAAATAAATTCAATTAAATTCAATTATATTATTTTAGATGTGTTTTTATTTTAATATTGTAGAATATATAATTTAAAATTATTAAAATTATGGTTATATAAGATAATAGATTTTATTTTTATTTTTTAATATTTTACTTATTTTATTTCTTAATTAATAAGTAATTTCAACTTAATCTAATTCAATTATTTTAATTACAACTATTATTTTGGTATCACTAATTATTATGTAATCTAAAATTATAAAAGCTATTTTATGTAAGAGATGAATTTAATATTTATTTTTTTAATTTTTTACTTATTTTATTTTTTAATTAATAAATAGTTTAATTAACTTAATTAGATTATTAAGTATTTATGAAATTTTATTAATAATAAAATATATTTAAATTTATTATGTGTAATTTAAATAATATTAAAATTACATCCTTATAGTATGAAAAATATTACAAATAGATCAAAGGGTAATTTTGTCTTACAAATAACCATAACAGTAACTAGGGGGCATTTTCGAATTTTCATGAATTTTTTTTGATGACGTCAGCATTTTTTTGGACGGAGCTTGACGAACTTACAAAATTTTAAGACAGAACAAAACCTCAGGGGATATTTGTAATTTCCCCAAACCTTTGGGTTATTTGTTTATAGACTAAACCTCAGGGGGTTAGATGTAATTATCCCTAAGAAATAAAATATAAAATGGAAAAATTGGTCAGCCTACTCTTACGTATTCCTCTCAAAAAAAAAGGGGGAACTCTCTTGTTCTTTTATTACTCCCTTTCATTTTGCAGTCTTCCACTTCTATATGTTAATGAAAAAGGGAACTAAAATATCTTTAGAAACTATTGCAAGTATAGATTCACAGCAAGTGATGGCCTGAACAATGTCATGACTCGTGTTTCATGAAAACCCTGTTAAGGAAAATAATTTGAACAGCAGAACAAGTAACACAATGGTGATCAAAGGGAAAATCCAACTCCCAAATGTTCCCACATCCTCATATGGATCAGCACTCCATTCCAAGGCCTCTTTCATGCACTTGTATTCTCTTGGTGTCCTGAGAGAATTTCTTTCCTCTTCAGCAAACTCAATATGTTTCTGAATGTGGGGAAAAACCTCTTGATCTGATTTCTCTCCAATCAAAAGATCAGAGTGGCCAAAACCATCTACCACCACCCTTTCATGCCTATAACTAGGCTGGTGCAACTTCATGTATTTATTAGCTAGAAAAGAAGTCTCAGGAGTCACAAGGAGGGTTCGTCCGCCAGATATGTAGAGCGTTGGCAGTGCCATTCTCTCAGGATGAATCAGATAAGAATTGTTTCCTTTGCTGTCCACTATAAAACCAGCATTACAAATCTTTCTGAGGTGTGGAAATGCTGCCATTGGAAGCCTTGGCAGATTTTCTTTGTTCATCCAGTAATGCATTGTGTGGCTTATGTTTTCATGCCAAAATGTGTTTCCAAATATACCTGAGAATACCTCACATTCATCACAGGTGCATCTCTCATAGCGTGGAATCAGACGTGCTATTGATTTCAGCAGCCGGTGTCTGAAGCTTGTGGTTGATTCTTGAAACATAGGCAATATCTTGTTCTTACCCACTATTGCCATCGACATCTGCACATTCATTTTGTATTTATGAAGACAAAGTTCACCATTGACAATGATGTCTGGAAAGTAAGAAAAGTTGCTTACTGGAACAAGGGGAAGCCACATTTTGACAGATGAGGATGTGGTGAGCTTAAAGAACATTGAAGAGTTGGTACAAGACAGAGAAGCTATATTGTTTGCTGAAACATGGCCTCCCATAAGTGAAATATGAATGGCTAGGCCTCCCACACAATGTGCAACTATGTGTACTCTTATGGATTTGCCATAAAACACAGTGATCTTATTGATTGCTGCATAAAAAAGTTCAATATGTTGAACTAGCAAAGAAGAGAGGTGCAAATGACGTATGAATATATTTATTTACCAGCTGCTATGTCTATTCTACCAATATCTTCAATGGAAAAATGATCTAAACAATTAGATGGGTGCAATCTTGGATGCAGTAACCATACATCATGCGTGTCTTTTAGCAAAGTTCTAACAAGATCATTTGACTCAGTTGGTAAGCAGTAGCTTTCGGTTGAATAACCATTAATTAGAAGGATTGGGTATTGTTTTCTCTCTTGGCTGCACTGCCAATGCTGGCAATAGATTATGCAATCATCCTCTGCAAATTTAAGGAAGAGAAAACATTATATTCTGCGCCAGGTAACTTTTCTTGCACCAGCAGTAGTTTGAATTTAAGTTTCAGAAATGTCTGAATCAACTATAACTATGTGGAACAAAAAAGAATGAGGTACTGGTTTAATCACCTGTCTTAATCTCATGAATTGTACTATTTGGATAAGATTCCCTTGCCAATTTCGAAGGGGTAAAATTGATGTGACTTCCTTGCGGCACTTGCAGGATATAGGTCCTAAGAAGGGATAGCATGAAAAGAGATATGAATTTAGTCTTGCTACCACCCTCAAGAGTAGACATGCTTTTCAGAAGCTCTAGCGTAGAAATATGAAGCTTCCCTTTTAGATTCATTGTTTTTTCTCCAATATCATTGGTGATTTTTCTCAATGTCACATTCAATGTTGTGGATTCTCTCCATGCATATAGTGCTAGGAGATAAGGGTTCAGTATCTTTTTCCCTTCAAGAACATATCTGCATCAAATGGCTTTCATCATTTCAAGAAACAAATATGGGAAAACATTGTGAAGGCAAAATCAAATCAAACCTTGAACCAGATGAAGCTGAAATGAGGAGATGATAATGCATATACTGTGTATAAGGAGTTCTGATATCTGTTTTGCATAAATCAACTTCTCCATGAATAATATACATCTTGTCCATTTCTATGCTCTTGCATTCGACATATCCACCCACTTTTCCTCGTAGAAGTGGATGAGATATTCCCACAGCCATGCCTGTTTTGTCCAAAGCCTTGAACCTCAACTTGAGATGAGCTGCAAAAGGCATTCCACCAACTTGTCCTCTCATGGTTTCTTTCACCATAACTTCTAAGTTGCAGCTTTTCTTCATCTTAAACTTAGAGATCAACCCCTTTTTCTCATTACAACTTTTACCCACAAAGTTTCCAATGTACTCATTAGCATTCTGGACAAGGTTCCTACTTACATGCTCAGCTGCTGCAGCAATAGTGAGACAAGGGTTGATTCCAGCGGAACAAGGTATTATGGAGGCATCACAAATATAAAGTCCAGGGTGGACCCCAGTTGGGGATTTGCTATCAAAAACTTGACCATCAGGATTACAGACTCCGGATGAAACATCTGATGCTGCTATACAGCCTCCCAAGAGATGTACAGAAGTGCTCCTATATCGCGACATGAAGAGGATTCCTCCTAACTTTTTAGCAAGTTTGTGGAAAGCTTCAACCTTTCGTAGCAATAAGGGATCATTTGGAGGCTGAAATAGAACTCTGTTGTTATCTTTATCAAAGGTAAGTTTCCCGTTGCTGTCATCATAACCCATTGCATTTAGAACCATTGCTTGGCTGCTCTTCAAACCTATGATATTCTTTAGCCTGTCTAACATGTCATGTAAGAAACAGTTGCCAGATGGCCATCCATATGTTGTTATTCCTTTGAATAGGGAGCATGGATATGCTGTTGGAATTACTGCACTCTGCAGGAGCAGGAAAATGTTTTTCATATTATATAAATGGTACCCAGAGAAAACCAAATTATCAGACCTTAATTGGCAGTTCCTCAAACCTGAATGGTGAAGCCCAATGAAGAAGTATATGATGAAGATATTGATGGTCCTGGCCTTTCTTGAAAAGGTATGTTAGAAAACTGCTTCCTGTTTAGTCCAGAAGCATTTAATGGGGCTGAGCTTCCGGCAAGATAGGCGACGTTATTGCCATTGCAACTCAACCCTGAGCCGAGCTTCTCTGAGACTGAAAATCCTCTCAACTGGGATTGGAAAAGTATTTTAGCTGTACCAAATACTCCAGCTACAGGAGAGACGGCATAACTTATGTTTTGTACATAACTTACACTCCAAAGAAAAATAAAGTTATTTTCTTATGCATAATCATACCTGAGAGTATAACTATATCAGATGCTACATAGTCGAATTCATTGACAAAGACAAGCCATCGTCGTGATCTTCTTCCTTTGAATCCTCCTTCCTCTTTACAGGTATCATCTTCGTTTCTTACCACATACTGAACCTCCCATTCTGTCTTAATGGTGCATCCTGCCTGTGATCAGAAATTTGGAACTTGGAAACTTACCATAATATTTACTAGATTATCTTAGAAAACATGAAGTGGAGGAGGAAACATACTTGGATAGCTGAGGCCAAATAAGTTTTATCAGTAGAATTTTTAGCATTGTAAGGACAGCCAGCGAGACAATTCCCACATGCCAGACAGTTCCCAGTTTCCTGAGACATCCTTGATTCAGAAACCTTTTCTTCCATGTCAAAATTCAGGCTCAGTTTCAGTGGATTGTGGGTGCTCTTATCATAGTCTTCACCGATCACTTCTTGCATGATCTTAGAATTCTGAAACTTCGTAGGAATACTCTGTATCCTTAGCATGTCTGAAGCAGCAGCCTCATATCTGTCCCAATATTTTTCCCAAGCCTTCGGCCATTTAGGATCCCGTCTTGCACGAATTGTTGTGGGCAACATTACTCCTGCATTTACTAATGAACCACCACCTAAGCCACAGGCAGTTGCTGCTAGAGAATCATCTTGAATATGTACCTGTGCTTTTTATTAATACATTAGTATTATAAATGATGACAAGAAAATCTTTTATCATTTGAAAACACAAAACAACCTGAAACAAAGCATCTTTTGGGCCCAAATCAACTCCCAAGTTTTTGTTTTCCATCCTGACAGCAGACCATATCTTGAAACTGTTAGTTGGAAAATCCTGAGGTTCCCACTTGCGCCCTTTCTCTAACAAGCAAACCTTAAAACCCGCCATAGACAGTCGACAAGCAGCAACAGAGCCTCCATATCCAGACCCAACAACTACAGCATCATAACCATCATCATCCCCTATGCCTAAGAAATCCTCTGAGTTGTGCCTCTCCATGTTGTGACAGAAGTTTCTTGAATGTTTATATATATAGGAAATAGTAATTAATCTTCACGACTTTGATGTTGACCAGATGGAAGTTGATTTAGATTCTGATGGCTTTTTTTAGTTACAGGATTGTCCGGAGGTCACAGGAATGGACAAAAGTTGTCCGGCTTTTTTGTCCAGTATTTGTTGTTCGAACATAGTTGTCATGTTATTAACGTTTTCTTTAGGTTATGACATTTGAAAGGTAACAAACTTGTCAGAAAGGCTTAATTATGTGCTCCGTGACAATGATTTTCCTGCTCTTATCAACTATCTAGTTACCGTTGAAGATCAAGAAAGGAGCATGCTAGACCAATAAACAAGAGATGATCATTCATAGTGAACACAATAGAGATCCTCAACAGTTTGAACACCACTGTAATGCATTCTTTTGAAATAAGAGAAATTAGCATAAAAAGAAATAGATTAAACAAAATTTACATGGTTGGGCTGAACTGTAGCTCATGTCAAAGCGAATGATTCAATTATGAACTAGAAATTACAAAAGATTTCTTGTGCCGTCACACTCAACCTCAAAATGAATTATATTCTTGCTATTTCGACACACTTCTTTAAGGCATCTAGTAGGCTTCTCATGATTCTTGGTTCTCCAGGAGGAGGTTGATCTTTTGAGGGCCCATTTCTTATGGCCCGAAACATTGGAGCAGAACTGTCTGTAGCCGGAAAAACCAGGCAATCTATGTACACAAGGACTTCTGTCTGTCCATCTCCGACTGTAATGAAACCAAGTCTAGCTCCACCAGGGATTTTGTCTACCTGCTCATAGAAATTGCCAAACAAACTCAACATAGAATTTTAACTGGTTTTCACATTTCTTAGCAGCATTGCATCTTTTAGTATTTCAGATTAAGTTTCCTTTGTTTTAACTGTTTGGACGACTAGCATATGCAATTACCATCACCAACCTTGAGTGGCATTGGGAGTGGCAAATTAGCACCTTGGCATAGACTGTTCCCCCACTGTAATAAACAATCCAAATTCTGAATGAGTAACTCCACAATAAAAACAAAATGAGCTTTATTCCAAAACCAAGGAATCATCGACATGTTGTCTTTCAATCATTGTCCAAAGGAAGTAGCTAGAAGCCAATGAGAGTGAAGGAATATGTAGGAATTCTGTTGCATGGGTGAATTTGTTTTGTGAATGTAAACAACATTAATGTTAAGTTTCTTATTAGCTCCAAGAAATTAGTACAGACAAGTTTTCCTTGTTGCTTATGATTGCCTAAACTCTAGTTTCCCTTAGAAATCAATAAGGCCAACCTTCTTGTTGAACAATCTCCAAGTATTTAAGAAATGGGCTAAGTGATGCACTCGATAACAATCTGATATGCTGATCAAATATTGTTAAAACTCCCTTTCTTGACAAGAACGTATCAGTGATATCCCAAGGCCCAGCAACCCGCCAACCTATTAGTCCCAATAATTACCTCGAGACAGTGATAACTTGTCCAAAAAAAATATCCTAAGTTCATAATGGGGTCACCTTTGTAGGTCTTCAGTTCATGTGAGATGGGGGCGTTAAATCAAAGTTAGAAACTTGCAAACACTAATTAACAACAGGATTAAGACGATGAGTCACAGTGCTTGAGCGCCGGACCATGCGATTCCACTGTTCTTTTCTATTAAATAGAAACTAGAATGATTATAAAACAAGATGGTTTGGCACCATCCCACATAGTTATTTAAACTTGGAAACTGGCTCACAAGTCACCGCTCCTGTGCTCTGAATAATGTGATCCCTGATTCCATTGGTTCAATGTCATTAAACTAAGTTATATCTCAATTCAGACTTCATCCAACAACTGCAAAGCATATATACTAGAAACAATATTTTTTCAAACCTATGCTTTTGTCATATAGAGTAATGACAATGAAAGGAAAAACAAGAATAACAACTTAGAAAACTTATAGCCTTAGGTTGGTGTATAGTACCTGAAACAGCAAGGTTTCGAATCTAGCAATATCGGTGTTCGAGGGCAGTTTCATGGTTCCTAAAGAAACTCCCTCCTCCTCAGTATTGCTATCAGCTGATGATGATGATGATGATGATGCCTTAGGGACTGCAATTAGATTCCGTTTGCTCGAAAAGTCGGCAAGACTAAGGAACTGGACAATGTTGTTGGTAATGAATGTAAGTGGCTTAGGTTTAAAAAAGACAGATGATGAAAATTTCACACGGGAAAGAGATACTACGTTAACTACTTGTCTAATGGCCATGGAAGCCATGGCTTCTTTGTTTTCAAGTTGCTGTATGAAGTCTTCTTCTTTTACTTTTGTGGTGCTGAGATTGGTGTGGGATATGAAAGTGGATAGAATTTTCACATTCAATACCAACCATGTGGCCCACCCACATATCCTTTTCTGGTGAATGGCGAATTACTCTTCCGCTCCTAGTGTTGATAAAATTGCTCATTTTATATGGCACCAAAAATATGTTAATATGTTAATCCAGTAATTTTTGGAACAATTAATTGACTAATGAAATGTAATGTTTCTTATATCCATCCACTATACATTCAATTTCAATAGTGTTTTCTCATTCCACCAATATCTGATAAATGGTTTTGGATTCAATCTTACCTTTGCCAATTTTACAAGATCAGAAGGTGTAAAGTGAGTCAATGAACCATAAAAAGCATATGAGTTTCTAGATAATTAAAATTCCGTCAGACCTATAACAATCTAATAAAAAATTTAACCAAAAAAGAAGTGCGGTCGATTAAATTGGTCCTCTAAAGTTACAAGCGAAAATGAAATTTAGTTTTTATTTTTGCGCTGGGTCTGTACAGTATAAAACCTCGAAAACTGCCTCAATTTGGGCACTAATAGGAGCCATCCATACATTCTTCTGAGATGAATACCTTTCTGGTGGTTCTGCATTACATTAGGAGGAGGAGCAAGCTTCAAGCTTGGGAAGAAGGCTTCGCCAGGCGTCAGCAATACCGTTTGCCAGGTGAGCCTGACCCTTGGCAAATTCATGAAAAGCCAGACCCATATCCAGTGTTTTTTGTTCTTGAAATCGAACAATCTCTTCATTCATTAGCTTCACAATTTTCTCAAATCTTCTTGCTGCCTCTGCACCGTCAGCTTTTAGCTGCACCAGAAAACCAAATATCAGCCCAGATAATGAAGATTCCAGAAAGTAACAAAAAAAATGCCTCGGCAATCTTGACAACCTCCTCGTATTCATGCTCAGCTTCACCCAATTTTTCTGATCGTGTTAATCTGAGCTTGTTCCTGCAAATAAATATGCACAGTTACAATGAACTGCCAACATATTTAATCGACCAGATCTTTAATACCGAAAGAGTGCAAGAACAAGGCTCTTTTCTTCATTATTTGACTCCAAAGGTTTGAAATATTTCATTTAAGAAAACTTCCTATATTGTCATCTGGCATGTCCAGTGGTTATCCAACAATCCAGGACAAAAAAAAAAAAGAAAAAAAAAATTGTTCTTTTTTCTGGATTGTCGATAACCTGTGCATGTTTTTTACCGTCCAGGCGTCCATCACACAAAAGCAAATAGTAAGCTGTGAATTCAGGGACCATACATATCTATTTCCTTAAACTTGATTGCTTCAGCCAGTTCACATTGGTGCCTGAAAGCATTTGCCCTCTCTGCTATTGTTGCCTGTCCCAAGAAATAACAGAAAGTGCCATCAATTTCCTTAGCAAAGCAAAAATAACACAAATATCAATAACAACAATAGTAGAAATAGCCACAGAAAGTAATTGAAGCACACACTGCAAATGATTCCAAGCTGTCAATTTTTTCTGAAAAGCAATCATCTCTGCCGTCGTTATGCTGCTAAATGCTCATTTTCTATAGTAATTATATACTTAAAAGATGCAGTACAAGTACCAGCTTCTTAGAAAACAATTCCAAAAATAGACACTATTCTTATGCAAATCAAGAAGGACACAAACTCACCTTAATTGACTGCACCGCCCGAACATAATCTTTTAAAGGTTCCTCAAAATTCATCAAGAGGTGGTGAGCCTAATAGCAGGTTAGGAAAAGTTTATAAATCATATAGCTGAAAGAATCATTTACGACATTTTAAACCATACCTCTCTCTGCAGCTTGATTGACAAAATCTCTGATTTTGCACCAAGCTCAGAAAATGCCTTTCCAAGAGCATTTTCTTCGCAATCACCTAGTAGCTTGACTGCTTTACCAAAGTCTGATAAAGACTGTCCCAACTCTGAAACAACACATAAAGCTACTCTATCATATGGGCTAAATTTTCAAATATGGAGGTGAGGTGGAACAGACATGAAATAGCAATTAAGAAATCGGATGGGATAAAAACATTAATGTTGACTTGCAACTCGGGGAGGAAAATGCAAAAGAGATTGTAATTTTCACGCAGCACACATGAATGACAAATATTCAGAGTTTGCATATACCCCTATGTCTCTTTACAAGACGGTAAGCATGCTTCTGGGCTTCAGCAAGGTGATCTTCAAGCTGGAAAATGTAATTCTTCAGCTTTTCATATTCCGGATTGGATTCTTCAACTGGTTTCTCCTTTCCAAGAACAACATCACTCACTCTAGACTGAACATCCTGCCAATATTAGAGAAGGCAGCCACTGTCATATGAAATGCTTTGCCCCTTGCCCACAGACATGAGACACATTGGGTTCAACTTAAATGATCAATAAGGTCATCTAAAAATCACATAATGAAGTTAAAGTTCAAAGCAGCTAAACTCCTTCAATCAGAACAAAAACATGTCGAAACTCCATCTGCTGGTGGAAATAGCAATTGATAGAACTCAAACTAGCATACTTCTCCAACTATTTGCTCCAACAATGTAATGAATAATCCTTAATGGGTAAATGAGATACCTTGAAAATTTGCATCAGGTCTGCAGGCTTCTTCTTGAAAATACCAGTTTCCTGTGATCTTGCTCTTTCCATTGTCTGGAGATCAAGTAAAAATATTATAAATAATCAGATCGTGTACAAGATTATGAGGCAAAAATGGAAGAGGAAAAGAAGAACATATAATTCATTTCTCAATATTATGATGCATAGTCGTGCAGGACACCTGCCAGCCACAAAGTAATTAAATTGATATCCACATACAGTTTGTAATGGTAGATGATTCCCCTTATCAATCGATTCAGACATTTAAAGATAACAGCAACACAGACAGATAATTAGGAATGGGCTAAGTGATAAGTAAAAGAATTGGCTATTAACAATCTATATAATCAAATTTGAATGACTCTTTGCATTACACTGACCAAATCAGGGGTATAGAGAAACTCTAAAACCATCTCACTTTGAGATGGTTTTCATATTCAATATCCCTCACATCATCATCATCAGGGCACATAAGATCTTCAGATCCTAATAGAGTTGCACAAATGGTTCAACATTTAACCTTGAAGTCCTTGGACCCAACCACAGCCTAAAAGCATGCTTGCACACATTCTCCACATGACTTTCTCTTTTCAAAGTATGATTCGCTGCCTCCTAGAAAAGCTACCATAATTTCAAATATCCAATTTGACTTCTTGGCCAAAGGAGAAAACTTCCATCATATTGAATTACCTGTTCATCAGCCTGTAGAAAGATTCTTAAATCCTCACTCTGTTGAAGCTCGTGATGTGAAGCTATCCGGTTGACAAACACATCCAATGCTTGACGCCTCATCTCAATGAACTCCGCACTAAATCTGAACTTCTCTGTATGCGTAAACCAATATTAGGCAAAATAATGTTTTCAAAAGGCTTGCAAAAATAACAACAATGTAACGTCATCCACAACAAATCAGCACCATGATATTGCCAGCTAGTGGGAAAAACGCACAAGCTAGTGCTAGTAAAACTAATGAACACAAGCACTAGTACAAATTTATCGCCAAATATGACATAGGTAAGCTGTTAGCCCGGTCTATTTTTATAGTTCATAGTGGAAGTAGGTTAAATATGTACTTTTGATAGTGGTATCATATTTCCTGAAGTACAAAATAGATGCCATAAATAGAAAATTGCACCAACTTTTATCAACAAAAAACAATTTCCATCAATAATATTAAGTTTGATCAGGGGGAATTCAACTCAAGAGAAAATGAGTTAATGAAACAAAAAGAAACCAGAAAGAAACTAATTCATATCACATCATGGCATCCTTTAACTTTATTATGAAGAAGTCAATTTCTTTAAGTTGGAAATAACAAAGATCTACAATTTTGATGAGGAAAGGAAAGATAAATCTTCAACTTATTACCTACAGTACTCTTCTCTGGAAGAGGAGGGATGAAGACACCCTTGTGCTTTTCAAAAAGGCGATCTCTTAACCAAACAAAATCACTGTATCGTCGGATAACAATTTTCTCAGGGCCCTCGTATTCAGGCAAATTTGTCTGCAAATCAAGTGCCAAAATTTGTTATGTCATCCATCAGCATAAAGAACAGAAATATAAACTAGCTATCACAAACAAGTCAGTGCAACATAGAAGATGGAAAACAAATACAAAGTTCAAGTCAGGTGCAATGCTACAGGAAATCTCATCATAAATGAAAATCGAATGATCCAAAAGATGCACAAAAATCTTTAGTTTAATAGTTATGCAATAACAGCGTAAATCTTTCACGAAGTTATGGGCCTTCATTTTTTCAAAAATTATTTTAACAAATCATGGAATAAGTACATAAATTTTTATATATAATCAAAACACTAAGGAGAAACTGAACTCTTATTTTTGTCTTTTCTATTGGTGAAAAGCTACTTTGGTTATTTTGTAAGTATCCACACGTCAAGAAGCAGAATGGCTTTGCATATGTAGACATTTAGAATAACGAAACTTTTTGATCTTTCTCTCTTGTAAGCCACTGCTTTTTGGTGCAGATTACAACACCAAGAAATAATATGGAACAATATGTCAGCAACTTAAACTTACATGTAACCAATCTGAATCCAGAGTTTATTTAAATCACATAATATTAAATCTAGGTTGTCAGTGGATTAAGGTCAACTATATCAGACTGCTATAGCCTATAGACTCGAATCATTTTACAAGATCCAACACAGAAACAATACTGAAGATAGAAGCAAAACGGCTCAAAAGAATGAAACGGTGAGCGTACATTGAAGTCCAAATCTGTAATTTTGGATGACTCAGATTTAATGAATTTAAGGTTTTTCAGTAGTTAATGTAGTTCTCACTAAAAGTAGACCACAACTGAGTTGATTGTCAAGCTAGCTCGCAGTCCATAGAAAGTCAAACAAGTTCCAATCCTTGATCCAATGGCATAACAAGGAAATATCCTAGCCAAATTTCATAGTTACTCCGATAAGTACTTGATAACACACAATAATTTTTTATTTCTATAAGCACAATCAACATTGGGAGGCTTATTACTTTTAACTAGTCTCCATGTTCCACGAATGGGTCTACAAGCTTCTGAAATGAAGGGGTTTAAATAGGAACCTCAGGGATCCACCGAAGAAGATCCTTCTCTTTCCTTTTTTTTGGGGGGGGCGGGAGGGTTGGGGGGGGGGGGGGAGGAAGAAAAGGCGGATCTAATTTTTTGTAGCAGGGTTATGAAAGTCCACAAAAAGTGACTGGCTGTACTGTAAGTGCTAATTGCCATTTAGCTAAGCCATATTGAGGTTTCACAAGCAGGGATTTCGGTATTGAGTGCTTACTCAAAATTAGAACCAAATTCTTTACAATGGATAGTTACAACTCCGCAAAAAGAGTGAAATCTTTCTTACAGTGAATCATGCATATAATTTTAGACAAACAATTGATCGATTGGTATAAAATGATGTGATATTATCAGGCCCCTCGAAAGCCGACAAACCTTGAACCCACCCCGTTCTTTCAATTGCCTTTTGCTCACGCGTGCAGTTGTGCAGTTCACCAAAAGCTAGAGAAGTTCAATTGTCCATGCAGATACCAGCACCCACACAAGAAAGGTGTTATAACACCAACCACTAACAAGATAAGCAAGGTCCAACCCGAGCTCTCAAAAGTAACCAAGATCCTATGGACTTACAGAATCCAATAGAGACTCTAGTAACCTTTTCTTCAACCTAGCTTTGCAAATCACATAAGCTGAATGCTATCAATTCGTATTCTTATTCAATGACTTCTAGAAACGAATCAACCAAAACATGCATAAATTCTAGGAAGATTAATTAGAATTACGAATGAGCTAATAATTCAACAGGTAATCCTACCAATATAGACCAGCTGCAAAGGTCGACTCAGAATCACAGCTAAAAATGGAGAACCCAACTAAACTCGAACTTCAGTTCACTAAGACAGCTAAATGTTGATTATACTGCAACTTCCACAAGCACACACAGTCTACAAATGCACAAACCAATAAATACTACCTTAGTGATAACTTTGTAGGAGATATAAGCCTGAACTCCATTGCCCATTTTAGCTGGATCTGATACTGATACCGTCAGGTACGGAGTTTGCGACGATGGGGATCTAGGGCTTTGCACCAAAGGACCTGATCCACTTCTCTGCTGCGCATTCGTCTGAAATTTAAAATTTCGAAGCAAAAAACAATGAAATTTTGAGCTAATTGTAGTACGAAATCACAGTTTACAGATTCACAGTATCAATCAAGACTCTGGTGGTGGCATGTTCACAATTACCGTAGTGATCATGGCTGCTTGAACCTAAATTACACCGTGGAGTGCCTTACTATTCCGGACGATGTAGGCTGGTGCAAAGGGAATAGAAGCTGCGTGCGGCGGTCAGTCTGCTAAATTACGCCACGAGAGGCACGTTTTATTGATCCGATGATCCACTGATTTTTCTGGTGTTTTACCCCCGCACAAGTCTATTCATAATTCTCGTTTATCGTTATCTTTCATTAATTAATGAATAAAATTTAATGGAAATGATATTTTAAAATTTTCTTCTTCATTGTAAAAATTATTTCTCTTAAACTTTCATCATATCTATGCTTGTTAAATAATTAATTCATTTTATATGGTAGCGGTAATAACGAGTTAGCATTGGGTAAAAAAAATTGGAAACTATTTAATTTTTTTTTATTAATTTACTTTTTTCATTAAATGTATGGAGAAAATGATCAAAAACTTCAATAATACCTCAATCCCCATTTCTCAAAAATAGTTCACCTTCTTCAAATATTTACGTGTTACAAAATCAATAATTATATGGCAATAAGGTATCCTTTGATCAAAGTGTAATGTAAGTAGAATATTATCTATGTGAGTGTTAAGATAAGGAATTTCATAAAATTTCTTTTATGATTTTCATAAATAGTCAAATTTATTAATCCATCTCGTGAAGCTATAACATGTGTTAAAGAATATCTAATTTTATTTACCAAATAATCAAATATATTTAAACCATACTTACAATATCAATGAATCAAATGGCTAAAACATCTTAAAGAAAACACCATTTTCAAAATGTTCTAAGAATCTAACCAATTCCCTAACAGCAATAGTATTATTAGATACACTGTCAAAAGACATACTCATTACTTTATTCATAAGTTTATGACCTCTAATACAATCTATATAATTACTTCATATGAATACCCATATAAGGGCAATCAAGTTATTAAAATTAAATTATTCTTTTTTACATGCACCAACTATCATCAATTCAATAAACTGTAACACACAAATAATGAAGAGTATGTTTTATCTAATCATAAATTGGATTTAAAAGAGGCTTTATTAAGGGTTAAAATTTTCACCTAAATTTAAAATTTCACTGAATACTATTTATAAGTTAGTTTTAAGTATATTTGATTGTATCCAATTACTAATTCTTTTTGGGCATAATTAAAAAGTAATTCAGTTTATATAACTAATTTAGATAAACATATTCTCATCTTGTTGTGATTATATCTTCAATTTTGCACCATGACTTGTTATTCCTGATTTAAATTTCCTCCACTTCAAATGTTGATTATCTAAATGCCTTTTTATTATATCCACTCTCCTCTAGTTTTTAAACTTAGAAACTCAATGGCATTGTTGACATACTATTGTACTCGATTCTCCAACAACGAATTAATTTCATACTTCACTAGCTTTTTCCTCTTTTTTCTCGTATACCTTAGCATGATTATCTCCTCCATTAGCATCGATTGATTGTGTTTCATCGTCATTTATGGGGTTTCCCCCATATATTGTTGGATATAGGCTAATATGATTTTTATGACTGATGATATGGAATGATGTGGATGTTTCTATAATAAAATTATATATTTTTATATTTAAATCGTGCTTTATATGATGTTGCGATGTAAAACCAAAAGAAGAGGGAAATTTAATGGTGGCTCAAAGGGGAACCTCAACTTACTTTTGGAGTGGCTTTAGAATGACTTTGGAATTATTATTTTTTTAATAGTAAATTATAACTCAATAATTAATAAACAAATTTTAAAAAATATCCCATAAAGTAATTTACAGAACATACTAGATGTTACTGTACTATCATTTTAATAATTATTAAGAAGTCACAAAATTAAAGTGAACTCACTCGACAATTATGCCCGAGCAATTACACAAATAATTTACAATGAACAAAATAAATAATTATACAATACATAAAATAATTAATGAATATTATTATGTATAAAAAGTTGCATTAGCACTATAATTAATAAACAATAATATATAATTACAAATTGTATAGATTGCATAATAATTGAGTTGGAGAATTGAGAAAATAGAGAGAGCAATGATAATTACGCAACTTTAATTTTGGAATAAAACGAAAATCATGATTGAGAAAAAATAGAGTTAACAAAGAAAAAACAATCAAAACCAAGAATGGCTATAATTTCATGTCCGAGTGCTCAATGGTCATCTTCTTTTTTCATTTTTATTTTTATTTTAATAAAATTAGCAGGCCACCAGGGCTGGACCAGCCCCGAGGCCCATGGTGGGTTGCGCATCAGTATCACCGGCCCATCTGCTGTGACCAAGTTGGCCGGTTTAAATTGGGCCACTTAACAGTTTGGGCCGGATTGGTTCGAGTCATATGGCTACCAACGGGTTTGATTTGAATTGAATTAGTCATATCTTGAATCCGAGTGATCCAAATCCAATATCATATAGGATATTTGTTAGTTACCATACGTTCATATCCAAATCTAATGGTTATCCAAAACATGATAAAAAAAAATCGACCCGAATTTTTTTTCTCCCTCTTTTGAACTGTATAAAAATACTATATTTATAAAGTAAATTTACGTTATATTTGAATTTTGAATAATTTTTTATTATATATAAGTCCAAAAGTTAAATATTTGAATTCTAAACTCATATTTCACATTATATTAATGCATATGTAAACTATTATATATAATTATATTTGACATTTTATCATCTCTCTTATTCTTAAAGCTAAAAATTCAATATTAATAGTATAATATATACGTGAATATAGATATTATGTCAATACAATATATATTATTTTAAAATCTTTATTGATATTATATACAAGAGTATTAATTTAATAAAAAATTATTAAAATTCGAATTCAGATCTTTAACGAATCGAATTATTTAATTCCGTATTCGATCAACTTATTTTGAATTATAAATATTTATAATTGAATTTAATCCATCGAATATTTTTATCAGATAAAATTCTAAAATTCAGATCAAATTCAAATTAAAATTTGATCAATTAACAACCCTACCAGTGGACATACATTTTACATTAGATGTTATATATTATTTTCACATGTCTTGATTGACATATATATATATATATAATGTATATTTATCATTCTGCGTGACGTTTTAAAACTTTATTAGTAAATTTTATGCATATGCAATCCTTCATCCTTACATGCAGAAGAATCCGTATTAAATGTTATGCATTATACCACACGTTTCAATTGATATATATCCAAAAAAATATTTTTATAATTGTGTACAACAAAAGTTCTTATCATGCCTTTGTCATAAATTGAACGCAAATATATTACATGAATGACAAAGGTAGGGATATAGTTTCTCCAGAATTCCTTACAAGGTGTTTGGTTTCATTTCCAAGCTCCCTTTTCATTTTCATGTGGGAATAGAAATTGAAAACAAACATTTTCTCACAATTTTTTTAGAAAAAATACATATTTTATTCCCAAAACCCATTTTTAAACCTACTCTATCACCTTATTACACATCAATCAAATTTAAATTTGATTTGACATAAAGTTACCAACTATTATTTTTAAATTAATAAAATATAAATATATTTTAAAAAATAAATATTTTTAAACATAAAATATATAAATTAACCTATTTTTCAATATTACAACCTATTATAATTATTACTTTCCAACATTTCATCCAAATACATCTCAATTTTTATTTTTATTTTATAACTAACTTTCCAATTTTTAGAAATGACTAGAAATGAAAATGGCATTTGGAAATAAAACCAAACGGGCTATTAACTTTTGCTTTGAATATAAAGTGCTTCACATTACGTAAACTTACTTTATAAAATATAATATTTTTGTGCAATCTCACAAAAAAAAAAGATTTTTTTTTAAAAATAGGGTCTTTTTATTATCGAATTTCAGATATTCATCGGATTCAGATATGATACTAAGTTTAATTTTACTAACTGACAAAGATCCTATAAGATATTGATCAAATTCAAATATTAATTTTGCTAATTGGATACAAATTCGAATGTGACCGATTCGATCCAAATTTGACTCGTTAATCATAGTTCAAAATGTCCGACCTGTTTGACATCTATATAAGATCCTCAATGGAAGTGTTTTTGAATACAAGTAAATTCTTATTAAAATCAATTTATTGAGTCAATAATTTAATATGATTTATTTAATTAATACAATTACAGCTAATTAAATTTATATACACGTATTAGTATTGGATTCAAGTTATAGAATTAATAGTTTAATATGATCCCAATTAAATTCATAAAGATTATTGAAGATTTTATTAGAAATGTAAAGAGATGGAAAATAATGATGGGTAGATTATGTTATGAGTGGTGTAATTTGCACTTTTATAATATTAAATAAGAAAATCTTTTATTTTTTCATTAAAAAATTATAGGCCATCCGCCTACATGCTTATGAAATATAACATTATTTAATCTAATGCAATCTCAAAAATGCTAATCATGATTATCTATTTTTATTCATGTAATGAGAGTGTAGCTGTTGATTTACTATTTTTATAAACTCATATTTACTTGGTTTATTGATTTACTAACCTTTTCAAAAGCATTTTTTTTAACCATTGTTGACATCTCTTCACAATCATATATACGTTATCTAATTTTATGATTCTTGTTTGATTTTTCCCTTTTTGTTGGCTAATTTATGGTGCATTTATGTTTTAAATTATTTTTTTATTCAATTTTTCTAATGGAATTCATTTTCAAAAATAAAAAAAAGAAATATTTTTTACCCAAATTCTATTTTTTTTCTTTTCAAAATTTTGTTAAAATTTTCAGAACTTTCAAATCAATAGATCCATTAAAATTACACACACACATATATATATATATATTCGTGTATTTTCAATTATTACGTATATTTCAATTACTACAACATTATAAAATTAATTGACAGTAATATAAAAATTTATATAAAAAATTAGACACAGCAGAATTCATCTTTGTTTTTAGAAAATAAAAATACAATTTTATTTCAACAGATTCTTTATTTTTTAATAAAATATTCTCTTAAATTATTATAAAATAAAATCAAATATTTCCTAACATATGTGAATATTGTTTGTGCATGAATTCAATTTGAAAGTATTACATGGTAGAGATTCAAAAATTTGTTGTGGGGTTAACGAGTTTACCTGAATTTTAATATTAAATATTTTTTATTTTATATACGTAAATATTTACTTGAAATTGAGAATTCGAATTTACTTCTTTGACCCCTTGGCTTGGATTGTGGCCATGCCTTATAAAATGCCCACTCTGGCTCTTACACACTCGCAAGACAATATCTCACCCGCTTTCTATTACTTCGTGCCCTAGCTGATTCCACCCTCTTTTTATTAATACTAATGTAACTAACATTTCAACCTTCAATTCGAGACCATTGCTAATCGAAGGTGTTTCCTCGTATTCAAACTTAGTAAGAACTAAGGGGAAAGGAAAAATAGAACAAGAAATCAAAGGCTCCGCCGGCGGTGGCGGCGACCTCTGCCGCGGGCGGCTCTTTTGTGTCACCGAAAGCTGCTCTAAATTCGAGCCGAAATTATCGCAGAGTTTGAGCCTTTTGGTTTGATGATCCACCTCCGCCACTGAAAATCTGCGACGGGTATGGTCTTGTAAATATTTTATGGTCTTATTTTTAATGTCTCTTGATCCATTATATAAGTTAGGGCGTCTGTTGAACGTATCTCTAGGTTAGTTATTTCAAATTGTCAGTGTAGTTCAGTTCTTAGCTTAGCACTAAGTGTTGCCAAAAGTCTTGAAAATTCGAGTCATTCAAGCTTGGGATGAGCTTTAGAGTCCACGCTTGAGCTCGAGCTCGAGTTTGGGATGAGATACACTGAGCCCGCGCAGTAGCTTCTGCCAGCTTGAATGCTAAATGGTTTAGCTTGAAAAGATTGAGCTAGAGGAATATGATTTGAGTTTGTACTTGAGTTTGGAGTATTGGTGATATTTGGTCAATTTAGCTCGTTCACAACCTTAGATAGGCAACAAAAGTAACGTATCCGTAATTTTTTATCTGCAGATGATGTTGAAATGGCGAAGACTAAAAAGGCAAAGAATGAAGAGCAGAGAGGTGGAGATAATAGTAATTCAGAGGCAGTTGTCAAGCATCAGAAGCTCTGTCTCTCCATTGACATGGAAAACCGTCGAATCTACGGGTACTTTTTCAATTGCGACTCCTCCATTTTTTTCTATTAATTTTTAAAGTATTTGGCGTTATATATATATATATATATATATGCATGTTATATTGAACTCGCATTCATATTAATTTGTCTGAATTATTCTTTGGGTTCTCCACTGCATTTTTATACATCCATTTGGCTTATAGCTAATGGATGCAATGAGATTTTGAGTAGCGAGGACAGCATTTTAACATGCATTGTCAATATTCACCTTGGTTTACTTTTTCTCTTTTAGCAATTGAATATTAGCTTTCAGGGTTGAACTGTTTGTTTTGTTGCATTCGCTATCCTTTTGGGTTGTTCAATCTCTCCTTTTTTTTTTTTTTTTGCTAGAAAATAATTGAATCTGAATTAAAATGTGAAAAGTAAAAAAATTGTGGAATTCAACTTTTGTTATGAGCTTTGGCATCTGCCCTTCAGGTATACAGAACTCCAGATAGTTATACCGGACAATGGAATTGTGGGTTTACATGCGGATAATCTGGCAATCGAGAAGGTTACAGTTGATGGGGAGCCAGCAGAATTTGAAGTCTTCCCTCATAATCAGAATCTGGACCCCAAGGATAGATGGTGTGTGGTTTCATCAGCCACTTCAGCTGCCGATGCTTCTGGGTCCGTGTATTTGTCATCACTCGAGATTGAATTACTTCCGAATTTGCTGATAATGTGTAGCAAAACCACTAAAACAGACAACAAACAAGAAGAACATCTGCAGATGGATAATGGGGAATCATTATCTGCTGATGCTAGCAGGTTTAAAAGATTATTTATTTGTTGCTTAGATATTTTTATATTGCTGTTCTTTTTGAACTTTTAATTTCTCTTTGTGAGGATGGCATCAAATTTTATGTATGCCATGTCAACATTTCATGCACATAATTAATTTCTCTTTGTGAGGATAGAATCTTATTTTATGTATGCCATGTCAACATGTCATGCACATAATTACACAGAAAGAGTGGGTTGAGGGAAGAAAATTTGTAAAGGAAAGTAAATTCAGAATTGAGTTAAAATTGATAAAAATATATATCAGCTGTCTTGTGTTTGAAGAATTGCATGTTCCTGAATATCTCATCCCTATTGCTTTTTTTATCAATTGAGTTGTAATGATGTGAAATAATAAAATGAGATCCAATCCAAAATCTAAGTTCAGGTTATCTGGATTAACATTTAGTTGTTATCAAATCCTCATGGTTTTAGAAATTGTATAAAAGTTTTGATATTTTTGGAGTAATTTGAAATACTAACAAACACATGATAATCAAGGGAATTCCTATTTTTCAAGATCCTGGAAACAGATAGTCCATCAATACTTCCTTTGCCTTCATTTCCATAGACCAAGAGGATGTTAAGAGGTGAGGAGGGTATTAGCTGTTACTATAATCTCATTGTGCAAGTTCAATTGTTTTTGTTTTCTTCAAGAAATTTAGGGAGAAAAGCCTATTGATACTGTCTTGTTTTCTTCTGTTATATTTGATGGTTGCGTATCAGTGGACTTTCTTCAAGTTATTGCTATTTGAGACTATCATTTTGTGGGATCAGTAAGAGAACATAAGAAGAGTGCAGTAGGAGTCCTAAATTGTATCCCTACCATCTTTCAGATGGAGCGTTCTTAGTAGTCTTTCCTCTGTTGAAGCCTACCATTATGGCAAACAAACAGCTCTCATGGTATATTTGTGTCCTACAGTTCTTAGATGCATACATGTTATTCTTGTGATGAAATGTTCAACATATTCAAGTTCAATAAGTGCTTACTTGTACTCATATCATTGCACCAGAATAATGTTGTAGCATATCAATCAACCCAGACAAGCTCAACCTGCATGTCTCAAATAGGTGAAATATAAAAAGATGTTGGTTGTCTAATGAGGACATTAGAATTGCCCATCTAGTTTGAGTCTCACTTTACTTGTCAATATAGCAGAATATTGATACAAATCTTATCAGAAATAGGTTTTGTTTTTCTGTTCCTTTTTGTTTTGTTTTAACTACTGTATGCATATTGGTTTTGCATTCTGTGCTCAACTATATCATCATTTTCCTCTTCAGATGGAATTGTGGTGAGGTATAAATTCTGTTATTTTTCATATAGGTCGGTTGAGAATGTGAAACACGTACGTATTGAATATTGGGTAGAGAAGGCAGAAACAGGAATTCATTTTGATGGTAATGTCTTGCATACGGATAACCAGTTGAGGCGTGCACGATGCTGGTTTCCTTGTATGGATGACAATTTGCAGTGTTGCTGGTATGTGCAAGGCTAAGTTGACAACTTGAAACATTTTAATGACTTTGTATTGTCATAGTCATGATAATTGATAATTATTCTGTTTCTTGTTTAGCTATGACCTGGAATTTACAGTGGCCAGTAACCTTGTGGCAGTTAGCTCCGGAACCTTACTTCATCAGGTGAGATAAGGTTAATTTTTCTGGTATGCATGGTCGATGATGCAGATGACAATGATTAAATAGAAAAACTTGAATCTCAGTGTTATCTGGCAAGCAAATAGCTAAAAAACATGATAAGCACTAATTTCAGGTTGCTGTAAAATTTTTCAGTTCAGCTGCCTTTTTGTATTTACTTTTGCTGTTGAGAACTGAAATATGGGTATATAGGAGACATCTCTGCTTTTCTATGTGGAATCTTAAAATTCGTACTTCTCCAAATTCAGTTAGCCTCTGTTCATCAAATGATATTTGAATTACCTGTCTTCCTCTCGTTCAAATAAGAGGCACTTCTGGTTGGAGAAGATGATCCTGCTATTCATAGCTGTTCTTTCATACAAAGATGGAGAGACACTTCAGAGATTTTTTATTGGTTTGGTTCAGATGCACATTAGAGAGAATATTGAGGGAAGATATGATGGAGCAAGTACCTCAGGATCCTGGGGAAATTGGAATGCAGAAGGATAAGAATTGCCTTTAGCATAAATAGCCATTACTTCAACTTGTATGCCTCTATATTTGTGCTTGTCATTATTACTGACCCAGGTTTGTGGTTGGGTAAATCATGGTGTGACTGAGTGGTCGTGTTTCTGAGTTATAGTGATTCTTCCTTATTCCTTGAGTGACAACACTTCTTCAGAGACATAATTTTTTATGCTTACAATTCTTTGATGCCCCACACCTAACAGTTCCAGCAAATATTTGTTCTGAATTGTCGCTAACAATTTTTCCTGTGGCAGGTTTTGACCAAGGATGATCCACCGCGGAAGACATATGTTTATAAATTAGATGTTCCTGTTGCTGCTCAGTGGATATCTCTGGCAGTTGCACCATTTGAAATTCTCCCTGATAGACATGGTGGTCTGCTGTCACACTTTTGTCTACCTTCTAATTTGTCAAAGTTGCGAAATACAGTAGTATTTTTCTACAATGCTTTCAGGTATTTCCTAATATCTATATTTTTCTGTCCTGATTGTGGCCACCATCAATCTACTTGCTGGTCCTGAACAGCGCATTTCTCTTCAGAGTCTGACTTGCCCATCAGGACCAATACTAGTATATTATGCGCTTGGAATTTCACTCGACTTTATCTGAACAATAGAAATATCTTGTCTACTTGTCAGCCACTATGAGGATTATCTCTCTGCATCATTTCCATTTGGATCATACACTCAAGTGTTTATCGCTCCTGAGATGACAGTATCCTCATGTAGTTTGGGAGCTTCTATAAGCATCTTCAGTTCTCATCTGCTGTTTGATGAGAAGCTCATTGATCAGGTATGCTTATAAAAGAATTGACCTTCTGAGCTGTAAGATCTGCATGTCATATACCCTTCGGGCTTTGACCTCTGTGTTTGGGGTTTCGTAGTAGAACTTTTTCTGGTTAATGAACATAAAAGAAACAAATAGCTTCATTTGCTATGAGGAATCCAGTTTGGTGGTGCATTAATAGAAACTAATTGGAATTATGAGAACAGGCAGATGTTGTCATAATGAGGATGAGTCTTGTGTAACCTTACACCCAATCTATATGATTGCGTCTGAGGGTGGTTTATATATGCATCCACCCCTCTCGGATGCGTATTGCCTTAAACAGCCTAAGTTACTCCTTGTCCTCTTTGACAATGCCATCTCATATCATACATTTGTCTTCATCTAGGTGTGAGTCTCCGATGACTGGGGGAGTACAATTTTAGATAAGAAATGTCCACAAGCTTCAAGTATGCGACCTTTTCCTGTTAAATTTCACACCTTTTGAAATATTGCATTTAAATCTGAGCTGCCTTTAAGTGGAATCTAGTTTAACAGCAAATGAGAGAGGTTAATTTTGGTGTCAATACAATTTCTTTGCAGCTTCCAGATCCCCACGATCAGCTTTTAAATCAGTAAACTGGCACTTCCATAACAAGTTTAATCTACCTGGGCATAGGACATTCTTTAGTACGAGGGCCATAGGTTACAGGAGGACTCAATGCCCTTTTGGTTTCATTTTCAAAACTCTGTTTCACATTTTCTATTATTTAAAAAATGAAACACATCATTTTTTATACATTTTCACCCGATATTATTTTCATTTTCAAAACACATTTCCCAATAACCTATATATTTTCTCCCAATAACATATATATTTTCTCTTTCTATTTCATTATTTTTATTTCTCTCCATCTACAACCTACTAAACCCAACATAATCATTACTTTTTCAACAATCCATCCAAATATAAACTTATTTTCAACTCATTTCCACTAACTACTTTTCAACATTTTGAAAATGATGGAAATAAAAACAGGAAATGAAAATAAAACCAAACGGGCGCTTAGCATTTCAATTGTGCAAGTCTATCTGGCCTTTCTGCCTTTTATGATCCGATGCTCCAGCAATCAATTCCTATACATCATAATGGTTTAAGGATTTTTCACTAATTAGCAATGCACTTAAGAGGTTTCCGTTTTTAAATATTTCTTGCTTGTGCCTTTCAATGGGTTTCTGTCTTGGGGGGAGAAGGTTCTTCAAAATTTGTCTTCATGCCAGCTTAGAAATACCCTCTAATACATGTTCTCTTTTATTATTTCTGTTTCTGGTGGGGTTCGGCGAACAGACTATAGAGACAAGGATTAAACTTGCTTATGCCCTTGCTAGACAGTGGTTTGGGGTATATATCACTCCAGAATCTCCAAATGATGGTAATATCCTAATCTATATGTTTCACCAGTAATAGTGGAGAAGTCTCAAACTGATATGGTTGGTGTAATACTTGCTGTCAGAGTGGTTATTGGATGGTCTCGCTGGCTTTCTGACTGATTCTTTAATTAAGAGGTTCCTGGGAAATAATGAAGCACGCTATAGACGATACAAGGTTTGCCTTTTTCAACACCTCATAAATCATAATCATTTGAATTATTCCTTATCTCAGCTGTATTGTGAATGTATATGTGGCTGATAACTATGTTACAGTGATGGGTGATTAGTCATCATGAAAGTGATGGAACACCAAAACCTGTAATATTTCATTTTAGATCTACTTAATTGAAAAATATGTTTATATTTGTGCCGGTCAAGTAATTGCTTCTGATTCTTATGGTAAGTTTAAACCTTCAAGTGATGCTTAAGGTTTTTATTTCTTTTTGATATTAAGTTCTTTCAAAAGTAATTTACTGTCCATCCATGCCTTAGTGTTTCCACTCCTTTTTTTTTTTTTTTCTCCCATTTATGAAATCTACAAATAATATTCCATTTCTGAAAATGGCAAATCACATTCTGAGAATTTCCTCACTTGAACCCATATGAATTATTCAATATAACCTGAACCCTAAATCCTACACTCTTTTTGAACATAACCTGACATTCAGTACTCACAGAGGGAGTATAATTGTCAACATCATGAACTATTGATAGTTTGCTTACATGTTGTCAAACACGCCTCTCATTTGTGCACACTTTGCAACATGCATGCCCTGTATATTTGGGTATATTAGCCAATGTACCAGAAAAGAAAATGACTGCAGTTAAGTTCTGGTTGATGTAACTTTAGTTTTGCTTTTAATGCAGGCTAATTGTGCTGTTTGCCAAGCAGATGATAGTGGTGCAACTGCCTTGAGCTCTGCTATTGCCTCTAAGGATTTATATGGAACCCAATGTATTGGTTTTTATGGGAAAATAAGATCATGGAAATCTGTAAGTTTCACTTTGCTTGGTTAAAATTGATTTAGATTTCTGCCTTTCTGTTTGACTTACTACTTATGTTATATAATAGGTTGCTGTCCTTCAAATGTTGGAAAAACAGATGGGTCCTGAGTCCTTCCGTAAAGTAAGCACCAGAAAGCTGGACTTTACTTCTGTAGAAACAGATGTACAAGTAAATGTTGGTTGTTTTCATTTTTAAGTCTGAGTAGTGTGATAATGTTTTCCCATGCTCATTTATCCTTCGCCTTTGTTGGGGGTAAATATGATATTATGGCATTACAGTCCTCCATTCAAATCTTCATAATGAAATAGTATCTAATTTATTTCTGATTTTTATTTGTGGAGTCTTTTTTTTTTGTCTCTAGACCTAGTCTCAGATTGACAGCTCCACCATAAGGTCCTTCTTTTCATAGTTCTAGCATTTAGATTTCTGTGTCATGAATTTGGCATTCACCTTTATCACTGCTGATTATAAACAATTCAAATAATTTTCAATTTTCGGAAAGTTATATGAAAGAATAGTATTTTGGAAAAAGTTGTTGTCTTGTTGATAAAAGGTACTTGATCCCCTTCTTTAGGGTAAAATTGCAGGGACTTGGCTTTACAAATTTGTACTTCTGATATAGTTGGCAATATTGAGACACCAGTATAGTTGTACTCAAGATTTTCCACCATCTGTAGATTTTCATTCTTATCTTGTGCTGCCATTTTGGAAGGATGACAGTTTTCTCTGATTTATTCTGTAGAAGGAATATATATAATTTTTTATCTCTGTCAACTGTCTCTTAGAAGAACCAGTGATGTGGTTGTACAGGTGCTATTCCTTTGATGGAACAAGATTTAAGCTCATTCACGTCAAATGGTCGATATCATATATCTTCTTAGTTCTTATCATCTCACTCTGCTTCTCCTTTTGATAAATATGAAATGACTAACTCGGTGCTCTACTGGTATAGGATTTGATAACTTTATTATATTAGTTACTCCTCGACATTGGATGATTTAGCTCTGGAGTCCGTTCAAAAGATGAATTATCGTCGTTGCCATAGTTTCCTTGAGTTTCACTGCTCATTTGGTGTATCTTATGAAAATGAAGATTATACAATGGACTTGTTCCAAAATAAATTGGCCATGTAATAGACAAGGACCATCTTATTTCTATACACCTTCATTTGACAGTTGCTAAGGAATCCTCAAAATAGGGCATTGATGTGATCTTGTAAATCCCCATCCAATAAGGTTTGACTAGTTGCGTGTTTAGAAGCTTAAGGAATTTATTACCCTAATAAACTTTCTCGCTAACCAGCACCATCAACCCAGAGAAGCAACTATAGAGTTTTGATACCGCAATGAAGGGAGTTAATCAATATAGAAGGCTGGTAATAATGGTAAGGTGATGTTTTATATGTATCCGTATCAGGGTGAGGGCTTCATTGTTTTCTTTGGTGTAGCAGTGAAGAGAGAAGGGTGGGGGGGTTGCGATGAGAAACTTTTCCTGGGAACTTGTTATTGTGTTAAAATTTCATCTGGTTATTAGATTGTATAGTATTTGAATTTTGTGCTCTGTGCTGTAAGAATTATTTCACGTGCTAAATTTTTCGACCAAGAGGATACTCCTGCTTGTTTTATACTGCAAAGTTTATGAGTTATGTTTGCAATTAACAGCAAAAACCCCCGCTGTCTTTGACATGTTTTTTATCATTTTCCTCTGCCTATCTTTCAGAATAGATTGATATTCTGTTTATGGAAAATTCAAGAAGACCATCTTTAACTGGGAATTTATATGGAAGAAATGAATCTATCTCACACCCACAATACATGCTCTAATATGTGGCTAAACTTTTGTTTTCTTCTCTTTACATATGGACTTTAGGGTTTTCTTTTTCATTGGTATTTATTTATAAATATCTGGTCTCTTCATGCTTACATGACTTTATGATGATAGATAATTTCCTTCGTCTACAGATTCTACAAAATATTGTTTTGAGGGCTCGAGATGGTAATCGCTCTTTGAGAACTCTGAGCACCAAAGAGGTAACTCAATAGGTTTTCTTCTTCATACATCACTGCTGATGCCATTTTCTTGCATTCTGGAATGTTTCATCTGAGGGAGGAGCTTTTGGTCATAGCCAAGTATTACTCTCGTTTTCACTCCAGAAACTGGGCTTCTGATAGGTTTCTTATCTGTTTTAAAGTAGTCCATAAGACATTAATCATAAGCACTAATGTATAAAGCAGTATGTACTGAATTTATATTCCTCAGGCAAACATAAACATCTCATAAATCAATATTAATATTATTATAATTAATATAATGTAATTGCATTTTCGAGTAAGTAGATACTATGATATCATTATAACAAAAGAGAAATGCTTGCAAGCTCATTACCCAGTCTTCTGTTCTCTGCCATCATCTAGCTTTGTTTTGCAACAGCACATCTTCCGGTAATAAGCCTGTAGGAAGAATACATCTTCAACTTACCTGTATTGCCTATACTGTGAGGTGGTAAAAATAATCGGATGAATTAATACTGAGTGATGCTTCTTTGAGCTTATGAATTTCATCTCCAAGATACCAGCTTAATAGTGGCAAAATAGTTTCAAAATCAATGTTTGTACAGCATATGCCAAGCTAGTTGAGTACCATACTAGAGGCTAATAAATCAAACCATGTATCTGCACAAAATTAAATGAAATGAACTACCATGTGTCACCCCAGAAAATAATGGGATTCTTTAAAAGAGTTTTGCTGGATTGACTATCAGCAAAATATAGAGTACTCTTACTGCTCTGGGGTGGGTGAATGCAGTTAGTTGTAACATTTTTAATGTTGCTTTTTCAAAAAATCATCAGGAATATAAGTAGGCTATAGTGCATCCATTTGTTGATGCCATTTGTATCTCCATACAAGGCATGCCTCCTTGCAGCATGTTGCGTCCCTGGGATATGCAAAACTTACAACACTTGCCATGGACCTCTCCTTCTCATGTTTGGCAGCAAGGGGAACTAGGATCGTGGATAGTGTAAAGTGTGAACTTTTAACATGTTGACCGAACATTGCTGAGTGTGAACTTTTAACGTGTTGGGTGAATATTGGTTGAGTGGCCAGTTGGTCCGATGCCCATTGTCCTTACATGTAACGAACATTGCCGAGTGTGAACTTTTAACATGTTGGGTGAACATTGCCAAGTGGCCAATTGGTCCAATGGTATGGTCCTTACACATCCGAGTGGCCAGTGGTCCAATGGTATCCTCCTCGTGTGAGGTATGAGGCTCGAATCTAATGAATCCTTGTGTGTGTGTGTGTAAATATATTAAGAAAAGTACGTTGTCTGAACGTAGCCCAATTCACCCTCTACTGTTTAGGCCGCATAATATTCACAGATTGAATGCTATAGCACAATGCGAACAATTCTTTGAGATGGGATGAAGTGATCCAGCCAAATTTCTGCTTAGCTGTAGGGCATCCAGTTTAGCTACCAAACATATTGATAAAAGTAGCCTTCTGATATGTTGCAGTCAATTTTTCATATTTGTTAATACTAACTAAACCTTATCTTGACCATAAATGTGGATAAATTAATTATGTTATGGCATGGTTAAAAAGGATTACTAACTTTTTTTGATCCCTCATTTTTTCAGCAATTTTATTTTGGCCCCTTTGTGTTAAATCATTGTCTAATTGGTCCTTAACCTTTTGATTCTCTGACAAACCTAGTCTTTGCCATCAACTCTGATAATTCTAATTGGGCTGCACTTGCACTCGTGTGACAGATTAGAATTACAACATTTAAGCTTAAGGGAACAATATATGTTTGATAAAATCTTAACCAAGGACAGTGGAGGAATTATGAATGACAAGAAATAATATAAGAAAGAAACTGAACCAATCATTGTCACAGAGGAAAATCAGAGGAAAATGAGATACATAATATGAATATAAACCTTATTCTTTTTTGTCAGTTCCCATGAAATTTGCCAGTATGACATGAAGCATTATCAAACAAGGACTTCTCTTTTCAGTTATGGTATTAGTTTTACCTTTATCCTAGTTATGGTTTATATAGTTATAACTAGGAATCTTGAAAGTTCATTTTCCCAATTTAGAATGTTTAATATTAGTTTACTCCAATTATTTGATCCAGAATTGGATGGTATTACAGCTAAACAAAGATATGAACAATGCCCAAAGCTACTATGTGAAATATTGGTTTTCACATTTAATGATTAGATTTTTCTCAACCTGATTTGTAGGAACGCATTTGTGCTATATCTGTAATAGCCGTGGCTTCTTATCTTGACTTGTCTGGTTCTGTTTTTTTCCTTTTTTGCAATGGTCGTGTTAATAGCTCAAAGCTTCTCAAGTTTTTTCATGGTACTTTTCCTAAGCATTTACATTTCAATATGTATAATTTGATATGCAAATGGGAAAAAGCCAAATTGCTCTGATGCTAACAAGATATGTTCCTTATAATTTTCCTTTCTTTATATTCCAATGTGTTTTGTCTCTCTATCTTTCATGCACGTATCTTTAGTTTATTTCTGCATGCAGAGTAAATAACACCAGCAATACAGAAGAACTCACAACTAATTTCCATTGTTTTTATGCTGGTTTGTCATTTGTCCACTTCCATGTCTCAAGAGTTGTCTGGGTAAAACATAATACTGCAGCCATATAGCTGGGATAAAGAAATTTAATATGAATTATATGATTTGAATTGATTGAGAAGTTAATGTGAGGTTTTAACATCTTTCATCCTGCACCAAGTTCATGCGGTTCTCTGCATTTCCTATTGCTATCATTCATAGAAACATATCTTTGAATTTGTTATCAGCAAGACAAATATATAATAAGGTATTCTATACTGCCTATCTTCCGTGGCACTATATTTGACTTGAAGTATGCACCACGCAAACAATTTCAACAGATATTGTGCTTGGTGTAATGGTGTTCATTGTGTAGCAGTCCTTTGTCTTGTTGCCTCTAAGGAGAGGACTCCTGTTTTGGTCTTCAAAATATGCCTTCGCTATTTCTTTGTCTGGTCTTCTAAATTGATGAGCACCGTTGGTTCTAGATATTTAAATGGAGGAAACACATCTAATCTTCTTTCCTCCTCCTCTAGTTGGCGGGTGCTGAATTGTCATTTCTCTTCTATAATTCCATTAGTTTTCTTTTGATTCAGTCTCCTGTTTCTCAATGTTACATTCATAATCTGACTGTTCTTTGGATTCAAATTAATTCCATTGTTGATCGCCTTTTTTTCTGACACTTGTTTGCTGGCAGTTCCGACACTTTGCTAATAAAATTGGGAATCTTGAGCGCCCATTTCTTAAAGAGTTTTTTCCTCGCTGGGTTGGATCTTGTGGTTGTCCAGTGCTGAAGTATGATTCTTGCTGGATAATTGCTATTTAGATTTGTCTTTTGGGCTCATGAGTATGCTTACTGATACTCATTTCGTTTTCAACTTCCCTTGTTCCACTAAGGATGGGATTCTCCTATAACAAAAGGAAAAATATGGTAGAATTAGCTGTACTGCGGGGATGTACGTCTAGACCTGATTCTTGGATAGGTGTTGATAATGTCAATCTGGATTCTGAAAATCGAGAAGGCGGTGTCGGGTGGCCTGGAATGATGAGTATCAGGGTCCATGAGCTCGATGGCATGTATGATCATCCAATTCTACCAATGGCTGGTGAACCATGGCAATTGCTGGAAATTCAATGTCATTCAAAACTTGCTGCAAAGCGCTTTCAGAAACCCAAAAAGGGCTCCAAGCCCGATGGATCTGATGACAATGGTGATGCTGTGGCCACGACAGATGTGCGATTAAAGTATGTGTATTGGTGTAGCACGCTCCTGTGCCTGCATTTTATCTAATTGGATAGAGTCTTTGTCAAGCGTTATCTATTGCTAAGATTGTGTTAGTGTGGTTACTGCAGTTCTGATTCCCCCCTACTGTGGCTTTGTGCGGATCCAGAAATGGAGTATCTTGCTGAAGTACATTTCAATCAACCTGTGCAGATGTGGGTGAGTGAGACTCATATCACAACTCCAATTCATAGAAAAGGAACAAGGAAATTTAATTTATTTTCATGTTTAGGTGTGTAACTATAGGAGAGTTTTTTAATAAGATATAAAGCAATTGACATCATTTCTAATATTCTTAGTGTGTTTATCAATAGTGTGAATCTTTATTAATACTGTTCATTTTCAATGTCTTTAATCTCTCTATTGCATTTTGTTGGTTAACTAAGATACCTATTTAATCAATTAAGGATCTCTTTAAGAAAATTGAGCCACTCAACTTTAGATGATGTGAAAAGGAAATGAAATCAAACAAGTAAATTTAAACCAAAGGAAATAATATCGATATGAATTTTTTGTTTTTGTAAACTGTTTTGCTATGTTAAAATCTAGAAATGACTGCTTTGCTATATTTTGTTGTTGTATTCTCTTTAGTTTATTTTCTCTAGTCGTTAGAATGATGTTACTATTCAACTCTATTAGGAAGATGGTATTTATACAGAATTGACTAGTGATGTGTTATCAAATAAAAGATCTAAATTGCTTGTAGCCAACCACTTGTGACAAAAAAATAATTGAAAACCACATTTGCATTCTTTTGATATTTCTCCACTACCAGCAACCTTGATGCTGTTATTCTGGGGTTTGTAGATAAATCAATTGGAAAAGGACAAGGATGTTGTCGCTCAGGCACAAGCTATAGCAGTACTAGAGGCACTGCCACAACTTTCATTTTCTGTTGTTAATGCTTTGAATAACTTTCTCAGTGACTCCAAGGTCCTTTTTCAACCTTTATCTGGTTTAAGATGTTTGCTATTATATGTGTATTACTAAGTCTCTTATCTGTGCCCATTCAACTGTGTGTCCCAACTTTTGTTGTTCAGGCTTTCTGGAGAGTCCGCATAGAGGCTGCATATGCATTGGCTACTACCACATGCGAGGTATATTTGACGCTCTTTCCATTTCATAAACATTTATTCTTTTTTCTGGAAGATTAGATGAATGTATGATGTGCCCTTAATGCATTGTTGCGTGATTTGATTGTTTCCGTCTGTTTTATTTGTAATGGCAATGGAAGTGTTTCATTCTTTTATATGCACATGAGCACATGACTTCTCTCATGGCCTTGAGATGAATCACTGTCTAGTTGCCCTTGCATGCGCCACAGTTATGCGTGTTGTCTGACTGGCTTGGTTGTGTGTGTTTCCTTTGTAGCATATTTTCACTTTGTGGTTGTTGCAATAACCAAGTTTGTTAAATGCGCTGTAGTAAAATTGTTTTGTTCTATAATGCAACTGAGCAGGTCATGGAGTGACAGTTCCCCTTCTTACTGATTATTTTGTCATGTCCAATAGGGATATTACTGATAATCTTGTCAACGTCTTTCTTATTAGAGATCTTACTGATAGTTTATCACCATCTTTCTTCGGACCTGTTGCTCATCTTGTCACTTCTGATCATGTTATGCTGCTTATTGGGGTGCATATTGACATGTCGCTTTGCTTAATGTATATCAGGACACTGATTGGGCTGGCTTACTCCATCTGATCAACTTCTATAAAAGTCGGAGATTTGATCCAAACATCGGGCTCCCCAGGTTGATTCTTTTAAGCCTGATCAGGAATTCAAAATAATTATGGAATTGTGGAGTCCATCTGTTGATTTTATACTCTTCTTCATTGTTAGGCCAAATGACTTTCATGATTTCCCAGAGTACTTTGTACTTGAGGTAATGCACTGAGGTAGGATGTGATATTTTTAGATAAAAATATCATCTGCATTTTATGGTTTGTGTCTCATCGAGCTTTTGTGCCTCTCTTTGTTAGTTTTGTCGCTTCTTACAAAGTGCCTCATTCTCCTACACTAGCAAAAAGATTAATTATTTCTTTTCAAAGTCTAGAACTTCTAACAAGATAGCGTCCCTTTGGCGAGTGTGCTATTCAAGTACTTTTTAGTAACTCTGTTATGTTTGTGAATAATTATTTGTATGAGATGTATTATTTTCCTTGGAGTTGGATGGGTTTGCCTTTTTGTTGAAGCCTTTAAGGCTTGTTGCACTTGTTTAGATCTTTATCTGAGCTGGGTGCACAAGCATGTGTGGTGCAGGCGATAAGAGGGCAAAAGCAAAGAAAATATGAAGGATTAGTTTGTAGAGCAATTAAATCTCCTGAAAAGATAATTGTTATATGAATCAGTCTTTAGTTTTTGAATTTGGATGTCTCGTTAATATTTTTTGCGATTTTGGTTATAGCCTTATTATAAGTCCTACTATGTTTCCCAGTCGTGAGGAATCAAGGTTGAGTATTAGTTGGATAAATCTTATTATCCCAAATAAAAGTGTGATCCAACTTAGAGTAGAAAATATCTTGAGGCCTATAAGTAGACATGTAATCTGATTTCATTAGAGATGAATAAGTTTTAGTTTTCCCTATATTATAGGAGTTCTCTTCTGATTCTGTAATACTATTGAACCTTGAGTTTGATGCCTGAAGGACTTTGGGAGGATTCCTGGATTTTATTTTGTCCTTTGTTTTGTTCCTTTAATTTTCAGCTGGGTTAATTTCACTGCATACTCTTAACATTTTCCTAGAAAATCATTTCCTAGAATTAATCCTCCAAATTTTAAATCAAAGGGCTCAACCTTTAGATTTAAATCTATGTTATTACCTTTTATTCTAAGAGTAACATTTACAACTTCTGTAATTCTTATAGTTTCTCCACTAAGAATTTGAAATTCTTCTGTAGGAATTTTCATTTTATATAGTTTATTTACTAAACTATGATTTATATAACTAGACTCAGATCCTGTGTCTATTATACACTTATAATGGACACATTCTTCTCCATTATAATATTCTAAAAGAATTCTGCAATTTTTTTCATGTTCTAATTCTAGATTTCTAGAATTATTTCCAACAATAAGTTTATTACTAACAACTTTCATATCTATTGTTGATAACTTTTTAGATCCTAACGAAGTAACATCCTGCTTGCTTATTCGAAACTTCAAAATCCAACTTTCCCAGGCCTTCCCAGCAGGATTCATCTTTTGCATAATGCTGCGATATCATGAACAAGTTATCAGACTTTTATTCAACATGTATCTGAATGGTGGTTGTGTAAATAGGTGTTGGCCAGAGCACAGTTACCTTTGGACTTGTCCAAAGTGGATACTTGTGTTCCAACTGAAATGAACTTATAACTCACTCTTTCTGTGCCTCTGTGCATATGATTGCTCTCTCTCTCTCTGCCTCTGTGTGTGTGATATAAATATATATATATATATGCACGTTATATATGCGTGACCTGTATGCGGACAACACAAACAGTTACTTTTATTAAAGGAGTATTTATAATTAAGATCCTTCGTTCGTTGATGACGCAGTTTTTGCCTATAAACATAAAGCTTATCCTTCTGAACCTATTTTACTCCTTCATAGGGTTTTATATTGAGTTTGGTTTTAGTTAGCATGATAAACTAATGAGATTTTAATTCTGTTGTTTGAATTGAAGGAAACAATCACTAATAAATGAATGATTAAAACAATACTAAGTGGATTCCCGTGGTGATAGAGATAATGTTGAGACATGTTATCAGTTTATCAGCCAATGAGATTGAACTTTTATTATTTCAACAGAATTTCAGCCAGTTTTTCTTTTCATGTTCAGGCAATACCACACGCCATAGCTATGGTCAGATCCTCTGACAACAAAAGCCCTAGAGAAGCTGTTGAGTTTATTTTGCAACTTTTAAAGGTATCTATTTCTTGTTCAATGATCATAGAGAGTTTGTTAGGTAGATTTTTGAATGCTTGGGTAATCCTACTTTAGCCCCGATATTAAATTTTAGTCATGGTCCATTTGTAATATATGGTTATACATAGCACTGTTTTCCAATTGGACTGCTTCTGTTTGGTCATGGCTGAAAGATATCTGAGGTCCATGTAGGATGACTGTAAGTGTGAAACACTATTTGATCTTTAAACTAGTATTTGGTTGTGAAGAGGGAGTGAGCTTTTGGTTTTCCTGTGTTGTCAAAGAGTTGAACAGTGGATTTTTGTGTTGTCCAAGATTTGAACTATGAAAATAGATGGCAAGTGCCTGTAAATTAGGTATGTCCTTGTCTCCATTTCTAAGTGTCATAATGCGTGTGCGGACAGAATGGAAGGAAATACATTATTGCATTACTTTGCCAGTTTCTCAGTCAAGTCCAAAACCTTCTCTTTTTTAAGGTTGTTCCTCATATGTTGAGTAATATTTTGATCACTCATGGGCCTCAATTTGGTTGTACACATTGGTTATTTTTCAAAATCTCAATGTCTCAATAAATAGTTTTTCTTTGAAAGACTTGTAAGTTTACAAACCTTGTATGGCATCAGATTTACGCAAGTTATTTGGAAAATTTACCTACAAATTGGATAAGGGCCCGAGATCAAATTTCAGGACCAGTACATGTTTAATGAAATTTTTTTATTCTACTGAGATTACTTTTCTTATAATTTTCTAGTTTCTAAAATTATTCTATAATTTACGACGAACTAAGTTATTCCTTCTTACTTATTTTTGGGTGTTTTATCAATTTGATTTGCTTGTAGTACAATGATAACAATGGGAATGCATACTCGGATGTTTTCTGGGTAGCTGCATTGGTCCAGTCTGTTGGGGAGCTTGAATTTGGACAGCAGGTATATGATCTGGTTCACTTTGAAAGGGTTGCTTGTTATTGATGTTACTGCTGTCTCCTTTCCCTTTTCTTTCTCTCCCCTAATAGAAGATGGATCTAGTTATCCTTTTTACAAAAATTCTTATGTGGTCATATACATTGATGTATTTAGCACATTCGAGCCTTTTGAGGGATAACAAGTTCTATATCAATCTTTTCTAATTTTTATAACAGTTGACTTCCCTAAGGTATTTCTGAAGTTACATGGATTAAAATTATTACGAAAGTTGAATGCATTTAAATGAGTCCAACTTCTAAGACCATTAATTTCTGATAGCTTGCTCTTTCTGTAGGCTATCTATCAGTAAATATAACATTTAGGTAGCTCCTATCATTTACTATCTTTATAGTGGTCCTCTTTCCCGTGGAACCCAGAAGCTGGGAAGTACTTGATCTTGTTAATGCTTTTGTGACTGTTGCGCCAGCATAGGTCTTGGATGATGGTTGTTGTGATGCTTCTCAGGATGGATAATGTTTTCTTGTATCACAAAGACCTCTGTTTGGGTGGTGTGTGTTGAACTCTTATCATGCAGCCTTGAGGTGAATAGAAGGCATGCTAAATGGACATGTTTTTATGACGAGTGCATTTCCGGCCTAAGCACAATGGTGTAATAATAAAGCAGATGATACTTGGAACTTAAGTTTGCTTGCAATAATGAGTCTCACTCTGTTGTCTTATATGGGTTAGTGGAAAACCAATCTAAAACTTAATGCTTTTGGTTGACTCCATAAATCTGCTATTTGTGGACTTATTCAATTACGTCTCCTTTCATTCTTAAGTATTCTAGGTCTGTTATCTCTTCACTAAGTTGAACAATTCTGCAAGCCAGTTTTTTTCAATTAATTCTAGGTCTGTTATCTCTTCACAAAGTTGAACAATTCTGCAAGCCAGTTTTTTTCAATTAATTCTAGGTCTGTTATCTCTTCACTAAGTTGAACAATTCTGCAAGCCAATATTTTTCAATTAACTGGGAGTGGATGAATTTCTATGCCTTCTCATTTTTCATGAAGGTTTTAACATAAGGCTTCTGGTATGATGTTTTGTTTTACTCCAGGCTTAGTTTTTTCAAATGCAAATGCTTACTTTTTAAATATCCCTGTGCAGATTGTTGAAATGCTCTCTGGCTGGGAAGCTGTTGGTGTACTCTGTTTTAGTGCTGCAATGTTAGCTTAATTTGTGAGTGAAAAAAACGGAGTGCACAAAATATGAAAAGGGAGATAAGTTGGGTACACAATGATTGTGAAAAGATTGTGTGCTTATCATATTGTTTGTATGAATAAGAGATCTTGATCAGGACTCCAATATTTAAGTAGCAATTTCAAGTTTTGGATATGAATCCATAGAACAAGTTTATTAATAGATCTGTTAGATAATTGCTTCTGTTTTTCATTTTTTTTTAATCCTTCTTATTTTGGTTTGTTGTATTAATTTTTGACTTGGTTGTTTTTTTCTTCATGTAATGCTCTTGCTTGGCTTAATTCTGATAGATGGAATAGTTAGTCAATATTGTAATCTTTCTGCTGCTTGATTTTGTGCCAGAGTATCATCTACTTACCCTCCCTGCTGAAGCGGCTTGATCGTCTTTTGCAATTCGACAGGTACCACTTATTGATTATTGACTGTGAAAACACCAGTTATGTAAACCTCTGTTTTTGAAATTGTGAAATAATAGGTTGATGCCAAGCCACAACGGAATTTTGACAATCAGCTGTATCAAATCACTAACTCAAATGGCACTCAAACTATCAGAGTTCATACCTCTCGTAAGTTTCTCCCAGCTCTTCGATGTCTTCTTCTCTTGTCATTTCTGACATGGTATGTGCGGACATATCCAGGATCGTGTCATTGAACTGATTAAACCATATCGGGAATCAAAGACATGGCAAATCCGAGTTGCTGCAAGCAGAGCCCTTCTTGAACTAGAATTTCAGTGTAAAGGAACTGATGCAGCACTAACACTGTTCATCAGATACCTTAGCGATGAGACATCTCTACGAGGTTCTTCTTCATATACTTTGCTCTTCCCCCACGACTCCCTTGTTGCTTGCGTTTTCCATTTCATACTTTATTTGACCCAAAGAATAGTGGTTCTTATGTTTTAATATTCACATGCATTAATGTTGGTTATTTTGGTGAACTTTATCCAGATTAGCATGCTGTGCATTCTAAATCATCTCATGTTCTTTATAGGGCAAACCAAATTAGGTGTCTGTGCTTTGCGCCTATCTCAGATGCCTAGTAGATTGGATTGCAACAATGATGTAAAGAGTGACACACTTGTTGCCCTGTTGCGCTTGCTTGAAAGTCCCCTGGCCTTTAATAACGTTATTCTTCGTCACTACATCTTCTGCATCTTGCAAGTTCTTGCTGGAAGGTGCTTATACTTGCATTCCCTTGAAATGCTTGGACTTTGGATTTCTTTATTTAAATCTGTTGGCTATATATATCTAACTTTTTTAATTATCTGCTGAGGGCCTTGCCTTATCCTTGCCAAGTATCTTAATTCATTTGGAAAAGTAGCCATAGATGATATGCATTAATCAAGCTGGTGATTTAGTATTAGCTCCCGCAACTTCAGGATTTTTTGCTTTCTTTAAATCAGTAGCTTTTCAGCCATTTTACCTTCTGATACTACTTCCAAAGTTCTTAGAGCCCGTTTGGATGTGTTTTTGGTTTCATTTTCTATTTCCAGTATTTCCAAAAGTTGAAAAGTTAGCCAGTTTTGGAAATGAAAATGAGATTGTATTTGGATGTTTTGTCTAACAATAATGATTAAAGTAGGTATAGGGTTGAAAAATTTGGCCATTTATATTTTTTCATATTTAAAAAGATTTATTTTTTAAAAATATATGTATATTTTATTTTTAAATGACAGTGGGTACTTTATATCAAATAAAATTTAAATTTGATTGATGTGATAGTAGGATGACAGGGTAATGACATGTTTTCATTTTGTGATATATTTTTGTGCTTCAACTATACCAGAAAAAACCATCAATAATGAGATTTGAAATAAGAAACAAGCTGTGTAGCTGGGAGGATATGAAAGAAAATGATATTTATATTTTTTTTATATAAAGAAACTAAGGAATATGGAATGATTTTTTTCCAGGATATTCCTTGTGAAAAATTCTCCTATTTGATGTTAAATAGATGCTTTTAAGTTAACTAGTAACGATTAATCCTTGCCATTTCAAAGCATTTTGTGCTAGGTGATGATGTGTCTTTTATTTATTTAACGATAGAAATAATAAATAAATCCCTTAGCATCATGTACAACCTTAAGGTCCAACTCTACTTTGAAGTTGTTTCGTTTATCTGGACAGAATACAATGTATGGGAGTTCTTTGGGGAGGGATTAGTTGTCAGTTGCCAGGCTTTTGAAATTTATTACTGATAACATCTCACATATTTAGGGCTCCGACGCTTTATGGGGTTCCAAGAGATGAGACTCTGAGGATGGGACACACAAAGACTTGCAGTGAACTTAAAAACATTTTTGCTGCTCTTATCAAGCAATCCAAGACTCCAGAGCCTCCTTCTTGTGCACCTGACCTTCCACATAATCTTTTGGTCCCAGAAGGTCTCGCGGAAGGAGTTGCTTTTTTTGGAAATCATGAATTGACTCAGGCAGTGACAACTCCCACACTTGATACATCATTGATTCCGGCTACTCAGCCGACAGCAGATGGAGCTTCTGATGTTCCTGAACAAATTAATTTAGTACCGCATATTCCTGAAGATGATACAATGATGGTGCCTAAAGTGCAGATGCCTGCTGAAAGTCACGAGCCAATGGAGCAAGTGCCTAACTCTTTAGGTGACACTTCTATTGATGCTGAGGCTTCCAGAAAACCAGACACTTTGTTTACCAGTCAAGAAACCAAACCAGTGTTTGACCGTGTGCATGATAGTTTGGTCGCTAGAGAAGCTACCAATGAACCTGATACTGTTTCTAACAGTCGCGAACTTAAGAAGCCAAAGTTGAAGATAAGGGTCAAACAATCTGCTGCATCTAGTCGAGCAGAAGATCCTGATAAAGCATCCAGTCGGGCTGAGGATCCTGATGACCTCAGAATCTTGAGTACTCGTAACGATGCTGATCGTGGAGCAAGCAGTTCAGTTTCTGTTGATGCTCCCCATAGGAATTTCGCCGAGACTGTCAGTACTGGTAATCAGAACTTTGAGGATGCCAGTTCATTCCAAGATGTTGGTTCTAGAGTAACTGCCAGTATAGGCAGTGCTAAACCCACAATCGACGGCGAAGAGCTTGTGAAGGAACTACAATGCACAGCAGATTCAAGCAAAGTCTCTTTGCCAGTTAAACCTGACGGTCGCTTGCCTACCAGCACCATGGAAGTTGAAGCGGAAAAAGCTTCTCCTGGCATCAGGAGACATGACGCTGAAGGCAGTTCAGGGCCCACTGATCCGCATTCTTATGGTAAAGATAAGAAAAAGAGGAAAGACAAGGAGAAGAAACGAAGAAAGAATGGCCACAATGATGATCCAGAGCGCATGGAACTGAAGAGGCAAAAGAAGGAAAAGAAGGAAAAGAGGCGAAAAGAGAAGGAAATGGCAAAATTCCTTGCAGATAAACCAGAAGCAGTGCCTCCAATTGAATCGGCAAGCCATGAAAAGAGAATGGAAGGTGTTAGTTTGGAGGCCAAGCCAACTGTACTCGAGTCAGGGGGTAAAGAACACCTCCCTGAAACGAGACAAGATATGGCTGGTGGCGGAGGAGCTGCATCTTCTGCAAAGGAATTACACAGAACGAATAGTTCTGGAAGTAATGCTGGCAGTATACAACAAAAACCAGGCGACGCAAATGTACATCTGAACAGAACTGAGAGCAGTGTAAGTGCTGCTGCGCCACAAAGCGCCCCTTCTCATAAAATCAAAATTAAGTTTAAGAATCGAACGCTTGGTAAACAATGAGAGCGTAGAAGCCGCAGATTTTTGTTTGTAATACATTGATTGTATTTGGATTTAGGATAAAGTAAGAGATTACTTGAACTTAGGCTTAATTACAGAGCCATATAATTGTTTGGCTTTCCGCCTTTCTCTTGTGTCTAGTAGTATTGCAGGCGATGTGGTGTTAAAAGACGTCAATTTTCTACGCATTGTTAAACAAATAAAGATTAAAATAAATTCTTGAAGTTTTTAGATAAAATAAAGTTTTAGAACTTACAAGATGTTAATGATGACAATTTTATGAATGATATGAGTAAAATTATAAGAGTTTGTTAAAATTTTAAAAATAGGTTAGGAGCACTTTATATTTTTAATCAATATCTAAAATATTCTAATATTTTATTTTAGGAGTTATAATATCTTTTGTTAAAAATTTTATCTAATATTTTTATGATATCTTATAAATATTTGAACATCTTATGATATGGGGAAAGTTTTTATCTTCATTCATGAGATTTTAATTTAATTGCAAAATCATTCATATCCTTTTAATTTGCTTCAATCTCATCCTTTTGCCCATCTCTCGATAACACTTTCCGGCCAAAAATTGGAAAATGACCGAAGGACCCTTTTAACTATTTTTTTTTACATAACACATAATGAGCAAAATTATCCCCATGTTATAAAAAGAAAAGCAAAATGATCCTTGAGTTTTGTATAGAAGATGTATTTTTAGCAAAAGATTCTTCCATCAATATATTGCTCTTAATTGACAATATACCATATTTTATTTTACATTTTAATTTCATCCTTACATCCTATCACTAATTCATATTTTAAAATCAATTTTGAGTCTATAAATACTTTATCAATTTACTAGAATTCTAACTTCATATTACTAATGTCAAACACTTTTCTTCATTTAATTATTCGACAACTGAACTATGAGTCAAATTAAAATGTTTTTATTAACTTATATACTAACTAGCGTCTCTGCACACTCCAACATGTGTGCTAAATTTTTTAGATAATAAAAATATTTATTTAGTTTTTATACAAAATTATTGTTTTAATAATTTAAATATATTTATTTAATTTCTTACATACATAAATAAAAAAATATGATTAAATGATAATAATGGAGTAGAGGTTTGGTGGGTTGTAGTGGCAGTTAGTGGACGGTAGTGGAATGTTAGTGGGGCTGATAGTTATTAGTGTAGTTATAAGAAATTAAAATAAAAATTAGGGATATTTTAGTCTCAACACTTGAAAACACACCACTAGGGCCGCCACGCTTTATTAATAGTATAGATATTGATTCTAGCTTTATAATTATTTTATATATTTATTTTGATTTTTTTATTTTTTTAATCTTTACTATCATAGTTTTGTTTTAACTTAATTTATTTTTAATAAAAAAATAAATTAAATTTTTTTTTTAAATTCTTAGCAGTCAATATATTATCTAATTCTTTATATTTTAGGTTTTAAGTTAATATATATTCATCGTTTTTTAAGTTTAAAGTAATCTTAAAATATTATAACCTTTAAGTTTTTTTCCAACAACTTTTAAGCCGTCAATCTTATTTTCTATATCATTCTCATATATTTCTATTTTTAATACAATTATCTATTAGTTTTTAGTTGCATAATATTTTTTTAATAAAATATATAATAATATTCATAGATTTTTAGTTTTGAAAGTTTTGAATTTTTTTTAACTTATCGCTGAATAATCTTGAAATTTATTTTTCATGAATCATGTATATGAGATGTCTTTATATGTTTTAATCTTTTAAATACTAAATTTTAAATCTTTAACTTTAATTTTACTTGACCTTTTTTGAAGTAATATTTAATTTTACTAATTACTTGACCATTTTTTGTGATATTTTTATTTTTATATTGTTATTTTTAATTATATTTATTCAATAATTAAATTAATATATAGTAATTTTTAAGAATTCGTGCATAACACAGGGATAGTGCTATTATAAATATATTTAATAATTTTACTTATTTATTGACTTACAATTTATTTAGCTTAAAGTAAAGAGATTTTACCTTTAAGATTGAGAACCTATGCTAACAATGAAATTAAAGAATAATAAAATAAATTTATCAAATTAAAAAATTGAAAAAAAAAAAAAAAAAAACACTGAAGTTGCCTTTGGCTTTTGGATTGGGGTTTATTTTATCCTATAACAATGAATGGCTCATACTTTGTTTTGGTTTTTTATTAGTTTAATTATTAAATGGATAGTTACAAAAATACCTTTAATTTGGCTGGATATATTGCTAGAGGATGGCTAGAAGGATGAGATTGAAGTCAATTAAAAGAATAGGGATGGTTTTGAAATTGAGTTGAGACGTTAGGGATAAAAATGAATTTTTCCCTATGAAATGTTTTAAGGAGCTTATAAGTTTCTTAATACACCTTCTTAATAAATAATGAAGATCATCTATTGGTAAGTAGCAAAATAATTTTGATAAAAACACGAATAACAGATTCCCAAAATAGAATATTTTCAAACTATTTTCATTAAATTATTTTGTTAATTTTCAAGACTTTAAGTCAATACCTAGGGCTGTCAACAGGTGGGATTTGGATCAGATATGCTATATTAGAATCTAAATTCAATTATCAAAATTCATATCCGAATTTGACTCGATATCCTATAAGATATTTATTAGTTAGTACTATATCCGAATTCGATGGATATTTGAAACTCAATAAAAAAAAAGACCCAATTTGATTTTTTTCCTTTTTTTTTTCCCCCCCTTTTAGATTGTATAAAAATATTATATTTATAAAATAAATTTACGTCATATTTAAATTTTAATAATTTTTTATTATATATTAGTCCAAAAGTTAAATATTTGAATACTAAACCTTATTCACATTATATTAATGCATAGATGAAATATTATACATTATTATGTTTAGGGCGCGTTTGATATGTTGTATTAGCATATATAATCTAGCCTAATGTATAGTAGTCTAGCGTTTGATGTGCAAGACTAATAATGCGGGCTAGCCTGTAAAATTGAAGCGGCCCGCAACTGTAGCATATATTAGCCCCTACTCAAGTCGCAGGTCTTGAGGTGAGATTAGATAGTAGCTTGTAAGATTAGTTTTTGGATTTACACACCTAGCCTTGGTTTGCCTCATACCGATCACAATTTTGCCCTATGTTGAGAATTAAAATCGAAGATTAAACCCCCAAATTGAATTAGAAGCAAAATTTCGTTAGGCTCATCGCGGTATTCATGGAGCCCTAGTTCCACTCAAATTTTTTTGATTTCACTATTGCCCATCATCTCCCATATTCGATTCAGCAAAAGCATACCAGCAAGTTAAAATGTGGAGTTTCGTTTAGTTTGCGGTGCATAAATTCTATTTCTTCCCTGTTTTCTGCTTTTTAACGCAACATTATTTTTTTGCCATTTTTTTGCCATTTTTTCACCAAAAGCATACCAGCAAGTCAGAAAAAGAGTTTGCTTTGTGTGGGGAAAAATGGAGCAGCCTATTTCGTTTGGGGTAGAAGAAGTAAAGGGAGAAGGAAATGTTCAATAGGGCTTTTTTAAGAGGGGCATTTTTGACCATAAAATAATATTAGTTGCTATCAAATACCCAATAACAAATTATGACAGAATGTCGTAGGAGCCAATTGAAGGGATAATTATTACAATCAAACAAGGTAATGACTTTTCCAATCTCCCTTAGTAGAGAGTCTATTATAATCAACACTATTATCCATGTATCATATCAAATGTGCCCTTAAGATTTTATCATTATCCTTTTTATTTTTTAGGTTAAAAATTCAATATTAATAGCATAATTGATATGGGATCAGCCCAGTTAGGCCTTAAAAGCCCAATAAACTCATTAGGCCTAGTTTAATTTTGACTTCGAGGTCAGGATGTTTCAATACCATTGGGCCTTATCCATCAGGCCAAATTCAACCAGAGAGGTTGGAATGGTTGTTCGACCATAAAGGTCGAATAGGCCGACCAGATTAGCAAACTCGGGTGTTTAGCGACTAGTGATGCCGTATGCACCATCACATCCGCCGCATTAAATGCGCTTCAACCACTCGTTCATCCGCATTTAATGCTTTGCCGGTAGGTCACCTCTGCCATTAATGTTGTCGCATCCGTATTTAGTGACAGCGTGGCCTCCCCCTCCGGGGAGCTTAGCAGTCGGTACAGTAAATAGTTGTAAGGCATGGGCTCTGGTCGAAATAAATAAAACTGCCCCTACCAGCAGGATTTTCGCTGGAAACTTGTTAAGGCGATTCTCGTCTTTTCACCTATGAGCATGCACTATAAATGCCCTCTTCTTCCAACCCAACGGTAAGATATTCATTCATAATTAAGCCGTCACTCTGCTCATTTCTCCTTAACTTAGTCCTAAACTGACTTAACCATCAGAGGGTCTTAGCTGAGGACCTTCTTGGCTAGCCTGACATTTGCTACTTGATTGCAGGTGCCAACCTACACCACTTTCTGGTTGAGAAGCCTTACATACTATATTTGCTACCATATTTCAGGTTGAAAACATTGTGTGCCTGCTCAACCATCAACATTTTGGCACCGTCTGTGGGAACTTGGAACTTTGCAGTCGAAGATGGTAGAAACCAACAGATTGTTTTCGAAAGGCAAAATGAGTGGCGCTGGCATCAACCGCCTTTGTCGCCTCCCCGTCAGCAGGCTGCTAACGGGCGGCCCCAGTTCGCAAACGGAGCAAGTGGTCACTTTGACCATTCCCCAGCTTATGAAAACGATCAGTGACAAGATTTCAGCTCAGCTTTCGACTCAATTATCCACCACTTTGCAGAGACACAATAATCAGAGCACGTCTGCCTCAAGCATTACTCTGCGTCTCCCTCACCGAGAAGAACAACCCCCGACTGAAGGCAGGGCCAGAAATGAGATACGCTTCCTTCCAGTAGATGAGAGTTGAGCCCGGGTCATTTCCCTCGTAACGAACCCCGACATGTCCCTCGCGAAGAGGTAGTGAAATCAATAGATTAGTGGGTTTGAATCGATCGAGCCCAACAGTGCGATCGAGGTGAACGCCAGAGGCCAAACCCTAGCCGAGATATGTCCAGGGCAGACAAAAAGGAATGCGAGGAGGTGTCACATTAGGTCCAGCAACTTAACAAGAGGTTGGAGGAAATCTCGAGGAGGAATATGGAAAGGACTTAGGCTGAAACAGCCCCCCGAATCTGACGTGAAAGAGAGTCGTCTTTTGTGCAAGAGATTATCGATGAGAGGATAACCCTAGATGCAAAAGTCCCTACTGGATAGCCACGATATGATGGGTCAACCGACCCAAATGAACGTCTTTTACAATTTGAGCACATGATGCAATTGCATGGGCATAGTGACCACATCCACGCAAAGATGTTGGTTACCACCTTCTAGGGTATTGCGTTGGAATGGTTTGTTAAACTTGAGCCAGTTTCTATATATACTTATGACCAGCTTTGTGATAAGTTCTTACACCAATTTGCCAGCAGAAGGAAAGCTAAATTGCCTCACATTCACTTGCACACAGTCAAGCAGAATGAAGGAGAAACTTTGAGGGATTTTTTCTCTAGATTCAGCATGGGGGTCCTAAAAATTGATAATCCCTGAATTGAATTCCTCATCGATGTGTTGTTTTTGGGGTTGAGGCACAAGGAATGCGCCGACGCATTAGTCAGGGAGCGACCTCGAACGATGGAAGAGCTCTTGGATCTGGAAAAAAGGTATGTAATCCAAGAGGAGATGAATAAGATGAAGTTTGGGGGAGGAGAATCCGACAAGAGGAAACAGAAGGAGAAAGATGACCGGCATCAGAAAGAAGGTTATAGGTCTCCTATCAAACGCTTCTATAATTATGCTCCTCTGAACATCCCCTGCAGGGAGGACTTGTTAGCAATTCAACATGACAATCTCTTGAAAAGACCCATAAGACTCACTAAGACGGAAGCTATGAGAAAGTCGAAGAAGTATTGTCATTTCCACCGTCAGAAGGGTCATGATATTGAAGATTGTTTCAACCTACAAGATGAGATCGAGTGCCTTATCCGTTAGGACCACCTTAAGAAATTTGTTGATTAAAAAGCTTTACATGCTATGGCTTAGGCCGACTAGACTCCCCGTAGAGAACGGTCGCTAAGCCTAAAGCGTGACAACAAAGGGAAGGAGAAGTTAGAAGATTACCAGCCCCCTTTAAAAGGCATAATTGACACGATAGCCTGTGGGCCGATAGAAGGGGACTCGAGGTCAGCACGAAAACAAGTGTAAAGGCAACTCGAATATGATAGATGGGCAAACAGTAGGTCGATCTATCAACTATCTACTAGTTATGAGTCTATCTCTTTCTCTAATGCCGACTTGAAGCATTTGGGAGGACACAGTGTTGGAGGTAGTCTGGATTGCCCATTGGTAGTTTCTGTTGAGATTGCAAACATTGAGGTGCGAAAGGTGCTGGTTGTTAATAGTAGTTCTGCAAATATTATCTTTCTTTCTACCCTCGACAGAATGCAGCTTGGGAAGTTGAAATTCGACCCAGTCAAGACACCCCTGGTCGGGTTTGGAGGAATGGAAATTGTTCCAGTTGGGTCTATCAATTTGACCACCTCGTTTGGCGAAGTTCCTAGGAGGCGCACATTGATGGTTAACTTTCTGGTAGTAGACTTTTCGTTTGCTTACAATGCTATAATTGGCAGGCTAGCTCTGAATGACTTTCAAGTAATCGTGTCGATCTACCACATGAAGGTTAAATTTCCCATATCAGTGGGGACAGGCAAAATGCTTTGCAACCTGAAAGAAGCATGGTGATGTTGCACTCTTTCAACTGAAGCTAACTGTCAAAAGAAACGACCATAACTGAAGGCCTCAGGGGACATCCCAGTAATGAAACTCGAGGGAGGTCAAAGCAACAAAAGGATAAAGAACAAGGATACTTGGGTCGAACCAGCTAATGAATTTAAAACTATTGAATTGGAGCCTGGGAATCCTGAGAAGACGACTCAAATATGATCAAATTTGGGAGGTCCGATGGAATGTTTACTTGTTGATTTTCTTCGAAGGAATGTGGATGTCTTCGCTTGGAAGGCTGCCAACTTGGAAGGAATTGACCCAGAAATCATTGTGCATCGACTTAACATTGACCCCGCCCACAAGCCCGTTCGACAGAAGACTCGAGTTTTTAACGCGGAAAGGACTCAAATCATTAAGGAAGAGGTCAACAAGCTTCTTGAAGCAGGCTACATTGTTGAAATCCAATATTCTAGTTAGTTATGTAATGTAGTCTTAGTTCCCAAAAATGAAGGAAAATGGAGAATGTGTAATGATTTCACAGATCTTAATAAAGCATGTCCTAAAGACTCGTATCCTCTGCCTCGAATTGATCTATTAGTTGATTCCATTGCTGGATGTGAACTTTTAAGCATGATGGATGCCTTTCAAGGATATTATCAAATTTTTATGGCTCCCGAGGATCTATATAAAACTTGTTTTGTGGTGTTCGACGGCATATATTATTTTTTGGTTATGCCATTTGGATTAAAGAATGGGGGAGCAACATATCAGAGATTGATTAATTTCATGTTCAAAAATGAAATAGGGCGATCCATGGAAGTGTATGTAGATAATATGATTGTCAAGACAGAGAAGAAGGTTGACCATCTTGCCGACCTCGCACATACTTTTTCCATTCTCCGTGCTTTCAGAATGAAGTTTAACCCAAGTAAATGCACTTTTGGCGTAATGGGAGGAAAGTTTCTAGGGTATATGGTCAGCCAGTGGGGTATTGAAGCCAATCCCCAAAAGATTCAGGCCATCCAAGATGTAATGCCCCTTAATTCGATCAAGGATGTATAGAGGCTAGTCGGGCGGATTATAGCTTTGGGTCAATTTAGAGCGAGATTGGCAGATAAAAGCTTGCCGTCCCTCCGAGTCTTAAGAAATGCTAAAAAGTTTCAGTGGACTGATCAATGCGATCAAGCGCTGGTCGAATTAAAGGAATATCTTTCCCAACCTCCCGTGCTATCCAAACCAACAGTTGGAGAAGTTCTACATTTATATCTAGCAGTGTCGACCATCGCTATCAGCTCTGTACTGGTGTCGACGAGAGAGGGAAAGGACAAACCAGTGTATTACATCAACAAAGTGTTGCAAGGCCCTAAGCATAATTATTTGGAGATCGAGAAGTTCGCTTTGGCTCTTGTCGTAATAGCAAGAAAATTGAGGCCTTATTTTCTATCCCATACCGTCGTTGTACTGACGAACCAACCTTTGAGACAAGTGCTCACCAAACCAGACATTTTGGGAAGATTGACCAAATGGGCCATAGAGTTGGGTAAGTTCGACCTCAAGTTTCAGCCTCGCATCATTATAAAAGCTCAAGTGTTGGCGGATTTTGTGGTAGAAAGGATAGACCTACCACCTCCCATAGAACCTCAATCGCTAACCTGGACCTTGCATGTCGACGGGTCGGCTACAAGCTTAGGGGGAGGAGCAGGGATTTTGTTATGTTCGCCTGTAGCCAAAGAGTACGATTTCGCTATCAAGCTAAATTACACAGTCACTAATAACGAGGTGGAGTACAAAGCTCTCATTACTAGAATGAGGATGCCTCTGGATAAAGGGGTCACGAATCTGGCATCTGTTACTGATTCTCAGTTGGTCACAAAATAGTTTGAGAGTAATTTTGATGCAAGAGATTTGACTATGAATACTTATTTGCGGGAGGTCAAGAGATTGGGACAATTGTTTAAGAAGTTCACACTTGACCAAGTGGCTCGGTCAAAAAATGAGAGGGCGGACGTGCTCCCTAAATTTCCCACTGCGTCCAAAGAAACCCGAGACAGGTTAATCACTTTCCTAGTTTCACATGAACCCGTCATCTCTGAGTCCTGATGGGTTGTATATTCGTAATGGATACTCCAGAACGAACCTAGATTGATGAGATTAAGGCTTACCTCAAAGAAGGAAGGGTGTCGCCTGAAAAAGTAGATGCCCAAAGACTCAGGAGACTCGCGTTGAAATTTACTTTGGATGAATTCGACCAGTTATACAAGAGATCTGTCTCTGGGCCTCCCCTAAGGTGTCTTACTCTCGACCAGGCACAGGAAGTCTTACGAGAAGTTCATGCAGGCATATGCGGGAACCACTTTGGGGGTCGATCATTGGCTCACAAAATCATTAGAAGTGGTATTTCTAGCCAACCCTCATCAAGGACATGGTCAATTTTGCAAGAAAATGCCGATCATGCCAGGTCCATGCCAACATCCCTCATCAACCAGCTACCGAGCTGATACTAGTACAAATCACTTGGTCGTTCGACTAGTGGGGGGTCGATATTATTGGTTCCTTCCCGAAGGCTATGGGGCAAAGAAAATTTATGATTGTAGTAGTCAAATATTTCACTAAATGGGTTGAGGCAGAGCCAGTGCCTAAGATCATGGATGTTTCTATAAGAAATTTTCTGTGGAAAAACATCATTTGCCGTTTCAATTTTTCGAAGATCCTTATATTCGACAATGGCACTCAATTCTAGAGCAGACAGACTAGAGAATGGTGTGAGGGCTTGGGGATTAAGCAGCATTTTACTTCAATGGGAAATCCACAATCCAATGGACAAACAAAAGTCACCAACAGAACTGTGCTCGATCATATTAAGGCCAGATTAGAAGGCTCTAACGCAAGTTGGGTTGATGATCTCCCGATCATTCTATGGGCTTGGACAAAGCCCTTATAGTTTGGTGTTTGGTTCAGAAGCTGTAATACCCACGGAATTGATCTGACACACGGCTCGAATTATACACTAAACTCAACAGGAACAAGGCAGAAAGAGAGGTCGACTTGGACTTGATTGATGAATTGTGACAACAGGCCTTTTCAAAAATGCAAAGATACAGGTCAATCATGGCAAAACAATATGACAAGAAAGAAAGGCCCAGGTCCTGTAAGGTGGGTGACCTCGTGCTGAAGAAGGTTGAAGTGTCCCGTAATGTAGGTAAGCTCGATCTAAAGTGGGAAGGCCCTTACTCCATTGCAAAGGTAGCAAAGCATAACTCATACCGATTGGCCAACCTATCGGGAAATGAATTACCAAGACCATGAAACGCTATTAACCTCAAGAAATTCTATGTATAGATTACATTGCACAAGACAACACTTTATTTTAATGAAGGGTGTTAAGCGACCTCGTAGTCGCCTGATTCTAACGTATCTAATTTATTTAAATAAATAGTGATTAGATCGACCCCGTAGTCGTATGGTTTCCATTTATTAATTCATTCAGCGAAGTAAGGATAGCTCGACCCCGTAGTCATTTGATCCATAAAATGTTGATTATGCCGACCCAGTAGTTGCACAACTTCAACCCCACTTAACATTATTAACGCTAAATTTGCCGATCGACCTCGTAGTGACTTTTAATTATAAATGCTCTGAATGCTTGTCGCAATGTAATTTTATTTTAATTCGACCAGAAAAATGCTCCTTATTTAATTGAGCTACGACTAAATGCCTATGGGGACCTCTCAGTTGCATTATGTCCTTTATATAAAAAACCATCATTTAAATTATAAAAGAGTCATGAAGATTCATGAAATCGACCTCACAGTAGGTTTCTAAAATAAAAAAACAATTACTAGAGCAAAAAAAGGGGCTGAATCGACCCCCTACGTCATTGAAACATCATTTGATTTACAACTACCATTCGTCAAAGAAACAAAAAAAAGAAATTGCAAAGAAATTACAATATTGACTAACGAAGAGCAGCCTAACTAGACCAAGCGGCTTTGCCCTGTGGAGCCACTCCTTCAGCGGCGACTTCGTCTACGGTCCTGAAAAGCTCCTTAGTGGAGCCTACTCGCCGCTTAAAGTAGGCCCTTTGACCTCCCGCTCCGCCATCCTGGGGTGACTACGGCCCGCTATTTGGGAAGGTCCCAACTCCTCTGTCAAGAATACCTGGCTCCCCATTAGGAAGAAATTCAACGCGTTCACTTAGTTATTCTTAATCTCCAATGTAAACTCCTCCATGAAATTAAACTCTTCGCCAATGGAAACAACGCGCGGGAGAAGAGGAGGAATAGAGGTCCTACCTTCAGCAGGGACGTTTGGATCAAAGGCTTGTAGCTTCTCATCTTTGTTCATGTCGAGTTTTGCCTTGTCTTTAGGGCGAAACTCGTATCCGAGAAATTCCAGTTGCTTCACCGCTCGATCGAACGCCTCATGTGTGTCTTCTATGTTGAAGGTGACGCTCGCATATGTGAAAGTCGACATCATCATTAATTGCTGGACCGTCTCCTTGCGGATCCCAGGCAACACTTTGAAGAGCTCAGAGTGAGCGTAATTCATCGCACTGTTGTAGCCGATGCTCGACTTGTATCGGCGGCTTCCTGGATACTTGAAACAATTTTCTTCAATTGCTCATCGACCTGACTCTTTCCTTCCACTGCAGCCAGTAGTTGTGCGTCTTTCTCCTCCAGTTCTTTTGACAATCCGCCATCCTCGACTCCAATGACTTAATTTTAGTCTTCAAGACGTCACTTTGCTCTTTCTCTAGCTGAGCACATTTCTCCTCTAATCCCAATGGTGTGTTTCACTCAGCTCGAATTGACGATGGAGGTTGTACCCCCATTGTCCGAGCTGACAAATAAGATAGCTCATCACCCTGCTGATAAATGTTTTATCTAAAAAATAATACTTGACTTAACTCTTACTATGTTGGCATGGTACGCGAATGCTTTCAGTGCTGCCAGCTGCTCATAATGATGCATCTCGACCTAGTCCTTATAGAGTAAACAAGCGTTTAGCACAACCAATGGTGTCAGAGATGTCGTGCCCGTTCCCATTATGGTCGCTTTGTTCGACATACCAACTTTCTCCCCGAATCGAGGCTCCAGTAACTCCGGCAAGTTGCACAGTCGATCGGGAGGAAGAAGAGCATATGCTTCCTCCATTAACTTCTTCTCTTTCTTAACTGTGGCCTTCTTCGCGATAGCTTCAACTGTCGCCTCGATGGCTTTTCTTTTTGGTTGAGGGGAACTACTGGTGGCCCCTCTACTCTGTACAATTGGAATCGGGGGCCACCTGACTGACCTTAGCACTCGGTGCTGCTCGACAGCCGCCTCTGCTTCCTGCACTGCTGTGCATCCTGTTGTTTCCTCATCCCAATCTGACGAGCTCGGTTCATGATTGATCGACCTGAAACACATGAGAATTCCTTATTAGATGGACATTCAAGAAAACAACAGTTAACATTATTTAAAGAGTTAGTTTCTACCTAATTGAGCACTTGCTTGCAATCTCAAAGAGGCGGTTGATAGCCCTGCTAGCACCATGTTCATTTCTCGTACGAATGCTGAGACATCCATCTCACCGTATTCGAGTAGATCTCGAACAAAGACATTGCTCCATGACGGATTCTCACTGACATCCAACTCAACCCTACCCCTCATCCATCATCTCGAAATTTGGAAGAAGACCCCAGTTGGGGGTTGAACATAGAAATACCTCTCTTTCCATTTTTGGCCACGAGACGAGGAGAAACTCCAAAAAATTTTCCTACGGGGTCGTGCAGTCAAATAATAAAAACCCGACTCCCCCGCCAACCCCGACTTCCGCGATATAGGTAAGTGGAAGAGATGGCCAAAATTGGCCCACGAGGGCAATTCCTCGATAATACCCATTAGTACAACAAAACTGTACATTAGCGCAAAACAGTTAGGAAGAAGCTGAGTTATACAAACTTGTAAACCCCTTAACAGGTCGACTATGGGATCGGATATGGGAAACCTCATGCCACATTTCATGGCATCCTCAAAAACGGTAATACAACAACATGGGGGGTATGCATCCTATCTATGGCTCTAGGCTTTATCAGCTCAAACCCATGTGGAACATGGAATTTCCCTCTGATCAACACCAAATTGTTCGACGACACTGTTGACATAATATCGCTATAATGCGTCGTCGTAAATAATCGACCTCTTGACCTAGGCACCTTATCTGCAGGTACTTTTTCCTCACCCCTACCCTGGCCCGAAGGCCCAGCTATATCCTCAACGACAGGATTAGAAGGCCTTGCGCCCTCATCTCTCCCATCTAACGTTTCCCTCAACTCTCTACCTAATGTCTCACTTATCTCGGCCTCGCTAGTTGAGGCAGATTGAGTGGTTTCAGAGTCAGACCTGGAACTAGACATTATCAAAGGTCAACGATTTATAAAGCTAAGAGCAGAAGGGTACTTACGAAAATTGTACTTGAAAGGAAGGAGTAATCGTCAACAACTTGACTGAAAATTCTTTTGCTCGACCTCAAATGCGTTGCGGTAAAAGTAAAAATGAATGGTTAAAACCTCATATTTATAGGTGGGCGGGAATGCTAACTGGCTAAACTGACCGGCAACCGGCTAATAAATGCGTAACCACCGGTTCCCCCGCGTTGATCTGCGTGTAACCGTCAAATAATGGCTCCCGCCAATACCTTTCTAGTCGAGATTTGAAATCGCTCCTCCTGCTAGTATATTTCTCATCGAAGATTTATGCAACCTTACTCTGAACCCCAACTCCCTTTTAGGTTGAACTTTGGGAAGGACTTATGATATGTGATCAGCCTAATTAGGCCTTAAAAGCCCAATAAACTCATTAGGCCCAGTTTAATTTTGACCTGGAGGTCGGGATGTTTTGATACCATTGGGCCTTATCTGTCAGGCCCAAATTCAATCAGAAAGGTCGGAATGGCTGTCGACCATAAAGGTCGGAATGGCTGTCGACCATAAAGGTCGAATAGGCCGACCATATTAGCAAACTCAGGTGTTTAGTGACTAGTGATGTTGTCTGCACCATCCCATCCGCCACATTAAATATGCTTAAACCACTCGTTCATCCGTATTTAATGCTGTGTCGGCGGGTCACCTCCGCCATTAATGCTATCGCATCCGCATTTAATGACAGCGTGGCCTCATCCTCTGAGGAGCTTAGCGGTCGGTGCATTAAATAGTTGCAAGGCATGGGCTCTGGTCGAAATGACCATAACTGTCCCTACTAGCGGGATTTCCACTGGAAACTTGTTAAAGTAATTCTCGTCTTTTCACCTATGAGCACGCATATAAACACCCTCTTCTTCCAACCCAACGGTAAGATATTCATTCATAATTAAGCCGTCACTCTGCTCATTTCTCCTTAGCTCAGTCCCAAACTGACTTAACCATTGGAGGGTCTTAGCTGAGGACCCTCTTGGCTAGGCTGACGTTTGCTACTTGATTGCAGGTGCCAACCAACCATTGGAGGGTCTTAGCTGAGGACCCTCTCGGCTAGGCTGATGTTTGCTACTTGATTGCAGGTGCCAACCCACACCACTTTCTGGTCAAGAAGCCTCACATACTGCATTTGCTACCATCTCTCAGGTCGAAAATAGTGTGTGTCTGCTCAACCATCAATAATAATATAGACGTTACCATAGATATTAGGTCAATATAATATATAAATTTTATTTTAAAATCTTTATTAGTATTATATGAAAGAGTATGAATTTAATAAAAAAATTATTAAAATTAGAAGTCATATGTTTAATGAATCGAATTGCTTAATTTTATATCCGATTCATTTATTTTAAATTATGAATATTTAAAATTGAATCTGTTCACCTAATATTTTAATTAAAATAAAAATTATAAAATTCAAATCGAATTCAAATGAATTCGATGAATTAACAGTTGTACAATACCCATAATTGAAGTTAAATAATGTTAGTGTCTCTCAACAATGAGAACAACCTAAAGATTGAGACAACATTAAATATCAGGCCAACCGTCAGAATTCAAACACGTTTTCTTTGGCTAGAAAATGTGACTTTAGTATTTCGTTTTCAGACTTTTTGTGATCGAACGCACGCAATGTTTTATCAACTAAGCCACATTCACATAGGGGTGTTAAAAAAAAATCGAAACTGATCGAAAATTGAATCGAATTTAAAAAAAAAACCGGTTTTCGGTTTTTTTGGTTTTTTTTTCCCGGTTAACCGAAACCGAACCGAAAAACCAAAAAAACCGGTTCGGTTCGGTTAACCGAACCGAAAAACCGAATTTTTTTTTTATATACAAAATTTTATTATTCAATCACTACTAGTTTAAGTTTTATTTCACATTTTTTATTAAATTTTTTAAGTCTAAGATAAATAAATATAAATTTTTAAATAATGTAAATGTTAATTTATTTTTAAAATTTTTGGGATAAATAATTTTTTTTTTGTTGATAAAGTGAAATAATTGAGAAAAAAAGAAGTAAATAATATATCAAAATAGTTATTAAAAACCGTATGTTTTATATATAATATAGATATTAATATATGACATATAAAAACATGAATAGTTATAATACAAAGAGAACAAAAATGATATTTTTTCTAAACTCAAATGGTAGAATTGCATAATTTTTTTATTATATGAACTAATACACGTTACATATAAAAAAATAGATGATTATGATTTGAACAGCAAAAAATGTTATATTAAAAGAAAATTAATTAATTAATTAAACTTATATATATTATAGGGTATGTTGATGAGAAAAATTGAAATTTCAACTTAAATTGCAAACTAAGGAATAAGGGATTGAATCATATTCGACTATTATTGTGGTAGTACTAGTACTATATTGTATCTGCTGACCAATAAAGATTTTATTTATATTATTATAAAACAAAGACCATTTTGTATCTAAAATAGAAGTTATTTTTGTTCATTTACATAATTTGTCATTTTAATTATTTCAACAACAAAAATTGACAATATAGTTTGAAGGATAAATTGGAGAATTCAACATAAAAAAGATAGTTTGGATACAAATTTTATCAATATTTCATAATTATCTTTTAGAAATGATGATTTAATAAGGTTATAATTGTATTTTTTACAAAATTTACAAATTCGCAATCTATATTATGATGTCATTGGATCAATTAGCTATTTAACTTTAGTAGATTGAGTTTAAGATTTAATTCGTTATTCGATCTTAGCAGTTAAGGTTTGAATATACAAAAATCGCGTGCATCTGCCTTGACGATTATAAGCTAGCAATTTTAGCATACACAATGTGTATACTAAAATTTTTATAACATAAAATAATTAAAATATTTATTTATCTTCTTAAATTTATAATATTTTAAATGTATTTGTTTAGAATAGATAAATTATAATTTTATCAAAACAAATATTTTCAATATACAAAAAAAAGTAATCTAAATCAATTTTTTCACCTAAAAACAAATATTTTTATCAAATATTTTTTTTGGCACTAAAAGAATAAGTTACCCAATTCAAATTTTTAATTAAACTAACTTACTTTTGTCAAACAAACTTTTATAACACTTTCTTGGAAAAAAAAATAAGTTTTTTTTTTTTTTCTTTTCCAATTCGGTTTTAACCAAAATCGAAAAAACTGAAAAACCAAAAAAACCAAAAAAAAATAAAAATGGTTCGGTTTTACATTTGAAAAAATAAAAAATTTCGGTTAACCAACCAAATCGTTCGGTTTGGTCGGTTAAAATTGAATGTACAGCCCTATTCACATGCTATTATTATCGGACCGATTATTGCAATATCTAGAAATTTTAGTCCACCTTTGATCATATTTTATCAATTATACAGTAACGGTAATTATATTTACTACTTACTAATTATCTATATGCATGAGAAGATTATTACACTTGGGGCATTTGTTTTTGTTTTTTGAACCCATTTTTTTTTTTAAAATGAAAATAGAGAACTATCAACTTCTCCTCCATTTTCATAATTTTTTTTATTTTCAAAATATTCTTCCTGACAAAGTCTTACACTCTATCTCCATTTTCACTTTTCGTCACTTTTTATTTCTCCTACTTATATTTGCACGACTTTTAATACAAAAATATTATATTTTTCAAATATAACTTATTTTCAACCCTACATAATCATAATATTTTAAACAATATATCCAAATAATATTTTATTTTCAAAACCACTTTTATAACTAACTTTTTACTATTTCTTTTCACCAGAAAATAAAAATGACTCTAGAAAATAAAATTCAAACGGTCTATTAGTTCTTTTTTTTTGGAAATAAAAAAAGTGCTTAGAAATTTACTGCCCGTTTGATTTTATTTCCAAATGCCATTTCCATTTTCAACCATTTCTAAAAGTTGGAAAGTTAGTTATAAAATAGAAATAGAAATTGAGATGTATTTGGATGAAATGTTGAAAAGTAATGATTATAATAGGTTGTAGGATTCAAAAATAGGTTAATTTATATTTTTTATATTTAAAAAGATTTATTTTTAAAATATATGTATATTTTATTAATTTAAAAATGATAGTGAGTAACTTTATGTCAAATCAAATTTGGATTTGATTGACGTGTAATAGGATAATATGATAGGTTTAGAAATGAGTTTTAGGAAGAAAATGTATACTTTTTCTAAAAAAAATTGTGAGAAAATATTTGTTTTTAATTTCTATTCTCACAAGAAAATGAATAGGGGACTTGGAAATGAAATCAAACACCCTATAACTAATGTGACAAATGAGGGTGTGTCCATTTTGAAAATTTTGCCTTGTTTTCAGCCAAAATCTTTTAATATATATATATATATAATAATAAGAAGAAGAAGAAGAAGAAGAAGAGTCGTTAGAAATTTGAAGTGGCATAACAAGCGTGTGCCCATTTTAAAAGTTTTGCCTTGTTTACAGCTAATATGTTTTAATATATCTATATATATAAAATAAAAAAAGTGGTTAGAAATTTGATGTGATATAACGAGGCTGTACCCATTTTAAAAATTTTGCCCTGTTTTCAGGTAACATGCCATTGCGGCTGCGGGGATCGTGGGGGGAGGAATTTCATCCTTTTTTTTTTTTTTTCCTTTTAATTTTTAATTTACTTATTTCTTAATTTATGTATAAAATTAATTAAATTATCTTAGGTATGTAAGTTAAAATTATATTATTAATAGGATAGTTTAGATTTTTTATTTTTAATTAATAAATAGTCTTCAATTACATATAAATGTATATGTAAATATATATCATATATTTGAAATGAATCGTTCAAATTTAAATATTTCGGTCCACTTATCAATTCAAAGTCATGTTGCTAATTAAGCAGAAAAAAGATAAAAACAAATACATCCTAGGCAATTCACTTAAAATATGTCAGCTAAATTTTTGCCAACAAGGCAAAAATCTTTCAAAATGGGCACACTCCTATCATGCTACATCAGATTTTTCAACCACCTTTTTGACTTCTGACAAAAAAAAAGGACCAAATGTAATAATATTTTCAGATATTATATGACTAGAATTATAATTTATAGGACAAAAAATTAAAATGGTAAATTTATAGAACAAAAAATATAATTTTTTTTAAATCTTAAAAAATGAAACTATTAGATCATGTTAATCTTGTAAAAAGTACTACACTTGTCTTTTCTGTACTTGATGACGTAGAGGTGAGAAGCGAACAGACATGCACTTTATTAATTGGAAGCCAAAAGCATGAATTCTACCATTGGATCATATAATTATATAATACCTTTCACTGCCAAAAATAGAAGAAAAAGGCAAAAATCTTCCCAACCAACAGATAAATGGAAGTATAACTGTAGACCAGCCCCAATAAGATAGTGTCCATATTAGGGAATGATTGATTATTGAAATACCTAAAAATTTAGTCCACCTTCAGGCTTATTTTATCAATTATATTCGCCTTCTTTGTCTACAATCCCCAACAATATTTTTCAATTCCTAAAATTTAAACAAGCAAATCATCATATTCTTTAATTTTACTTTCCAAAATAATTCCCAAAAATACCTTTAAAAGTTCACCCTAAAATCCATTCCCAATGCCCTACCCTATATTCGTCATTACAAATATATATGCATACACTAATCACACAATATATCTATATACAAATATTTATAAGTAATATAAAAATATTCATTTCACTATAGCCCAATATAAAAGTGACTGATATGGTATCTACATTAAAATTTGTTTCTATCCAAAATACTACAAAGCGAAGAATTTTTCCCCAAAATATTCTCTAATTAGCACCTAAAATACAAACAAACAACCATCACATTCTTCAACCCTATTTCTCAAAAACCATTCCCCCATAAAAAATTTCACAATTCACCCAAAACCTAAACAAGTATAGCCATAATAACTGTAATTATATTTATTAGTAATTTTACTAAGCTCTATGTGTATGTTAAATTTTTATAGTATAATTAAATATATATATATATATATATATAAAATACTATTTTTCTATATTTGATCATTTCAATGCATATAGAGGAGATTTCATTAATAACATATCTCAATTTTTTGCTCGTACTGATGGGAACGAGAAAATGATAGTAGTGCAGTTATAAAGCGATGTTACTATATTATAAATGGTACGTAGTTACAGTACTAATAAGCTGTAGTTGTAATGGTTGAAAAATATAATGAAATTATCTAAAAAAATATGACTCAAACATACCAAAAGGGCTGATATTTTAATTATAGAGAGTATAGCTAGATTTTGTAATTGGTCATAGTCTCATCAAACTATAACAAAACTTAATCATGATGTTGAATATAAATGCATTTATCCTACATATGTTAGATTTAGGCCGGCACAAATTCAATCATAGACTAAAGAAAGTCAATTTGATCTCAACTCATAACAACCTCTCAATTATTAGATGAATGAACTTAACGGTCTTTAAGACTGCAATAAATCTATGGTGAATGTATCTTGGAAGCTTAGTTAACTATTAATTCCAAAGGCTAATTGCATTGGTCGAATATGAAATGTGGAGGTTAAATCATAGATTATAATATTATATAGTTAATAAATTGTGAAAAAAGCATATCTATATGCTGGGACAATCCATGATATCATTGAATTACTGTTATTATTAAAAGGAACTGTAATTATAAACTAATCGAAAAGTTAAATCACATCGTGGCAGTGTTTGTTGACCTAAATGTTGGAAATTGGTCTTCTTTGACCAAATTTTTAATTGTGCTCAAAGTATTAATTTCTAAAAAATTGATGATCGTTGTAAATTACGTTGTAGGTAGATGACGATAATGCGATAATATATTTAATAGGCCAAAATCAATTTTGAGTGAATGAGAAATTAATGGTCAAAGTGAGCTACTTAATGGTTAACTAAGAAGACTGCGAATGAGCCAAAGGAATGGGAGGAGTGAAACTCCATCCCACATTGTAAAATGAGTAAAAGGTGGACTTGAATATATATCTCACGTGTAGAGGTAAGGGATGGGCTCCTTGGGGGTACTACAGGTGTTTGGAGGGGATATGACCTATATGATAGTGGGTTCAATCTAACCCACGAGCGCCCGCCACCGCCCAACAGAAAACCTTCAAAATTCTGCAATTTTTGGAACTTGAAAAAATGAGTGAATTAATTTCAAGCTGACTGAATCCTCCAGCATAGGATGCACCTGGACTACATCCTTCCAACTTTCTGCGTTGGAACAGTGACTATTGCTTAGGAAAAAATGCAGCCATTTTGACCACATTACAACTGCTCATTGGCTCTATATATCAGTCCCGAGTCTGTAACATTACACAAACATTATACAAACATTACAGTACAATAACCATAATACAGAGAGTTTAGTACGCGCTTAAAGTTCAAGAGTTCAAATTGTTTTGTATTGTTGCTACCGTCTGAATTAATCATTGTATCTTGGGAGACAATAGCTGTGTTCCATTAGCAGCAGTGTGGGGTTAATTCGTCTTAAAGATAGAGAGCTCCACTCTCGCCTCGACTAGTTGACCACAGAATTTATACTATTGGTTTAACAATTTTAAGACGAATTATTCAATTTCTGTGATCATGGCATCAAACCAACTTACTGTTCCGCCAACTACTACTATTGCTCCAGTTACTGCACATGTTCCTGCTCATGGAGAAAGACCAGTAAAATTCATTGGGCTTGATTTTAACTTTTAAGAGGTGGCAGCAGAAAATGCTGTTTTACCTAACGACTTTGAGTTTTATCAAATTTCTCAAAGATGATACACCAGTCGTACATGAAGATGACACTGATGTCCAAAAATGGACAGCTTTGGATGCCTGGAATCAATATAATGAAATCATCTCAAAAATATCGCTCGAACATACCAAAAGGGGCTGATATTTTAATTACAGTGAGTATGGATTTTGGAATTGATCTTAGTCTCATCAAACCATAACAAAACTTAATTATGATGTTGAATATAAATACATTTATCCTACACATGTTAGATTTAGGCCAGCAAAAATTCAATCATAGACTAAGTCAATTTAATCTCAACTCATAACTCTTAATTATTAGATGAATGAACTTAACGGTCTTTAAGACTGCAATAAATCTATGGTGAATGTATCTTGGAAGCTTAATTAACTTATTAATTCCAAAGGCTAATTGCATTTGGTCGACTATTAGCTGTGGAGGTTAAATCACAGATTATAATATTATATAGTTAATAAATTGTGAAAAAAGCATATATATATATATATATGCTGGGACAATCCACGATATCATTGAAGTACTTTTATTATTAAAAAAAGCTGTAATTATAAACTAATCGAAAAGTTAAATCACATTGTGGTAGTGTTAGTTGACCTAAGTTGTCTTGGTGTTCCAATAGCACAATTTCAGCATAACCTTTTCTTATTGCAACATATGTGGCACGTGAGGCACGAATTTTTTTTATGAATTTTAAGTACACACATTACTACAGGCTATAAATATGTGTAAATAAATATATATATATATATATATAGAATTTTGGTGAGTTAGCACCTATTTTGTTAAACAGTTTTTCAAAGTTCTAATTTTTATTTTTTATTACCATGCATCGTACTTTTGTTTGAAATTTTGCCCCCCTTTGTGGTGCGAACATGTCGAATATGTAATCAGTTTGTGTCGGAGTTTTTTCTTTTTAAAATATATGGATATGGATATGTATAGGAGGCATAATGCTAAAATATTAGAGCCGTTTACTTGGGTGATGAAGTGAGATGTTAGGCCACATCCCACTTATTACAATATTTACTTGCAGTCATGTGGCCCGGTAAAACAACATCTGCCCGCTAATGTTGGTATTAAATGGAGGATAGCCCATCAAGCTTAGAAACTGTGATAGTTTTATATTAGGAATGGCCAAAGTACGATGATGAGTGAAAATTACAAATTTATCTCAAGTATTCACAATTAATTATAATAGTATGTCCACTGACTAAATGGTGCTGCAATTTCAAAGAACTTCTGGTCGTGGCGCCAATCAAACAGTTAAAAGATAATTAAAAATATATTTATATTTTAAAATTATTTTAAAAATATATTTATATTAAAAATAATTAAAAGAAAACACACACACACACACACACACACATATATATATATATAATTGTAATTGAGGTAATGATATTAATAACAAAATGAAAAAAAAAACCCCTAAATTCTTTGAATTATAAGATTTTATTTTCATGTGTAAAGATGTTGTATTGGAATGGAGGAAAATTAATTTCTTTATGTTTGGTAAAAAGAAGAAATAGTTGGATGTTGTATTGAAATGGAGAAAAATTAATTTTTTTTATGCTAAATAGAAAAATATTTTAATTAGGGGTACTTTAGTCTTTTAAAATTTATCCCAATAATATAATTTATCAAAGTAAACATTCAATGCAATTATCCACTTTTATCATTCATATCCCACAAAATAAATATAATTTAAAAAATATAAAATTATCCTAATCCCACTCTCTATTCCTTATTTTATCCTATCACCCTACATCCTATATCACAAAGTAAATGGGGCCTCAGTGATGAAAATTAAATGATTAGGTGGGAATCATTGCCAGTTATATGTATTAAAAAAATTATTAAACCACAATAATGGCTTAATAACCAAAAAAACTATCTCGTAACAATAAAAACTACTATCTTAAAAAATCATTTTTGAAGATTAGTGGTAAATGTACAGTGTCGTTCTATTCATAATAAAAATTATCATTATTTTATTGTTGTAGCCCTTATATGTACTTGGTTGGTTGTTAGCTGCACTAATTTAACTACAATATTATTATTGTTGTTGTTGTTGTTATTATTGAAATTTTAAAAAGTATATATAGTTAATAATAATTTTTATATTATCAACGACATATTTTCACTATTTTTTTTTTTCTTGAAATGATACAAATAAATTTTGTAATTAGTGAACTAATAATTATAGAGGACACACGAAACCTTGAAGAATAAAAAGCTATCAGATCATGAAGTACCTTTCATTGCCAAAAAAAGAAGAAAAAAAGGCAAAAATCTTTCCAATCAACGCATTGAAGCCATCGATAAAAGTCAAGGAAAGCCCCAATAAGATTGCGTCCATGATAATATATATATATATATATATAAATACGTAAGAAATTTAATGTGTCCATAATTAGGACGGATCCAGAAATAATGTCTTGAGGGAGAAATAAGTATTATTAGAGGAAAAACTTAGATAAATTTGATGACCAGAGAAAGTTCATTTTTATCCACCTAATTCCATGGTTATAGGCGGAATCGAGTCGAGTTGAACTGGATCGAAACGAACTCAAACTTGAAAATTGAAGCTCGTTGAAATTGATTTGAGTCAATTAAGTACTAATTTGTTAATGCACTTTAAATCAGTTCGAGGTGGGACTGGAAATTTTTAATTTAATAAAAGCTAGTTTACTTTGATAGATTAAATAAATGAGTGATGGATTGAAGAAACATATGATTGAATTTGAATGTAATTAATATGTGATTGTTTCGTTTAGATAATATCAAACGTATAAACTTCAAATGATAATTTGATGGATGTCCAAATATATTTTATATTAAATTAAGTTAATTTTATATAAATTATGATTAATTAAAGATGCACTGCAGATAAACTCGAATTAAACAGCTTGAATCCACCGAGCCAATTCGATTTGTTTAATGAATTTCCTGTCCATTGTCATTATCTCTCCATTCCAAATTCTTATGTAGGGTATCGCACTTTAATTACGTCTTTGTTGGATGTAGATCGATGTCGACCCCTCTTTGTTGGACCACCTTAATTCACTAATTTATTTTTTATTTCGTTTTTCATTTTAATTTACCATATTTATACAAGATATATTTAATTTTAAATTTTTTATAAAAAAATATTTAATATGTATATCATATATTTATAAAATAAAATAAAAAATTTAAATCGCTAGCCGTTGGACTTTACCCCGGTGGGCAGTGACCCTTCTTCTTAAGAATATTTGATTAATTGTAAAATTAACTCGACTAGTTGATTAGTACCATGAATATATGGAGTATATATTCATGCGAGCACGAGAATACAATAATTTCCTGATGTGAACGTGGAAATTTCCAAGAAAACCTTTGGCTTTTTCCTCCACCATCCTGACCCCAGCTAGCTTTTAACGAATTTATTATTTCAGTACTTAATTATTTTATTGTCTCCGTTTACCAGAACTTGAACTTAAACCCCACTGCATGCAAAGCTTTCTTCCCTATAAATGCAATACTTTCCCAACATGTAAAATAGCTAGGGTTTTCTTCACTTCTTTAGTTTCATTGTTTCCATATATATATATACGTACACTATATAGAAGTGTTAAGTGTTTGTGTGTGTGTGGCAGTTTATATATAATATGGATATTGATGAGCTGCCAAAAGGTTTTAGGTTCTATCCGACTGAGGAAGAACTGGTTTCATTTTATCTGCATAATAAGCTTAACGGGACCAGACCTGAGATTGACAGGATTATCCCAGTTCTGGATATTTACAGCAACAATCCTTCGGATCTTCCAAGTAAAGCGATTTTGACTAGTCTTATATATATACACACATCCTAAGTTCTTGATCCAGTTGATATGTTGTTTTCACATATATTTGTTAAATGTGACTACAAAAAATTAGGATATCAACTATGTTAATCCATGGTTGATGCTGAAAATTCGTATCTATGAAATTATTTTAGTTAAGTTTAAAGTTGATACTCTTGTACATAGCCGACCCTCGCTACGACCAATTTGTAGTTGACGATCTTTCTTTCTTTTCTTTTTTTTGTATATATTAATTTTCTTAATGATGATTCATGCATTTCTTTTCTTTTCTTTTTTTTTTGTTATATTAATTTTCCTAACGATGATGCATGCATTATTGATTTGTTATATTTCAAACATATAATGCTGCAGATTTATTATAGCTATAATAATTTGTAATTATAACTACAAAATTAATTTTTTAGCAAATTTTTTGTAGCAAAAGGTTAATTTTTGGGTAGTGTGTATTGTGTGCAAGTGTTATAATTGATCTCTTGCTTCATGGTTGCATTGATTGAACTGGTTTGACATGTAAAGGGTCTTGTCTTACCCTGAACAAAATGAAATTTAACCTAGTTAGCCACGCACATGTAGCCAGTTCTATACTTATAATGGATCGATTTCCTTCTTGTTCTTTGGTGATGATTACTAAACTTTATACCCTTAAAAGAGTCAAATTGAATAGCTTGAGGCAATTTATAAGATATTTTCGTTTCTTATTCATTGAGACATTTTTTCATAAAACAAAACCGATTATGATATATGATTGTGAGATGTTACATCACAAAATTAGATCTCTTATATCACGATAAATTTGTACATTACAACGAATTTAAACATTATAACTAAACTTCTACTAAATTTTCCTCTTATGTTGAAACCAGGTTTAGGTGGAGAGTATTGTCCTGCAAACGGCGAGCAGTGGTTGTTCTTTGTTCCCCGACAAGAAAGGGAATCCCGCGGAGGAAGGCCTAATCGGCTCACAACTCATGGTTACTGGAAAGCAACTGGCTCTCCTAGCCACGTTTACTCTTCTCAAAATCGTGTGATTGGTAGGAAGAGAACCATGGTTTTCTACGCAGGACGAGCTCCCAATGGCAGAAAGACCTTATGGAAGATGAACGAGTATAAGACGGCCATTCAAACTGATCGTGGAGCTTCTTCCTCATCTTCAACTGCTGCAACTCCACAGGTCATCATCAAGTTCAATTCTTGCCAGAAATTAAACCTCTAATTTTTAGTGATGAGTTCCTTATAATATCTTTGTTGGGAAGGATGCTGAAAAATGGCTTAAGTGGCCTAAACCCTAGAGCTACTCGCCATAGAAGTCTATAAAACAATCATCTAAACCTGGATCAATTAATTGGCTTATTTATCAAAATACAGTAAAAAAAGTGGAACTTTACAAAATTATCGTGGTTTGAGAATCCTTCCAAAAATACTGTAAGGCGTGGCTTGGAGCCACGCCTTTCTGTTTCTGAAATTTTTTTTTTTTTAAAATTAAACAGAGGCGTGGCCTCAGGCCATGCCTCTGGCATGGCAAAATTTCCGCCCCATACAAATTTTTTTTTCAATTATTATTAATATTTTTAATAAAAATTGAGGCCACGCCTCTTCCATCTATTTTTTTGTTCTGAAAATGGAAGAGAGGCCACGCCTCTTGCATGCATATATATATATATATATATATTTTTTTTTTTAATTAAGAGGCGTGGCTTCTCTTCCTATTTTGTTTTTTTTTTTTATTGAAACTGAGACAAGAGCAGGCACGCCTCTTGTGGAGAAATTTTTATTTCCTGTACAGTGTTATTGGTCTTACTTATACACAACCCATTCCTTCATTATTCATTACTCTTCCTCAAATTTTTGAAACGAAAGAGAGTGGTAGTGCTGTGGCTGCAACAAGTGCAAGAAAAATTGAAGAGGAAAAGCAAAGAGAGAAGGAAGAAGAAGATACAAAGAAGAATAAATTGTGTTTAAAATAAGGTAAAATAATGTAAAATTTTAATTTATGCTGTTGAAGATTATAATTTTTTATTTTTAATTATTTTATGTTATTAATTTTGAATTGTTAAGATGATATATTGTAATTTTTTTTTTGAATTTTTTTCAATTTGGTTAGAAATCTTAAATTGGAGAAGGAAGATTTTGACCCACAAATATCAGGTTGGTTTTTAAATTTTTGAAAGTATATTAAATTGAGTTGTTTACTATTAAGTTTGAATTGATATTGTGATGCGAAAGTTATTTTAGTTTTTAATTTGAATAATTTGAAATTGATAAGCATGACATTAGTATTAGTTTATGTTTGTGGTTTTTTTCTTTGTAATTATTAATTCATATACAATGAAAAAATGAAAAATAAAAGTACATAATAGAGTATCAATATTTTTACATTACTGGTTATTAAGCAATTCAAATGCTAATAAATTTATATTAAATTTTAATTAATTTATATTAAGTTACAAAATTAAAATTAAATAATTAATTAATTCATACTAAGTAAAATATTTTTTAACAAATTATATATGTTATATATTTATTTATAAAAATTATATCTCTTATAAATTATGTGTATCATAATTTACATATTACTTGTAAATATATTAGTCTATATACAATATATAGTGCATTATATATTTTAATATATATAGTAAATACAATATATGATATATATATCATAATATATAATTATGTAATATATTATAGTATATAATACACATAATATATAATATATACAATATATAATATGGAAGAGGCGTGGCTTCTCTTAATTAAAAAATATATATATATATATATATGCATGCAAGAGGCGTGGCCTCGGGCCACGCCTCTTCCATTTTCAGAACAAAAAAATAGATGGACCACGCCTCTTCAATTTTTATTAAAAAAAAAAAAATAATTGAAATTTTTTTTTGCATGGGGCGGAAATTTTGCCATGCCAGAGGCCACGTCTCTGTTTAATTTAAAAAAAAAAAAAAAATTTCAGAACCAGAAAGGCGTGGCTCCAAGCCACGCCTTACAGTATTTTTGGAAGAATTCTCAAACCACGGTAATTTTGTAAAGTTCCACTTTTTTTACTCTATTTTGATAAATAAGCCTCTACAACTTGAACCCTCCTGGTTATAATTTTCCTTGTTTGCCGAAACCTTTCCACCTCTTCTTTTTCAGTTAAGGGAGGAACTCAGCTTATGCCGAATCTACAAACGATCAAAATGCTTGAGAGCATTCGACAGACGGCCGCCATGCGGGGCGGTGCGTCCAGGCGGTCAAGTGGCGGTGCACCACCATCACCATAATATTGAGGCAGCAGCCACATTAATGTTTAACAACCAGCAGCATAAACCAGTAGTGCCAGATATAACTGATTACTTGTTGGACGGTTTATCCCAGTCTGTGGAGATCAGTGGAAACAACCCGGATATGGCCGGCGCCAACCACGATGACCCCTTCTGGGAATGGGAACAATTATACCATGGTTTCCTTAATATTTGAACTAATGATTAGGACCTGCTGCTGGATCAAGAGATTAACTACCAAAAATGGAGATTAAACTGCTTTTTGGATTGATCAGTTAATAATAAAGGAGGCTGCTGATTAAGTAGCTAGCAATTTGTTGATCAAGTGAATCCATGCATGCATGCATGCATCCATGATCCAGCAGATGGAAATTATGGGATTTGGGAGGGTTGATAATTTAGTTTGGAATCTCTAGTACGTAGTTTTTTTCCTTTTTGTGTGTGTGAAGAAATTGATGTGTTTGATTTTTACCATGTTTTCTTTTTAATGGGAGACTGGCGAGGTGTTTGATATTTTAGGAAATAAAGTATTTGTTGAGGAGTTTGATTTTGAATAACTCACATACTATGATTGGTAGGATTTGGTTTTAATTTGAGTGTTGTGTGGAAATATTTCGGGAAAATAATGTTCTGAAGAGTGTTGTGTGGAAATAAAATCTTAAATAAAGATCAAAATAAAATCTTAAATTGATGGGCAAATTAAATATTGTCATATATGAAATAAGGCATGTGAGATAATTCAAACCATATTGTTTTTTTAAAAAAAAAAAAAGGCAAATGATGATACTTTGGTAATCCAAGTTATATTTTGAGTAAGAAAAATAAATACAATCAAATAAGAGAGGGTCAATCAAATCATTTCACTTCATCATCAAATAATTATGACAAGAGCGCCTTGGCCTCCTACTAGCATGGGTGATCTCCAAGAAACTAATAACAACACAATTTCACGTCAAAAATAAGAGGCATCGAAAAGGAGGTTCTTCAATTTTTTCAATCAAATTAATCAATTAATAAGATTCATGGTGTTCAACACGTACCATTAAAGCATACACCAACGCATTCCAAGCATACCATCAAAGTAAGAGAGACGTTGGAGGAGATTCTATAATTCTCTCAATTAAATTAAGAAAATTCACGGCGTTCAAAATATTCATGGCAAAGCTATATATCAAATGCGGTATATTTGATTTGAAATTACAGTGTGAAACCCTTAAATCAATGTTATAAACGAACAAACTTACCTTTAAGTAAATCAAAGTGCCAAATTTTAAAATTTGTGTTACAATTTTAGGAGAATGGAGAAATTAGGGTTAGAACATTTTGGTACATTTGTTGGACGTTTTGATGAGCTAGCCGCACAACATCAAAACATGTATAACTGTATTTTGTCTGTTGACAAATGTTGAATAAACCAAATAACACCTTTCCAATTAAAGATGACAATATTTGGATTGTTATATATATGTGGGTGGGTATGTCAAAACTTAAATTCGAATATTCGATATGTCAAAATTGGGGGTTTTTAATTTGTAGAGTTTAACCCGCTAAAATTGCTTTATAATTTAAAAAATTAATGTCATTACAATTTTCTAAGAAATTGATTTATTGGTACAATCCATTTCCAGATTCAAAATTTTGTCATAAATAAAATGATTGTGAATCGAATCTTGTTTTTTTAAAGGGTGCAACACAAGAATTTTCTAAAATTGAAGCGAATTGAAGTTAACTATCACGAAAATTAAATTAAGAATTAATATAATAATCCAAATTGAAAAGTAAATAATTGCTGCCTATATATATATATATAATAAAACATTCTTACTTTTGAGGATATTATTATAAAAAGACTTGAAACTGTTAACTTTTTTACCATCAAAATGTGATGCATGCGTAATCTGAATTTATTGCAACTTTCCGCCAAAAACGAATTTCTTTTATTTTTTTTCCCTAAACTCTAATAATAATAATAATAATAATAATAATAGCGACGGTGACGCGTTGGTTCCAGGCCACACCAGCTTTCGGGGGAAAAAATAAAAGCGTTGACCTGCGTCGGGTCTATTTAGTTCAACAAGTCTTCCCGTTTTAAGAAAGAAATTTGGCGTTTTCTTTTATCTTTTCGCTAATGTATTAAACGTGGTCACAGTTTTGTTTCTTCAATCTTCGCTTTCATTCTTCACACGATTCTATTAATGAGTGAGGAAGGAAGTAGGAGAAGGGAAAAAAAAATCTAATGAGAAATTCATGTAGACCAGAATTTGGAGGAAAAGAAATTCTTTTTTTCTTTTTAATTTTATAATAATTGTCGATTTCATATCTGCGCCCTTTAGGAAAATATTAAAGTTGAAAAGGGGGGAAAGTGTTACTTTTTATTTATTACTTTTGACTATGTGAGTTAATAATAGAGGCAAGACCACTTTCGTATCAAATTTTATTGTAACCAACTTTACAGATCCAACTCAATCTTTTACATTGATATATTTCTTTATCCAAGTCATCAAAAAGACTGCTAAGTCCTTAGTCTTTTCAAAAACAAGTATGTTATTTTGTTTCTATGAAATAAGAAAGATCTCATTTTTATTGTTTTCTTACATAACTACTCTTCATTTATCCCCAACTTAAAATAATAAATTAGGCATCTTAAACTTATATATATATATATATATATATATGCTATTAAAGAACTTTTCATTTGAAGAAAAAACAAATAAATCTTTACAACTATATAACTAACTTCTTAAATTAAGAAATAAATTGAAAGAAAGAAAAAAATCCTTGCACTTTGTATGGAATGACTTAAATTTTTTACAAAATACTATTCTAACAAAGAATAATTCCCTCGTAATATTATTCTAACAAAGAATAATTTTCAAACTATCACTCTTTCACAATTATTTTCCATATTATTATTGTTTATTACCATATGTATTTTCATGTGAGCAAAAATTGATTAGTTGGAATTCATATTTCTTTTTCTTATTTCATAGAACGACCATGATTTGTTAATTGAAGTTTATTGCAGCTGTAATTTAGTTTTTTCCTAAAGAGAGGGAGAGAGAATAAGAGACATGAATGAGATACTTGGGTCTTCACCTCATTTTTTTTTCTTTATTAACAAATTAAAATACTAATCTCATTAACTAGAATAAAGAATCTTGTTCAACAACAAATAGCAAAGTTTAACAAAAAGAAACCAAACAAAACCTCGTAGACACACTTAAAAGTTAAACCAATATATAAGACCATGTATTTGAGCAAAAATTCTGCTAATAGAATATCTGGAGATAAATACATGAAATAAGAGTCAAAAATCAACTAAAAAGTAAGTCTAAAGAAATAAATCACATAGTGAAAAAATATATCACACTTTTTGTGTTAATAAAAAATATTGAACAATAAAAGTCAATATCTCGACAAATTATTTTATTAACTATATAAATCCAACAAATGAAACAAGATTAGGAATCTTAAAAGATTAATTTGCAGCATGAATGAAATTTTATGTTATAGACTCCTACTATAATTTTATGACATTCTAAAAGGCAAAAAGGAAAAATTAATGATTGACTCTTACTTTGTCAGTTTTAAGATGTATAGATTAAGGATGAAAAAGATAACTAAACTTATTTGCTGATTTTTTAGTTAAGAAGATTGTGAAATTTCATTAAAAAACAAAAAAAGAAAAGAAAAGAAAAGAAAAGAAAGTTCCAACTAGTAAATTTTAGTGGGGCCCTTAAATAAGAAAAAATTATAAATTCCAACCAATAAAATTTCACTTACATGAAAATACATGTGGCAATAAAATAATAATGTGAAAATATTTTTGAAAAAGTGATAGTTTGGGAATTATTCTTTATTAGAATAATATTTGGAAAAACATTCTAAAATTTTGCATAGTTTTTCAGTTTAGATAAGGAAATGTTCCTCATTTTATTTAGGGTCCATTTGGATTTATATTCATTTCTACTTTCAATTTATACTATTTTTAAAAATTAAAAAAATAGTTATAGGTTGAAATCTGAAAATAGAAAAGTATTTCATGTTCTGTTTGAAAATAATGATTAAATATGTATAAAAATGAAATTTTAAGTGATTTATATTTTTTTCTATTCTTAAAAGACGTATTTTTTCAAAATGCATGCATATTTTAATCATTTAAAAATGATAATGAATACTTTATTTCAAATAAAAAATTTGATTAATATGATAAAATGATTATATGGTAGGTTTATGAAAAATTGAAAATGAAAATAAATGATATTTGAAGTGAAAATGTGTAAAAATTGACAGTTTTTAATTTTTAAATATTAAAAAAAAAAGTGTTCGAAAATACATTAGTGAGACAAATTATGCATTTGTACGCTAATAATTATTTGTATTGAACAATTAGCTCTTTGATCATCATTTTACCTAAAAATTAGTATTCAATATCTCCAAACAATGAAAAGACACTTATTCCATATTTTAAGTAATTGCATATACTTTTCCATGCGACAATAATACAACATGACTAATTGTTCCGTACTAGAGAAATTTTCCCATACCACCGACTTCCAACTAAATTATGTTCCGCTATTTAAGTACAAGTTGGAGCCAATGGACTTTTGCTTGACTTCACATTTTTTCCCTTCAAAATTTCTCCTTCAGACAAAATAGAAAAAAGAAAAAAAAGAAAAGAAAAGGCAAGAAAATAATAATAATAATAATAATAATAATAATAATAGTAATAATAATAATAAAGTAGAAAAAAATCTTAAATTCCATTTAACTGAATTCGAATTAGTTATAAATAAATGGAATTTGATCAGCTCGATTACAAATTAAATATTTTTTCTAAAGCATGAAATTTGAAGTAAAAAAACACAACTCGTGTACAAGATAACTATTCTTACAATAAAATGGCCCAAATAAGCTGTCCATGTAAAATTAGAAGTTTACCTCACCTTTGGAATGAAAAAAATTTGTAGCTAAACTTCATGATCTGCATATGCCTTCTCATTTTTCACACACTAAGATTTTCTTGTTCGTTGATATTTTTTCATCTTTCTAAACTCAATTTTGTCAATGTTGTTGAATTCAAGTGATGTAGCACTAAGAGGGTGTTTGAGTGAGTTTATAAGCTCCTTGAAATATTTTATAACATGTTTGAAAGCTTATAAGATGACAAAAAGTGTTTGGTAAATTTATTTTTCAAAAAAAGAGCTTATAATCTCCTAAAATAAGATGTTATGACCTTATAAATTCTTTTTAAAAAAGTGAGGAGTTCCTAACTTATTTTTAAGATCTTAACAACCTCTCTTAATTTTAATCATATTAATTATAAAATTAATATCACTAACATCTTATAAGCCCAAAATCTTATTTTATCCAAATAATTTAAAAACTTATTTTTAAAAAAATATGCAGCATCTTATAAGCTCTAAAAATATCTTATAAAATGTAAGAACTTATAAGATATTTTAAATAAGTTTATCCAAACACACTCTAACTAAAGTCATCATAATTAATCATATTAATTATAAAATTAATATCACTAACATCTTATAAGCCCAAAATCTTATTTTATCCAAACAATTTAAAAACTTATTTTTAAAAAAATATGCAGCATCTTATAGGCTCTAAAAATATCTTATAAAATGTAAGAACTTATAAGATATTTTAAATAAGTTTATCCAAACACCCTCTAACTAAAGTTACCCTCCACCATTCCCTTGTTGCTTGCATTTTCATTCCTTATTTGGCCCAAAGGAATAGTTTATCTGATGATGTGTTCCAGCAAGATAATATCTCGATAAAATTGGATTTTATATATTTGGCTGATGAATTTAGTCATCATCATTATTGTCGTTCATAGAAACGTGAGTCATATGTCTCTTCTCAAATTCTTTAATTGTAGGGTGTGATGATATTTTCTCTTGTTATATATATAAATTGGTATTTTCTCTTGTTAAAGTTTCGAAATAATTTATAAATTATTTTTCATATTTATCATTTTTAATACGCCTTTTAAAGATAAATCCATTAAATATGTGCCATTAAACAATATTTTCACGTCTTGCATCTAATTGCCCTGCTTGTGTGTGTGTGTGTTTTGGGGTTTCTCTTTTAATTGGAAGCCAGTTTTAATAAATTATAAAGGCCATACACTGGTAATTAATGAAATAATCGTAGTAAACACCAATAACACGTGACTCCTAAATTTAAATATTTTCATTTTTTTTGTTTAATAATTTTTCCAATTGTCTTCAAGCATTCTCATCGTTGAAGTTGAATGGTTAATTAAAAAACCATTATATCAGGCCAACCGGCAGAATTCAATCACATTTTCTTTGGTGGGCTGCGACTTTGGTGTTACTTTCGAGTTGTTTTCGGCTGGTAGCTTTTTGTGACAACATGGACGTATCGTTATGACATCAACTTAGGCCCATTCACATATTATTATTATTGGATTGATTTTTTTCTTATATACTAACGGTATAATTATTTATTTTATAATTTTTTTATTTATATATTTATCAAATTTATCTAAAAAATGTGAGAACGATCTCATTCAATCAATTAATTAATCGGTGGGATTATTTAGTTAATTTGTAATTGGCCAAACACTTATTAGTTAAACTATAATTTAGCCGATTAATTCACATTCTATTATTATTGGATTGATTTTTATCAATTATATACTAATTGTATAATTATTTGTTTATAATTCTTTCTTATTTACATATTCATCAAGTTGATTTAAAAAATATGATAGCGATGTCATCTGACCAATTAATTAACCAATGAAATTATTTATTTTGTAATTGGACAAGCACTCATAAAACTTAATTATAACTTAATGATTATAATTCTAAAACAGTTTTAGGTCACAAAAATTAATTTAATCAAAGTCAGTTCAAAGAATTTACTTATTATTGGATAAATGCATTGGATGATCTAGAATACAGCTGCTTTCTCTGTGGATTGATGAATAATACAGAGGCTATCTTGGAAGATTTAAGTCTAGTTTGGTTGGAATAATAAGGTGGGATATAGTGTTTTTATCCCATTTTATCATTCGTTTGATTGGAGGGATAATAAACACTCAGTTTCATATGAACACCAAGAACTTATGTTTATATTTGCAACTCTTATAATAAATTAACATACCACCTTCCATGGGTTTATTTATCATGTCATTCAAAGTATACCACAATAATAAAAAATCATGGAAATTATCATATGATAAATAATCATGAGATAATTTAAAAATCCAACCACAGTAGCCCTATATATAATCTAAGGGCACGTTTAGTTTAATAAATGGGATAAAAGAGTGATAGATAACTTGTATGATTAAAAGGAAGATATGGTTATTTTATTTAAATAATACCATATTTATTTGATATGATAAACAAAAGGATATAAATATGTTTAACTATAATATGTGTTGGATTATTGGATCACACCCTTGAGGGCGTGATTATTTATCAAGCAAAAAGCAAAAATAGTACCGGGTTTTGACTAAATCATGGACTCATTATTAAACAAAGTAAACAATGTATTAGGCCATATTAAATAGTCAACATAACCTAATTATCTAATGTAAACAAATCCTAAATGGCACATTTGGATATATTGATAGGATTACACTGTTGAAAATAATATAATACTTGGCCTCTAATCAATTAATTATAAGATTGAATACTGAGCCTCTAATCAATTATAGGCCGAAGTCAATTATACCAATCATTTGATATGACTTGATAAAATTATCTATTTAACTAAATCATAGAATCCAAACGAGCCCAAAGAGTCACCGTGTGAAACGAGGCTTAATTTATTTCACTAATTCGACCTTTTCCGGGTAAAAGCGTGTGCACTTGCGTTCTTACACTTTCAACTTCATAGTTCCAAAGGTTAATGTTAGTCGAATGTGAAACGCGGAATGTAATGAGCAGCTTTATTTGATACATGCATTTATATTTGTGTGTGTGTTTGTTGTGAAAATGTGGGACAATCTATTACATCATTTAAGTATTTTTATTATAAAATATTTATGCACACTAATATATGCATACATATTTAGTGATGTTATTGAAATTCTACAACTGTGATTTACAAATTATGTATTAAGAAAAAAAGGAGGGGGAAAATATTTTTAAGTAGATTTAAAAAAAAATAATTTTTTATTATCTTATATTTTTGTATTCAAAACATATCAAACACGTGATCAATCGATTGTGTTGGAGTTTTTTTTTTTTTTCATTTAATATATGGATACATGTTAGAGAGACAGAGCCAAATAATAATAACAACAACAACAACATATCAATGATCAAAATTTGAATAATAATGTGAAAGCTGTCATTATTACATAATATATATAAATGCAATAATTTATATATTTTTGCCTCAATATATAGTAGCTAATAATAAATAAGTACTAGTTTTTTAAATTATCTTTTATACTATATATATATAAAAAGAGAAGCCCTCTATACCCACAAATTGGTAGTTTTCTTACATTGTTGCATCAAAATTGTGATTTAAAATAAACCCTAGAAGTAATATACATAAGCCCTAAATTGTAATTTACCTAAAATAACCTTAAAAATAATATACATAACTAACGAGTTGGTATCTCCCTATTAATTGTGACTCCTTTCCTCGCTCATTCTTCTCTATACTGAATAAAAAAGTTATATAAAAAAAAATATGTATTACATTTAAAAATTATTCATCCATGTGGAACTACATACACAGGTCGCTAGTTATTATTAACTTATAACACATATTTGATGATAATCTAGCGACAACTACAAAATAATAAAAATTTTGATATCACTACATATGTTACTAGTTGTTTTTAATTAAGTACAATTTTTATCATTATTAACTTGTGAAAATTATTATTTTAATGTAATAAAATTTATAATAACTTAGTATTTATATAATTGATGACAAAATTCAATTTACATTACCACTTACTATATATTTTGCCATCAATTTATTATCATTAATAATTAATTACTTTTTGTGTAGTCACATGACAAATACTTTTGTGGGCTCAAATTGGGGAGCTATGTATGGAGAAGGACATAGGTTTAATATACCAAAGTAATTAATTCTTTTTTTAATTGACACACACATACGTGTACTGAGTTTACTACAGTTCGAACCCTAAATTTCATAAATATAAATACTCTAAACTTCGTCGAGCTCAATTGCACGGGCCCGTGACCCTACTGGGGTGATGCCGGCCAAAGCAATATCGATTGCACAAATCCTAGTCCTAGATGGAGGGTGAATTCGAGCCATTGAAGTTTAAGAACGATCCTCAGCCTCCTTTAAAAGGGGGGGGGGGGTGAATCTAGCTAGCTCTAATTAATAAGATAGTATCATAATTAGGGATGAATAGATTTAATCTTTTGAGTGTGAAACAACTATTATTAGTGAAAAACTTGGATAAATTTTATGAGTATAGAAAGTTAATTTTCGTCCGCAACTGTATCACAAATTCTTATGTAGGTATTGCACTTAACTAATTCCTTATTTTGTTGGATGTAAAAGTCTCCCTTTTACTTGACTTCAATCAATTCCCAACCCTCACGACCCTTCTTCTTGAGAAAAAAAACTCCCAGAGGATACAGACATGCAAAAAGAATTATAGAACCTAAAAAACAAAAACCTTTTCTCACGACTATGAAATCTCTGCTCTCCCTCTCATAGGAAATTTCGTTGGAAAACTTTAAAGATAATCCTTCCAATTTGATGTTGACTTGACAATTCTACATTGAATATTATACCATATTACATCATATATATATATAACTACTGTGTAAAGATCTGCATAGATATCATTGTCCATAAACATAATCATATAAATACGAATACATGTATATACATAAATTGACATTATCAAATATTATGACCAGGCGATGAGCAAAAAACCTAGACTTTAATAGGTGAGATTTATTGTGGAATACCACTATAAAAAAATACAACATTAGTGAGAAAAATAAGTGACCATATAAAAACTATCATTAATGATAATTAAGTAATAATTATTTTTATTTTGTCACTAATAATATTTAGGTGATAGTGATTTTTATTTTGTCATAATGTGACTTAACAGTAACAAGAGCCAATGTTTTAAATTGTCATCATTGACAATTAATGATACTCATATTAACTTAATGAAAATCATCACCATATAATTTATGATAAGCTTCTTAGTGTCACTAGGTTGTCACTATAAATGTGTTATTAATTGCCAATAGTGACAATTTAAACACTATATATTCTTATCACTATTTTGTTGTAAAAATCATTAGGGTAACAAAATAAATTTTTTTGTCATTTAATATCTATAACTAGTGACAATTTTTGTATTATTATTTTGTCACTATTTGTTTTCTTCTTCTTATACTATGTTTTTGAATTCTACTTATATATAGCAGGCAAAATTTCATTTTTCATCCTATAACTTTACCTAACTTGCATTTTTGCCCTATATCTTCAAAAATTACAATTTTAATCATGTAAGTAATTAACAAAAAATTGGCCGTTTTAGTCCTTTTTTTGTTGAAGCCAGCAAAAGTTGCTGGAATAACTAATGTGGCTCACCGGGCGTGCAGCAGCTTGGAGTTTTTGCTTAGTTGGCAAGCCTATTAGGCATTTTTTGTCTTTTTCTTGCTTAGTTGACAACATACATGTCTTTTCTTTTTCTCTTTTTTTTTTGTAATTTCAAATATATTATATACACATCTATTTATATAAATATATATATTTATATTTATATTACATATCATCATTTTTCCTCCAAAACATAAAAAAATGAATTTTTCAAAGTACCCTCTACTATCTTCATTATTCCCAAAGCTTCCCCATTTTTCAATATATACATACATATATTATATATATCATATATATTTTATTATTATTCTAACAATAAAAAAATTACTTAATTCCATCTTTATTCAAAAAATCCAACAAAAAAGTATTTATTTGAATGCTATATAGTGAAAAATGTCTCCCCCAAAATATAAACAAAGATACCAAAATTCTCCAAAATTAAAGTTTTATCTATTCTCCAAAACATAACCAAAAATCAATCATATTTCCCAATAAAACTTTCATATTTTCCAATAATTCATTCTCTAATTAATTAAAATAATTTAGTTAATTTTATATACAAATTAAAAAAATAAATTAAAAGTAAAATAAAAAAAAAAAAGACAGAAAGAAAGAAAGAAGAAGAAGAAAACCCACCCACCATGGCCGGCAGCAAGCCTGTGATAGATCTGGGCAGGCTGATCGCTGCCCATGGCAGCCGCCTGGCCTGCGGCCACCCCCCAAGATCTAGGCGAGCGGCCTCTGGCCATGGCCATGGCGGGCCTGTCCAGGCGGGGTTGGCAGCTGGCTCATGGCCGGCGGCCCATGGGCAGGCTGGCAACTTGTTGGGGGGTGGGGTTGGGAGTTGGGACGTAGGTGGTAATGTACGTATATATGTATATATAAATATTTATTTACATAAATAAATATATATGTAATGTATGTATATATGTATATATAAATGTCTATTTACATAAATTTATTTTTTTAATTTGTATATAAAATTAATTAAATTATTTTAATTATATGTTTTGGAAGAATGAATTATTCAAGAATGTGAATAATTTTTGGTTATGTTTTGGGAAATAGTTAAAAATTAATTTTGGAGAATTTTGGTATGCTTGTTTATGTTTTGGGAGGAAACATTTTTTACTGTAGCAGTCAAATCAATATTTTTTTGTTCAATTTTTGGGGTGAAAATGGAATTGATTGGTTTTTTTTATTGTTGGGATAATAATAAAATATATATGATATTTACATAATATGTATGCATATATTGGAAACATATGGAAGTTTTGGGAATAATGAGGATAGTAGAGGGTATTTTGGAAAATTCATTTTTTCATGTTCAGGAGGAAAAATGATGGTATGTAATATATAAATATATATATATATAAATAGATGTGTATATATATATATGTGTGTGTGTGTATATATATATAATATATTTGAAATTACAAAAAAAAAAAGAAAAAGACATGTATGTTGCCAACTAAGCAAGAAAAAGACAAACAACTAAGCAAAAACTCCAAGCTGCCACATGCCCGGTGAGCCACATTAGCTTTTCCAACGACTTTCGCTGGATCCGATGAAAAAAGGACTAAGACGGCCAATTTTTTTGTTACTTATAGGACTAAATTGTAATTTTTAAAGATATAGGACAAAATTGCAAGTTAGGCAAAATTTTATATGATGAAAAATAAAATTTTGCCTATATTGCACAACAAAATTTTGCTCAATAAAGTTGAAACTCCAATATATAACTTTCAAAAAGTTTTTGGTTGGTTTACTTAATTTTACAACAATGTCAGCGCCACAGTAACAATTATAATGTGTTGAGGTATTATCCCGTCAATGTATTTAGTGAAAGATTTTGTTCTAAAAATGTATATGAAAGAGTGAGAAAAAAATAACGTATAAACTATTTCAATATCATCGACTCAATAGATACGAGATAATTAAGATCATACATATATCTTCAGTTGATGAACAAAATGATAAAATTTATTGAGTTCAGTAAATCGTAAATATTTGCAAGCGGCCCTAAAAAGTTTATGTTTCCTAACATTAAGAATATAACTTTTGTGTAAGCACAAACTAAAAGTTCTAAAATACATTTGGCAGTATATAAATATAAATTGTTCATGACCTCCACAAATCAAAAGTCAATTAATATGAATGCAAGAATATCACATTGATTTATCTTTCTACAAGTAGATTAACTGACTACTTCCTTGATCGAGAATGCCAAGCGTAGAATGTAATACCAAAAACAAATTAATCATCACAATAGATGGAGGGCTCGGATCACAGGAAATTAAGCCAAGAAACAGTACAAGATGGAAACAGAATTGACTAATATTATAAAAGTACGACACAGTATGATGCGAAAACGAGAATACAAATGGGGACACAGATTGATTTCCTGATATGCGCGTGGAATGAATTTCCAAGAACACCCATCGCTTTCCCCTCGCAATCCCTTAACTAATTAACCCACTTCTTCTCCTCGATAAATGCAATGCTTTCCCAGCATATATATAACGGGTCGCACGAACAAGGTCTCTTCCACTTTAAAAGATTTTTATTATTTATATAGTGTTATATATATATATATATATATGTATATGGATATTGATGAGCTACCAAGAGGTTTTAGGTTCTATCCGACAGAGGACGAACTGGTTTCTTTTTATCTGCATAATAAGCTTAATGATGCGAGACCTGAGATTGACAGGGTCATTCCAAGTCTGGATATTTATGATTACAATCCTTGTGATCTTCCAAGTAATTATCCATTTCAATTCTTTTATATATATATATATGTGTGTGTGTGTGTGTGTGTGTGTGTGTGTTTTGATTTTGCTGTGCTTTCATGACTTCATCATATTTGCATTAATTGAAATGGTTCAATGTGTAAAGGGTGTTGTCTTACGCGGACAAAAATGAAATTAAGAATTGTTTTCTTCAGAAATATTAATGTTGTTTAACCCAGCCTTATATTAATGGGTGTGTACCCAATTTCTCTTTGTTCTTCCTTCTTGTTTTTTTATAATGGTATTAATTAATTTTATCTCAGATCGAAAAAAATAGTAGCCTGAATTATTTATAAAATGCTCCCTCATCTTTTCATATATAAAAATAAAATCTCTCCTCATATCATGTGATGGTGGGAGATACACCGCAGAGATGAACAGTATATGTCATAGCAGATCTGATCAATATTACTCTTCACTTTTGCTCTTTTTTTTATTTATTTTTTATTTTCATAGTAAGATGTTCCTCTCTATCATCCAAGGTAGCATTTTTTATAAGATAAATCCCCAATAGTGAAATGGGACCTCGGGGAGTTCAACCTGATCTATATATCTCAAGGTGATCATCACTTCACCTTTTTCGCATAATACATAGAAAGGGCACCGAAGCATTGTGCTTTGTGCATGCTTTCTAAAATATTATATATATATGTGTGTGTTAATTTGGTCAATCTCAAGAATATATATAATTATTTGTATATATACTGTTTCAGTTACTGCTCTAAATATTGTTGATGGCTGGCGAAACCAGGATTAGGAGGAGGGTATTGTCCTGCAAACGGGGAGCAGTGGTTCTTTTTCATTCCTCGGCAAGAAAGGGAAGCCCGGGGAGGAAGGCCTAATCGGCTCACAACTCGTGGTTACTGGAAAGCAACTGGCTCTTCGACTGATGTTTACTCTTCTCAAAATCGTGTGATTGGTAGGAAAAGAACTATGGTTTTCTACGTGGGACGAGCTCCCAATGGCAGAAAGACCTTATGGAAGATGAACGAGTATAAGGCTATTGAAACTGATCATGAAGCTTCTTCCTCAGCGTCAACTCCACAGGTCATATATCTTCTTTCTAGAAATTAAAGCTTTTTTTTTTTTTTTTTGAGTTTAAAATGGAGAGGGATCAAGAAAAAACCCCTCTTTTAATTAATACTTAACAAAATAATTTGGTCTTTGAATTTCAATGTGAAAAATACAAATAAATTTTTTTTATGCGATGTAACTGCGTGCATTAATATTTATATTTTTGTATTTTTTTTCTCTTTTTTCTCACTGTTTTCCTTAATTTAAACATAGTAGTAGTTTAAGATCACAAAAGTAATTAATTAATTATGCTTCTTTGGAAGGACGATGAAGATAATTTGTTAAAGGCGGCGAGTTAGAAAAAGTGGCCTAAACCCTAAAGCTATTTCGGCCATAGAATTCCATGAAATAATCTCATCTGATATTTAAACCCGGACTAATTACATTTTTGTTCGTTTCAATTCTTTGTAATTAGACTCAAAACAGCTTCCAATTCTTTCCTCCTTTTTTTTCAGTTAAGGGAAGAACTCAGTGTATGCCGAATTTACAAAAGATCTAAATGCTTGAGAGCATTCGACAGACGACCGCCCCCTGCGGCGGTGCTGCGCGGCGATCAAGCGGCGGTGCGCCACCATCACCGTAATGAGGCAGCCGCGATTAACGACCAGCGCAATATTCCGGTAGTGCCGGAGAGAACTGAGAGTTCATCCTCGGGAGACCAGACCGCCAACCCATTCCAATCTGTGGAAAGTGGAAACAACCCGGATATGACGGCCGCCACTGACGATGAATCCCTCTGGGATAATTTGGACCACCTCAACTGGTTCGATATATGAAGTAATGGTAAAGATCTGACGCAGATCAAGTGATTAACTGCCAAAAATAGAGATTAACATTTTCGGACTGAGTTAATCAAGAAAACTGGTGATTAAGTAGCTTCTTGTTGAGGATAATTAATTTATAACATTCATGATTTCATCATATGTGAATTGATCGGCAGATGGGAAATTATGGGCGGATTGATTAGGAGGAACTAATGATGATGGTTTAATTTGGAATTTCTAGTAGTTTATTTTTGTGAAGAAATTGATGAGTTAAATTAATTTTACAATGTTTTCTTCATCTTGGGAGACTGATGAGGCGTTTGACATCTGAGGAAATAAAGCATTTATTTGTTGATTTTGAATAATTCACAAACTACGAAAATTTCCAATTAGAATAGCAATGGATGGATGCAGATTAATGGGTTCAGAATTCAATTTATTTTTATTTTTTTTATAGATTTGAAATTCGATCAATATTAATTTATTTTTTTCAAAAAAAGACCATTTCTCGATTTATGCTTGTTATCCTTATACATGCAGAAGCCATGCTAATATTCTCTATATCGTTTCAATTTTACAAGATGTTCCTTTGAACAATGAACTTGAAATTTGTCGGACTACACTCATTTTATAATTTATGCAAGAAGTTATTTTGTTTAAGAAAATAACATCATTAATTACAGCTTTAGAAGAAAATAATGTTATTAGTAAGTAATTTTTTACAAAATTATACGTGCATGTTTTAATTTTTGACCAATATAAAATTTAAATATGCATTATTATTGTAATATTGAAAGCACACATAATGTTCATTGGTGGTGTATTATTATCTTAATTATAAAAATATTATTATGTTAAGTATATATGAATATATATCTAATATACACATATTTTTCATATATGTAGAAACATATTCAATAAGAAAAATATAAATAGTAATATATATATATATTTTTAAGAAAACATTACAAATGATGAATTTTTTATCTTTTCAACAAATCAATATAATCATATTCTCAAATCAAGTAAATTGAAGCATAAACAATACGATCAAATGCACACAAGGTACACAAATGAGCTCATTCAGACTTAAACTCGAGACCTTCCATATAAAAAGAAAGACTAATACCACTGAACGTAAATAATATTAGAACGGAAAGAGTCCAAATGACTTAATTTGGATGTAAAAACTAAAACTCAAAATCTGATAATGGTTTCAAATTTCACCTTTAGATTGCGATCGAAAGACATTGGCATCCCTATTAACAATGAGCTATGTTTACCATTATTAATATCAAATAAAGAATCAATTATTCTAACTGAAAAATAAAACATTGCTCCTTTTTCTCTTTGAAATGTTTTAAAATAAAATTTTATTAGAACTACACCCTCAATTCTGAGAATATTATTATAAAAGTAGTTGAAATTCTCAACTTTTTCTACAATCAGATCCAATACATAATATTAGTTCCAGGGAGATGGACCAGTTTAAGTCTGTGGCAACTTTCTACAATAAATTATTTAAAAAATAAAAATTCGCGGCGTTGACGCGTCGCTGAAACGTGTATAGAAATTTTTATTTCATGTACGTAATTGAAGCATTGACCTGTCTTATCGTGTAATATTAGTTCAAAAAGTCTTCCCGCTTCATGGAAGAAATTTGCCATTTTTTTTTCCCCTTCAATCTTGTCTCTTCAAACGTGGTCTTCAATCTTGGCGTTGATCCTTCAGACGATTTCATTGATGAGGAAAAAGTGGAAGAAAAAGAAAATTGACCAACACTATGCATATGTAGTTTCTCAAATTAAGGAAATGATTGATTATGTTTTATGGATGTATGTTTCGGAAAAATGAATTTTGAGAGTGACATTGGGGAATGCGAAAGTGGTATTGGGAATATGATGAATTTTTATTTATATTTTAGAGAATAATTAAAAAATATTTTCAATAGTGCTTACATGGCTGGTTTATGTTTTAGGGGGGCACATTTTTTATTATCGATTTGCTTTTTTTGTCTGGTTAGTGGGAAGAAATTATAATTAAATATTAAATTTAATATATATATATATAAATAATTTAAAATGTATATGTATGTAAATATGATGATTGTATATAATTTCAAAATAATGATGTTGGAGGCCAAAATTGAGATTTTTAGGTAAAACAATTGAAAATATTAAGAATATTCTCGGAATGTTCTGAAAATACTTTGGAGGCAAAATTTGGTAGATGTTTGGGAATGTTTTAAGGGAAGGATTTTCTTCCCTAAAACATAACCAAACACTCTCTAAGAAAATAAATTTGAAATTTATAATTGAGTTTGAAAGAAAGAGGAAATAGCCTTGCATTTTCTATGATTTAAAATTTTCATTTTTATATAGCTTTTGTGTATATATATATATAATTTTTTATAGAATTTTTATCAGTTTAGATTAGAAATTTTTACTGCACATTTTTATTCACAAAATGAGCTCATTCAAGTTCAAACTCATGTCATCTCACATAATATGAGAGACTTATATAATTGGACCACAAGCCACTTGATAATAATTAGCTCATTTAATCATTATTTTGTGTAAAACTATGTACTCAATATCTCTAACACAATAAAAAAACACTTATTCCATATTTTAATAATTCCAAAAAAAATTCCGTACAATAATAATACATATGATTAATTTGTCCATGTTTAGTAATTATAGCAACTTTTCCGTGCTTCCGACTTCTTACGAACCAAACTATTCTTTCTTATTACGTACAAGTTAGAGCCCGTGCACTTTGCTCGACTCCATATTGACTTAAACAATTCCAACTATTTTCTCTAATTAATTTTCCTCCTTGCGACAAAAAGATAGGATGAGGTGGCGGGGGGAAGAAAGAAAAGGAGAAAAATATATATTTCAACTTAATTTGATTTATTGAATTGAAATTAATTATAAATAAATGAGATTCGACCAAATTATTTTTATTTATTTATTTATTTCTATACACGCACATCAAAAATTCGTTCAAACTCGAGCTCATAACTTCACATTATGTGGAAACTTATGCCGTTGGACACAAGTTACTCGATGATTGAACCAAATCAATTATAAATTAGAAATTAAAGCATAACTCGTCAAATGCAAGATAATTATTCTTACAAGTCACAACAAACGGGCCCACATGCATGCTATGCTCTCCATGTAAAATTGGAAAAAAGTTTACTTCACTTTTGGAATGAACATTGCACATGGACTTCATGGTCAATGTATTATGCCTTCTCATATTTTCCTCCACAGAATTTTCTTGTTGGTTGGCATTTTATTTTCTTTCTAAACTCAAGTTTGTCAATTTTTTTGAATTATAAGGGATAATTTTGGTCCATGTTTCATATTAAACTTTTAGGAGAAGGGTCGAATCTATATAAAAATGACTTAAATTGATTGAGATAATATTTGAGACTGATTACTTTTTCTTATTCGTCCGCTTTTTAAGGACGATATTTTCTCTCACATGCACAAGTAAGCGAACTACTCATTCCTCTAATTAATTGCTGGTTTTTTTTATTTCTTTTAAAATTTTTCTAATCTCCGACCCGAATTGTATATATTGATTATTGTTTCCATTATGCTTTTTTAATTAATTCTCCTTAAAAGTTAAATAAAAATTTTCATTTTTTATCGTCATATATAATATTAAGAATATGCATAATTTTGATAAAAAGCAAAACGATGTATTAAAAGCAAGCCATATTTATCAAAACAAAAAAATTAAAAGTTATTTACTCATAATAGCCCTATGTGAGTATAAAATAAATATTACAAACAAATCATATTTGGCATGGATTGGCTTTTATGAGTATAAGTCATCACATGTGGTTTTTGTGCTCATAAACATTGTTTAAAAAATCGGACCAGATCGACGGGTTTGACATTCTATCGGCCGGCCGGCGAATCGGCCTGATTTTTTCAAAAAATCGAAAAACTCAAAAAGTCCTATTTTGTTAAAATCGTTCAGACCGACTGATCGAACCGATGAACCATTCACAGTTCAATTGAATCTAAGCGGTTTTTCATTTAATTTTTAATGAAATTAATTTTTCAAATTTTTTTTTGTCTAAGTACAAAATTTGAATGCTAATGTACACCTCACAAGTTATCTAAAAGTAAAAAAAAGCCTAGGTTTAGAGTTTAGACTTTGCAATTAATTCACACACTCTCAACTTTAAGCTTTAGACTTGAAATATTTAAATTGTTGTGATCATTTATAATTTGAATTGTAAAATTTGAAATGTGATGTTAGACAATATCATTTAAACTCTTTATATTTTATATTTTGATATTTTATTAATTTTTAAGTAATATAATATATATATATATATATTTTGTAATTATGACGCCAAGGTTCAATTACGGTCCGACTATCGGTTGAACCAGTGAACCGTGAATCAATATGTTTTTCAGTTCGATGAACAGTCCGATTTTTCAAACACTGCTCATAAATATTTTTTGAATTATTCAAAACTAGTGCATGGAATAATTTGAATTATAAAGCAATATTAAGGTTGTGTTGAGCGTTTGCCATGATAAAGAAGACAATCAAGTTTTGACAATATTGATTTATGGATTATGTGAGAAGTAAAATTGTAATCTTATTATGTCATTATTTGTAGAGACCAATTTAAAAAGATAAAATTGAAATATTAGTAAAATTGGTATTCAAACTACTGTTCATACGTTAAATTGTATTGTTTATTTTAATTGGTGGAATAACATTTTGTATAAAAAAATTACAAATAACTTTAATTTTACACATAAAATAATTTTTTTAATAACAATATAGATTTTATTAGGACTAATTGTGACTTGTGACATTATGGTAATTAAGTTGTAATTTCTCAATTTTCATTTTCCTCATCCTCTTCTTTGTGGGTAGAATCACAAAATTCAGAATATTTGGCAGACCTGTACAATTATTACGTGAGAAATCAAGCAAGGGCTTATGATTGAGATGTGGGCAACCAAGACTCTTGTTAAAAGGAAAATGAGGGGGGGTTGTGTTGATATGAAAAAGCGCAAATTGAGTCGGTAAAAATCTTTGAACTGACTTCAAATTTAAACTTGAATTTAATAAATTTATAGAGTTAAAATTGACCCTGAGTTAATTATACAATACCTTGACAGAATAAAAAGTGATACTTAAATTAATTAAATTATCATTTTATTATTTTAAATAATGTTATTATTCTTTATCATTTTTTATGTATTTGCCATCAATTAATTAAATTCTTTATAATTTCAAATTATTTTTCTTATATTAAATAGATTATTATTAATAATAAAATAGTAAAATTATTATGTTATCTTTATACTTTTTCAATTTAATATTATTAATATATGTACAAGGATCGATACATCTCACATTATTATTAAGGAACATAGTAATATCATTAACTTCTCATTATTATTAAAGAAAAGCTAGCAAATTGGGCTTTGACTATATTTTAACTCAAATTCGATTTGTTCAAAAATTTAAATTCAAATTAAAAAAAAATACGGGACTCAAGCTCACCTTATAAACTTAATAATATAATTTACGTATAATGAAGAGCGAAATCATTAATATTATTAAAGAAGGGATTTTGGGTTTAACTCAACCCTAAAAGCTAGCTCAAAATGTGAGGATTGTCTAAGACCATATATAGATACTACAACTTATTTATTTCACCGATGTGGAATACTAACACACATTGCGCATGCCAATGAATGAATATTTGGAGAGTGGAATAACATAAAATGATTTTCCCAACAATATTGGCTAACCCAACATCGAGAATAGATGACTTGATACCATAATTAAAGAATGGACTTTGAGCTTAACTCAATTCCAAAAGCTAGTTCAAGAGGTGATGATTGCCTAAGACTTAAAGACCACAACTTATTTATTTTATCGATGTGGGACACTAACAAATATTACATTAATTTGTACTTAATATGATATTATTTTTTAGATTTGATTTATTTAAATTTATTATTGTCGATAGTTGCTGTGTAAATAGGTGTCGGCCAGAGGACAGAGTTATCTTTGGACTTGTCCGAAATAGATGCTTGTGCTCCCACTGAAACGAACTTATAACTCACCCTTTCTGTGCCTCTGTGCATATGACTGCTCTCTCTCTCTCTCTCTCTCTGCGCAGCTGTGTGTGTTATATAAATATATATATATATGCGTGACCTGTATGTGCACAACACAAACACTTACTTTTATTAAAGGAGTATTTATAGTTAAAACCCTGCATTTGTTGATAAAACTGTTTTTGCCTATAAAAATAAAGCTAATCCTTCCGAACCTATTTTACTCCTTCACAGGGTTTTATATTGAGTTTGGTTTTAGTTAACATGATAAACTAATGAGATTTTAATTCTGTTGTTTGAATTGAAGGTAACAATCACTAATAAATGAATGATTAAAACAATACTAAGTGGATTCCTATGGTGATAGAGATAATGTTGAGACATGTTATCAGGTTATCAGCCAATAAGATTGAACTTTTATTATTTCAACAGAATTTCAGCCAGTTTTTCCTTTCATGTTCAGGCAATACCACACGGCATAGCTATGGTCAGATCCTCAGACAACAAAAGCCCTAGAGAAGCTGTTGAGTTTATTTTGCAACTTTTAAAGGTATCTATTTCTTGTTTAATGATCATAGAGAGTTTGCTGTTATGTAGATTTTTGAGTGTTTGGGTAATCCTACTTTAGCCCCGATATTAAATTTTTGTTACGGTCCATTTGTAATATATGGTTGTTAGCATGATTAAAGGCCATTTGTACCAAGATTATAGGATTGTTTATGGTAGGATAATATTTTGCACAATCATAGGATGATTTTATTTCCTTGTTTCATAGGATGATTTTATTTCCTTGTTCGTTGCAACTCTTGTATATATATAGGACCCATTCTTTGTACGTAAGATACAACAATGAAATATACAACATTATATTCTCTCCCTTTTCTTTCATGGTATCAGAGCCGGATTTTACTATCTGTGTTCCTTGAAATCTTTTTTGTTTTCTCTTCTGTTATCTGATATTTGTCCAGCGCCATATTTTTTTCTTTTCTTCTGTTCCAGCAGCTTCCTCATCATGGACAAATCTGATGTTGTCAAGCCAATTACAACTATTTTGACGGGATCCAATTATAATCTCTGGGTTCAGGGCATGAAAAGCTTTCTTATTGGTCGTAAACTCTGGCAAATTGTTACAGGTGATATCACTGAACCCAGAAAAGAGGAAGCAGAAATTGATTCCAAATTTGCTGACCGTCTTGAAGATTGGGATAGCAAAAATCATCAGATTATCACTTGGATCCGTAATACCTCTGTCCCGTCTATTCATACTCAATTTATTGCATATGAAACAGCCAAGGAAATATGGGATTTCTTGGCAAATCGATATCGTACTACTGGTCTTGCTCATTATTATCAATTATGGACTACTCTTCATCATCTCAAGCAAGAATCTGGGCAATCGGTGAATGACTTTCTTGCGCAAGTTCAACCAATTTGGACTCAGTTATCTCAAGCTCAAATAAGTGACGATCATCTCCATCTCATTCAAGTTCTCATGGCTCTTCGCCCTGAGTATGAAGCTGTTCGAGCATCTTTGCTACATTGAGATCCTCTTCCCACACTAGATAATGCTATTCAAGAAATTATCTTTGAGGAAACTTGCCTTAGCCTGGACAAAACTATGCATTCAGAAGTTGCTCTTGCTGCTACTCACTCTCGCTCTGCCATACAAAAATCAGGAAATCAGTCTTGTAAAAATTGTAATCAAAATGGGCATTCCTTTGCCAATTGTCCTACTGTGGAATGCAGATATTATCATGGTATTGGACATATCCATGAAAACTGTCCTACTCGACCTCCTCGATCAAAAAATGGTTCTTTCAAGTCAAAGAATGTCTCGAAGCCTGGATCTTCTTCTATTGCAGCTGTCATTACTGAGGGTTCTACTACCATTACGTTAAGTGATCTTGAGGCTCTTTTCAAACAGGTTCTCTCTTCTAATTCCACTTCCTCCAGTGCTATGTCTGTCATCCCAGGTAACTGTTCTTGGCTATTTGACTCCACATGTTGTAATCATATGACCTTTGACACTAAGATTTTATCAAATTCAACCCATGTTCCCAATTTGCCAACTATTAATACTGCTAATGGGACCACCATGAATATTACTTATATTGGCCATGCTTCTACCTCATACATTACTCTTCCTAATACCTATCATGTCCCCAATCTGGCCTTAAATCTTATATCTGTTGGGCAACTATGTGAAAGTGGACTAAACGTTATTTTTTCTCCCCTTGGTTGTCAGGTTTAGGATCCGCAGACGGGAGAGATTCTTGGGAAGGGTCTCCATATTCCTCATCAATTTGTATCTGCAGCTACAACCACTTCTTCTACTACCTATCAGTGGTATCTTCGTCTTGGTCACGCTTCCACCAATAAACTTCAACCTTTAATCTCTCGTGGTCTATTAGGAAATACAAAGGTTGATTCTTTTCGGTGTTTACACTGCCAACTTGGCAAACAACCAGCTTTGTCTTTTACTTGAAATACTTCTGTATCCAACATCCCTTTTGGGCTTGTTCATTCGGATATTTGGGGCCCATCCCCAGTTCCCTCTATGAATGGTTATAGATATTTCGTTTTATTTATTGATGATTATTCTCGTTTCACTTGGATATATTTCTTAAAGAATCGATATGAATTACCACAACTTTATATTAAGTTTGCCACTATGATAAAAACTCAGTTCTCTCACACTATTAAAATCCTTCGAACTGATAATGCCATGGAATATAAAGATTCCTCTTTGCTTCAGTTTCTTAGTCAACAGGGTACCATCATTCAGCGTTCTTGTCCTCACACCTCTCAGCAAAATGGATGGGCTGAGCGTAAGCATCGTCACATTCTTGATTCTGTTCGTGCGCTTCTTCTTTCTGCCTCCTGTCCTGAAAAATATTGGGGTGAAGCAGCTCTCAATGTTGTCTATGCTATTAACCGTCTTCCTACTTTAGTACTTCAGAACCACTCCCCTTTTGAACGCTTGTTCGGTAAGATTCGTGATTACTCAGTCTTCAAACCCTTTGGATGTGCTTGTTTTGTTCTTCTATATCCTCACGAACATACCAAACTAGAGCCTCGTGCTCGGTTATGTTGTTTTCTAGGATATGGGACAGAACATAAAGGGTATAGGTGTTGGGATCCTATCTCTCAAAGGTTACGTGTTTCTCGGCATGTTACTTTTTGGGAAAACACCATGTTCTCTTCTCTTGCAAAATTTCATCAATTAGATAACTCATCATCCTTATTCTTTACTGACCCTAATGTTGAGTTATTTCCTAGTTCTGATCTCGATCATTCTGATAGTCTCAATGACAATCTTTCCACTTCTGAGTCCACTCCAACTGAATCTGCTCCTGCTGCTGCTCCTGCACCTACCCCTGACAACACCCCCATTCGACGGTCCACTCGGGTAAGAGAAACTCCCCATCATCTTGTTGATTACCGTTGCTATTCTGCTATTTTAGCCCATCATGAGCCTCACTCTTATCGTGAAGCAAGTACTGACCCGCTTTGGCAGCAAGCTATGAATGAAGAACTTCACGCTTTAGAGAAAACTCACACATGGGATCTGGTTGATCTTCCTCCTGGTAAGACCCCTATTAGATGCAAATGGGTCTACAAAATTAAAACTTGATCTGATGGTTCCATTGAACGTTACAAAGCTCATTTGGTCGCTAAAGGATATAATCAAGAGTATGGCATAGACTATGAAGAAACTTTTGCGCCTGTGGCACGATTGACCTCTGTGCGTAGTCTATTAGCTATTGCTGCTGTGCGAAAATGGAATCTTCTTCAAATGGACGTTAAGAATGCGTTTCTGAATGGAGACTTGCAAGAAGAGCTGTATATGTACCCTCCTCCTGGCTTTTCCCATCCTGCTCACAAAGTTTGTCGACTCCGCCGAGCATTATATGTCTTGAAACAAGCTCCCAGAGCCTGGTTTGCCAAATTTAGCTCTACTATTACTCAGTTTGGTTTTGTCTCAAGTCCTCATGATTCTGCTTTATTTATTCATCGCACTGATCATGGCCTTGTCCTACTTCTTCTCTATGTTGATGATATGATAATAACAGGCGATGATACCTCATGCATTTCAGAGTTACAACAGTATCTGAGCAAACATTTTGAAATGAAGAATCTTGGTTCACTTAGTTACTTTCTTGGTCTTGAAGTTTCCCATGACTCAACTGGTTATTATCTTTCTCAAGCTAAGTATGCTTCTGATTTGCTTTCTCAAGCAGGTATTACGGACAGCAAGACTGCATCCACTCCTTTGGAACTTAATGTTAAACTTACCCCTTTAGATGACACTTCTCTTGAGAATCCCACTCTATATCGCCAACTAGTTGGAAGTCTTGTTTATCTTACTGTTACGATATTGCTTATGCAGTGCATTTGGTTAGTCAATTCATGACGAATCCTCGCACCGCACATTTTGCTGTCGTTCTCCGTATTCTTCGCTATGTTAAGGGAACTCTTTTCCATTGTCTTCATTTTTCAGCTCAATCTTCTTTATTACTAACTGGTTACTCAGATGCTGATTGGGCAGGTGATCCAACCGACCGTCGGTCTACAACTGGTTATTGTTTTTTTCTGGGGGACTCTCTAATTTCTTGGCGTAGTAAGAAACAAACTGTCGTTTCCAGATCTAGCACTGAATATGAGTATCGTGCTCTTGCTAATGCGACATCCGAATTACTTTGGCTTTGTTGGTTGCTAACAGACATGGGAATCACACATTCTGGAGCTACAATACTTCATTGTGATAATAGGAGTGCCATGCAGATTGCTCATAATGATGTCTTCCATGAGCGCACCAAACATATTGAGATCAACTGTCATTTTGTTCGTCATCATGTTCATCATGGTGCCCTTCGATTGCTCTCTGTCACCTCTGCAAATCAAACAGCCGACATCTTTACAAAGTCACCTTGTTCTAATCGCTTCCACGATCTACTAAGCAAACTCCAGTTGGCGTCCACTATCCCACCTTGAGTTTGGGGGGGGGGGGGTGTTAGCATGATTTAAGGCTGTTAGCATGATTAAAGGCCATTTGTACCAAGATTATAGGATTGTTTATGGTAGGATAATATTTTGCACAATCATAGGATGATTTTATTTCCTTGTTTCATAGGATGATTTTATTTCCTTGTTCGTTGCAACTCTTGTATATATATAGGACCCATTCTTTGTACGTAAGATACAACAATGAAATATACAACATTATATTCTTTCCCTTTTCTTTCAATGGTTATACATAGCACTGTTTTCCAATTGGACTGCTTCTGTTTGGTCATTGCTGAAAGATATCTGAGGTCCATGTAGGATAACTGTAAGTGTGAAATACTATTTGATCTTTAAACTAGTATTTGGTTGTGAAGAGGGAGTGAGCTTTTGGTTTTCCTGTGTTGTCAAAGAGTTGTCCAAGATTGGAACTATGAAAATAGATGGCAAGTGCCTGTAAATTAGGTATGTCCTTGTCTCCATTTCTAAGTGTCATAATGCGCGTGCAGACAGAATGGAAGGAAATACATTATCGCATTACTTTGCCAGTTTCTAAGTCAAGTCTAAAACCTTCTCTTTTTTAAGGTTGTTCCTCGTATGCTGAGTAATATTTTGATTACTCATGGGCCTCAATTTGGTTGTACGCATTGGTTATTTTTCAAAATCTCAATGTCTCAATAAATAGTTTTTCTATGAAAGACTTGTAAGTTTACAAGCCTTGTATGGCATCAGATTTACGTAAGTTATTTGGAAAATTTACCTAGAAATTGGATAAGGGCCCGGGATCAAATTTCAGGACCAGTACATGTTTAATGAAAATTTCCCATTCTACTGAGATTGCTTTTCTTATAATTTTCTAGTTTCTAAAATTATTCTATAATTCACGACGAACTAAGTTATTCCTTCTTACTTATTTTTGGGTTTTTTATCAATTTGATTTGCTTGTAGTACAATGATAACAATGGGAATGCATACTCGGATGTTTTCTGGGTAGCTGCATTGGTCCAGTCTGTTGGGGAGCTTGAATTTGGACAGCAGGTATGTGATCTGGTTCACTTTTAAAAGGTTGCTTGTTATTGATGTTACTGATGTTACTACTGTTATTGATCTAGTTATCCTTTTTTACAAAAATTCTTATGTGGTCATATGTATATAGCACATACGAGCCTTTCGAGGGATAACAAGTTCTATATCAATCTTTTCTAATTTTCGTAACAGCTGACTTCGCTAAGGTATTTCTGAAGTTGTATTGATTAAAGTTATTACGAAAGTTGAATGCATTTAAATGCGTCCAACTTCTAAGACCATTAATTTCTGATAGCTTGCTCTTTCTGTAGGCTATCTATCAGTAAATATAACACTTAAGTAGCTCCTATCATTTACTATTTTTATGGTGGTCCTCTTTCCTGTGGAACCCAGAAGCTGGGAAGTACTTGATCTTGTTAATGCTTTTGTGACCGTTGCGCCTGCATAGGTCTTGGATGATGGTTGTGATGCTTCTCAGGATGGATAATGTTGTCTTGTATCACAAAGACCTCTGTTTATGTGGTTTGGGTTGAACTCTTATCATGCAGCCTTGAGGTGAATAGAAGGCATGCTAAATGGACATGTTTTTATGACGAGTGCATTTCCAGCCTAAGCACAATGGTGTAATAATAAAGCAGATGATACTTGGAACTTAAGTTTGCTTGTGATAATGAGTCTCACTCTGTTGTCTTATATGGGTCAGTGGAAAACCAATCTAAAACTTAATGTTTTCAGTTGACTCCATAAATCTGCTATTTGTGGACTTATTCAATTACGTCTCCTTTCAGTCTTAAGTATTCTAGTTCTGTTCTCTCTTCACTAAGTTGAACTATTCTGCAGGCCAATATTTTTCAATTAACTGGGAGTGGATGAATTTCTATGCCTTCTCATTTTTCATGAAGGTTCTAACATAAGGCTTCTGGTATGATGTTCTGTTTTACTCCAGGAGGCTTAGTTTTTTCAAATGCAAATGTATACTTTTTAAATATCGCTGTGCAGATTGTTGAAATGCTCTCTGGCTGGGAAGCTGTTGGTATACTCTGTTTTAGTGCTGCATCGTTAGCTTAATTTGCGAGTGAAAAAAATGGAGTGCACAAAATATGAAAAGGGAGATAAGTTGGGTACACAATGATTGTGAAAAGATCGTGTGCTTATCATATTGTTTGTATGAATAAGAGATCTTGATCAGGACTCCTATATTTAAGTATCAATTTCAAGTTTTGGATATGAATCCATAGAACAAGTTGATTAATAGATCTGGTAGATAATTGCTTCCGTTTTTCATTTATTTTTTTTTTAATCCTTCTTATTTTGGTTTGTTGTATTAATTTTTGACTTGGTTATTTTTTTCTTCGTGTAATGCTCTTGCTTGGCTTAATTCTGATAGATGGAATAGTTAGTTAATATTGTAAACTTTCTGCTGCTTGATCTTGTGCCAGAGTATCATCTACTTACCCTCCCTGCTGAAGCGGCTTGATCGTCTTTTGCAATTCGACAGGTACCACTTATTGATTATTGACTGCAAAAACACCAGTTATGTAGAACTCTGTTTTTGAAATCGTGAAATAATAGGTTGATGCCAAGCCACAATGGAATTTTGACAATCAGCTGTATCGAATCACTAACTCAAATGGCACTCAAACTATCAGAGTTCATACCTCTTGTAAGTTTCTCCCTGCTCTTCGATGTCTTCTTCTCTCGTCATTTCTGACATGGTATGTGCGGACATATCCAGGATCGTGTCATGAACTTATTAAACCATATCGGGAATCAAAGACATGGCAAATCCGAGTTGCTGCAAGCAGAGCCCTTCTTGAACTAGAATTTCAGTGTGAAGGAACTGATGCAGCATTAACACTGTTCATCAGATACCTTAACGACGAGACATCTCTGCGAGGTTCTTCTTCATATACTTTGCTCTTCCCCCTCCACTCCCTTGTTGCTTGCGTTTTCCATTTCAAACCTTATTTTGACCCAAAGAATAGTGGTTCTTATGTTTTAATATTCACATGCATCAGTGTTGATTATTTTGATGAACTTTATCCGGATTAGCATGCTGTGCGTTCTAAATCATCTCATGTTCTTCTTTATAGGGCAAACCAAATTAGGTGTCTGTGCTTTGCGCCTATCTCAGATGCCTAGTAGATCGGATTGCAACAATGATGTAAAGAGTGACACACTTGTTGCCCTGTTGCGTTTGCTTGAAAGTCCCCTGGCCTTTAATAACGTTATTCTTCGTCACTACATCTTCTGTATCTTGCTGGAAGGTGCTTATACGTGCATTCCCTTGAAATGCTTGGACTTTGGATTTCTTTATTTAAATTTCTGTTGGCTATATATATCTAACTTTTTTAATTATCTGCTGAGGGTCTTGCCTTATGCTTGCCAAGTATCTCAATTCATTTGGAAAAGTAGCTATAGATGATATGCATTAATCAAGCCGGTGATTTAGTATTAGCTCCCGCAACTTCAGGATTTTTTGCTTTCTTTAAATCAGTGGCTTTTCGGCCATTTTACCTTCTGATACTACTTCCAAAGTTCTTGGAGCCCATTTAGATATGTTTTCAGTTTCATTTTCTATTTCCAGTATTTCCAAAAGTTGAAAAGTTAGTCATAGTTTTGGAAATGAAAATGAGATTGTATTTGGATGTTTTGTCTAACAATAATGATTAAAGTAGTATAGAGTTGAAAAATTAATTCATTTATATTTTTTCATATTTAAAAAGATTTATTTTTTAAAAATATATGTATATTTTATTTTAAAATGACAGTGGGTACTTTATATCAAATAAAATTTGAATTTGATTGATGTGATATTAGGATGATAGGGTAATGACATGTTTACATTTTGTGATATATTTTTGTGCTTCAACTATACCAGAAAAAACCATCGATAGTGAGATTTGAAATAAGAAACAAGCTGTGTGTGGCTGGGAGAGGATATGAAAGAAAATGATATTTATATTTTTTTTATATAAAGAAACTAAGGAATATGGAATGAGTTTTTTCCAGGATATTCCCTGTGAAAAATTCTCCTATCTGTTGTTAAATAGTTGCTTTTAAGTTAACTAGTAACGATTAATCCTTGCCATTTCAAAGCATTTTGTGCTAGGTGAGGATGTGTCTTTTATTTGTTTAACGATAGAAATAATAAATAAATCCCTTAGCATCATGTACAACCTTAAGGTCCAACTCTACTTTGAAGTTGTTTCGTTTATCTGGACAGAATACAATGTATGGGAGTTCTATCGGGAGGGATTAGTTGTCAGTTGCCAGGCTTTTGAAATTTATTACTGATAACATCTCACATATTTAGGGCTCCGACACTTTATGGGGTTCCAAGAGATGAGACTCTGAGGATGGGACACACAAAGACTTGCAGTGAACTTAAAAACATTTTTGCTGCTCTTATCAAGCAATCCAAGACTCCAGAGCCTCCTTCTTGTGCACCTGACCTTCCACATAATCTTTTGGTCCCTGAAGGTCTCGCGGAAGGATTTGCTTTTTTTGGAAATCATGAATTGACTCAGGCAGTGACAACTTCCACACTTGATACATCATTGATTCAGGCTACTCAGCCGACAGCAGATGGAGCTTCTGATGTTCCTGAACAAATTAGTTTAGTACCGCATATTCCTGAAGATGATACAATGATGATGCCTAAAGTGCAGATGACTGCTGAAAGTCACAACACAATGGAGCAAGTGCCTAACTCTTTAGGTGACACTTCTATTGTTGCTGAGGCTTCCAGAAAACCAGACACTTTGTTTACCAGTCAAGAAACCAAACCAGTGTTTGACCCTGTACATGATAGTTTGGTCGCGAGAGAAGCTACCAATGAACCCGATACTGTTTCTAACATTCGCGAACTTAAGAAGCCAAAGTTGAAGATAAGGGTCAAACAATCTGCTGCATCTAGTCGAGCAGAAGATCCTGATAAAGCATGTGGTCGGGCTGAGGATCCTGATGACCTCAGAATCTTGAGTACTCATAACGATGCTGATCGTGGAGCAAGCAGTTCAGTTTCTGTTGATGCTCCCCATAGGAATTTCGCCGAGACTGTCAGTACTGGTAATCAGAACTTTGAGGATGCCAGTTCATTCCAAGATGTTGGTTCTAGAGTAACTGCCAGTATAGGCAGTGCTAAACCCACAATCGACGGTGAAGAGCTTGTGAAGGAACTACAATGCACTGCAGATTCAAGCAAAGTCTCTTTGCCAGTTAAACCTGACGGTTGCTTGCCTACCAGCACCATGGAAGTTGAAGCGGAACAAGCTTCTCCTGGCATCAGGAGACATGACGCTGAAGGCAGTTCAGGGCCCACTGATCCGCATTCTTATGGTAAAGATAAGAAAAAGAGGACAGACAAGGAGAAGAAACGAAGAAAGAATGGCCACAATGATGATCCAGAGCGCATGGAACTGAAGAGGCAAAAGAAGGAAAAGAGGCGAAAAGAATACTTAAGCCTCCTTGAACATCAGGCTTGGCAAGGACCTATTTCAATGGATGGTTAGTCAATACGTAAGCAGAAGCTCCAAGAAGGCCCAAGTCTTGGCCGACTTCGTGGTCTAGATGGTAGCACAAAACCCCAAACCCAGTGGAGAAACGTGGATGATGCATGTTGATGGGTCTGCCACGTCACAGTGTGGGGGAGCCAAAATTTTCTTTAAAGGACCCGAACTCATGGAGCTCGAGTTCGCGGTCAAGCTAGCTTTTGGGGTTACTAACAATGAGGTTGAGTATGAGGCCCTGATCATAGGATTGAAAGTGGCTAAGCGCATGAATGTCAAGAGGTTAAATGTTTATACTAATTTACAGCTTGTGGCGCTTCAAATTGAAGGGACATTTGAGACCCGCTGTCACGCCCCAACTTAATAAAATAAAACAAAATTTTTATACATAAATCAAATTAATAAAAAGACTACAACTTGAAAGTTGTTCCTTGTCTCTTCACGCCCCAACTTAATAAAATAAAATAATTTTTTTATACATAAATCAAATCATTATAAATACTACAACTTGAAAGTTGTTCCTTATCTCTTCACCTTGCTAACTCTTCTCCATATCTAAAAATGTCAACAAAAAAGAGTGAGCTTGAAAGCCCATTAAGCATTTTACATATATTTAAGATGCAAAATATTCAAAATAACTTATAATTAACATGACCATGAGACTATAACACCCAAAAATCGGTGGACAAACTACCGCCATATCAAAATTCACAAAGTATTCGAAACTAGTTTTGAGCCGGCATATTCAAATATTCGTATCGCATATATTTCATATCACATAGCAAAGTGTTATAGTCAACATGGCTATGCAAAATATATTCTCATATTAAGGATTATGAACATTTCAAACCTTAAATATATGTAAAACACTCACCTTGCAAATTCTTATTATAAAACTAAGTAAAAACATTCTTCAAGAATCATCTTCTCCTAATTCTTTCTCCAATACTTTCTCTTCCTCTTCTAACATTTTCTAACCTCATAAGATATGTATGTTTCCATATATTCCCAACATATATATAGGCAATTGTGTAACTTACGAATTAATTCCCACTATTCCTCAATAACACACCACTCTTCTCATTCCTAAATAAGATGTACCTTTACATATACTTGAATAAATAGGCTATTACTCCATATTCCCCCTGTATTTCATGATTAATACACCACTATTTTTCTCATTTTTAAGTGATACCTCTTCAGATTCCACTTGTAATTTATAACCATAATTTCAAAATTAAAAGTTCACTAATTGTCATTTCTTAATTGAGTTAGTAAATCAATTTATTATTATTTGGGGCATTACAAACACCCCTCCTTCAAGACGCGACGTCCTTGTTGTGGTGAGTACGGTTCAAATCCGTAAAGGTGGTTCCCGAGTGTGTAGCACCTTGTCTTGCAGGTGCAAGAGGTGGCTCCCACACTCGTAGTATTTTACCCCACATAGCACTTAGTTCTCTATATGCCGACTGGTGATTGGCTCTGATACCATTTTGTCATGCCCCAAATTAATAAAATAAAATAAAATATTTTTTTTATACGTAAATCAAATCAATAAAAAGACTACAAGTTGAAATTTGTTCCTTATCTCTTCACCTTGCTAACTCTTCTCTATATCTAAAAATGTCAACAAGAAAGAGTGAGCTCGAAAGCCTAGTAAGCATTTTACATATATTTAAGATGCAAAATATTCAAAATAATTTATAATTAACATGACCATGAGACTATAACACCTAAAAATCGGTGGACAAACCACCGTCATATCAATATTCACAAAGTATTTGAAACTAGTTTCAAGCCGGTATATTCAAAGATTCGTGTCGAATAGATTTAATATCATATAGCAAAGTGTTATAGTCAACATGGCTATGCAAAACATATTCTCATATTAAGGATTGTGAACATTTCAAACCTTAAACATGTGTAAAACACTCACATTGCAAATTCTTATTATAAAACTAAGTAAAAACATTCTTCAAGAATCATCTTCTCCTAATTCTTTCTCCAATACTTTCTCTTCTTCTTCTAACATTTTCTAACCTCATAAGATATGTGTGTTTCCATATATTCCCAACATATATATAGGCAATTGTTTAACTTACGAACTAATTCCCACTATTTCTCAATAACACATCACTCTTCTCATTCTTAAATAAGATGCACCTTTACATATACTTGAATAAATAGGCTATTACTACATATTCTCCCACTATTTCATGATTAATACACCACTATATTTCTTATTTTTAAGTGATACCTCTTCATATTCCACTTGTAACTTATAACCACAATTTCAAGAATAAAAATTCACTAATTGTCATTACTTAATTGAGTTAGTAAATCAATAATAGTTACAACCACAATTTCAAGAATAAAAGTTCACTAATTGTCATTACTTAATTGAGTTAGTAAATCAATTATTATTAACTGGGTTATTACACCCGCGAAAAGTCAATGATTGAACACCTAAGAAAGGTAAAAGAGCTCATGTCAGAATTTGAATTTTGCCCAGTACAGCAGATCCCGTGGGAGGAAAATGGGAGAACAGACGCTTTGTCTAAGTTTGGCAGTTTGACCATAGGAACTCGAAGCATGACCATAACTCTGCTTGTAACTGAACACTCTGAATTAGAGAATGATGCTTCTAAAAAGGAAGCAATAATGCAAATAGAGAAAAGAGCAACTTGGAAAAATGGCCTGGTTCAATACTTGACGGATGGGACCTTGCTTGAGGACCCAAAGGAAGCCAGAAGGCTAGCCTTCAAGGCAAATCGGTTCATCATGGTCAATAGGGAACTGTATAAGAGATCTATTGAAGGGTCGCTACTAAAGTGCTTAGGACCCGAAAAGGCTCAGTACGTGATACGAGAAATCCACGAAGGCAGTTGTGGGAACCACTCAGGTAGGACCCTCAGGCAGGGTTATTTTGGGCCCATGATGAGTCAAGATACAACAGCCTTAGTAAAGAAGTGTGAGAAATGCCAGTTCTATGCTAACCTAGCCCATCAACCCGTCGTCCCGATGGAGCCAATCCTTATGTCATATCTTTTTGACCAATGGGGGATTGATATTCTGGGCCCCTTCACAACAGCTGAGGGTCAAAAAAGGTTTGTGATAGTAGCTGCGGAATATTTTAGTAAATAGGTGGAGGCAGAAGCATCAAGGTCAGAGAAAATGAGGTCATAGGCTTCCTTTAGAAGAATATCATATGCAAGTTTGGGATCCTCAATCTCTTGATTTCAGATAATAGAACTCAATTCAACGGAAAGAAAATTACAAGTTGGTGTGAAGAGCTCAAGATCAAAAAGCGGTTCACTTCAGTGGTTCCAACGAATGGCTAGATAGAAGTGACTAATAAGGACCTCATAAAAAGTCTCAATGCTTGATTAGATGAAGTAAAAGAAGGTTGGGCCGATGAACTCCAGGGGTTCTTGTGGACACATCGCACTACTCCCAAAACGGCGATGGGAGGGACCCCGTGTTATTTGGTGTATGGAGCAGAAGCTGTGATCCCAGCTGAAACTGGGGAGCCCACTCGAAGAATTTTTGGGATATTAACCCAAAGGCAATAGTGAAGCTTGGGAGTTTGAGTTAGAGGTCATTGAAGAAAAACAAGATAGGGCTTATATCAAAATTCAAGAGTACAAGAACATCATGGCTAGGTATTATAATAAGAAAGTTCAGCAGAGAAGCTTCCAGGTCGGAGATTAAGTCCTTAAAAAGGTAGAAGTCTCGAAGCACGTAGAGAAACTCGACCCGAATTAAGAGGGGCCATACAAAGTGATAAGAGTAACACGGCAAAGGTCATACAGGCTAGAAGACGCTAAAGGAAAAGAGTTACCGAGATCATGGAATGCGCAGAATTTGAAAAACAATTATGTTTAAAGTTGCAATGTACCCTGTAAAGCCAATATGCAGCTACTGCCCCTTGTAATGCATTCCAATTACGTAAATTTCTCTTTAATTAACATTGCAAACTTACCCTTTGAGTAATGATGTTTACGCCACTTCCAAGAAGATCCCAAGTCAATGCGATCGAGTTCTCACATTGGATCTGCACAAGATCCCTATGACAAGATCCTAAGCCAATGGGATCGAGTTCTTATATAGGATATGTGCAAGATCCTAATGCCAAGAAGATCCTAAGTCAATGAGATCGAGTTTTCATATTGGATCTGCACAAGATCCCTACGACAAGATCCCAAGTCAATGGGACCGAGTTCTCACATCGAATCTGCACGAGATCCCTGCGACAAGATCCTAAGTCAATAGGGTGGAGTTCTTATAGAGGATTTGTGCAACATCCTAACGACGGTAGCGAGATCGAGATCCTATACAGGATATGGAGAAAAGACTGGGGTCGAGATCCCTTACAGTATCTAAGATATCAGGATTAGGGTCATGTACAAGACCAGGACGACGTTTAAAGATACAATATGATGGGGGAGCCCCAACGCTTATAGTCTCAGTGTTCAAAGCAAACTCAAAATGAATCCTATATTTCATTGAACCGAGGTGATTACATTGATCGATCTTGTGGTTCAAGTTCACAATTCAAGATAAGGATAGGGGATGAGGGGGAACTCAAACAAAAAGAAAATAAAGAAAACAAAAAATTACAAGTACGGGAGCACAAGTCTCGCTATGCCGAACCCCCAGCTTCTGTAGCGACATCTTGAAAAGCAAAAGTCTCGTAGGGAATTTCACCTTCCTCAGCGTCCGGGGGAGGGACCTCGACCTTTTTGGCTAGGAACGCAAACTCGTCCTCAGGCTCTTCCTCTTTAGGGAGCCCGCTGGACGGATAGTCTTTCAAATTAGCGTCCTTGGTGGGGTCGAGTTGATCCAAATTAAATCCCTCAACGATCCCGCCCAATTTCTTCACTTGGGCCTAACACTTCATAAAGCTCATTAGGTGTATTCTGTCGCTTTCTCCTCGACCATGGACTCAAACATGCCTGAATTCCTGAAGGCCCTAGCTCCGTCCATCCTAGCATTTTGGAATAGCTCCTTAAATTCGGAGGAGCCCTCAAATTCTGCACGCCCTTCGAGCAACCCAGCTTGTATAATGCCTTTTTCTCTGAGGCCAAGGACTTCTTCATTTTTGAAAACTTTGTTCCAGTACCATGATCTTTTGATCCTGATCTGCCAACTCCTCTTTGTGCAATGCGAGATCACTGTCGATGGACTGCTGGGTTGACTTCAGATTGGCCTCGAGCTCCTCTTTGGCTTCTTTGAGCTCCATGAACTCTATGTACTGAGTCATGAAGCGACTCCTCCAATAGGCATACTGCAGAGATAACTGATGCATATATGTGGTCCCCTGCAAAAGAAACGAGTGAAATTAGTCGCGAGCCCAAATAGATAGGGAAGTTTTAAGAGTAATCGCAGGAAAAATTCAGAGCTCACCTGCATTAAGGCATGGGCACCGTGTTCCTCGAGCCGAGCAAAGTTCATGGGCGCAAGTAGGACCTAGTCTTGGGTCATCAGGCACCCTTTGTACAACTTGAACGAAGTTTCTCTGGATCGTAACACAGAGCTTTGATCTGTAATTTTCCAGTTCAAGATCAGAACTGGATGCGAAGAATTGATAGAAAAGCTCAATTTGATAGTTTTGTAGTTCTTATGTGCTTCGTTCAACAAGATCTCGTGTCGAGCAATGATATTGAGGTCGTCGGGAAAAGCAAGTGAAGGATCGAGCTCGGATCGCATCTTCTTATTTGAAGGATCTCTATCGCCTAACCCCTTACCTTGGACTTCTCCAATGGGCTCTTACTTGAGTGACTAGGGGAAGAGAGCTTCAAGCTTTTGCTTTTTGAGTTGTGCTTCCGCTTCTTGCCCTTACTCTCCGGAGTGCTTTTAGTTGTGTCCTTGGGCTCGGGCATGGCTCCAATCCCAGGAACTTGACTAGGGGGAACTAGCTGCTCCACTTCAATAGTTTGAGTCAGTACACTTGAAGGTTGGATCGGGATTGGTGTGAGGGTTGATGACGCCGAAGTGGACATGAGCCCAGAAGACTGAGGCTTAGCTAGCAAGGCCTTTTTTTGGGCCTTCAACTTGTTAATTATCATCAGGTTCTTGTTCGACATGACTGAAACAAAACAAAGAAAGGATTATACCTCAACCTAACACAAATAAGCAAAGAATGAAGAAAGTACATAATAGAATGACAAAAAAGACCATCTTCAAGAGTCCTTTGAACTCGAATGTTAGCTAGCGAGAGGCCAGCAATCTTGAGGACCTCCTATTTCAAGAGCTCGCTAGCCTTATACATGTGGGTAGTCAGGGTATCTATGAAATCCTCTCCCCATGTGACCTCATCCGACATGGAGGGCTTAGGCTTGTTGTGCCTCCAGTCAAATCAAAACCGCCAAGGACTATTGGCGGGGGCTCAAATAAAAATAAACTTCTCCTTCCACGGGCCTAAAGAAGAAGGAACCTTATCTACAAACTTACATAAAGGCCACACAGTGAGATAGTAGAACCCGCGCTCCCCAGATCAGGTCAAGTTTGTTATTGAGTAAGGCGACCAAAAATGGACAAAGAAAGGCTCAACCCCGAGGTAGGTCATTATGATGAAGAAGCAGATGATATGTCTTATTGCGCTAGGGATGAGTTGGGCTGGGTAGACGTCTAGCCCTAACAAGATATTCTCTATGGGATCGGGGATAGGGAATCTCAGACCCCCCTTTAGCATTCCTATTAAAAAGATGGCGCAACCGGCAGAGAGGAGATGCATCCGATCTAACTTATTAGGAAAAATTATTTCGTATTCAGGGGGAATAAAGAATCACAACCTAACCTCGGTAACCACTAAGGACCCTAGGTTAGGAAATATTACAAGCTAAGGAGACGTGGAGAAAACATACTCTTCTGTCTCGGGATCCTAGGTGGATTTATCCACCAAGCCGAAGGAGAAACCGGTTGAGTTCGAACCTAAAGGGGGTTTGGGATCCTGGAAATCAAGAGGAAGATGAGCTGGAGACTCAGGGGTGTAAATGGATATTAAACGGATCGGATACACTGTTTTCATATTTGTATTCGTTTAACTTTTCGAATATTCGAATATGAATACGGATTTGATGGATATTTAAAAATAATATCCGAATTCGTATCCATCGGACATCAATCAAATTTGGATATATCTGTATTCGATTATAATTATTCAGATTTATTCATATTTTATTAAAATTATTTGTATTCAAATTATTTTTTTATATTTATATTTGATGATAATTAGTTAGATATTTATTTAGAAATATCCAAACATGTGAATTTATAAACCTATAACAAATACATATTTTTAATTAATAGAAAGAACTATATAATTTCATTAAAAAGAAAGCAATCAAACAAATAACATAATTTCTAAATAATAATTAACTTTATAATTGATTTTTCGTACTTCTTAATAATAATAATAATGGCACTGAAGTATATTAGTTATAAAGTCAACCAACAATAATTATGTTGATTAACTTTATTTTTCAATTTTTTCTCTATATTACAATATTTTTTTAAATTTATTCTTTTTTCTTCTCGATTCTTCAATTATAATTTATATATATATATGGATTATGGTATTTTTATTAAAAAATATAAATAATGTATTATTTAATAAATATATATTTGGAGTGAATATTAAATTGATAGGATATGCATTTACCATATCCATACCCACTTAGAATCGAATATTTACTAATCGAATACGGATAATATCCGCTTTAAACGGATGCAGATAAATTTTGTATAAACAGATACGAATGCGAATGGTAAACAAATTTTTGAATATTCATTTACAGCCCTAGCTGCCTAACTGGAGTTGAACCTGAGAAAAGGATGATTTGAAGTGAGGTCACACCCTCAAAACCTAAGGAAGGGGAAATACTTTCATTCGACCCCAATTGATTAGGGTTGTGAGTCCCTTCAGAGGAGGAATTTGAACTCGAACTTGAGACCATTATTATAAAGGAGAAGACGAACCTAGGGAGGCGAGATCTTGATCGGATGGCAAAAGGCTAGGTTTGGGTCTAACGAAGCGAGCTGAAATAATGTATAGAGAAAAGTAAAATGAAGTTATGGAGCAGTCCTGTGGTATTTATAGGAAAAGAATCTGATGGTTCATTTATCGAGGCGGCATCAACGGCCCAAATTGAAGGGGCTTGATCGAACGGCTATGCTAAGTCAATGCCTGCTTCCATAAGTATATAGGTTCATTTCTCCTAACAGGAGCGAGAACCAATGCACTTTGGAAGTAGGGGAGTTAATGATGGTAACTATTAATGGGAACAGGTGAAAAGACCACCTTGCCCCTATACTTTAGTCAAAATGCCCAGACATGACAAGATCTGCGTCTTTTTATTCGAGTCGTGTCATGATCCGGATGTACCCGCGCAACGAAATGTTGATTAATTGATGATCGGATGCGCTATACAGCGCCAGCTCGATCTGTACAGAAAGGACAATCCATCACCTGTAAGAAGCAAGCACAGCACAGTTCCAGGTCAAGTCATCGTTATTAATGGTCATCTAATTTCTTCTCTTTACCTCGAACTCGTTTAATCACCTTACTAAATTAGACATCGAATGGCCTTAACTGAAGGCGATCTCAGCTAGCCTAACGTGTTCTCTTGTGGTCAGGTCAGAGATTCAAAATACATTTGTGCGGTTCAAGGGTAGAGGTCGAGGTCGTTGCCAAGGTTACTTTTGGTAGTCCAAGTCGAGGTCGTGGTCCTGCAACCCAAGCCGCATCACCGTTGTTGCTTGCATTTTCATTCCTTATTTGGCCCAAAGGAATAGTTTATCTGATGATGTGTTCCAACAGGATAATACCTCAATAAAATTAGATTTTATATATTTGGCTAATGAATTTAATCATCATCATTATTGTCATTTATAGAAACATGAGTCATATGTCTCTTATCAAATTTTTTGATTGCAAGGTGTGATTATATTTTCTCTTGTTATATATATATATATATATACATACATACTAGAAAGGGTGCACCACGCAAGGCGCAATACCATGTTAATTTTTTTAATATAAGAAACTGATAAATTGAAACATAGTAATATATTTATTGAAAGAATAAATTATCCATACATTTCTATGCAAGAAATTTGCTAGATTATTGCAAAAGTCCATGTAAGACAATAATGCATTCATTATATGAATATAGTTACAAAATTATAACAGTGAAAAAAAAGTAATATGAAAAATATTTAGATAAGCATTGGGAAAAAAATATCAATCTTCCATCTATGCATCAATATTGTGTTAAAAAAAATAAAAAATCAACTCAAAAAACATCCACCTAGAGAGACAATGACTATAAAACTTAAAGATCCAATATTCCATGCATATTAAATAGCTTGGTCGCTCAATTTAGTGATTCATATGTAAATATTTGTATCATTTTTGAAGATAGCTCTACATAGATATTTCAGCAAAAGGATACACAATAGTTTAAGCCCTGAAAAGCAAATATGAGATAGTTATTTAGAGAGTATTTGTTCAAAAGAATAATAATAAAAGAGTTCAGGAAGTATTCGTATCTCTAACAACAATACATCAGCATAAGCTTAAACATAATAAGCTTATTCACTTGAGCAGCAGAGAAGCAGTCAATAAGCAGGATGAACAATAGCCAGCATACAGAAATGCCTAATCCATGACCAGTGACATACTCCAAGTAACAATTGGCAGTTGGCACCAATTGGGATCAAATGAAATTATATTCCTCCTGAAGCAAACATGTGTACATTATATTTGTCTAAACCAACTTCACTCAGAAGCACCCTTTTTGCTATTTTTATTTAGATCTCTTCAAATGTGCTTTCAACAAACAAAAGAGGTCCAAACTTTTGTCCAAAATCCCAATAAAAAGCAGACTTCCAACGCCAAGAATCTATGCAAGAGAGGTTCAAAATTCCATCCAAAGACCAGTAGCAGCAGAAACCAAAAACGCTGTCAGCAGAATCAAGAGAAATTATGCTTGTGGATCAAAACTCATTCCAGCAATTTAATCTGTATAGCAACGACACGCAATCTATACATGAGCATAATGTGAGCTGTTTAGCCGCAAAATGCACTGAACAAGAACTCAGAGTATTGGTCTTTTTGAACAAATGGAACAGCAGAAAGCATTCCAAAAACCAAAAGAGAATCCAGAGCTCTAATTAGCAACTTAGCAAGTCAATTTAGTATAGTACAGGTTCCAAAGACAACCAACCCGTGCATAATTCAAGAAAACAACAGACTTTTCAGTAGGGAAAAAAAGAAAAAACATTTAAAACACCTTCATGCGCAACACAAAAATTTCACTATTGAAATGATCACATTTTCAAGATGTGCACCAGCAATTAATCCATAGTTAATAGAAATCCAAATACTATTGGAGCTTTGGCCAACAGCTAACAAACCCATGCAGGTTTGCCTTCCATGCGAAAATAAAAAGATAAAAAGCTTAATGCAGATCTAGGTTCAGACCAGTACAGCATCCCAAACCAATCCCAATACAACTTGTAGCAAACAGTCTGATAAGCTGCAAAATGCATTAAACAGGAATCCAGATTTCTTAACAATGAAACAGCAGCAAAACAAGCTCTTGAATATATTCTAAACATCTGAACTGAGTATATTCAGCATTCCAAAAACCAAAAGAGAATCCAGCTGAGAGAGACCTGCAATTTGGGCAGAAGATGCAGCTAAAAAAGCAGCAACTGCTAATAGTTATCACTTCTTTAACAGGAAATAGAAAAATAGCTAAATTGCTCTGCCTAGGAAGAGAAATTAGGGAAACAACTGCTAATAGTTACCACTTCCTTACCAGAAAATACAAAATATCTAAATTACTCTATTTAGGAAGATTTGTTCTTACGGTGCTGAGCTTATAGTAGTGGATATTATACATTAAGAAAACTTATGAACATTTTACAACAACAATCTCACTAAATGCTGGGTTTTATGGAAAATAGCCTCAACAATTTTCAACTGAAGTCTGAGCTTTAAGAACAATGATGGGAAAAGGGTTAACAAGATTCCAAAACTAATGATAAAACCACATAAAACAGAAGAGAAATAAAACAGAAAAGATAACAGAGTGGTAGGGCTTGAATATAAATTGGAAGCAGAAGAAAGACAAAGTTACCTGAACAAAATACATGAAAATGGTCAGCAGTATTGGGAGGAACATCAGGGGAGGTCTCTGGAATGCAGGAATAAAAGAGGACACAGGATCAAAATAACCACCTCTTTTAGAGCCTACTCATCACTTCTCCATCATAGGTCCACTTGTACATACATTTAGCATAATCAGCCACACAAGCATCCTTTGTTGTTGCTATGACAAACTTTGAGAAAGTATCCACACCACTTATCATGTAAAGAGCTATGCCATATCTACTATTTCAAGAATGTAAACCAACTCCACGAGGTGGATCAACATCCCTCACCATCAGAACCTCAACTGCACCCTTTGTTCAGTTGACTCGTGTAGTTATAACAATTCCCTGAAAAGATGGATGGCTCCAGTCCCTCTCTTGGTTTTGTCTGAATCATGTCCATCAGTACACTTCACTATTGAACATTAAAACAAAAAAAGCTAGCTAGAGCCTCAGACCTACTACACACATCAATGATTCTTGGAACCAATGAATTGAAAATGAATTTACAGTTAGTTTTAATACATAGTTAGTGGAGGTCCTCGATGGTACTCAAGTAAAAAGCAAATATTTTATCAAGACACCAACCAAGAATATCAATATTAGTAGCAGAAAGGTGGTCTTAGTTGAACCAGCGGTAGTTAGTCAAAATGAAACCTTACAATTTTCTCATTCGAACCAAGATAAAATAGTAATGGCAGAAGACTTCACTTTTATCCTTTTCCAATTATAAATGTATATGGTTAACAAAGTTATCATAGAAATCAAGCTATTCGTTTTCCCCTTAGAGCCAAGATAACAGCAAGGTCCGGCGAAATGGTGTTTTACATTTCCTTTTCAGGAGACAAAGTAAATTGAGAACCAAACTGATCAGATATGAAATCAATAAACTTTTGCTATATCCTAATGTATAAAAAAGATAAGTAACCTCGACAACTATTGTTTCAAATATATACAATTCAACCACTAATTCCCAACTGTCATATGTAAGTCAATTGAAGTATGTCTCGTGATCAGCATAATTACGTCAAGAATATAAAGGTAAGGTCTACATATATCCCAAAGACAAAAATAAATAGAACACAAAGAAATCATAAGGAAGATAATGCACACAATACTATCAATTAGACAGCAATAGGATTTCATATTCTGTAATAACATAAACCATTTAATATGAGGAATTTGATACCACATTCTTTTACCAAATCAAAATTGTATAAAGAGTCAATGAAAATGGCCAGATATGTTAGACCCAGAAAAAGTAAAAAATGATAACAAGATATTTTAGGAAGACAAACTGAATTACTCCATCCATGGTACAAACCTACCTCTTTTATGTTTTTTCTTGCATGTCCTCCAACGCAGCATTCTAAATTGAGTTTTAGCCTTGGCACAACAAATAAATACAAGGTCAGCCGTGTCCTTTTCTCCCTTTAGTTATCCTTTACAATGCCAAGTTGGCCATAGAATACTATTAGGTTTGCAACCAAACTAACTGTCAAAAATCATTCAATTGGAATGTTGGTCAAAACAACTCTAAAGAACCAAACTAACGAAAACTAAATTATTATAACTCCAAGACAAAACAACACATGCTATTAACTTAGCCTGAACATCACAGCCGAGTTGCAATGTTTCCACTACTGCACTATTACTCAACAGTTTAAGGCGTCAAGCAGATATACAACAAATATCAAAGATTAGAAATTAAAATGAGGCAGATAAACAAGAAGGTATAAGACCAAGGATAACCTCAATTCTTTATCCCAACAAACTAAAGAAGCGTTCCAAAATATACACATGTTCCAAAAATTCATCCTTTACATAGTTTTCCCTTCTACATTGAAACTGAAGGAATCGCAGAAATATACCATTTCTAGCAAGTCACTGATGCATCAGGCATCCAAGTTTTCCATCTGAATGCTGCTCTTAAGAGGTACATCTTTCCATGGACAGTCACTGTTGCTAGGTGATGAACCAACCTATTCAATATTTTTTTTCGTGTGTCTGGGTGTTTTTTTTTTTTTTTTTTTGGTGGGGGTTGGGATTGGGGGGGGTCTTCTTGAGGTTTCTGGGAAGTATCGATGATTTCTATAGCCAGCCCAAAAGAAATAAAGAGATAAAAGAAAAAGTGAATACCATACCCTGCCGGAGAGTGTGATTTTCGCACAAATGGGCGCCGGAGGGTCGGTGGTCTGGTTGCACGTCCCCAGCACGTAGTCGCTTAGGGTGAGCGACGACCGTGGGTTTTTCACGTCGTTGGCCCCCGTCGGGTCAAGCGTCGTCGACAGATAAAAGTACGGATTTTCGGTGCCGGAGTCGCTGTAGGACATCACATTGCCGAAGGGAACGCCGTAGTGGTCGAGTGTGCTGAGGACACCCCACGAGCCCTAGTTCACCAGCCACCGCCCAAATAAAGGAGCATCCTTCGGGTCACGCGTGGATGAGCGCGGCCTCACTTCTGACAAGTGTTGACAGGTGATAAACTGCGAAGAATGGTTTGCCTAAGGGTGGTGGCTTTCATGTTTGTTTGTTTTTATGCTTTCAGTCTTCTTTTTTTTTTAAAAAAGAAGAACACAAACAAGGCAGCACGGTGTACAATCACACAAAGCACAAATTACATAAAATGACGTTGTATTGAGGGACACTTATTTAAAAGTACCAAACACATTTTCCACTTTTGTGATCAGTCCCACTTGATTTTTATTAGAAAAAACTCCATGGTTTAGTTAAAAGTTTAGAGATCACTCCCCACTCACTTAATTTGACAAAAATGCCCTTAAATATAATATTTTTCATTCATTTTTTCTCACTTCTTCTTCATCCGGACAAGCAAACAGTAAACCCTATCATACAAAAAACAGAAAGAACAGAAAAAACGCAACAAGCTCCACGGCAGGAATGAGAATAACGTTAGAGCCAAAAACCACCAACCCGATAGCTGCATTGTCTTCTTCTCTTTTTATTTTCATCATTTGCGGGTTTCATCTTCTTTTCAGTATCTTCTCAATTGCTTCTGAGTTTCTTATATTTTTCCGACAATGTCAACCAGTAGTGAAGTAAGTGTACTCAATCAAGTGTTGGAGAGTTGCCGCTACAAAGACCAGTTCCATATAATGTCAATTAAGGATAGAATGACTTTAATGGATATATACATTAATCTCGCAAGAACATGGAGTGAAATCAATGCCGAGCACTTCAGTTTGCAATATATAGCTCCGCATCAAAGATTGTACGTGAGTTTAACTGATAACGACGATGTCATGAATATGGTCTTACTGCATTTGACATTGAAGATGAATATTGTTGACATCCTGGTAAACCAAAAGGATGAATCAAACAGCAGAGAAAAAAAGAGCAATGATGTTTTAAGGTAATACTTCTACAAAATCTAAACTGTACTGCAGTTTGTAAAGTTTTGTACTTGAAGTGTTTCGAAATTGCACTCTGTTTATTTGAAAATCTTTCTGTACTTGTAGCGTTCTACATTATACTTCATTGCAGTTAACATTATACTTCATCTCACAAAAATTATACTTTATTATGTAAGTTTTACACTTCAAGTGTTCTACTAAACGATTATCTAAAATTGTACTGCAACTTCTAGAGGTTTATACTTGAAGTGTTTCCAAATTGTACGTAATCTATACAAAATTATACTTTCTGTTTTCTGAAATTATTCATTTAGCCAAAATTGTACTGAGTTGGTAAGGTTTTATACTTCAATTGTTCGGAAATTGTACTTAATTTTACACAAATTTGTACTCCAGTTATCTGAAATTGTACTTCATTTCACTAAAATTGTACTCTATTATTTAAATTTTATACTTCAAAGTGTTCTACTAATTGATATCTAAAGTTATACTGTTATTGCTAACGGTTTATACCTGAAGTGTTAAAAACTGTACTTCTTTTTATTCAAAATTGTACTTCAATTTTTTGAGATTATACTTTATTTTGCAACATCTTTACTTATTTATTGAAGGTCTATATTTTAAGGGTTATATTTATTGATTATCCAAAATACATTGCAGTTGCTAGGGTTTTATACTTCAAGAGTTTGAAATTGTACTTCACTTTATCTAAAATTGTACATTTATTTTCTGAAATTATATTTTCTTTTGTACTTCATTTTATAGAAACTTATACTCTTTTCATTGAAATTCAATACTTCAAGTGTCCTAAATTGTACGTTATTTTATATAAACTTGTACTTCAATTATCTGAATCTACTATTTGACTTTCATGTTTTCTACTCATAAATTATCAAATTTGTACTGAAATTGCTAAGATTTTATACTTCAAGTGTTCAGAAATCGTTCTTCACTTAATCAAAAATTATACTTCATTTTATACATCAGTTTATTTAAATCTGCACTCTTGTCATTGAAGTTTTATACTTCAGGTATTCCCAAAATGTACTTCATTTTACCTAAACATGTACTCCATTCATTGAAGTTCTATACTTCAAGTGTTCGAAGTTGTACTTTATTTTATCTAAACTTGTACTTCAATTATCTGAATCTATTATTTAATTTAGAAACGACTACAAATGGATTATCAAAAAATTATACTGCAATAACTAAAGTTTTATACTTTAGGAGTTTCGAAATTGTACTTCAGATTATCTAAAATTGTACTTCGATTTTCTGAACTTATATTTCAGTTCTTACATAATTTCACCTAAATCTGTATATTCTTTTCATTAAAGTTCTATACTTCATGTATTCTGAAATTGTATTTCACTTTGTCTAATATTTACTTCAATTTTTTGAAGTCATACTTCATTTTATAAATCATTTTACCGAAACTTGTACTCCATTCATTAAAGTTCTATACTTCAAATGTCTGAAGTTGTACTTCATTTTATATGAACTTGTACTTTAATTATCTAAACCTATTATTTAATTTTTAAGCGTCTACTAATTTATTATCTAAAAATTATTCTGCAATAGCTAAGGTTTTATACTTCAATTGTTCTTAAATTGTACTTCACTTTATATAAAATTGAACTTAGATTTTTTGAAATTATACTTCAGTTTTTACATAATTGAACCTAAATCTGTATTCTTTTCAATGAAATTCTATACTTCAGGTCTTCTCAAATTGTACTTCACTTCTTTTACTTCTGTTTCTTAAAATTATACTTCATTTTATACATCATTTTATCCAAATATGTACTCTTTTAATTGAAATTATGTACTTCAAGTGTTCTCAAATTGTACTTCATTTTATTTTAGCTTGTATTTCAATTTTCTGAATCTCTTAATTAATTTTCAAGTGTTATACTAATGAACTATCCAAAAAAGTGTACTGCAATTGCTGCATTGTATACTTCTATTGTTTTGAAATTGTACTTCGTTTATTTGAAATTATTCCACAATGCTGAATTATTTTACATATTGTACTTCATTTGTCAACCTCAAGGGATGCAGTCGAGGAGGAAATTGGTTCGACCAATGCATCGCACAATGAATTGGCTTTAATTAGCAACTCAATTGATGCATGGAGGAATTGCATATATGGAGAGGATCAAACATTCAAGGATGCTGAGAAGTTCAGAATTATGCTTAAGAATTATGCAATGTCTACTTTGCGGTCGTTTAAATACAAGAAAAATGACAGCAAAAAAATCATAGCCGTTTGCAGTGATGAAAATTGCAAATGGAGAATCTATGCATCAAGGCATAAAGCTGATAAATTATTTGGCATTCGAAAATGCAATCTAGAGCACACATGTGGTGAGACTAATCTTCTGACAAGGGGACATCCTAAAGCCGATTCCGCTTGGGTTGCTAATGTAGTGAAGGATAAATTGAGATCAGAGCCATGTTATCGGCCCTCTACCATACTGAAAGATATTCACAGAAAATACGGTGTGGAACTTAGGTACCATAAAGCATGGATGGGTAAGGAATTAGCTATGCATGACATCCATGGAGCTGAGAAAGGATCTTATGATAAGTTGAGGTGGTACTGTGATGCTATGAATAGGACAAACCCTGGAAGTATTGCAGACTGTGAGATTGACCCAATCAGTCAAAAATTTCGTCGGCTATTTATATGTTTCAGTACCTGCCTTCTTGGTTTTCTCAGGGGATGCAGGCCATTGATATTCTTGGACGGCACCCATATTAAAAATAAATACAAAGGAGTCTTACTCAGCACTGTCAGTAGGGATGCTACTGATGACTTATTCACGATAGCATATGCAGTTGTTGACTCTGAAAATGATATTAATTGGGAGTGGTTCTACTTTAAGCTGAGAAGTATCTTAGATTCTGAATATCTGCCTGGCTTATCAAGGTTTACTTTCTTCTCCGATCGACATCTAGGTCTTCTTAAGGCCCTCCCCATGATATTTCTCGGTAGCCACTATGCATATTGCTTAAGACACTTAGTGGATAACTTTAAGAAACAAGTAAGTGTACTCTATCTTTGTTTGTGAGACAATTATGTGAAATAAACTCTACTTCATAATATTAAGTACATTACTGTTCTATTATTTTAAATTCAGGTATTAAGGAAGTACCCTCTACATAACAAGAAACATTGGTGTTCTGTTTTTATGAAAGTTGTGAAATAAACTCTACTTCATAACATTAAGTACATTGCTGTTCTATTATTTTAAATTCAGGTATTAAGGAAGTACCCTCTACATAACAAGAAACATTGGGGTTCTGTTTTTATGAAAGTTGCATATGTGCCTACAAGGCAGGAGTATACCCGACATATAAACAGCATATTGGAGTCAATGTCGCTTGCCAAAGACTTTATTATACAGTCTGACCCACCATGTTAGGCAAATTCCTTATTCAGTGGAGATCGATGGGGGGTAATAAACAATAATCAAGCAGAAAGTTGGAATAATTGGGTTAAACCAACTCGATTTATGCCAGTTGCAGCCATGGTTGATCACATACGCATGCAAATAATGGTTATGATGGATGATAGACGACAAGAATCTCATAAGATGGTTGGTCAATTATGTCCCAAGCAAGAGAAGAAGTTGGCAATCAATCATATGCATTCTCGTAAATTAAAAGTTGTCATGTCTAGCGATTGGAGCTTTGAGGTGATTGAGCAAGATAAATCGTATGCTGTAGATTTACAGAGCAGAGTTTGTTCGTGCGGAGCATGGCAGATTGATAAAATACCATGCAGACATGCTTGTGCTTGTATCGAGTCAAAGTCACTTTCACCGTATGACTTCACCGATCAATACTACCGAGTTGAGATGTATCAACAAGCATACCAGGCAGTTATAAACCCTATTCCTGTGTTTGATATGCAAATGTTACTTGTATATGATGATGACGTCATTCATGCACCTGATTGTCGATCTCAGCCTGGGCATAGAAGGATATAGAGGATTCCATCACAGATTGAGAAATGTGTAATTAAGTGTAAAAGGTGTGGTAGAACAGGGCATAATCGTCGAACTTGCAAAGAATCAATAAACTAGTTAACTTTTGTACCTCAATACGGGAAAATTATACTTGATTTCTTCGCATTTGCACCTCACTTGGGTAATGAAGCAGGTGATTTAGCGTGATATTAGCATTCTTGCATGTTGTCCGAGACATAGTTAACTTTTGTACCTCAATACGGGATAATTGTACTTGATTTCTTCGTATTTGCGCCTCACTTGGGCAATGAAGCAGGTGATTTAGCGTGAAATTAGCATTCTTGCATGTTGTCCGAGACATAGTTAACTTTTGTACCTCAATACGGGATAATTGTACTTGATTTCTTCACATTTGCACCTCACTTGGGCAATGAAGCAGGTGATTTAGCGTGAAATTAGCATTCTTGCATGTTGTCCGAGACATAGTTAACTTTTGTACCTCAATACTAGATAATTGTACTTGATTTCTTCGCATTTGCGCCTCACTTGGGCAATGAAGCAGGTGATTTAGCGTGAAATTAGCATTATTGCATGTTGTCCGAGACATAGTTAACTTTTGTACCTCAATATAGGATAATTGTACTTGATTTCTTCGCATTTGCGCCTCACTTGGACAACTTTGTACTTAATTAATATCTTGGTATTTTTACTAATATTTTTTAATTGAAATTTGTTCAAAGATTTGATTTTTAATTCTTGGTAATTAATAACCAAACTATTGAAGTATGTGTCCAATATTTATCATATGAATAAAATAATAATAAAATTTTTCAGTTGTTAATCACTAGTGTTCAACGGATGAATGTTATCAATCGCAGTAATGAAAGAATACTTATGCTTTCAAAGATGTAATGAAATGAGAATTTGACGATGCTATCCACCCTATCATCTGTACAAATTCATACTTCACCAGATCCGACAATCTCAAATTATTGTACTTGCCCATCATTACAATTATTGGAGAATAATTATTCAATTTGAATAAGTGTACTTCAAGAAAACAAATCTTATACTTGGATTGTCCGATTTTATACTTCATATCTCCGGAATTGTACTTCGTTTGTACTTCGTTCCCCTGATTTGTACTTTGTTTCCCGTGAATTGTACTCAAGATCCCCACATTGTTTCAATTGAATTTAAGTGTTCTTCAGCGACACACATTTTATACTTTCTTTGTTCCAGGTTTGTACCTCATTGCCCTCAAAATGCACTCAAATCTACAGCTCAATTTCAATTGAATTGAAATGTACTTCAATGAAGCACATTTTATACTCTGTTTATTTGAATTTGTACTTTGTTTCCCGTGAATTGTACTCAAGATCCCCGCCTTGTTTCAATTGAATTTAAGTATTCTTCAGCGACACACATTTTATACTTTCTTTGTTCAGGATTTGTACCTCATTACCCTCAAAATGCACTCAAATCTGCAGCCCAGTTTCAATTAAATTGAAGTGTACTTCAACAAAGCACATTTTATACTCTGTTTATCTGAATTTGTACTTTGTTTCCCATGAATTGTACTCAAGATCCCCGCATTGTTTCAATTGAATTTAAGTGTTCTTCAGCGACACACATTTTATACTTTCTTTGTTTCGGGTTTGTACCTCATTTCCCCTGAATTGTATTGAAATTCCCTGCCCAGTTTCAATTGAATTTAAGTTATAAATAATTAATGAAAAATTACACTTACATACAAAATAATATTATAAACAAATTATGCTTCAATTTACACATGTATTTACATACAAGTGATTCAAATCCTGGCATTTTCATGACTTAATATTGTATATGCCATTTTCGCACGATATTTATCAATTTTAATTGTTCTAGCATCCCTCCAGAACTCGGGGGTGTCTCTAGCAAAACATTTTGCCCAAAGGCATACATAGACACCACAATCCATTGTACCCACTTGCAGCCTGCCTTTTCTCGACTTTATCTGTTCATCCACACGACTCCCCAATGAAAGCTTCATGTACCGAGAATAGAATAAAGCTTACAAAAATATTGATCAGTTGTTGACTCCCTAATTTATGAAGAAATCATAGGGAAAGAAAGCAAACTTACAATGGCAATAGCTATCGATTTGTATCTGGCGGCCATTATTGAATTCATGTATAAGAAAGAACGAGTCGAGGTGTCGAGGACAACCAAGAACCAGTGCTGGCGCCGACAAATCAGTAGGATTATGTAACGACACTCGTTTAAAACATCCACCGTGAGCTCTTCCAAGTCTGTACAGGTGAAGTTGTTCAGTTTAAGCTTCAACTCCACAAATTCTTCATCCGTAATATCCTTGATGTTGCGTTCCTCTAGTTGGTCTAATATATCAACCTATGAAGTATAAAACAAATGGTTAGACTCATTTGTCACCGTGAACTAAATTAAGTTAGGAAACTGCCACATACCTGCGCTATTGAGGACGTAAACCACACCTTGTGGTGACACTTCTTCCCGAAAGATGGGCTATGTAATATCGACATGTAACAGTCCACTATGTCACCAGTAAGTTCTCCTCCAAATAAGAGCTCACAAAAGTTTTGTCCATCCAAAAACTGTCTTGCTCCTTCCTATACAGTCACCCTATACAATTGTTAATTGTTAGTTCAGATACCAATTTATCCAACAGAAAAATAATAAGCAAATTTTGTTACCTCAAATTATCTCTTCTGACAAAGTTGTCGATGACTTCTCGCTCTTCTACTGGAATAAGAGCAAGACCTCTATAATCAGTCCTTCCTTTATAGGGATCGGCCACTTCAGTCTTTGGGATGGTTGGTTCATCTGCCACCTCAAGTGGTTCATCTGCCACTTGTATTGGTTCATCTACCACCTAGGGTATAAAACACAGCACATAGGTACAAAGTATCAACTATTGAAGTAAAAAATATAAGCACATGAAGTACAGATATCACCAACATGGAGTACAAAAATTTAGCATATTAGGTATAAAGTGTCAACTATTGATGTAGAAAATATAAGCACATGAAGTACAGACATCACCAATATGGTGTACAAAACTCAAGCACATTAGGTATAAAGTGTCAACTATTGAAGTAGAAAAGATCAGCACTTGAAGTACAGATATCACCAACATGGTGTACAAAACTCAAGCACATTAGGTATAAAGTGTCAACTATTGAAGTAGAAAAGATCAGCACTTGAAGTACAAATATCACCAACATGGTGTACAAAACTCAAGCACATTAGGTATAAAGTGTCAACTATTGAGGTAGAAAAGATCAGAACTTGAAGTACAGATACCACCAACATGGAGTACGAAAATTAAGCACATTAGGTATAAAGTGTCAACTATTGAGGTAGAAAAGATCAGCACTTGAAGTACAGATATCACCAACATGGTGTACAAAACTCCAGCACATTAGGTATAAAGTGTAAAGCACAGAAGTACAGAAACACCAACATGGAGTACAAAACTTAAGCACATTAGGTATAAAGTGTAAAGCACAGAAGTACAAATATCACCAACATGGTGTACAAAACTCAAACACATTAGGTATAAAGTGTAAAGCACATAAGTACAAATATCACCAACATGGAGTACAAAACTCAAGCACAATAGGTATAAAGTGTCAACTATTTATTAAAAAAAATCAGCACATAAGTGCAAGTATCACCAACATGAAGTCTAAGACATCATCCATTAAGTGCAAATATCAACCAATCAAGTATAAGATATTATAACATTTATTACAAACAGACAGTTTATAAATGAAATGCAAGTAGCAAAAAAATAAAACATTAAGTAGTGTACAACACCTTCTTCTCTTCTTGTTCTTTGTTTTTTCGTGCACGAGGACGAGCACGATAGGTCTTTGTCACTTGTCTTCCTTTTTTGGCTGGTGTGGTGCTCGGAGGGCTGACAAAATCTGGAGATTTCTATTTTGGCTTAATGTCTCCTCGATTGCGCACATTTGTCACAATCGAGGACATGACATTTGCCACTTCAATCTCAGATTCCTAGAACTCAGTCGCTTGAATTGGTATATAATGTTCTATCTTCAAAGGTAAGGGGGAATCTAAATGATCATGACGTTGTTTGGTTCGACTTTCTTCATCCAACATGTCTTCAGAATCATCCCCTTCTTTCTGTGCATCATGTACCAAATCAAGTTCTCCCTCATGCACATACGCACCAACTTCCTCCTCAAGCTCCACCCCATCAGTCTCTTCATCAGTTAGATGCTCCTCCTCATCCTGCTCCTTCATTGCCATGTATTCAAATGAAGCAATTTTTTCTTTCAATGATTTAATTTCTTCACCTTTCGCTACAATAATTGCTTCATATATTGTATGATCACAGACATGGACTTCACTGATGGCAGTATTGGCAGCCTCTGATTTCTTGATCAAATCTGCTAATTCTAACTCCTTTGGGGCAGGGTTGAGGGCTACAACCTATTATAATGGAAATAATTATCAAATTCAAATTATTATACAAAAAAACAAATAATGAATTAGTACAATTATTACCATATCTGTTGTAACTTGCTTCAATTTATTCTCTGCCTGCTCCACATTTTGTGGGAGTTTGCTATCCTTCCACCGGTAAAAGCGTGGAAACTCAAACAAACTCACTGGTGAAGCTAGTGACGGGATGCGTTCATAAACCCATGCCTGTCATACATAAATCAAAAAATTATACTCACTTGAATATAAATATAATAAATGTCATTAGAAAAATGAAGCAAACACTTACCATCAAGCCGACTGTACACCCATCAATGTACTTCTTTCTTCTTTCTCTACCTACTCATAAATGGTTTTTCATATCTTGCACAAGAAAATTGTATGCAGCTATGCCCCATGCATACAGACCAACTCTAGAAAAATTGTCCAAGTATGGTAGGAGAAATCGTGGAGTCCAATAATTAGATGTTGGAAACAGAATACAATTAAAAACAAAAACTATGTACAACCTACAAAAATTATTCAAGTCCTCCACACTATCCTTATATACATACTCCTCAAGTTTTTTTGCTATTTCAGATCTAGTTATATTCTGCAGCTTTCCAGAAAAAAGGCGGTCAAAGGTTGAAGACTTCAACTTCAATGTTATATCAACAGATTGCCCCACGTGTGGCAACCTTAAAACCATTGAAAATTCAGCTGCAGAAAAAGGAACCTCAACCCCCTCCGCAAAATGAAATGAGAGCTTTTTTGGGTCAAACCTCCTAACTGTAGCTTCAAGCCGAATGAAGCTTGAACTTAACTTAGGCATATCCATGTATATATAGAAATGGGTCTTCTTCAATGCATCAAAATGTTTGGACCCCATCTTGGACTTCACAAGCTCCAACTTACTCTGAAAATATTGGGGGAAGCAATGAGAACAGACCTCATAATGTCTTGGCTTTGCTGCAATGAGAAAAAAAAAATAGTATATAAACAGATAATAAACTAACCTCTTTAGATAGAGTGTACTACACTTTCAGTTATTTTATACTTTATGCTTGAATTTTTTATATTACAGTTGCTTCTAAAATGTAATGCAGATACACAGATTATATACTAGAGTTCCATTTAATGTATACTGCATGCTTAAAGGTTTTATACTTCAGTTGCTTCTAAAATGTACTGCAAATACAAAGATTATATACTACATTTTCAGTTAATGTATAATGCAGGCTTGAATGTTTATGTACTAAGATGCTTCTAAAATGTACTGCATACACTTATGCCTAAAGTGTACTGCCAGTTTGAATGTTTTATACTATATTTTTTTATAAAATGTACTGCACCTACAGAGATTTTATACTACACTTTTACCTAAAGTGTACTCCAGATGCTTCTAAAATGTACTACAGCTATTCAGATTATATACTACATTTGGCATAATGTATACTGCAAGCTTGAATACTAAATACTACATACATTTGTTTCTAAAATGCACTACAGCAACACAGATTATATACTACACTTATGACTAAAGTGTACTGTCAGTTTGAATATTTTATACTACATTTGTTCCTGAAATGTACTGCACCTACAGAGATTTTATGCTACACTTTTGTCTAAAGTGTACTCCAAATGCCCTAAAATATACTGCAGCTATGCAGATTATATACTACATTTTCCCTAATGTGTACTGCAAGTTTGAATGCTTTATACTACACATATGCCTAAAGTGTACTGCCATTTTGAATATTTTATACTACATTTGCTTCTAAAATATACTGCACCTACAGAGATTTTATACTACACTTTTGCATAAAGTGTACTACATATGCTTCTAAAATGTACTGCAACTATTCAGATTATATACTACCTTTTGCCTAATGTATACTGCAAGTTTGAATATTTTATACTACATACATTTGTTTCTAAAATGTACTACAGCAACACAGATTATATACTACACTATGCCTAAAATGTACTGTCAGTTTGAATGTTTTATACTACATTTGTTTCTGAAATTACTGCACCTACAGAGATTTTATGCTACACTTTTGCCTAAAGTGTACTCCAAATGCCCTAAAATGTTCTGCAGCTATGCAGATTATATACTACATTTTCCCTAATGTGTACTGCAAGTTTGAATGCTTTATACTACACATATGCCTAAAGTGTACTGCCAGTTTGAATGTTTTATACTACATTTGCTTCTAAAATGTACTGCACCTACATAGATTTTATACTACACTTTTGCCTAAAGTGTACTCCAGATGCCCCTAAAATGTACTGCAGTTATACAGATTATATACTACCTTTTCCCTAATGTGTACTACAAGTTTGAATGCTTTATACTACACTATGCCTAAAGTGTACTGCCAGTTTGAATGTTTTATACTACATTTATTTCTATGTTACCCAGATTACATACTACACTTTTGCTTATGTGTATTGTATGCTTCAATGTTCTGTACTACAGATAACACACTACCACATTCAGATAGTTTTATAATATAATTTCACCATATAATTTCAGTTAAAAAGAAATATAAAGCCCTAAAAGGTGAAGTGCAACTTTCATGACCTTTAAGTACAAATCAGAACTTCCTATCTCACAATAGAAATCATATATATATCAAATGGGTTCAAGTGTTTAACGACTGAAAAATGAATAAAAACCCTAAACATGAGAAAATAGACAACAAATCAGTGTAACACTGAAAAATCACGGACATTTGAAGTTTCAAATGCAGAAAACATACCTTTGTTCCTTTTCGTCACTTTTTTTTGTACTTTGCTTCTTCTTGCCGCTGTTTTTCCTTCCATTGTCGCAGAAAAATGGCAGAAATTTTGTTGTTTTTTTTTTTTAACTTCTTCTTCTTCTTCTTCTCGCATCAGTGGCAGAGGAACGGTTTCGCACCCTTTTGTTTTGGCGCTTATAGAAGTCGATTTTAGGGGAAAAAATAAAAAAAGAAAGCGTTCTTCTTAAGAGAGAACGCATTTCCCAGGTATTTTTGTTGTTTTTTTCCAGCTGCAAGGGTATACAAGTCTTTCTAAAATATATGGGGAGTGATTCCTAACTTTTGTGAAAAGTGGGGAGTTTAATGTGTAAATATTTAAATGGGGACTGAACACTAAATTAAAAGTAGGTTGAGGGATTTTTTTCTAATTAACTCTTGTATTGACGGCGAGTCGTAGAAAAATAAAAACATGAAAAAGGGGGGGGGGGGCCTCCGTGCCACTATAGCCACGCGTATCCCCCCTTATAGATAATAGTAATATATATATATATAAAGAGTTAAGGTTTCGAAATAAATTATAAATTATTTCTATATTTATCATTTTTAAGACACCTTTTTAAGATAAATCCATTCAATATGTGCCATGATATTTTCACATCTTGCATCTAATTGCCCTGCTTGTGTGTGTGTGTGTGTTTTGGGGTTTCTCTTTTAATTGGAAGCCAGTTTTAATAAATTATAAAGGCCATATACTGGTAATTAATGAAATAATCGTAGTAAACACCAATAACACGTGACTACTAAATTTGAATATTTTCAATTTTTTTTTTTTGTTTAATAATTTTTCCAGTTGTCTTCAAGCACTCTCATAGTTGAAGTTGAATGGTTAATTAAAAACCATTATATCAGGCGAACCGCAAGAATTCAATCACGTTTTCTTTGGTGGGCTGCGACTTTGGTATTACTTTCGAGTTGTTTCCGGCTGGTAACTTTTTGGGACAACATGGACGTATCGTTATGACATCCACTTAGGCCCATTCACATATTATTATTGTTGGATTGATTTTATTCAATTATATACTAACGGTATAATTATTTATGTTATAATTTTTTTATTTATATATTTATCAAATTTATTTAAAAAGTGTGATAACAATCTCTGTGGATTGGATGATTTAGAATACAGCTGCTTTCTCTGCAGATTGATGAATAATATAGAGGCTATCTTGGAAGATTTAAGTCTAGTTTGGTTGGAATAATAAGGTAGGATACAGTATTTTTATTCAACTTTTGTTATTCGTTTTGTTGGAGAGACAATAAACGCTCAATTCCACATAAATACCAACATTCCATGTCTATATATACAACTTCCATAATAAATTAACATGTCACCTCCATGGGTTTAATCATCATGTCATTCAGATTATACAATAATAATAAAAAAATTACAAATTATCACATAATAAATAATTATAAGATAATTTAAAAAGCCAACTAAACTAGCCCTATATATAATCTAAAGAGTCACCGCGTGAAAGAAGGCTTAATTTATTTCACTAGTTCGACCTTTTCCTGGTAAGTGAGTGTGCACTTGCGTAATTGCGTTTTCGATCAACTTCATAATCCCAAAGGTTAATTTTAGTCGAAGGTGAAACGCCGAATGTAATGAGCAACTTTATTTGATACAATCTATTACATCATTTAAGTATTTTTATTATAAAAAATTTATGCAAACTAATATATGCATACATATTTGGTGATGTTATTGAAATTCTACAACTGTGATTTACAAATTATGTATTAAGAAAAAAAGGAGGGGAAAAATATTTTTAAGTAGGTTTAAAAAAATTATTTTTTTATTACTCTTATATTTTTGTATTCAAAACATATCAGACAAGTAATCAATCAATTGTGCTGGAGTTTTTCTTCTTCTTTTTTTTCATTTAATATATGGATACATGTTAGAGACACAGAGCCACAAAAAAAGTAATAATAATATCAATGATCAAAATTTGAATAATAATGTGAAAGCTATCACTAATACATAATATATATATATATAAATGCAATAATTTATATATTTTTGCCTCAATATATAATAGTTAATAATAAATAAGTACTAGTCTTTTAAATTATCATTTATACTATATAAAAAGAGAAGCCCCTTATACTCACAAATTGGTAGTTTTCTTACACTGCTGCATCAAATTTGTGATTTAAAATAAACCCTAAAGCTAGAAGTAATATTAGGGATGGCAATGGGTCCGAGTAAATCGGGGCCCCGCCCCGAATGGGGCGGGTTTGGGGTGAAAAAAATGGGGATGGGGCGGGTAGCGGGTCTTGGTGGACCCGCCCCAGTCCCATCCTATATTACATTATATAATATATATTTATATTGCATATTACATATTATATTATATATTGCATATATATTTATATTATACATTATATTACATATAACATATATATTATATATAAGTATAAGTATTTATTAGGTTATAATACTATATTAGAAAATTAGGGCTTTTTTTTTTTTTTTTAACTTGTTTCAATTTTATTCTTTCAAACCCGATACTCACTAGAGCAAAATCTGTATATTCAAGTGATTATGAAGAAAAGAAGGTAAAAAATATATACACAAAAATACAACAAAAAAAAAAAATTGGTTAGGCGGGTCTAACCCGCCGGGTCCGGGTCCAAAGGTAAGGCGGGGCAGGGAGGGGCTGGTCCAAAGAGGAGGCGGGGCGAGGCGGGTCCTGGGTTTCTCAATTTTTAGGCGGGGCGGGTCCCGGGTCCTGCAAAACCCGCCCCATACCCGCCCCGTTGCCATCTCTAAGTAATATGCATGCATGAGCCCTAAATTGTAATTTACCTAAAATAACCTTAAACTAATATACATAACTAACGAGTTGGTTCTCCTTGTTAACTGTGACTCATTTCCTCACTCATTCTTCTCTATAGTGAACAAAAAGTTGTATAAAAAAATATATGTATTACATTTAAAAATTATTCATTCATGTGGGACTGCATACAAAGGTTGCTAGTTATTAATAATTTATAACACATATATGATGACAATCTAGCAACAACAAAATAATAAAAATTTTGTTATCACTGCATATGCTACTAGTTGTTTTTAATTAAGTACAATTTTTATCATTATTAACTTGAGAAAATTATTATTTTAATGTAATAAAATTTTTAATCACTTAATATTTATATAGTTGATGACAAAATTCAATTTACATTACCACTTACTATATATTTTTCCATCAATTTAGTATCATTAATAATTAATTACTTTTTGTGTAGTCACATGACAAATATTTTTGTGGTCTCAAATTGGGGAGCTATGTATGGAGAAGGACATAGGTTCAATATTTCAAAGCAATTAATTCTTTTTTTAATTTACACACACATACGTACACTGACTTTACTACAGTTCTAACCCTAAAATTCACAAATATAAATACCCTAAATTTCGTTGGGCTCAATTGCACGAGCTTGTGATCCTAGTAGGGTGACACCAACCAAAGCAACCTCAGTTGCACCAATCCTAACCCTAGATGGGGGCGGGTTTGAAGCCGTATGGGGTACTCAGATCAGTTTGAGAATGATCCTCCTAGGGGTGTAAATGGATATTAAATGGATTGGATATACTATTTTTATATTCGTATCCGTTTAAATTTTTTATTATTCAGATATAGATACGGATACGGATTTGATGGATATTTAAAAATGAAATCCGAATTCGTATACATGAAATATTAGTCGAAACGGTCGAATTCGGATATATTTGTATTCTATTATAATTATTCAAATACATTCATATTTGAGTAAACTTATCCATATTCGAATTTATTTTTATTTTCATATTTGATGATAATTATTTAGACATCGATTTACAAATATCCAAATACGTTAATCTATGAACCTATAACAAATACATATTTTTAATTAATAAAAAGAACTGTACAATTTCATTAAAAAGAAAGCAATCAAATAAATAGCATAATTTTTAATTAATAATTGTCTTTATAATTAAATATTAGTACTAAATAATATTAATAACGTCATTTAACTATATTAATCATAAAGTCAACCAATAATAATTATGTTGATTAACTTTATTCTTCAATTGTTTCTCTATATTACAATAATTTTTTAAATTTATTGTTTTTTTCCTAATTCTTCAATTATAATTTATATATACATATATGGGTTATGAGATTTTATTGAAAAATATAAATAATATATTATTTAATAAATATATATATATTCGGAGGATATCAAACGGATTGGATACGCATTTACTATATCCATACCTATTTATAATTGAATATCTACTAGTCAAATACGGATAATATTCATTTTAAATGAATGCGGACAAATTTTGTATAAACAAATACGAATGCGGTAAACGAATTTTCGAATATCCATATTACAGCCCTAGATCCTCCTTTAAAAAGAAAAAGAGGGGGGATGATGAATCTAGCTAGCTCTAATTAATAAGATAGTATCATAATTAGGGATTAATAGATTTCATCTTTTGAGTGTGAAACAACTATTATTAGTGAAAAACTTGGATAATTGTTGTCCGTCTATAAAAATAAAAATATTTTGATTGAAAATTAGATATACTTAACATAAATATAGCAAGTTGGAATAAAAAATAGAATAGAATATCCAAAATACTATGCTTGTAATGATAACCAACTGCAAATTCTTATGTCGGTATTGCACTTAACTAATTCCTTATTTTGTTGGATGTAAAATTAAGTCTCCCTTTTTACTTGACTTCAATCAATTCCCAAGTCCCAACCCCACGACCCTTTCTCTTGAGAAAGCCAACTCCCTTAGGATGGAGACATGCAAAAAGAATTATAGAACCTAAAAAACAAAAACCTTTTCTCACGACTATAGCTATGAAATCTCTGCACTCCATATCATAGGAAATTTCGTTGGAAAACTTTAAAGATAATCCTTACCATTTGATGTTGACTTGACAAATCCAACTGGAAGCCGGTATCTTAGCAAGGTATGACGTCCGCCGGGAAAGGGCCTCAACTGTGGGCAACAAGGGCGTGTCCTTTTATGCTGCTAAGACACATGCTTCGGTTAGGATCAAAGTCAAGAGTAGAGAACTGAACTAAGCCAAAAAACTAAACCTAGAGAAGGAAAATAAAAATTTTCTGTTGCAGAGGATCCTATTAAAGGCAACTGCAGAGCATACTCAATTTTTAAAAGGTCAGAGAAGGTATTGGAATAGTAAAAGAAACTGGAAATGGTAAAGGAAACTGGAAATGGTTCTAAGAAATATTTTATTTCACTCCCAAAAACTTCTTACAAAAACTCGTTCCAAGATACGAACTAAGTAAAATTCATCCCTTTATATAGAGGGAGAATTGACACACGATAAACTTACAACAGCTGTGCTACAGTACATATCTGACACATCCGACAACAAGGACAATAATTTAAAAATACCTTTAGACAAAATAAAAGGCAAAGGACAATAATACAAACAAACGACAAAACCAACAAAGCAAAAACAACCGAAAGCTGTAAAGACGCCATCTTTTAATCAGTCAAAAAGCCAGCAGGAAATGGGCCAAACACCACGCTTGATGTGTTTTGTGGTGGAGTCTGACTCAACGGATAGTTAAGGTCAAAAGTGATCCCAGCTTTTTCCATCAATTGTGATTCCAGCTCATAAGGGTCCTGTGAATCCATCATGTCATCTTGATCAATTATTTTCTCTTTACCCTTATCTGATGAAGTAGGAATCGTTGGGGTGAATGTAGAGACAACTGGAAACGAGCATGGGACAGTAGCAGCAGCACCCTGGGAAGACTTATTATGGGAAAGTGAATTCCAATTTATTTTGAAATAAGTCTTCGAACATCCCCACATATGCTCTGGTGTAGTCCTATTATACTCTGAATAAAACTGCTCAAGGTATGCTCTGGCATCATTCTGCAATTGTATAGCATAATCAATAGGCATTTGTTCCCACGGAGCATCCTCTTCAAATCTGGACCATATTTGGGGTGGAACAATAGAATTATTCTCTGCCATTTTTCTCTGGAATTCTCTTATCTCACTTCCATGTTCAAAAAACTCCTTGTTGAGGAAATAGGGAAAAACACCATATTCTTGGACTGAGTAGAAATATGGTAAGTTATGGATGTGAGGAGAACTTTGTCTTGAAAGGATAAAAATAACAGAGACTCCTTGTTCAGCTCTTCCAACCTGTTTAATTTGAATTATTTTGAATAATTTCATCCAAATTGATAAAGGATAAAACCATTCAAGAAATGATCTGGCACACGGATTATCATCATAGTCATCAAACCATCCGCTGTGTAATTCTGCTATCCATCTGATAGATTGCTCAATTGGAAATTCCACAGCAATCTTCCATTGTTCTAGCATGAACCAAAGCATGCAAATTAATTCTTCGGAAAACATGAGGTGAAAAGGATTAGAGACGCTGAACAAGGTGAAGAATGGATAGTTTGGATGGAACCCTAAACCACCAAAAGTGTGAAGTCCAGTTTTTCTGACAGTAAGGGATTGGTATTTTAACATTAACTCCTTAGCTCTGGACTTAAGGGTTTTGGTTTTGATTAGGTCAAACAACTCTAAAGGAAGACTGTCAAGGGGGAAATCATAAAAGGTAGGGATTTTTGAGGGTGGTGCAGGAGAAAACATGCAAATGATGGGAATATGACTTCTGGGTATTTCAAAGAATTTAGGCCTGGAAAGAAGATCTGCAAGAACATTACTCTTCCCTTTGATATGGTTGACAGTAAAAGAATACTGAGAAAACCATTCCGCCCATCTGAGTAATTGCTTAGGAGGAATAGTATGGGGTTTGAAACTCAGCATTTTAGAGAAGGCAGTCATGTCCATTTCTACAAAGAAATGATGGCCGATAAGATGAAACTGGAATTTTTCAATGCCTTTCTTTACCGCCAAAATCTCCTTGTAAGTTGAGTGGTAGTGTTGTTCTGGTAGCTTGAAAGAACCACTCTTGAAACCACACACTTTTCTCTTTCCTTCTTTTTCTTCAATGAGAACAGCAGCCCAGAAAGTATCACTAGCATCTGTCTGAAGAATCCTTTTCCCATCTGAAGGAATCTGTAGTGGAGAAAGCTTTTGTATAACAGCTTTGATGGCTAGAACTGCTTTCCTTTGTGCATTAGACCATTGTGGAGGATTTTTCTTGAGCATATCCTGTAGTAGTCTGATGATTGATGCTAGTCTTGGAATGAAATCAGCAGCATAGTTAATAACTCCAAGAAACTGTTGAATCTGGTGCTTGGATTCCAAATTGTCAGGAAACTTGAGAAGCTCAGCGGCAATATGAGGATGCAATGAATATTGTCCATCCTTAATGAACATTCCCAAGAACTCTATTTCATTCTGTGCGATGGTCATCTTTTTCTCTAAGAGCATTATTCCATGTTGTCGAACTAAGTCCCCAAACTTATGCAGAAGGAATGAGTGCGTCTGCATATCTTCATAAAACAACAAAATATCATCAATGTAAACTAATGCATTTGGGAACAAAGGCTCAAAGATTTGAACCATAGCTTTCTGGAATAATGATGGAGCTGTATTTAAACCAAAAGGAATGACCGTCCACTGGAAATGAGCATTTGGGATACAGAATGCTGTCTTGTACCGATCTTCTGGATGGATGCTTATCTGCCAAAACCCTGATTTCAAATCAAACTTTGAAAATACATTGGCTTTGGTCAGGTTAGAAAATAGGCAATTCCAATTCTGCAAAGGGAACTTCTCATCAGCAAGAAAATAGTTGAGGGGTTTATAGTTGATCACCAGTCTCATTTTTCCCCTCGCCTGTTCAGATCTTTTATTTACATAGAATGCCTGACTAGCCCATGGAGAATTGGTAGCTTCAATAAGACCTTCATCATGTAGCTGAGCTAATTCTCTGGTTGCTAGTTCAAATTGGTCTGGGGGCATTCCTGGATGGCTGGTTTTAGTAGGATTTATATTTATATCTTTTTTAAAAGGAAGCTGTACAAAAAACTCTGGATTTTTCCAAAGGGGATTTGTGCATTTATGGAGGAAGTCAGAATGAGATTCTGCACAACAATCTCTTATTAAAAGGGTATGAATATTAGTAATGGACTCAGATTGAAAAGAAATATTGTAACGTGGTTTGATATAGGGAAGAAAATAAGACTTAAATCTAAGGCCTTCTGACTTAGGTATTACTTTATTCTCCCAAAGCTGTTTAATGATATCAAACCCAATCACAACATCTTGCTTAGGTAAAGAGGAACCAAGGAATTTATGGGTAATGGAAAGTTCTGGGAAGAATTGTAACTTAACAGGCTTGCTAATCAGGTCTATTGTTAGATTCTCACTGTTAGCAACCTGAAAGACTTCATGATATTTTTTCCAGAACGAGGCAGGTAAAACTCTTGGATTGAGGATAGATTTGGATGCCCCTCTATCAATCAAACCAACCAAAGTAATAGGGTTGTCATATTTCTGAGGAATAAGTTGTACCTGCACAAACGGTACTGCAAGAGCAAGACCAATGAACTGAATTCCGAAGATAGGAAGCTGGTCTTCATTGATTTCATCCTCAGAAGAAGAGCCTTCTTCAGAGACATCTTCCAAGGCAAACAAGATCTTTTCAGAGGGCTCGTCTTCCTCAGAAAAGAGTGACTCCAGATCCTCATTTTCAAGATCACACTAGGTCAGCTTGAACACCTGTTTGAGTATCTTATCCCTTTTCTTGTTAGGACAGTTCCTAGCCCAGTGACCTTGCTTATGGCAGATGTGGCACCTATCTCCTTTGTTCTTCGAGAACTTTCTCCTGAAATATCTCCGTCTCCTTCTGGGTCTCCATTGTTGGTGATGGTGCCGACGATGCTTTCTGAATTTCTTATGATGCTTGTGAGATTTTTCTGGACACTGGCATTTATCTGACTTGCACTTAATCTGAAGATCCTTTCTGTCACATTCCTTTGAGAATTTTCTCCCTGTCTCCTGGAATTCTTTGAAAAACTTCCAATTATTGCACAGTTTTTCCAGGGCCTTGAAAATGAATTGGTAGATTTCTCCGAGATAGACATTTTCAAGTGTTCGTCCTCTCAGCTCAATTAGTCTTAGGGCTTCACGACCAAGGGACTCAGGAATGGAATTAATGTAGGCTTGCTTCAGATTCGGATTGTCCATACCACCAAGAATATAGAACTTTTGAGACATCCGTTGGAAATGCTTCTCCAGGTCCTTTCTTTCAAAAGAACGGCATTTCATCTTGAAGAACTCCTCCCTTGCAACATCAATTTTTTTTTATGCTGCCCCAAAAACTCAACATAAATATAATTCATGAAGGTTTCAATGTTTGGTGCGTTTTTGGCTTGGATCTGTCTATATTCTCCAAGAGCATACCACTATTCTTTCAAAGTACCAGTCATTCTAGCAGTAAAAAATAACACCAGTAAGATTAGCACCTGGTTTTTGAAGTTCTGTCACACACCAAGACATCATTTCATGGATCTTGTCCTTCCACTGAGAAGGAGGGATATCATCAAAAGAAAACAGATGTCCTGAACTGCTAGAATAGGAATAGTCTGGAGGAGGATTCCTCTGTTGTCCTTGTTGACTGGTTTCTGGTTCATCTTCAACAACTGGCTCTTGTGGAGTGTTTGGAGGTCTTTCTTCTGGAGGTTGATTCATAAAAAGTAGCGGGATGTCTTTTGAGAGTTCCTCTGTGTCACTAATATCTTCTGTAACAAACACTGGCCATGGTCTGTTTGGCTTGTGTTCCTTACGATCAGCAACCTTCTTGAGATAATCAGTGAGTGGATTTGAAGTAGAGGAATCTTGCATCATGAACTGCGGTGGCTTTGAAACTGTCGGTTCAGCTGTGCTCAATGCTGTAGAGATTTGAGGATTGCTTTTCCTTTTGTATTCTTCTGGGGAAAAGAATGAAGATGAGTCTCCAGACATCTTTTTGAAGTTATCCAGCCCATGAAGTGGTTGTGAGACAACAAGATAGGAAGATACTGAGGGTTCTGGCCTGCTCCAAATAGAGTCTCTTTGGTACTGTTCTTCAAGAGACTTTAATTGGGTTTTGAGTGATCTGATCTCTTGCTCTTTATGGCCAAACAGTTGTGAGGTTTGGAGAAGTCTCATGATTTCATTGTGCACCATGTCAATCTTTTCCTTCAAGGATTGAATTATTGCTGCGATCTGGTTCTCCATCTTGGCTTCAATCCTCTCCTGGCTTTATACAATTTTCTGTAGCATATGATTTTGAACCACTGCATTCTCGGATTGCCAGTTGAGAGTTGCTTCAGCAGCAGTAACTTCCACCGTTGAACCGTCTGATCTACGGGCTGTAGGATTCCTAACCTTCCATGAGTGATTGTATTCTAGAGTTTGAATTTCCTTAGGAGGATAATTCAATTGTTGGAAGGAAGAGGAAGTAGGACCAAACATCATGATCTGATTGGGGATTAGATCTTCGTCCGAATAGTCATCTGAGGGCATGAAAGGAATACAGTCATCATCATCTTTGTAGTATTCCTCATCATCACTGTCTTCATATCCCTCTTGAACTCCCCATCCAGTATATGTTGTTGGCCATTGTGTTGGAGGCGGTGGAATGTATTTGACCAGGTAGTCAACAAGGACAACAGAGGAATCCTCCTCCAGACTATTCCTATTCTAGCAGTTCAGGACATCTGTTTTCTTTTGATGATATCCCTCCTTCTCAGTGGAAGGACAGGATCCATGAAATGATGTCTTGGTGTGTGAAAGAACTTCAAAAACCAGGTGCTAATCTTACTGGTGTTATTAATGGTTTTAGTACTAGAATGACTGGTACTTTGAAAGAATGGTGGTATGCTCTTGGAGAATATAGACAGATCCAAGCCAGAAACGCACCAAACATTGAAACCTTCATGAATTATATTTATGTTGAGTTTCTGGGGCAGCATCAAAACAATATTGATGTTGCAAGGGAGGAGATCTTCAAGATGAAATGTTGTTCTTTTGAAAGAAAGGACCTGGAGAAGCATTTCCAACGGATGTCTCAAAAGTTCTATATTCTTGGTGGTATGGACAATCCGAATCTGAAGCAAGCCTACATTAATTCCATTCCTGAGTCCCTTGGTCGTGAAGCCCTAAGACTAATTGAGCTGAGAGGACGAACACTTGAAAATGTCTCTCTCGGAGAAATCTACCAATTCGTCTTCAAGGCCCTGGAAAAACTGTGCAATAATAGGAAGTTTTTCAAAGAATTCCAGGAGACAGGGAGAAAATTCTCAAAGGAATGTGATAGAAAGGATCTTCAGATTAAGTGCAAGTCAGATAAATGCCAGTGTCCAGAAAAATCTCACTAGCATCATAAGAAATTCAGAAAGCATTGCCAGCACCATCACCAACAATGGAGACCCAGAAGGAGACGGAGATATTTCAGGAGAAAGTTCTCGAAGAACAAAGGAGACAGGTGCCACATCTGCCATAAGCAAGGTCACTGGGCTAGGAACTGTCCTAACAAGAAAAGGGACAAGATACTCAAACAGGTGTTCAAGCTGACCCAATGTGATCTTGAAAATGAGGATTTGGAGTCACTCTTTTCTGAGGAAGACGAGCCCTCTGAAAAGACGTTGTTTGCCCTGGAAGATGTCTCTGAAGAAGACTCTTCTTCTGAGGATGAAATCAATGAAGACCAGCTTCCTATCTTCGGAATTCAGTTCATTGGTCTTGCTCTTGCAGTACCGTTTGTGCAGGTACAACTTATTCCTCAGAAATATGACAACCCTATTACTTTGGTTGGTTTGATTGATACAGGGGCATCCAAATCTATCCTCAATCCAAGAGTTTTACCTACCTCGTTCTGGAAAAAATATCATGAAGTCTTTCAGGTTGCTAATAGTGAGAATCTAACAATAGACCTGATTAGCAAGCCTGTTATTCTTCCCAGAACTTTCCATTACCCATAAACTCCTTGGTTCCTCTTTACCTAAGCAAGATGTTGTGATTGGGTTTGATATCATTAAACAGCTTTGGGAGAAGAAAGTAATACCTAAGTCAGAAGGCCTTAGATTTAAGTCTTATTTCCTTCCCTATATCAAACCACGTTACAATATTTCTTTTCAATCCGAGTCCATTACTGATATTCATACCCTTTTAATAAGAGATTGTTGTGCAGAATCTCATTCTGACTTCCTCCATAAATGCACAAATCCCCTTTGGAAAAATCCAGAGTTTTTTGTACAGCTTCCTTTTAAAAAATATATAAATATAAATCCTACTAAAGCCAGCCATCCAGGAATGCCTCCAGACCAACTTGAACTAGCAACCAGAGAATTAGCTCAGCTACGTGATGAAGGTCTTATTGAAGCTACCAATTCTCCATGGGCTAGTCAGGCATTCTATGTAAATAAAAGATCTGAACAGGCGAGGGGAAAAATGAGACTGGTGATCAACTATAAACCCCTCAACTATTTTCTTGCTGATGAGAAGTTCCCTTTGCAAAATCGGAATTGCCTATTTTCTAACCTGACCAAAGCCAATGTATTTTCAAAGTTCGATTTGAAATCAGGGTTTTGGCAGATAGGCATCCATCCAGAAGATCGGTACAAGACAGTATTCTGTATCCCAAATGCTCATTTCCAGTGGACGGTCATTCCTTTTGGTTTAAAGACAGCTCCATCATTATTCCAGAAAGCTATGGTTCAAATCTTTGAGCCTTTGTTCCCAAATGCATTAGTTTACATTGATGATATTTTGTTGTTTTCTGAAGATATGCAGACTCACTCATTCCTTCTGCATAAGTTTGGGGACTTAGTTCGACAACATGGAATAATGCTCTCAGAGAAAAAGATGACCATCGCACAGAATGAAATAGAGTTCTTGGGAATGTTCATTAAGGATGGACAATATTCATTGTAGCCTCATATTGCCACTGAGCTTCTCAAGTTTCCTGACAATTTGGAATCCAAGCAGCAGATTCAACAGTTTCTTGGAGTTATTAACTATGCTGTTGATTTCATTCCAAGACTAGCATCAATCATCAGACTACTATAGGATATGCTCAAGAAAAATCCTCCACAATGGTCTAATGCACAGAGGAAAGCAGTTCTAGCCATCAAAGCTGTTATACAAAAGCTTTCTCCACTACAGATTCCTTCAGATGGGAAAAGGATTCTTCAGACAGATGCTAGTGATACTTTCTGGGCTGCTGTTCTCATTGAAGAAAAGGAAGGAAAGAGAAAAGTGTGTGGTTTCAAGAGTGATTCTTTCAAGCTAGCAGAACAACACTACCACTCAACTTACAAGGAGATTTTGGCAGTAAAGAAAGGCATTGAAAAATTCCAGTTTCATCTTATCGGCCATCATTTCTTTGTAGAAATGGACATGACTGCCTTCTCTAAAATGCTGAGTTTCAAACCCCATACTATTCCTCCTAAGCAATTACTCAGATGGGCGGAATGGTTTTCTCAGTATTCTTTTATTGTCAACCATATCAAAGGGAAGAGTAATGTTCTTGCAGATCTTCTTTCCAGGCCTAAATTCTTTGAAATACCCAGAAGTCATATTCCCATCATTTGCATGTTTTCTCCTGCACCACCCTCAAAAATCCCTACATTTTATGATTTTCCCCTTGACAGTCTTCCTCTAGAGTTGTTTGACCTAATCAAAACCAAAACCCTTAAGTCCAGAGCTAAGGAGTTAATGTTAAAATACCAATCCCTTACTGTCAGAAAAACTGGACTTCACACTTTTGGTGGTTTAGGGTTCCATCCAGACTATCCATTCTTAACCTTGTTCAGCGTCTCTTATCCTTTTCACCTCATGTTTTCCAAAGAATTAATTTTCATGCTTTGGTACATGCTAGAACAATGGAAGATTGCTGTGGAATTTTCAATTGAGCAATCTATCAGATGGATAGCAGAATTACACAGCGGATGGTTTGATGATTATGATGATAATCCCTGTGCCAGATCATTTCTTGAATGGTTTTATCCTTTATCAATTTGGATGAAATTATTCAAAATAATTCAAATTAAACAGGTTGGAAGAGCTGAACCAGGAGTCTCTGTTATTTTTATCATTTCAAGACAAAGTTCTCCTCACATCCATAACTTACCATATTTCTACTCAGTCCAAGAATATGGTGTTTTTCCCTATTTCCTCAACAAGGAGTTTTTTGAACATGGAAGTGAGATAAGAGAATTCCAGAGAAAAATGGCAGAGAATAATTCTATTGTTCCACCCCAAATATGGCCCAGATTTGAAGAGGATGCTCCGTGGGAACAAATGCCTATTGATTATGCTATACAATTGTAGAATGATGCCAAAGCTTACTTTGAGCAGTTTTATTCAGAGTATAATAGGACTACACCAGAGCATATGTGGGGATGTTCGAAGACTTATTTCAAAATAAATTGGAATTCACTTTCTCATAATAAGTCTTCCCAGGGTGCTGCTGCTACTGTCCCATGCTCGTTTCCAGTTGTCTCTACATTCACCCCAACGATTCCTACTTCATCAGATAAGGGTAAAGAGAAAATAATTGATCAAGATGACATGATGGATTCACAGGACCCTTATGAGCTGGAATCACAATGGATGGAAAAAGCTGGGATCACTTTTGACCTTAACAATCCGTTGAGTCAGACTCCACCACAAAACACATCAAGCGTGGTGTTTGGCCCATTTCCTGCTGGCTTTTTGACTGATTAAAAGCTGGCGTCTTTACAGCTTTCGGTTGTTTTTGCTTTGTTGGTTTTGTCGTTTGTTTGTATTATTGTCCTTTGCCTTTTATTTTGTCTAAAGGTATTTTTAAATTATTGTCCTTGTTGTCGGATGTGTCAGATATGTACTGTAGCACAGCTGTTGTAAGTTTGTCGTGTGTCAATTCTCCCTCTATATAAAGGGATGAATTTTACTTAGTTCGTATCTTGGAACGAGTTTTTGTAAGAAGTTTTTGGGAGTGAAATAAAATATTTCTTAAAACCATTTCCAGTTTCCTTTACCATTTTCAGTTTCTTTTACTATTCCAATACCTTCTCTGACCTTTTAAAAATTGAGTATGCTCTGCAGTTGCCTTTAATAGGATCCTCTGCAACAGAAAGATTTTTATTTTCCTTCTCTAAGTTTAGTTTTCTGGCTTAGTTCAGTTCTCTACTCTTGACTTTGATCCTAACCGAAGCATGTGTCTTAGCATAAAAGGACACGCCCTTGTTGCCCACAGTTGAGGCCCTTTCCCGGCGGACGTCATACCTTGCTAAGATACCGGCTTCCAGATCCGCATAGATATCGTTGTCCATAAACATAATCATATAAATATGAATACATGTATATATATAAATTGACATTATCAAATATTATAACTTCAATTAATGCACCTGGCGATGAGCAAAAAACCTAGACTTTAAGGTTCTAATAGGTGAGATTTATTGTGGAATACCACTATAAAAAAATACAACATTAGTGAGAAAAATAAGTGACCATATAAAAGTTATCATTTATGATAATTAAGTAATAATTATTTTTATTCTATCACTAATAATATTTAGGTTATAGTAATTTTTATTTTGTCATAATGTGACTTAATAGGAACAAAAGCCAATATTTTAAATTGTCACCATTGACAATTAATGATACTCATATTAAATTAATGAAAGTCATCACCATATAATTTACGATAAGCTTCTTAGTGTCACTAGGTTGTCACTATAAATGTGTTTTTAATTGCCAATAGCGACAATTTAAACACTATATATTCTTATCACTATTTTGTTGTAAAAATTATTAGGGTAACAAAATAAATTTTTTTGTCATTTAATATCGATAACTAGTGAAAATTTTTATATTATTATTTTGTCACTATTTTTTTTCTTATACTGTGTTTTTGAATTCTACTTATATATAGCAGGCATAATTTCACTTTTCATCATATAACTTTGCCTAACTTGCATTTTTGCCCTATATCTTCAAAATTTACAATTTAGTCCTATAAGTAACCAAAAATTGACCGTTTTAGTTCTTTTTTTGCCAGAGCCGGCGAACGTCACCAAAAAAGCTAACGTGACTCACCGAGCATGTGGCAGCTTAGAGTTTTTGCTTAGTTGGCAAGCCTAGTAGGCATTTTTTGTCTTTTTCTTGCTTAGTTGGCAACAAACATGTCTTTTTCTTTTCTTTTTTTTTTTGTAATTTCAAATATATTATACACACACACACACACACACACATATATATATATATGTACACATCTATTTATATATATTTATATATTACATATCATTATTTTTCCTCCAAAACTAAAAAAATGAATTTTCCAAAATACCCTCTACTATCCTTCATTATCCCCAAAACTTCCCAATTTTCTAATATAAACATACATATATATATTATATATCATATATTATTATTATTATTATTATTATTATTATTATTATTATTCTAACAATAAAAAAAATCACTCAAATCCATGTTTACCCTAAAAATTCAACAAAAAAGCATTGATTTGACTGCTATAATAAAAAAAATCTCCCCCCGAAACATAAACAAACATACCAAAATTCTCCAAAATCAATTTTTAACCATTCCCCAAAACATAACCAAAAATCAACCACATTACCCAACACAACTTTCACATTCTCAAATAATTCATTCTTCCAAAATACGTAGTTAAAATAATTTAATTAATTTTATATACAAATTTAAATTAAAAAAAAAAGGAGAAGAAGAAGAGAAAACCCACCCACCCAGCCACCCATCATGGCCGACAGCAAACCTGCCCAGATCTAGGCAGGTGGTCTATGGCCATGGTATGGCAGGCCTAGGGCTGTCAATGGATTGGAATTCGATCCGAATTTTAGAATTTTTATTCGATTAAAATATTCGATGGATCAAATCCGATTATAAATATTCAAAATTTGAAATAAGTGGATCGGATATGAAATTAAGCTATTTGATCCGTTAAAGATCCGAATCCAAACCTTAATATTTTGTATTAAATTAATACTCTTATATATAATATTGATAAAGATTTTAAAATAAAATCTATGTATTGTATTGACCTAATATCTATATTAACATCTATATTATACTATTAATACTGAGTTTTTAACCTAAAAATAAGAGGGATATTGATAAAATATCAAATGTTATAACATATATTAGTTCATCTCTATACAATAATATAATGTGAAAATGAGTTTAGTATTAAAATATTTAACCTTTGAACTAATATATAATAAAAAGTTGTTAAAAATTCAACTATGACATATATTTACTTTATAAAAATAATATTTTTATAAAATTTAAAAGGGGAAAAAAAAGAATAAATAAATAAATCGGGCCGGATTTTTTAGTCGGATTTCGGATATCCATCGAATTCGAATATGGTACTGATTAACAAAGATCCTATAGGATTTCGGGTCGGATTTGGACATTAATTTTGTTAATCGGATTCGGATATGACAGATCCGATCCAAATCCAACCCGTTGACAGCTCTGGGCAGGCTTGTCCAGGTGGGGTTGGCCGCTGGCTCATGGCTACCATGGCCGACGGCCCATGGACAGGTTGGCAACTTTTTTGGGGGAGTTGGGAGGCAAGTGGTAATGTATGTATATATGTATATATAAATGTATTTGTCTATATTTAGATAAATAAATATATATATATGTAATGTATCTATATATGTACATATGTATAGGTGGTGATGTATGTATATATATATAAATGTCTATTTACATAAATTTGTTTATTATGCTTCAAACATACAATGTTGTAGATTTATTACAGCTATAATAATTTGTAATTATAATTATAAAATTAATTTTTTAGCAATTTTTCATAGCAAAAGGTTAATTTTTGGGTAGTGTGTCTTATGTGCACGTGTTAGAATTGATATCTTGCTTCATGGTTGCATTAAACTGGTTTGACATGTAAAGGGTCTTGTCTTACTCTGAACAAAATGAAATTTAACCTAGTTAGCCACGGACATGTAGCCACTTTTATACTTATAATGGATCGACTTCCTTCTTGCTTTTTGGTGATGATTACTAAACTTTATACCCTTAAAAGAGTCAAATTGAATAGCTTAAAGCAGTTTATAAGATATTATCATTTCTTATTCATTGAGACGCTTTTTCAAAAAACAGAACCAATTATAATATATATGATGTTGAGATGTTACATTACAAAATTAGATCTTTTATATCAAGACAAATTTGTACATTACAACGAATTTATAATTAAACATTATAACTAAATTTCTACTAAATTTTCCTCTTTTGTTGAAACCAAATTTAGCTGGAGAGTATTATCTTGCAAACGCCGAGCAGCGTGGTTGTTCTTTGTTCCCCGGCAAGAAAGGGAATCCTGCGGAGGAAGGCCTAATCGGCTCACACCTCATGGTTACTGGAAAGCAACAGGCTCTCTTAGCCACGTTTACTCTTCTCAAAATCGTGTGATTGTGATTGGTGGGAAGAGAACCATGGTTTTCTACGCAGGACGAGCTCCCAATGGCAGAAAGACCTTATGGAAGATGAACGAGCATAAGGCGGCCATTCAAACTGATCATGGAGCTTCTTCCTCATCATCAACTGCTGCAACTCCACAGGTCATCATCAAGTTCAATTCTTGCCAGAAATTAAACCTCTAATTTTTAGTGATGAGTTCCTTATAATATCTTTTTTGGGAAGGATGCTGAAAAATGGCTAAGTGGCCTAAACCCTAAAGCTATCGCCATGGAAGTCTATAAAACAATAATTATCTACAACTTGAACCCTCCTGGTTATAATTTTCCTTGTTTACCTAAATTTTTCCACCTCTTCTTTTTCAGTTAAGGGAGGAACTCAGCTTATACCGAATCTACAAACGATCAAAATGCTTGAGAGCATTCGACAGACGACCACCATGCGAGGCGGTGCGGCCAGGCGATCAAGTGGCGGCGCACCACCATCACCATAATATTGAGGCAGCAGCCACATTAATGTTTAACAACCAGCAGCATAATCCAGTAGTGCCGGATATAATTGATTACTCGTTGGACGGTTTATCCCAGTCTGTGGAGATCAGTGGAAACACGACCCCGTATATGGCCGGCGCAAACCACGATGACCCCTGCTGGGAATGGGAACGATTATACCATGGTTTCCTTGATATTTGAACTAATGATTAGGATCTGCCGCTGGATCAAGAGATTCACCGCCAAAAATGGAAATTAAAACTGCTTTTTGGATTGATCAGTTAATAATAAAGGACGCTGCTGATTAAGTAGCTAACAATTTGTTGATCAAGTGAATCCATGCATGCATCCATGATCCAGCAGATGGAAATTATGGGATTTAGGAGGGTCGATAATTTAGTTTGGAATCTCTAGTACATAGTTTTTTTCCTTTTTGTGTGTGTGAAGAAATTGATGTGTTTGATTTTTACCATGTTTTCTTGTTAATGGGAGACTGGTGAGGTGTTTGATGCTTTAGGAAATAAAGTATTTGTTGAGGAGTTTGATTTTGAATAACTCACATACTATTATTGATAGGATTTGGTTTTAATTTGAGTGTTGTGTGGAAATAAAATCTTAAACTGATGGGCAAATTAAATATTGTCATATATGAAATAAGGCATGTGAGATAATTCAAACCATATTGCTTAAATAAATAAGCAAATAATGATACTTTGGTAATCCAAATTATATTTTGTAAGTAAGAAAATAAATACAATCAAATAATAGAGGGTCAATCAAATCATTTTACTTCATCATCAAATAATTATGAGAAGGGTGCCTTAGCCTCCTACTAACATGGGTGATCTCCAAGAAGCTAATAGCAACACAATTCTCACGTCAAAAATAAAAGGCGTCGAAAAGGAGATTCTTCAATTTTTTCGATCAAATTAATCAATTAATAAGATTCATGGTGTTCAACATGTACCATAAGGCATACATCAATACATTCCAAGCATACCATCAAAGTAGGAGAGATGTTGGAGGAAATTCTATAATTCTCTCAATTAAATTAAGAAAATTCACGGCATTCAAAATGTTCATGGCGAAGCTATATATCGAATGAGGGATGTCAGAGGTTCAAAATTGAGGATATTATTATAAAAAGACTTGAAACTGTTAACTTTTTTACCATCAAAATGTCATGCATGCATAATCTGAATTTGTTGCAACGTTCCGCCATAAACGAATTTCATTATTCTTTAATAGCGGCGTTGACGAGTTGCTGCCAGGGGAGGCCAGACCAGCTTTCGGGGGAAAAAATAAAAGCGTTGTCCTACCTCGTTGTCTAATTAGTTCAACAAGTCTTCCCGTTTTAAGGAAGAAATTTGGCGTTGTCTTTTATCTTTTCGTTAATGTATTAAACGTGGTCACAGTTTTGTTTCTTCAATCTTTGCTTTCATTCTTTATATGATTCTATTAATGAGTGAGGAAGGAAGTAGGAGAAAGGGGGGGGGGGGGGGGGGTGGAATCAAATGAGAAATTCATGTAGATCAGAATTTGGAGGAAAAGAAAATCCTTTTTTTCTTTTTAATTTTATAATAATGGTCAATTTCATATCTGCACCCTTTAGAAAAATATTAAAGTTGAAAAGGGGGGAAAGTATTACTTTTTATTCATTACTTTTGACTATGTGAGTTAATAATAGAGGCAAGACCACCTTCTGATCAAATTTTACTGTAACCAACTTTACAGATCCAACTCAATCTTTTACATTAATGTATTTCTTTATCAAGTCATCAGAAAGACTGCTAAGTCCTTAGTCTTTTCAAAACGAGAGAAGTGAAGGGGGCTTCAATTAGCATAATTAATAGCAAATTAAAAAGCATCCAGCTAGTCATATATATTATAATATGTTGTTTCTGTTTTTTGTTTTCTTACATAAGTTGGGTGTTCATTCGATACAAACAGAACTAAAAATTTGGTAAGCCAAATTTGTGTACCAAACCAAATTGTTTGATTCGGTTCGGTAAAAACTGGATTTTTTTTTGGTTCAGTTCGGTCAAAAATCGATATACAAAATTTTCTAACTTTTAAGCGGAAAAAAAAAGGACCTTATGAGATAGTTTAATACCACAATCAAATTTGTAATTCGTTACTAAATAATAGTTATAACACAACAAAATAACAAATTCATACTTATATTTCAAATGTAAAAGCGAAAAAACCAATACAATCTCTAATTGGCGATTGGTGAAGATTGAAGAACAGAGAAAAGATGTAGAAGCCCTTGATTTGGGGAAAATCACTAATTAGGGAGAAGAAGCCCTTGGCCTTGAGTGATGAATTTTGACTTTGAAAGAAGCACGTGTGTTAAGTGTGTTGTAGACTATTAGGTTTGTATATTTGGTTAAGTAAATAAAATTAATAAAGTATTAGTAATCTTGTCACACTCGATGCGTGTGCTAATATTTTTATGGTGTGAAGTAAATAAAATATTCATTTTTTTAATTATACTATAATTTTTTTATTATTCAATGTAGTTACTTGAACTTTTAGGATCAATCAAAATAAAAAGTTAAGATAGAGTAAAATAATTGAAGAAAAAAAGAAAGAAAATAAATAATTGGAAAGGAAAAAAAGTTATAAAGAGAAAGGAGAAAAGAAAAACTACATTATCATTATTTTATATTATTTTTGTCAATTTATTTAAAAACATACTACTAAGATGTTGGTTCTTTATATATAGTACAGATAAGTTATATATATATTTTTTTAAAAAAATCAATAATTTAGTTTGGTTCAGAAAACCGGCACAAAAAATTGAAATCGAACTGAATACCGGATTTTTTTTTTAAAAAATTAATTGAATACTAAACCGAATTTTTTGGTTCTATATTTAGTTCCGATTTGATTTGATCGGTTTACCGAACTATGAACACCCCTATACATAACTACTCTTCTGTTACCCCCGCCCCCCTTAAAATAATAAATTAGGCATCTTCAACTAATATCTATGCTATTAAAGAACTTTTCATTTGAAGTAAAAAAAAATTCTTTACAACTATATAACTAACTTCTTAAATCAAGGAAATAATAAGTTGAAACAAAGAAAAATATCCTTGCACTTTGTATGGAATGACTTAAGTTTCACATTTTTATATAGCTTTTGCCTTTATAAAATCTTGCATAGTTTTCAGTTTAGATAAGGAAATGTTCCTCGTTTTATTTAGGGTCCGTTTGGATTTATATTCATTTCTACTTTCAATTTATAATATTTTTAAAAATTAAAAAAATAGCTATAGGTTGAAATCTGAAAATAAAAAAGTATCTCATGTTCTGTTTGAAAATAATGATTAAAGTATGTATAAAAATGAAAAGTTAAATGATTTATATTTTTTTTCTATTCTTGAAAGATATATTTTTTCAAAGCGTATGCATATTTTAATTATTTAAAAATAATAATGAATACTTTATGTCAAATAAAAAATATGTTAATATGATAACATGATTATAAGTAGGTTTAGGGGAAAAAATAAAAATGAAAATAAATGATATTTTAAGTGAAAATGTGTAAAAATTTGCAGTTTTTAATTTTTAAATAGTAATAAATTAAAAAAAAAAAGGTGTTTGAAAATTTATTAGTGAGACAAATTATGCATTTGTTCGCTAATAATTATTTGTATTGAACAATTAGCTCTTTGATCATCATTTTACCTAAAATTAGAATTCAATATCTCCAAACAATGAAACGACACTTATTCCATATTTTAAGTAGTTGCATAGACTTTTCCATCCGACAATAATTACAACATGACTAATGTTTCGTATTTGCGATTTTCCCAGACGACCGATTTCCAACTAAAATTATGTTCCGCTATTTAAGTGCAAGTTGGAGCCAATGGACTTTTGCTTGACCTCAGATTTTTTTTTCTTCCAATATTTCTCCTTCAGACAAAATAGAAAAAAGAAAAGAAAAGAAAAGGCAAAAAAAATAATTATTATAAAGTAGGAAAAAAATCTTAAGTTCCATTTAACTGAATTCAAAATAGTTATAAATAAATGGAATTCGATTAGCTCGATTACAAATTAAATATTTTTTCTAAAGCATGAAATTTGAAGTAAAAAAACCACAACTCATGTACAAGATATACTATTCTTACAATAAAATGGCCCAAAATGCCTGCTATGCTGTCCATGTAAAATTAGAAGTTTACTTCACCTTTGGAATGAAAAATATTTGTAGCTAAACTTCATGATCTACATATGCCTTCTCATTTTTCACTCAATAAGATTTTCTTGTTTGTTGATATTTTTTCATCTTTCTAAACTCAATTTTGTCAATATTGTTGAATTCTAGTGATGGAGCAGTAAAAGGATGTTTTGGTGAGTTTATAAACTTTTTGAAATATTTTATAAGATGTTTGAGAGCTCAGAAGATGACAAGAAGTGTTTTGTAATTTTTTTTAAAATAGAGCTTACAATCTCCTTAAATAAGATGTTAAGAGCTTATAAATTCTTTTTAAAAAAGTAAAGAGTTCCTAACTGATTTTTAAGATCTTAACAAGCTCTCTTAATTTTAATCATATTAATTACAAAATTGCTATCACTAACATCTTATAAGCCCAAAATCTTATTTTATTCAAATAATTTAAGAACTTATTTTTTTAAAAAAGATGTGGTATCTTATAAGTTCTAAAAATATCTTATAAGATGTAAGAACTTATAAGACATTTTAAATAAGTTTAGCCAAACACCCTCTAACTCAAGTCATCGGATACCCGACCCTCTCTATGAGATTTTTCTTTATGTACTTAGCTGTTACCCCCCTTCACCATTCCCTTGTTGCTTGCATTTTCATTCCTTATTGGGCCCAAAGGAACAGTTTATCTAATGATGTCTTCCAACAGAATAATATCTCAATAAAATTGGATTTTATATATTTTACTTATGAATTTAGTCATCATCATTATTGTCATTTACAGAAACATGAGTCATATGTCTCTTCTCAAATTTTTTAATTGCGGGGTGTGATGATATTTTCCCTTATTCTACATATAAATAGTTAATGTTTTGAAATAATTTATAAATTATTTTTCATATTTTTCATTTTTAAGACACTTTTTAAGATAAATTCATTAAATATGAGCCATGATATTTTCACATCTTGCGTAATTGCCCTGCTTGTGTGCGTGCACGCGTGTGTGTGTGTGTGTATATTTGAATATTTTCATTTTTTTTTGTTTAATAATTTTTTCAATTGTTTTCAAGCATTCTCAAAGTTGAAGTTGAATGATTAATTAAAAACCATTATATCAGGCGAACCGCAAGAATTCAATCACGTTTTCTTTGGTGGGCTGCGACTTTGGTATTACTTTCGAGTTTGTCTTCGGCTGGTAACTTTTTGTGACAACATGGACGTATCGCTATGACATCAACTTAGGCCCATTCACATATTATTATTATTAGTGGATTGATTTTTTTTGTTTCAATTATATACTAACGGTATAATTATTTATTTTATAATTTTTTATTTATATATTTATCAAATTTATTTAAAAAGTGTGAGACGATCTCATTCAACCAATTAATTAATCAATGAAATTATTAATTTAATTTGTAATTGGCCAAACACTTATTAGTTAAATTGTAATTTAGCCAATTAATTCACATACTACTATTATTATTGGATTGATTTTTATCAATTGTGTACTAATTGTATAATTATTTGTTTTATAATTCTTTTTTATTTACATATTCATCAGGTTTATTTAAAAAATATGAGAGCAATGTCATCTAATCAATTAATTAACCAATGAAATTATATATTTTGTAATTGAACAAGCACATATTAATTTATTTTGTTATCAATAAAACTTAATAACTTAATGGTTATAATTCTAAAACAGTTTTAGGTCACAAAAATTAATTTAATCAAAGTCATTTCAAAGAATTTACTTATTATTGGATAAATGCATTGGATGATTTAGAATACATCTGCTTTCTCTGTGGATTGATGAATAATATAGAGGCTATCTTGGAAGATTTAAGTCTAGTTTGATAGGGATAATAATGTCGGATACAATATTTTTATTCTACTTTAATTATTCGTTTGATTGGAGGGACAATCAGTGGCAGATTTACAGTCACATATGTGGGGTTAATTGACCCCACTTGCTTTATATATATATATATATATAGAAATTATGGATATATAGTATTTTGACCCTAGCACAGTTGGTCGACGGTTGGTGAAATTTTTGTTGCTTTTTTTATCGCAACTGCAAGTGTGGAGAGAGCTTTCTTGCCGATGAAATTTATCAAAACTGATTTGCGGAACCACCTGAATGAAGACTTTCTTAATGATTGTTTGATAACTTATAAAGAAAGAGAAGTATTTATAAGCATTTCAAATGATGATATTATGATAACGTTTCAGAATATGAAAACTCGTCGAAGACAATTGAATTAATGTATTTAAATTTTATTTTTATTAATTATTAATTATTTTAAATTTATTTTTTATTAATATTTTGACCCCACTTACCTAAATTCCTGGATACGCCAGTGGGGACAATAAACACTTAACTCCACATGAATATCAAAAATTTATATTTATATGTGCAACTCCCATAATAAATTAATCTGCCGCCTTCCATGAGTTTATTTATCATGTCATTCAAATTATATCATAATAATAAAAAAATCATGCAAATTATCACATAATAAATAATTATCAAATAATTTAAAAGGCCAACCAAACTGGCGCTATATATAATCTAAAGAGTCAGCGCGTGAAAGAAGGCTTACTTTATTTCACTAGTTCGACCTTTTCCTGGTAAATGCGTGTGCACTTGCGTAATTGCGTTTTTGATTAACTTCATAATTTCAAAGGTTAATTTTAGTCGAAGGTGGAACGCAGAATGTAATGACCAGCTTTATTTGATACATGCATTTTTATGTGTGTGTGTCTATATATATCAATATAAGAAATTAGTTGATAAAAATGTGAAAATGTGGGACAATCTCTTACATCATTTAAGTATTTTTTATTATAAAAAATTTATGCAAACTAATATATGCATACATATTTGGTGATGTTATTGAAACTCTACAACTGTGATTTACAAATTATGTATTAAGAAAAAAAGGAGGGGAAAAATATTTTTAAGTAGGTTTAAAAAAATTATTTTTTTATTACTTTTATATTTTTGTATTCAAAACATATCAGACACGTGATAAATCGATTGTGTTGGAGTTTTTTTTTTTTTTCATTTAATATATGGACACATGTTAGAGGCACAGAGCCAAAAAAAAATAAAGTAATAATAATATCAATGATCAAAATCTAAATAATAATGTGAAAGCTATCACTAATACATAATATATATAAATGCAATAATTTATATATTTTTGCCTAAATATATAATAGCTAATAATAAATAAGTACTAGTCTATTGGTACTCACAAATTGATAGTTTTCCTACACTGTTGCATCAAAATTGTGATTTAAAATAAATCCTAGAAATAATATACATAAGCCCTAAATTGTAATTTACCTAAAATAACCTTAAAAATAATATACATAACTAACGAGTTGGTTCTCCTTGTTAACTGTGACTCCTTTCCTCACTCATTCTTCTCTATAGTGAATAAAAAAGTTATATAAAAAATATATATGTATTACATTTGAAAATTATTCATCCATGTGGGACTGCGTACAAAAGTCGCTAGTTATTAATAACTTGTAACACATATATGATGATAATCTAGCGACAACAACAAAATAATAAATATTTTGGTTATCACTACATATGTTACTAGTAGTTTTTAATTAAGTACAATTTTTATCATTATTAACTTGTGAAAATAATTATTTTAATGTAATAAAAATTTTAATCACTTAATATTTATATAATTGATGAAAAAATTCAATTTACATTACCACTTACTATATATTTTGCCATCAATTTATTATCATTAATAATTAATTACTTTTTGTGTAGTCACATGACAAATATTTTTGTGGTCTCAAATTGGGGAGCTATGTATGGAGAAGGACATAGGTTTAATATACCAAAATAATTAATTCTTTTTTAATTTACACATACATACATGCACTGAGTTTACTACAGTTCGAACCCTAAATTTCACAAATATAAATACCCTAAATTTCGCTTGGCTCAATTGCATGAACCCGTAATCCTAGCGAGCAGGGTGACACTGGCCAAAGCAACCTCGGTTACACCAATCTAGCCCTAGATAGGAGTGGGTTCGAAAACATAGGGGGTACTTAGATCAGTTTGAGAATGATACTCCTAGGGGTATAAACAGATATTAAACGGATCGAATACATTATTTTTCATATTCATATCCATTTAAATTTTTTGATACTCAAATATGGATATGGATTTGAATGATACTTAAAAATGATATTTGAATTCATATACGTCAAATACTGATCGAAACGGTCAAATTTAGATATATTTTATTCTATTATAATTACTCAGATGTATTTATATTCGATTAAACTTATCCGTATTTGAATTTTTTTTTATTTTCATATTCGATGATAATTATTTAGACATCCATTTATGAATATCCAAATACGTGAATCTATGAACATATAACAAATATATATTTTTAATTAATAGAAGGAACTGTACAATTTCATTAAAAAGAAAGCAATCAAATAAATAGTATAATTTTTAATTAATTATATGTACTCATTAATATTAACAATGGCATTTAAATATACTAATCATAAAGTCGACCAATAATAATTCTGTTAATTAACTTTATTCTTTAATTGTTTCTCTATATTACAATAATTTTTTAAATTTATTCTTTTTTTCTTCCTAATTCTTCAATTATAATTTATATATATATATATGGGTTATGAGATTTTTATTGAAAAATATAAATAATATATATTTAATAAATATATATTGGGAGCGAATATTAAATGGAATGGATATACATTTATCATATCAATGCCCATTTATAATCGAATATCTACTAATCAAATACGGATAATATTCATTTTAAATGAAGGCGGATAAATTTTGTATAAACGGACACGAATGCGGTAAATCGAATATTCATATTACAGCCCTAAATCCTCCTTTAAAAAGAAAAGGAGGGGGGATGACGAATCTAGCTAGCTCTAATTAATAAAATAGTATCATAATTAGGGATGAATGGATTTCATCTTTTGAGTGTGAAACAACTATTATTAGTGAAAAACTTGGATAAATTTTATGAGTATAAAAAATTAATTTTCATTCGTCTATAAAAATATTTCTTTATAAAAATACTGAATATTTTTGTATAAAAATATTTGACTGAAAATTAAATATACTTAACATAAATACAATAAATTAGAATTGGAAATGAAATAGAAAATAAAATAGAGAATTTAAAGTACTATGATTGTAATGATAACCAACTGTATCACAAATTCTTATGTAGGTACTGCACTTAAACTAATTCCTTATTTTTTTGTTGGATGTGAAAGTCTCCCTTTTACTTGACTTCAATCAATTCCCAACCCTCACGACCCTTCCTCTTGAGAAAACCAACTTCCAGAGGATAGAGACATGCAAAAAGAATTATAGAACCTAAGGCATTGTTTGATTTCATTTCCACACCCTATTTTTACATTTTCTATTATTTCAGAAAAAAAAAAAAAATCATCACTTTTTACACATTTTCACCCAACATCATTTTCATTTTTATTTTCAAAACACATTCTCCAATAATCTATATATTTTCTCTCTCTATTCTATTATTTCTATTTCTCTCCACCTACAACTTATTAAAACCAACATAATCATTACATTTCCAAACATTTCATCCAAATATATTTTTATTTTCACATCACATCATATAACTAATTTTCACCAAAACAAAAATGCTGAAAACTGAAACTGAAAATGAAAATAAAACCAAACGGTCCCTAAAAAATAAAAACCTTTTCTCACGACTATGAAATCTCTGCTCTCCCTTTCATAGAAAATTTGGAAAACTTTAAAGATAATCCTTACAATTTGATGTTGACTTGACAAATCTACATTGAATATTGTACCATATTACATCATATATATATATATATATAATTGCCGTGTAAAGATCCGCATAAATATCGTTGTCCATAAACATAGTCATATAAATATGAATACATGTATATACATAAATTGACATTATCAAATATTATAACTTCAATTAATGCTCCTGGCGATGAGCAAAAAACCTAGACTTTAAGCTGTGCTTGCCTATGGGGTTTGGCCCCATTTTTTGGTCTTTGAAACACATTTTTGGGGCAATCATGTGCTTGGTTGTGGGATTCAAAATTAAATTCTTTGGGCAATGAATAGGGTTGCCTAAGAGCCCTACTATTCAAGTCTTCTCTCCTTATCCAACCAAATTAATTACAAAAAAATTATTTTACCTAAAATAAATTTGTTTATTCGTAATTTTTAGTAATTAAATAAAAAATAATATTAACTTTATTAATATGTTATCACTCTCCTTTTTAGAGAATTTATTTATAATACATACAAAATTGATTATCAAATTATTTATTCATAATCATTCGTAATTAAATAGAAAAACATACATAATTTATTAATTATTTAAATAAATTTCATATTTAAATTTTTAATTAGTAATTAATAAATTTAATAAATTGACACAAATTTTTTGTTTTATAAAAATTGATTGTTAATTAATTTGGTAATATGTTAGATGGTGAACAACAAAAAAGTTAGTATAGCAAATTAAGGCCCACATATTTTGTAATTAAACGAGTAAGGTGGAACTATATTTTTGGTAAAATAGAAGTCCAATTTTTTTTTCAAAAAGGGCAAAACGATTTTTTTTTAATTATGGATAAATTCAATGCATTTATAATAGATTTCATATTTAACTTAATAAATATTAATTTTGATATTAATAAATTTATAATATATAATTATTAATATTTATAAATATAAATATCCCAAGCAACCCCCCCCCACCCCCCCCCAAAAAAAAAAAAACAAATCTCATACAACAATTTTATTATCTCAAATAAATTCCTCAAACATATTTCAAAACAATCTCACCACCGTTCATAACATCAAATCACATAAATACATCACATCACTATAACTGTTATACTTTATCTCACAACCATTCACAACTTTATATCACATTCTCATATCTCAAAAATACCAAAGCAGCCCCCAAATCTTTAAAAGACCAAACCCAAAACCCAACTCCACATGCAATCACAACCTAAGGTTCTAATGGGTGAGATTTATTGTGGAATACCCCTATAAGAAAATACAATATTAGTGGAAAAAAAACAAGCGACCATATAAAAATTACCATTAATGATAATTAAGTAATAATTATTTTTATTCTATCACTAATAATATTTAGGTGATACTAATTTTTATTTTGTCATAATGTGACTTAATAGTAACAAGCGCCAATGTTTTAAATTGTCACCATTGACAATTAATGATACTCATATTAACTTAATGAAAATCATCACCATATAATTTATGATAAGCTTCTTAGTGTCACTAGGTTGTCACTATAAATGTTTTATTAATTGCCAATAGTGACAATTTAAACACTATATACTCTTATCAATATTTTGTTGTAAAAATTATTAGGGTAACAAAATAATTTTTTTTGTCATTTAATATCTATAACTAGTTACAATTTTTGTATTATTATTTTGTCACTATTTTTTTTTTCTTATACTGTGTTTTTAAATTCTACTTATATATGGCGGGCAAATTTTCAATTTTCATTCTATAACTTTGTCTAACTTGCATTTTTATATATATCTTCAAAAAATACAATTTTAGTCCTATTAGTAATAAAAAAATTAGCCGTTTTAATCCTTCTTTTGCCAGAGCCGGCGAAAGTTGCCGAAAAAACTAACGTAGATCACCAGGCGTGTGCCTCTGGCCATGGCCATGGCAGGCCTGTCCAGGCGGGGCTGGCCACTGGCTCATGGCTACCATGGCCGGCGGCCCATGGGTAGGGTAGCAACTTGTTGGGGGGCGGGGGGGTGCGAGGGTGGGGTTGGGGGTTGGGTGGTAATGTATGTATATATGTATATTTAAATGTCTATTTACATAAATAAATAAAAATATATATGTATATATGTGTCTATATATAGATAAATAAATAAATATATATATATATGTAATGTAGTATATATGTATATATAAATGTCTATTTACATAAATTTATTTTTTTAATTTTTATATAAAATTAATTAAATTATTTTAATTATGTATTTTGGGAAAATGAATTATTTGAGTGAGTGTGATTGATTTTTGGTTATGTTTTGGAGAATTTTTGTATGTTTATTTATGTTTTAGGGGGAGATATTTTTTACTGTAGCAGTCAAATCAATGTTTTTTTGTTGGATTTTTGGGGTTAAAATGGAATTGACTGATTTTTTTATTATTAAAATAATAATAAAATATATATATGATATATATATAATATGTATGTATATATTGAAAAAATGGGAAAGTTTTGGGAATAATAAAGGATAGTAGAGGGTATTTTGGAAAATTCATTTTTTATGTTTTGGAAGAAAAACGACGATATGTAATATATATAGATATGTATATATATATATGTGTGTGTGTGTGTATATAATATATTTGAAATTACAAAAAAGAAAAGACATGTATGTTGCCAACTAAGCAAAAAAAAGACAAAAAAATGTCTACTAGGCTTGCGAACTAAGCAAAAACTCCAAGCTACCACACACTCGGTGAGCCACGTCAACTTTTCCAGCGATTTTCGCTGGCTCCGGCAAAAAAAAGACTGAAACGGCCAATTTTTTGTTACTTATAGGACTAAAATTTTAATTTTTTAAGATATAGGACCAAAAATGCAAGTTAAGCAAAGTTATAGGACGAAAAATGAAATTTTGCCTATATAGCACAACAAATTTTTGCTCAATAAAGTTGAAACTCCAATATATAACTTTCAAAAAGTTTTTGGTTGGTTTACTCAATTTTACAACAATGTCAGCCCCACAGTAACAATTATAATGTGTTGAGGTATTATTCTGCTAATGTATTTAGTGAAAGATTTTGTTCTAAAAAAGTATATGAAAGAGTGAGAAAAAATAACGTATAAATTGTTTCAATATCATCGACTCAATAAATACGAGATAAATAAGACCATACATATACCTTCAGTTGATGAACAAAATGATAAAATTTATTGAGTTCAGTAATAGTACATATTTGCAAGCGCCCCCAAAAGGTTTATGTTTCCTAAAATTAAGAATATAACTTTTGTTTAAGCACAAACTAACAATTCTAAAATACATTTGGCAGTATATTAATATAAATTCTTCATGACCTCCACAAATCAAAAGTCAATTAATATGAATGCAAGAATATCACATTGATTTATCTTTCTACAAGTAGATTAACTGACGACTTCCTTGATCGAGAATGCCAAGCGTAGAATGTAATAGCCAAAGGAAATTAATCATCACAATAGATGGAGGGCTCGGATCACAGGAGATTAAGCCAAGAAACAGTGCAAGATGGAAACAGAATTGACTAATATTGTAAAAGTACTACACAGTATGCATGCGAAAACGAGAATACAAATGGGGACACAGATTGATTTCCTGATATGCGCGTGGAATGAATTTCCAAGAACACCCATCGCTTTCTCCTCGCAATCCGTTAACTAATTAACCCACTTCTTCTCCTCTATAAATACAATGCTTTCCCAGCATATATATAACGGGTCGCAAGAACAAGGTCTCTTCCACTTTAAAGATTTTTATTATTTATATAGCGTTATATATATATATATATATATGGATATTGATGAGCTACCAAGAGGTTTTAGGTTCTATCCGACGGAGGAAGAACTGGTTTCTTTTTATCTGCATAATAAGCTTAATGGGACGAGACCTGAGATTGACAGGGTTATTCCAAGTCTGGATATTTATGATTACAATCCTTGTGATCTTCCAAGTAATTATCCATTTCAACTCTTTTATATATGTGTGTGTGTGTGTTGATTTTGCTATGCACTTGTTGATCTCACTTCATCATATTTGCATTAATTGAAATGGTTCAATGTGTAAAGGGTGTTGTCTTACGCGGACAAAAATGAAATTAAGAACTGTTTTCTTCAGAAATATTAATGTTGTTTAACCCGGCCTTATATTAATGGGTGTGTACCCAATTTCTCTTTGTTCTTCCTTCTTGTTTTTTTATAATGGTATTAATTAATTTTATCTCAGATCCAAAAAAATAGTAGCTTGAATTATTTATAAAATGCTCCCTCATCTTTTCATATATAAAAATAAAATCTCTCCTCACATCATGTGACGGTGGGAGATATACCGCAGAGATGAACAGTTTATGTCATAGCAGATCTGATCAATATTACTCTTCACTTTTGCTGCTTTTTTTTTTCATTATAAGATGTTCCTCTCTATCATCCAAGGTAGCATTTTTTATACGATAAATCCCCAATACTGAAATGGGACCTCGGGAAGTTCAACCTGAACTATATATCTCAAGGTGATCATCACTTCACTTTTTTCGCATAATACATAGAAAGGGTACCGAAGCATTGTGCTTTGTGCATGCTTTCTAAAATATTATATATGTGTGTGTGTATGTGTGTGTTAATTTGGTCAATCTCAAGAATATATATAATTATTTGAATATATACCGTTTCTGTTACTGCTCTAAATATTGTTGATGGCCGGGGAAACCAGGATTGGGTGGAGGGTATTGTCCCGCAAACGGGGAGCAGTGGTTCTTTTTCATTCCTCGGCAAGAAAGGGAAGCCCGGGGAGGAAGGCCTAATCGGCTCACAACTCGTGGTTACTGGAAAGCAACTGGCTCTCCAGCTGATGTTTACTCTTCTCAAAATCGTGTGATTGGTAGGAAAAGAACCATGGTTTTCTACGTGGGACGAGCTCCCAACGGCAAAAAGACCTTATGGAAGATGAACGAGTATAAGGCTATTGAAACTGATCATGAAGCTTCTTCCTCATCGTCAACTCCACAGGTCATATATCAACTTCTTGCTAGGAATTAAAGCTTTTTTTTTTTTTTTTTATAGTTTAAAATGGAGAGGGATCAAGAGAAAAACCCCTCTTTTATTAATACTTAACAAAATAATTTGGTCTTTCGATTTTAATGTGAAAAATACGAATAAAAATCTTTTATGTGGCTTCGGATGATGTAACTACGTACTTCAATATTTATATTTTTGTATTTTTCTTCTGTTTTTTCACTGTTTTCCTTAATCTAACAATAGCAGTAGTTTAAGATCACAAAAGTAATTAATTAATTATGCTTTTTTGGGAGGACGATGAAGATAATTTGTTAAAGGCCGCGAGTTAGATAAGTGGCCTAAACCCTAACGCTATTTCGGCCTTAGAATTCCATGAAATAATCTCATCTAATATTTAAACACTTTTGGTCTTTTCAATTCTTTGTAATTAAACTCAAACAGCTTCCAATTCTTTCCTCCTCTTTTTTCAGTTAAGGGAAGAACTCAGTGTATGCCGAATTTACAAAAGACCTAAATGCTTGAGAGCATTCGACAGACGGCCGCCACCTGCGGCGGTGCTGCGCGGCGATCAAGCTGCGGTGCGCCACCATCACATTAATGAGGCAGCCGCGATTAACGACCAGCGCAATATTCCAGTAGTGCCGGAGAGAACTGAGAGTTCATCCTCGGGAGACCAGACCGCCAACCCATTCCAATCTGTGGAAAGTGGAAACAACCCGGATATGGCGGCCGCCACTGACATTGAATCCCTCTGGGATAATTTGGACCACCTCAACTGGTTCGATATATGAAGTAATGGTGAAGATCTGACGCTGATCAAGTGATTAACTGCTAAAAATGGAGATTAACATTTTCGGACTGAGTTAATCAAGAAAACTGCTGATTAAGTAGCTTCTTGTTGAGGATAATTAATTTATAACATTCATGATTTCATCACATGTGAATTGATCGGCAGAGGGGAAATTGTGGGCGGATTGATTAGGAGGAATTAATGATGATGATTTAATTTGGAATTTCTAGTAGTTTATTTTTGTGAAGAAATTGATGAGTTAAATTAATTTTACAATGTTTTCTTCATCTTGGTAGACTAATGAGGTGTTTGACATCTGAGGAAATAAAGTATTTATTTGTTGATTTTGAATAATTCACAAACTACGAAATTTTCCAATTAGAATAGCAATGGATATATGGATGCAGATTAATGGGTTCAGAATTCAATTTATTTATTTATTTATTTTTATAGATTTGAAATTCAATCAATATTAATTTTTTTTCAAAAAAAAAAAAAGACCATTTCTCGATTTATGCTTGTTATCCTTATACATGCAGAAGCCATGCTAATATTCTCTATATCGTTTCAATTTTACAAGATGTTCCTTTGAACAATGAACTTGAAATTTGTCGGACTACACTCATTTTATAATTTATGCAAGAAGTTATTTTGTTTAAGAAAATAACATCATTAATTACAGCTTTAGAAGAAAATAATGTTATTAGTAAAAAAAAATTTACAAAATTATACGTGCATGTTTTAATTTTTGACCAATATAAAATTTAAATATGCATTATTATTGTAATATTGAAAGCACACATAATGTTCATTGGTGGTGTATTATTATCTTAATTATAAAAATATTATTATGTTAAGTGTATATGAATATATATCTAATATACACATATTTTTCATATATGTAGAAACACATTCAATGAGAAAAATCTAAATAATATTATAATTTTTTTTAGAGAACATTACAAATGACGAATTTTTATCATTTCAATAAATCAATATAATTCTATTATCAAATCAAGTAAATTAAAGTATAAACAATACAATCAAATATTCAAATAGACCGAAGATACACAAATGAACCCATTTAGGTTTGAACTCGAGATATTCCACGTAATAGAAGAGACTAATGCCACTGGACATAAATAATATTACAATAGAAAGGGTCCAAATGACTTGCATTGGGTGGAAAAACTAAAACTCAAAATCTGATAATGGTTTCAAATTCCACCTTTAGATTGAGATCGAGAGACATTGTCGTCCCTCTTAATAATGAGCTATGTTTGCCATCATTAATATCAAATAAAGAATCAATTATTCAAACTGCAAAATAAAACATTGCTCCTTTTTCTCTTTGAAATGTTTTAAAATAAAATTTTTGTTAGAACTACACGGTCAATTTTGAGAATATTATTATAAAAATAGTTGAAATTCCCAACTTTTTCTACAATCAAATCCAAAACATAATTTTAGTTCCAGGGAGATGGACCAGTTTAAGTCTGTGGCAACTTTCTACAATAAATTATTTAAAAAATAAAAATTGACGGCGTTGACGCGTAGCTGAAACGAGCATAGAAATGTTTATTTCATGTACGTGATTGAAAGATTGACCTACCTCATCGCGTACTATTAGTTCAAAAAGTCTTCCCGCTTCGTGGAAGAAATTTGCACTTTTTTTTCCTTCAATCCTGTCTTTTCAAATGTGATCTCAACATTGTTTCTTCAATCTTGGCGTTGATTCTTCAGACGATTTCATTGATGAGGAAAAAGTGGAAGAAAAAGAAAATAGACCAACACTATGCATATCTAGTTTCTCAAATTAAGGAAATGTTTGATTATGTTTTATAGATTATGTTTTGGGAAAATAAATTTTGATAGTGGGATTGAGGAATACAACAGTGGTATTGAGAATATGATGAATTTTTATTTATATTTTGGAGGATAGTTATAAAATATTTTAAATAGTGCTTACATGGTTGGTTTATGTTTTAGGAGGGCACATTTTTTATCATCAATTTTTTTTTGACCTGATTAATGGGAAGAAATTATAATTAAATACAAATTTAATATACATAAAGTAATTTTAAAAGTATATGTAAATATGATGATTCTATAATTTAAAATATTATTGTAATGATTGGTTAAATAATGATGTTGGAGGCAAGAATTGAAATTTTTTGGTAAAATAATTGAAAATATTAAGAATATTTTGGGAATGTTCTGAAAATACTTTAAGAGAAAATTTTGGTAGATGTTTGGGAATGTTTTAAGGGAATGATTTTCTTCCCTAAAATATAACCAAACACTCCCTATGAAAATAACTTTGAAATTTGTAATTGAGTTTGAAAGCCTTGCATTTTCTATGATTTAAATTTTTCATTTTTATATAGCTTTTGTATGTATAATTTTTTTTATACAATTTTTATCAATTTAGATTAGAAATTTTTATTGCACATCGTTATTTATAAAATGAGCCAATTTAAATTCAAACTTATGACATCTCATATAATAAGAAATATTTATACCATTGAGTTACAAGTCATTCGACAATCATTAGCTTATTTAATCATTAGCTTATTTAATCATTATTTTGTGTAAAACTCTGTACTCAATGTCTCTAACACAATAAAAAAACACTTATTCCATATTTTAATAATTCCAAAAAAATTCCGTACAACAATAATACATATGATTAATTAGTCCATGTTTAGTAATTATAGCCATTTTTCCGTGCTTCCGACTTCTTACGAACCAAACTATTCTTTCTTATTACGTACAAGTTAGAGCCCGTGGACTTCGCTCAACTCCATATTGACTTAAACAATTCCAACCATTTTCTCTAATGAATTTTCCTCCTTGCAACAAAAAGATAGGGGGAAAAAATGAAAAAAAAAAAAAAAAAGCAGAAAAAAATATATTTCAATTTAATTTGATTTATTGAATTGAAATTAATTATAAACAAATGAGATTTGACCAAATTAATTTTTTTTTTATACACAAGCACATCAAGAGTTCGTTTGAACTTGAACTCCTAACTTCCCACATTATATGGGATACTTTTGTCGCTGGGCCCAATGTTTGAGAAACCGGACCGGTGATCGAACCGGTGACCTTATTGGTTACTGGTTCGATCGGTTCAACCGGTGTGACGTCATAATTATATTTAATGTTATATAAATATATTAGAAATATAAAAAATGTAAATATATATATGTAAAGAGAAAAAAATAAAAATTACCTAATATCATAAAACTTTTTCCACTCTACTCCATAATAATATTCATACATCAATTTAAAATATTAATTCATAAAATAAGACTTGCTAGAAACTATCGTTATAGAATCCATTACAACTTACAAAAAAATAAACACCAATTCAAACATAATAAAAGTTTCAAATATAAATAAAAAATATTTATTTAATTAATTTTAAAATTTTATTTAAAAAAAAAACTAAAAACTGGTTTTCTTGAAAAACCGGTTCACCAGTTGAACCGATTTTTTACCGGTTTTCACCGATTTTTCAACCAACTGGTTTTATGTATCAAATCGGACCGGAACCTTGGCCGATTCCCGATCGAACCGGTCGAACCGACCAGTCCGGTCCGATTTTTTAATCATTGGCTGGGCCACAAGGGACGATTCAACCAAAACAGTTATAAATTAAAATTTTCAAAATTATAAATAAAAAACATAACTCGTCATATGCAAGATAATTATTCTTACAAGTTGCAGCAAACGGGCCCACATGCATACTATGCTGTCCATGTAAAATTGGAAAAAAGTTTACTTCACTTTTGGAATGAACATTGTACATGGATTTCATGGTCAATGTATTATGCCTTCTCATATTTTCCTCGGCAGGATTTTCTTGTTGGTTGACATTTTATTTTCTTTCTGAACTCAAGTTTGTCAATGTTTTTGAATTCTAAGGTATGATTTTGGTCCATCTTTCATATTAAATTTATAGGAAAAGGGTCGAATCTATAAAAAAATGACTTAAATTGATTGAGATAATTTTTGAAACTGATTACTTTTTCTTTTTCGTCCGTTTTTTAAGGAGGGAATTTTCTCTCATATACACAAGTAAGCGAATTGCTCCTTTCTCTAATTAGTTGCTGTTTTTTTGTTTTTTTATCTCTTTTAAATTTTTTCTAATCTCTGATCCCAATTGTATATATTGATTATTGTTTCTATGATGCTTTTTTAATTAATTATTGTTAAAAGTTTAATATTTTTTTTCATTTTTTTATTGTCATATATAATATCAAGAATATGCATAATTTCGATAAAAAGCAAAAAGATGTATTAAGAGCAAGTCATATTTATAAAAAAAAAAAAAAAACGTTATTTATCAATCATAATAGCCCTATGTGAGTGTAAAATAAATATTACAAACAAATCATATTTGACATGGATAGGCTTTTATGAGTATAAAGTGTATTCATTTTAGTTTAAAGTTAGTGGTCATCACATGTGGTTTTTGTGCTCATAAATATCTTTTGAATTATTCAAAATTACTGCATGAAGTCAAATGCATAATTTGAATTATAAAGGAGTATTAAGGTTGTGTTGAGTGTTTGCCATAATAAAGAAGACAATCAAATTTTGACAATATTGATTTATGAATTTTGTGAGAAGTAAAATTGTAATCTTATTATGTCATTATTTGTAGAGAACAATTTAAAAAGATAAAATTGAAATATTAGTAAAATTGGTTTTAAATTGCATTGTTCATTTTAGTTGGTGGAATAATGAAAGGACATTGTATAAAAAAATTATAAATAACTTTAATTTTAGATACAAATATTTTTTTAATAATAATATAGATTTGATTAGGACTAATTGTGACTTGTGACATTTTGGTAATTAAGATGTGATTTCTCAATTTTCAATTTTCTCTTCTTTGTGGGTAGAATCACAAAATTCAGAATCTTTGGTAGACCTGTACAATTATTACGTGAGAAATCAAGCAAGGGCCTATGATTGGGATGTGGGCAACCAAGACTCTTATTAAATAAAAATATGTATTATGGCCAGAGGAAAATAAAAAGGAAAAAGAGGGGTTTGTGTTGGGAAATAAAATATGAAAAGCTCAAAATGAGTCGGTAAAAATCTTTGAACTGATTTCAATTTTAAACTTGAATTTATTTTATTTATAGAATTAAATTTGAGCTTGAGTTTATTATATAATACCTTGATAGAATAAAAAGTGACACTTAAATTAATTTAAATTATCATTCTGTTATTTTAAGTAGTGTTATTATTCTTTCATAATTTTTGATGTATTTGCCATCAATTAATTAAATTATTTATAATTTCAAATTAATTTTCTTATACTAAATAATTATTATTGATATGGGGAAGTAAGACGAGCCCAACGGGTCCAATAGAACCATCCCAGGCCCAAGAATACCTTAGGTTAATTGACCAATAAAGGCTATCAGTCTTCCTTCAATCGATTAGGTTATGGTCAAAAAGCCCATTGCTAGAGAGTCGTCCTAACCCAATGAGGTCATGCATTTGATTGGTCAGAGAGATTCGACCAGAGAGGTCAGAGAGATTCGGCCGGGGAGATATCTCGACCGAAAGAGGTCGACCTATGAGACAGGAATGTTTCTCTCACCACCAGTCGCTGTCGCATTTAACGCACTCAATCACTACTCTGCCACATTAAATACATTGACAGACGGCTTGCCTCTGCATTAAATGCGAGATCTCCACCATATCCCAAAAGGATATGGGGGCGCCACCTAGAAAGAGGATTTCAGATAAGGAAAAGACCTAAAAATCCTCATGCAATGACAAAGGTCCTCCCTGCAAGAGTAAGGGTACTATGGACATTTTGATCTCCTACTTGGGACTATAAATACCCCAATTCCAGCATTTTAAAGGTATGCCATTCCATACTACAAAGCCCTCGCTTTGCTACTCGTTATATACTCGACCTCATACTAACTTGAGCGTTGGAGAGTCTAAGCCGAGGGCACCTCGACTAGCCTGACGTTTGCTCGTGGTTGCAGGACTCAACCCAGGTATCTGTGGAGCTCATTTACTCGGCCAGGTAGGTCGATCCACTCAGATTCCGTCTCAATCCAGTTATATACGATTATTACCCTCATTAATTATTATTAATAAAATAGTAATATTATTATGTTATCTTTATACTTTTTCAATTTAATATTAATAATATATATATATATGCAAGTATTGATACACATCACTTTATTATTAAGGAACATAATAATATCATTAACTTCTCATTACTATTAAAGAAAAGCTAGCAACTTGGGCTTTGACTATATTTTAACTCAAATTTGACTTGTTAAAAAGTTTAAATCCAAATTGAAAAAAAATATGAGACTCGAGCTCATCTTACGAACTTAATAATATATTTTTCGTATAATGGAGAGCAGAATTATTAATATCACATTAATTTGTACTTGATGTGATATTATTTTAGGTTTAATTTATTTAAATTTATTATTGTCAATGGATTCAACATGAAATAAACGGAACTATAAGAGAAAAAATAAAAACACAATTAATCATTCATACTATAGATTGACTGAAAAATATCCAAATTTAGAATCCCCTAACTTTCCTTTTATTATACATATTTTGTACCCATAAGTCATCAAAATAAAAATAAACCCGCCATAATTGGAAATCAAGAAATATAGAAATGTAAATATGAAAAAATAAAAGGGTAAAAGAATGCAGAGTCCATAGTACTTTCTTCTTCAGTTCTTCCCCTTTCCCAAAATCCAGTGGTAATTTTGCAATTAGACAGAAAATGATGGGTGACAATTGAAATGTATGATTGTATATGGTGTCATTGTAGCAAACCGACGAACACCAGGGGCTCTGTAGTTGGGAGACATCAAAGCTCACTGTCGCCACCCCGAGCCCCCCGCCGCCGCGTCCTATATCACAGCAACCGCTATTAAGAAACGCGCCGCCACGTGTTGGTCTCCAAAGGTTTAGCGGAAAGCTTTTGGGATCAATTTAATAGTAAGCTCTGAATAACCTTTTTCGTAGCAGAGTTGTAATCGATGCTTTTTTTGTATCTCGGTGGATTTATTGATTAATTTGTTTAACTGTGTTATTATTATTATTTTTTTCCTTTTCTGTTTGTTTGTTTTGAGTTACAACAAATAGCAATTACTTCCAAAGGCAGAAGTTTGGGATTATGTGAACTGGGTCCGCATTCAATATAATAATAGTTCATAAGTGTAGTTTTTGTTAGGGTTTCTTTTACCGGTTTACTGAGTGGGAGTAACTGGTTTGGAGTGTTTATTTGATGCCAGAGACCGATTAGAAGAATGTGTTTTAACTATTTAATAATAGTGTTAAGGCGTCCAAACTAAAACTAGTAATCTAGGTTTAATCAGTTTACCTGATAATTGCACATGGTGTATGGTATCAGTTGCACTTGGTGTATGGTATTGTCATCTGGGATCTAGTTTTGGGACTAGGCTTTATTCCTAAGCTGTTTGCTGGTGAGAGTAAGCAAGCACCTATTGCTAGTGCAGGGGACGAGCAACATGGGTCATGGGGAGTTCATTTTCCGGCATTGATGTGACATCCTGAAAGCTTATTCCTTCATATAAATATTGGCTTAAAGGATATCAGGAAGGGCATGGGGTAGGTAGTTTGTAGTAGAGTGGTGGTGGAAATGGAGCTGTGGTTGAATGTTGTTGTGGTGTGTGTGACATTGAAGTTGATCAAGTGCGGTGTGAGTTGGAGAGATCTGCTCATAGTATTGTGTTGATACAGGATCTTTGGTCTTAAAATATTATTCAGTATAATCTGTTAGATATCTATGTTTGCCCTGGAAAACATTTTCTTGCTTTAAACTTTGCCAAACAAAAGGAAATCTCCTGATAAAAGGTTAGCGCACTCGATAGTATGTGGATGACGAGACAAGATCAGTGAAAAGCTTTTGAAATTGTAGGTTGACCAATTTGATATGGCAGTAGCTTAAAATAAATAGTGTCAGCATTATGGACCTAGCGTTGGCAATATGATTCATGTAAACCAAACCACATGATCACCCTTGAGAAAATTGTGTTGGGTCTGGTGATTTTACAGTGTTGATCCTAGTGATTTTACTGTTGGACTCCTGAATTACCGTATGCCCATCAGTTATATTTTGGCCAAATAAAGTGATTGATGAGAAAAGAAAGGAAGAGAAAGAGCTGCATACATTGGCTTGAAGAGGAGTGCGCAGACAATCAGTGGCCTGAAAAATGATATATAAAGAAAGAGAAGCTGAAATTCAAAAAGTTTGGCCTGGGCACTAGGTTGCTTAGGTACTGCATCAATCTAAACAGAAAGGAAAATCTTTACAGCTCTGATGGTGGATTTGTAGGTTGCTTAAAATGTCTGGTCTGGTCTCTGTACCTAGATGGCCTGTAAGTTCCACTCTACCTGATCAGATTCGAAGCATCACTTCATGATAAATTGCGAATCATGCAGTGCTTTAATAAATTGCTAATCATATTATCATGAAGTGATGTAGACAGATAGGTTGCACAGAATCAAGAGTTTGACTTTAATGTTACTATTCAGCTTTCTTTTGCTCTGAAGATCAGAAATTATACTCACTTGTTCATTGGTTTGCTGGGGCAAAGAAATGAAATTGATTTTGGGAAACATCATGTAATTAAATAAAGGTGTCGTTATTTGGTTGAACCAGTATTTTCAGCCAGCAATAAACCTTTTTTAGATGTGTTGCAACCATATTTAACAGTTCTTTATTAGTAGATTGAATTTAGTCCAATTACCATTTGTCATCCCACATCAGCTGATGCAAGGTTTTTGAAGGGGCCTTTGGGTATAGCTGGCAAGCACATGCAATGTTACTGAGAAAGTTAATACTGCTAATAAGCTTCAACGATTTTTCTACGAGTTTGAGAGCTTCTCTGAGTTAAATCTTCAGAATTTATGTAGTCTTTCTATCATTATTCTTTACCTGTTCTCTGTTTCTTTCCACTTTATGTGGATAACCTTTTCCACCCAGAAAAGCCTATGCTAGATGCTGAAAAGTCTCTGGTTCTGAAGACGTAGTTTCTTATTTACTGTTTGACACCCATAAAATCCTTTAATAGTGCATCTATCTTCACCAACCCTTTCTGTGAGCCAATCAAACTGAAAAACCGTATTTGGTTGTATAGAATGATTTTTGTGGGATTTCAATTTATACAAGGAGCAGTTGACTTCCTCTAAGAATTAAGCTTAATTCTTTGTTTTTCTGCATTGCCCTTCTTCCCAGTATGCAGCAACTGGCTACGTAATGTTGTGGGAAGAGAAAGGGAAACCTAGATTGATTCATTGCTTGTTCAGGTAATGAAAACATGATCAGTTCTCAATGCCTTGTAGTGTTTCTTTATGTTCCTGGAACTTATTCTTTTTCCTTAATTAAACTGAGGGGCCCTATTGTTTCTTCTTTAATATTTGCATATCATTTATTCATAATCAAGTAACTTAGGTTTTCAGGGGAAAGTACCATACTTGTGTGTTCCTTACTCTTGATTCTCATTTTTAGGAATCTGACTCTGCTTGTCAAGTTAGATGGAGTTGACAAAGAAGGATGCTGACAGTGAAAAAGTAAAGGATTCACTAGATGGTCATGTCTTCCTAAAAGAAGGACAGCCTTCTTCTGGGAGCAGAAGCCCTCTGGGCATTAGTCATCTGAAGAAGAGTTTTGAAGGGAAAGATGCTTTATCATACGCCAACATTCTCCGCTCTAGGAATAAGTTTGTGGATGCATTTACTGTCTATGAAAGTGTGTTGGAGAAGGATGCTGAAAATGTTGAAGCTCATATTGGTAAAGGAATTTGCCTGCAGATGCAGAACTTGGGGAGGCTTGCATATGAGAGTTTTGCTGAAGCTGTGAGGCTAGAACCACAAAATGCATGTGCTCTCACTCATTGTGGTATCTTATATAAAGATGAGGGTCGACTGGTGGAGGCAGCTGAGGTATGCTTCCACGCATATGTCATGGATGTTTTTCTAGCTCGTCTTTTAAACTTGTTGAATCGATTATCCTGATTGTAAGAAGAAATACTTGTTTTACTGCTTCAATGAGATCTCAGAAACCTTCTGTTTTTGTCAATTATGTTGAAAGGTGCCTGAGGTGTACGATGAGCTCTTTAAGAACTTGTAACTTCTGCCAGTTTGGTAGCCTGAACTCTAAATGGCCTGTAATATTTCCATTTTTTCAGTCCTTTGAACTTCTTTATATCTTCTTCTCCAAGGATAACCTTTTTACGGAATTATGGCCTGCAAAAATCATATCAATGGAACCAAAAACATGAATTACATCCGATGCTTGAAAGTGAAAACACTACATTTTAACTTCTCTATCTGCTCTCTGTATTCATATTCTGGCTGGACAATAAACATGGAAGCTGCTGAATACTTGTGTAGTAGTTGCTAATTTATTTGGTTGGTTGCTTTGGCAAGCTTCATGCATCTGTGCTACCATTTATAGTTTACTAGGAGTGCTTACGGGCATTTTCATTTTTCTTGTGTGGCCTTCTGCCTTTTATATTTATTGAGTTTGTGTTTGTGCAGATGTATCAGAAAGCTCAAAAGGCTGACCCTTCATACAAGCTAGCAGCAGAGTGCTTGGCAATTGTTTTAACTGATCTTGGAACCAGCTTAAAGCTTGCTGGTAATACTCAGGAGGGAATTCAGAAGTATTATGAGGCTATCAAAATTGACCCACACTATGCTGTAATTACATATTTCCCAGCTATAATTGTTATTCTTGATTCCTTTGATTTTACTATTCAAGCATTTCAATTTTGATGCGTCAGTTTTCTACATGCAGCCTGCTTATTACAACCTTGGTGTTGTCTATTCTGAAATGATGCAATATGACACAGCCCTTAATTGCTATGAAAAAGCTGCAATAGAGAGGCCCATGTATGCCGAAGCATATTGCAATATGGGTGTTATCTACAAAAATCGTGGGGATTTGGAGTCTGCAATTGCCTGTTATGAAAGGTGCTCAGCTAGTCATTTGCCACCTCTCCGTTTAATTAACTGGTTTGGTTGACTCATCAATCTGATGTCATGTGGGTTTGTTCTTGCTCTAATATGCAGGTGTCTGACTGTCTCTCCAAACTTTGAGATTGCAAAAAATAACATGGCCATTGCCTTAACTGATTTAGGCACAAAGGTGTGCCTTCTATCTCTTCCTAGTTAAATTATGTCTTTACAGAACTCCAGGAGATGATTGGTGGATTATTAAATATTCCCTTTTCGTCGAACTGGAAACAAAGAGGGTTTTTGGTCGTTAAAATTTTTTCTTCAGCATCTTTCGTCCGAAATCATTGCTTTTATTCCACTTTCTTTGAACTAACAACATAATGATAACATAATCCATCCTTGTTTGAAATTAAAAAATGCCCCCTAGAATTCCTTTGGCTCCCACTTGTTTGTCGTGATCTGCTTATAAAGTTTGAAGTATGTAAATATTTTGGCCTGTGGTCTCTGATGGCAATTAATTTATGTCATCATGTATTCATGTTACATAATCAATTGGGATATATTGAAGAAAACCACGAGGGCTGTTATTGATTGTATTCTGCACTCTTAGCACCTTATTTACCATTGGCATATATAATATAAAAATTTGTGAAAATGCCATTCTATCATTTATCTTGATTATTGACTCAGAATGCTTCTTTCAGGTTAAATTGGAGGGTGACATCAGCCAGGGTGTTGCATATTATAAGAAAGCTCTCTATTATAACTGGCACTATGCTGATGCCATGTACAATCTTGGCGTTGCTTATGGAGAAATGCTGAAATTTGACATGGTAATTGAAAATAAAAGTCATGGTCTGATTTGGTGCTTTTATTGCCAACTGCTAACTGTAGAAGATGTTTCATATTCGTCATTGATTCTTGTTCTTGTATCTTGTACATTATAATCATCTGTTAAACAATATCCTACTTTTGCCACTTTTGTTGCGGATTGGCAATTGCGGAAGATAAACCTAGTATTAAAGCATCACATGGAGGATGTCTATTGTTTCATGTATCATATTTCGTTCCTCGTTCACTTTTCTAAGTGATATGATATCCTACTTTTGCAGGCAATTGTATTTTATGAACTTGCTTTCCACTTCAATCCCCACTGTGCCGAGGCATGTAACAATCTAGGGGTGATATATAAGGATAGAGACAACCTTGATAAAGCTGTAGAATGTTACCAGGCAAGTTTGATGGTTGCACATCTTTATTTATGAAACTCATCATGTGTTTCAGATGCTTGCTTATAATATTCGTATATATTTGCAGATGGCCTTATCAATCAAACCTAACTTTTCCCAGTCACTAAACAATCTTGGAGTTGTTTACACTGTCCAGGTTTTGTATCTATAGTCTTTCTTGTTTACTTTGAATTACTTGGTCCTTGGATGATAATTTCATAACTCTATCTCTCTGCACAGGGTAAAATGGATGCTGCTGCGAGCATGATTGAGAAAGCTATTGTTGCAAATCCAACTTATGCGGAAGCATATAATAACTTAGGTCCCTTACTTTCGCCCTCCATCACCTTATAGCAAAAGCTCTCATTTGTTCAATTGCTGTCTTAACTGTATGCTAGTGTTATGTTGTGTAGCTTATTGTAAAGGATGAAAAATACAATACTTAATACTTCATAATTGAGAATCCATGAAGGACAATAAATTTTCAGACTAATATAACCTTGTGTGGGCAGCTGTAGGTATATGTGTGTAGCTGGCATGGGGGTGGGTGGGGGCTGGGAAGGGAAACGAGGAAGGGGAAGAGTGGGATGGAGGGATGGATTTACAGAAAAGACGTCTGTAATTGGGTTCATGCATCGTAAATGGGCTTGAAGTATGACATTATCTATTGCTTAATTTTTAGAAGTTTACATATATATATATATAGATAGATAGATAGATAAAATGGTGATCATATCATTGTCAAGTAATGCTTCTTTTTGAATGTGTAGGTGTTCTGTATAGAGATGCGGGGAACATATCTCTGGCAGTTGAAGCATATGAACAGTGCCTCAAAATAGATCCTGACTCTCGCAATGCAGGCCAGGTATGCTTCGTTTAACTTCTGAAAGCTCAGGTCATCTTTTGAAACTGTGAGTTGTTCCCTTGTTGATCTTACTTCCCTTATAACCCTGTCTTACATCTGAGTGCAACACAATGAATTTTCCTTATAGGACATATTAATGACTGCTCATGCATGCATTCCACTGATTGCTTTATCTGAGGCTGAAGGTCTGTGGGACATAAATTTTCTAACAGTTTACGCTTTTATTTTAAAAGTTCCCAAGAAACAAAATGTTACTACTACATAAAAAAACAGAAGAGTTGCTTTATCTTTTGGGTTGGTGAACATGTTAAGGATTTTGCTATTTCAGTTTGAAAGCTTAATGCTTGAGAATGGATTTCCATATTTTTAGGTTGTTCTTTCAAATTTCATATTGTTGTATTTTCTTTGATTTTCTCTATTATCTCTGTGGTTGTGGGTTGCTTTCTTGCTTTATATTGGGAGCATCTTAATCAGTTTCTGATTACTGATTTCTTGGAAAATTAATACTTCAACTTCTGCCTTTATTACTCTTCGTGGTTGAATAGATTTAGGCTCTATGAAGCTTGTTTCTTATCTAATTTTTCAACCATATCTTTCAGAATCGGTTGCTTGCTATGAACTACATAAATGACGGCACTGATGATAAATTATATGAGGCTCACAGGTCAAGCTTTTTACCTTATTTACCTTCTCTGAATAAGCTAGACATTGAACTGCATATTTTCCAGATCCATTGAGTGCATAAAAATTGCTGATTTATCTTGCACCAATATATGATGCATGTACCTTTTGGACTGTTAGCACCTTTCCCTCTCTTTTTCTCTGTGTCCGTGTGTGTGTGTGCGTCAGCAAGCATGTCATGTGAAAGTATTTGATTTATAAACTTTCGTGTGTCTCCTTTTAGATATGCTTGCCAGTGGAATTGTTTAAGATTGAGGATTAAACTAGAGTGCACTAATAATGAAATGTGCGGTGGGCTTTTAACATATGTTGTAAATTTTGGGGAGCAATGGAGACTTTCACAATGGACCTAAGCTTACGAGCAACTGTTAAATTATAGGTACACTGGTTAAATTCTTCACTGCCAATATATTTAGTTTTGTTGCTTGAACTAAAGCGTGTGGAGTGAAAGCAGTCTTGCTTATTGTGTTTGAGTTTGCCTGATGCCTTAGAAAATTTAGGGCTTTACAATCATGAAACTTGCTCATGGCATTGCTATTTTACATTTTCTGCCATTATACTAATTTAATGAAATTGATTTAGTGGGTAGACATGATTGATGTGCTGCAACCGACTGTATGAAAATCTCCAAGCATCCAACCCCCAAAGATGTATGGCTACAAGAATTTGGTATGCGTATGATATGTTTGAAAAAATAAGGGTGGTTGGATAACAGCGGTAATCTTGCCAAAAAACTCCTTTCTTCGGTTCTCTGTGTACTTTTTCCAGTTAAATATTTAAGAAATTTTCTTGCTTCTATTTGGCAGCAGTGGTCATAACTTTTTGCTTTCATACTATATACATGTATATATTTATGCATGCACATGAATTTATGTTTGTATGCATGCATGCATCTACGTAGTTACTAATATATGTATGAACACATTTTTGTATTTCCTTGTGGATTTACTCAAAACTCAAGATGCAATATTATTTTTGTGCTGTCCTGATTCGAACCTTACAATTGCAGGGACTGGGGTAGGCGCTTTATGAGGTTATTTCCGCAGTATACTTCCTGGGAAAACGTTAAGGATCCAGAAAGGCCACTTGTTATTGGATACGTGTCTCCTGATTATTTTACTCATTCTGTGTCATATTTCATTGAAGCACCACTTATCTATCATGACTATGCAAACTATAAGGTGGTTGTTTATTCAGCAGTCGTGAAGGTAGAACTTTGTCGTAATGCCTTCCCTCACCCATAGTGTTTATATGTGCAGCCCTTATACTTTTCCTGCAAACAGTTATATCTTGGTTAGATGATCTGTGTGTAGAGGCAAGTCTAGAACCTCCAATTATTTAATGGCTTACCTTTTTCAATGTGACAGGCAGATGCAAAAACCAATAGATTTAGAGACAGAGTGCTGAAGCATGGTGGAACATGGAGAGAGATTTATGGGATTGATGAGAAAAAAGTTGCAAGTATGGTTAGAGAAGATAAAATTGATATCTTGGTGGAACTTACTGGTCATACTGCAAACAACAAGTTGGGAATGATGGCTTGCCGGCCTGCACCTGTTCAGGTACTTCTGAGTTGAAAAACTTCTTTCTTTACTGCATTATATGATGTTATACTAGTGGCTCCCTTCTCTTTCAATCTTTTTGTCTTTTGAGGGAGGAGTTTTGGAATTTAAATGCTTAACAGAAGGGAAGCTGGATCCTTCGTACATTTGAAAAATTATATTCATCTGATTATTTCATATTATGCTTTCTTTGTCAAACTTGAAAATACTCTGAAATGTTGGTGCGGTCCGCGACCCTTTAAAAAATATCAACTCAGTCTCTGCACTACTGCAAAACTATTTTTGAGTTGGCTCACTCTTTTACCCCTCTACACCAAGTTCATATTTCTTATTTTTGTAGCTAGCAGAAATTCTTACTTGACAATCAACAATTGAAGAAAACATACCACCACTTTGCATTACTTACAAAGCTGAGTTTTGGACCCATGATGATAGAACATAAGATATTACTTCTGCTAATGCCATCTGATATTAATATCTTCTTTGTAGGTGACATGGATTGGCTACCCTAATACAACTGGTTTGCCTACCATCGATTACAGGATAACTGATGCACTGGCTGACCCGCCTGATACAAAACAGAAGTGAGTGTCAATTTTGTCTTCAAATTTTCTTCTATTTTCAGAGGGCAGGTCGGGTCCTATCTTTAGCTCGAGTTAGGTTTACAACTTTCTGTCAATGGCAGGCACGTTGAAGAGTTAGTTAGATTACCCGACTCATTTCTGTGCTACACTCCTTCCCCTGAAGCGGGCCCAGTGTGTTCAACTCCTGCTCTATCTAATGGCTTTATCACTTTTGGGAGCTTCAACAACCTTGCAAAGGTATTGGGAATAGTCAAATAAGCATCTTACATTTAGCATTAAGATTCTGTCATTCTCACTTGTTAAATATTTTACATCAGATAACACCTAAAGTGCTGCAAGTCTGGGCTAGGATTCTATGTGCAGTTCCAAATTCTCGGCTTATTGTGAAGTGTAAGCCTTTTTGCTGTGATAGTGTGAGACAGCAATTTCTTTCTACACTGGAGAAGTTGGGATTGGAATCACTGCGGGTTGATCTTCTGCCTCTAATTCTTCTCAACCATGATCATATGCAAGCCTATTCTTTAATGGACATCAGGTGATATAGAGTGTTCTTTTCACTTGATACTGGGTTGAATTTTTATTTTTATTTTTATTTTAATTTTATTATTATTATTATTATTATTATTTACTTATTTTTTCCTCACTTGATACTGGGTTGAATTAGTTATTCAGCTTTTAATTCAGTCGCAAAGAGTTGACAAAACAGTTTTAAGTGTTCACTGGTGATCAAATGTTCAGTGTAATTGAAATGTGATGATATTACATCCTTGTTATTCTTATGGCATCAAATTGTAATGTTTTTTCAGCTTTACCTTCTGTCACTTGATAGTTACTGAATCTTTACAGAAATTTAAAGATCATGCTTTTCTTTGAGCAAAGATATGGCATAACATGTAACAAAAGACTGCATCTTATTCAATGGGACTAACCCAGGAACAAAAAATCAAACATATAATTTACTTGAGATAGACAATGATTCTCTATTACTAGGTTCTAGAGTATTATTGTGCGTGACATGCTTCTTGAGGTTAATGGAAAGTTCTTTCTATTTCTAGCTTGGATACTTTTCCTTATGCGGGGACAACTACCACATGTGAGTCTCTATACATGGGAGTTCCATGTGTCACTATGGGAGGTTCAGTACACGCTCATAATGTTGGTGTGAGTCTTCTCAAAACAGTTGGTAAGTCCTTTTTTTATTTTACGCACAGTTGTTAAATAACTGGTGGCTGTTCAATATTTTCTGCAGAATTTCTGAAAGGATAGTTTGATAGAATAAATTGCTGTATTTTTTCATCATTCGCGGAGAACTATATACAAAGAAAAGTTACTAACAAATCCTAAAAATAAGGAACTAAAGATAAGAAAAGATAAATTAGAATCAGATCTAAGATTATCCCTAAAATAAACATAATTGGAACTTCAACACTCCCCCTCAAGCTGGGTTATATATGTTGAACAAACACATCTTGTGACTCAATTCCTCAAAGTGTGTCCTTGGAAGGGCTTTGGTGAGTATATCTGCAACTTCCAATTGTGTAGGAATATAAATCAACTGAATAGTAGAATTCTCAATCTCCTTGGAGATGAAATGTCGATCAATCTCAATGTGCTTTCTCCTATCATGATGAACTGGATTCTTAGCGATGCGTATGGTTGCTTGATTGTCACAAAATAACATGACAGGTTTCTCAATTGACAATCCCAACTCACTAAGCAATCTATTTATCCATATTCCTTCGCAAATTCCCAGGGCTAAAGCTCTAAACTCTGCTTCTGAACTGCTCCTTGATACTACAGTTTGCTTTTTGCTTCTCCAGGTTACGAGATTTCCCCAAACATAGGAACAATAACCTGATGTTGATTTCCTGTCTTTTACATCTCCTTTCCAGTTTGCATCTGAGAAAACTTCAACATCCCTATTTCCTGTTTTGTTGTATAGCAAGCCTTTTCCTGGAGTCATCTTGAGATCTCAAAATCCTGTACACTGCTTCCATGTGTTCTTCTGTTGGATTATGCATAAACTGACTTACTACACTAACCGGAAAACTGATATCTGGCCTTGTGTGTGAAAGATAGATAAGTATCCCTACAGGTCTTTGATATCTCCCTTTGTTGACTGGTGCATTATTTGTTGTTGTCCCTATCTTTTTAGTCGAATCCATTGTGTATTTGCAGGTTTACAGCCAAGCATACCAGTCTCCTTTAGTAGATCCAAGACATATTTACGTTGAGAAACAAATATTCCTTTCTTGGATCATGCGACATCCATACTAGGAAAGTATCTAAGGTTGCCAAGGTCTTTAATTTCAAATTCTTTGGCTAGGAACATCTTTAACTTCAATAGTTCTTATAATCACCCGTTAGGATGATATCATCATCATACACGACCAATATTGCTATTTTCTTCTCAGAAGAGAACTTAACAAATAGCGTGTGATTTTCTTGGCATTGAGTGTACCCAAATCTAATAATTGACTTTGCAAACTTATCAAACCATGCAAGGGGAGATTGCTCGATCCTGTATAGAGATTTCTTGAGTTTACATACCTTGTTGCTATTGGATGCCATTTCCAGTCCTGGAGGTATTTCCATGTAGACATCTTCTTCTAAATCACCATTCAAGAATGCATTTTTTACATCAAGTTGATACATAGTTCAATCTTAGTTTGCTGCAAGAGATGGAAGAACTCTGATGGTGTTTAGCTTAGCCACTGGAGCAAATGTCTCTTGATAGTCTATTCCATAGGATTGAGTAAATCCCTTAGCAACTAGTCGAGCTTTTAGCCTTTCAATGCTCCCATCCTCCTCATGTTTGATAGTAAAAATCCATTTACAGCCTAACAATTTTTTTCCTGATGGGAGGTTTGTAATCACGTCAGTGCCATTTTTCTCCAATGCTCTAATTTCTTCATCAACTACATTCCTCCATTCTTTGTTTCGAAGAGCCTGTTGATTAGAGTTTGGAACCTGTGCACTATCAAGAGTAGATACAAATGTCTGGTAATATGGTGATAATCTTTCATATGAAACAAATCTACAGATATGATGATTTGTACAAGTTCGGACACCTTTTCTTAGAGTAATTGGAATATTTAAATCATCTATAATAGATGGATTCTCAGGACACTATTTTCCTTACCTTAGTGAATTTGAGTAGGCACTGGATCTGGATCAACCTGTTGGTCAATTGTGAGGGGTGGTGTGTTTTTTATCTCCCTTCCAGACTTCTTCCTTCTTGAGTAGACAATTAGCTCCTTGAGTTCACTGTTTTGAGGACAATTAGGACTGTTCGGGTCAGAGATAGAACGAGTATTTGTAGGCTTATTTATAGTCAAATTTTCAGAATGTATGGGAATTGGAAAATACTCTCAAATTGAGGAGACCAGAAACCAATGGTTTCTGGTTGGACTGGTTGGATTGGGAGAGAGGTATCCCTAGACTCAAGACCCCAAAGCTGAAATTCACTCTTGGTCTCCCCCTGAATTGCAGATTTGGAGAAAAACTGTTGATGTTCAAGAATGTGACATCCATTGAGTTGTAGAATCTCTTTGCTGTGGTGGAGTAGCACTTATATTCCTTTCGTATGGTGAGTACCCAAGAAAGACACACTTGGATGATTTTGGGTCTAACTTCCCACGATGTTGAGAATGGATATGAACAAAGGCAGAACATCCAAATACGTTATGATCTAATGATGAAATGAATTTGATGTGTGGAAAGCATTGAAGAGCAACATTGCATGGGGTTTGAAACTTAAGTACTCTAGAGGGCATTCGATTAATGAGATATGCTGCGGTGAGTGGTGAACATAAGTGATCTAGCTACCTGATTACCTCTAACAAGTGTCTATTTTTTATTCACTACTCCATTTTGCCAAGGGGTGTCAACACAAGAGCTTATGTGAACAATTCCTTGACTCATAAGATAGGTACCTAGGACAGAATTAAAGTACTCTTTGGTATTGTCAGGTTTGAGAACTTAAATTTTTGTTTGAAATTGCGTTTGTATCATGGAGCTGAAATTTTTGAAGATTTGCCCAGCATCAGATTTTTCTTTCATGAGGAACACCCAAGTAGGTCTGGTGTGATCATCAATAAATGACACAAACCACCTAGCTCTTGTTATATTTTTTCCTTTGATGGGCCCCATACATCACTATAGATCAAAGTAAAGGGAAGAGAAGGCTTATATGAAGAACTAGGATAACAATTGCGAGTGTGTTTCGAGAGTTGACAAACTTCACAATTAAATAACTTGGGATTTTTATTAATGAATAGGGAAGGAAGCAAATTCTTGAGATACAGAAAATTAGGATGACCAAGACAATAGTGCCATAACATAACCTCACTATCTTTATTGACACAAGTATTCAAACAAGACCAACTCTTAAGTGACACACCATTCGGATTATTGTTGACACTTGAAGGAATCTCATCTTTGAGGAGATATAGTCTAGAACACACCTCAGCATTGGCAATCGTCTTCCCCGAATCCAGCTCCTGAAATTCACAATGGTTAGGAAAAAAATTAGTTACACAATTTAGATCACGGGTTAATTTACTGATAGAGAGTAAATTGCAGTCCAAATTAGGAACATGAAGAACCGAGTGAAGAGTCACATCTTTATTGATTTTGATGAAACCTGTTCCCTTGACTTGAGACAATGAAACATCAGCTATTCGAACTGTATGATCCCCATTACGTGGTATGTATTCATCAAATATGGTAGCATCTCCCGTCATGTGATCCGAAGCTCGTGAATCAACAATCCATGGACTTGTGTGGCGTTTATTGATAGTAAAGGCACTTGAGAGATTGCCTTTATGTGCTAACATGCTTGATCCAGAATGAGACAGGATATTTTAGCTGAGGAGTTTTTGAAGAACTACAAGTTGTTCTTTGGTGAATGGACTATTTTCAGTTTGAATACTTGTAGGAGTTGTACAGTCCTGATTGTTGTCTGAGGTTGCAGCAGCATTAAGTCTGCTCCCTCTATAATTATTTGGCCATGATGGCTTCCTGTCACTGGGCTTTCCATGAATTTTCCAACAATTCTCCTTGAGGTGCCCTGGTTTGCGACAATGATCACACCAAGGCCTTCCTTTTCTCTGCCAGTTGTCAGTATTGTTTGATGGTGGTCCTCGTGCTGCTAGAGCAGATCCTTTAGTGGTTAAGGTGGAGTTTTGGGATTCCAACATCACCTTCTTCCTACTTTCTTCACATCGAACCTCTGTAAAAGCTTCTCGAATGCTTGAAAGAGGCTTGGTTGCCATTACACACATAGTTATCAAAGGCCGTCACCTCCCTCGCCTCAGGCGAGAGGCGAGGTGAGGCAACACCATGTCGCCTCTTTCTCCCCAGGTCAGGCGAGCACCATAAGGCTAGATGAGGCGACCGCCTTTGTCGCCTTGGACGCCTCAATCGCCTTTAGTTCAATTTTAAAAAAATAATAATAAATGAGCCTCCTATAAGAGACCTTGCTTTTTTGTAATAAATAGCCCACAATTAAGAAGCACCCAAACATTTTCTTACAACCAAGGCAGTCACTCCAACACCTTGATTCCACCAATAAGAGACCTTGCTTTTTTGTAATAAATAGCCCACAATTAAGAAGCACCCAAACATTTTCTTACAACCAAGGCAGTCACTCCAACACCTTGATTCCAACAACCTTGACTGCAAGTTGTCTTCTCTCTTCTCTTCTATCTTCTCTCTTCCTTTTTTTCTCTATTCTCTTTTCATTTCTTATTTTGTGTTTTTTTTTTTTTCAATGTTCTTTTCTCATATAGACAACACTTTTGATTTTTTTGAATCTTTCTTTTTCAATTTGTTTAATATATTAATACTTTAACTAAATCTTAATATATTTAACTAACTAAATCTTAATATATTTAACTAATTTGCTATTTTAATACTAAAAATGTTTAATATGTTAATATGCTAATCTATTAATACTTAATATATTTAACTTAATTTAATTTGTTGTACTATATATATATTTTAACTTTTTTCTTAATTGTCGCCTCATTCACCTTTTGGTCGCCCGCCCCTCTCCTTGCCTCTAGCCTTAAAAAAGTACATCTCGCCCGCCCCTCACCTCACGCCTTTAATAACTATGATTACACGCCCTCTAACTTCATCCAGATCTTTGTTTAGGCCAAGAAGAAATTTAAGCGTCCTTTTCTGTTCCACGATCTTCCTGTATAAGGCTGTATCTTCTGGGCACTTACATGTTTGGACTTCAAACATCTCAAGATGTTGCCAGTGATGGGTGAGGGTGTTGAAATACTGCATGACAGTGAGTTCTCCTTGGCGGAAATCATGCAGTTTGGCTTCAATTTCAAAAAGTTCTGGGGTATTTTCAGAACTTGAGTATGTTTCTCTCACAGCATCCAAAATTTCCTTTGCTGTTCCATACAAGAGAAAATTCTCCCCTATCTCGTTGTTCATTGAATTAATTAGCCATGACATAACAATATGATTCTTGGTCTTCCATGTGTTGAACCTTGGATCGTTTTCTCCGGAACAGTGATTTCGCCAGTGAGGTATCGTCTTTGCCTCTCCCACAGATGAACATCATTACGAACTGTGGCCATTGGAGAAAATTGTGTCCGTTGAGTTTATGCCCTGTGATGAGAAGAGATGCAGTTTTTGATCCTTCATGATTATTTGTAGGAGGTACAGTTTCTGGATTGGAGGTAACTTCAGATGTGGAACTTTGTCTCTCAGCAGCCATCCTCCTGAATCCTTTTTATTAAGAGAAATAGAAGAGAATTAGGTTTTCAGAGCTAGGCTCTGATACCATGCAGAATTTCTGAAAGGATAGTTTGATAGAATAAATTGCTGTATTTTTCCATTATTTGCAGAGAAGTATATACAAAGAAAAGTTACTAACAAATCCTAAAAATAACTAACTAAAGATAAGAAAAGATCAACTGAAAAATAAGAAAAGATAAATTAGAATCAGATTTAAGATTATCCCTAAAATAAACATAAGAGTTCTACTGTACTGGAAGAGTTCTACTATATTGGAACTTCAACATTTTCCAAATAGGTGGAATTTCTTAAGATCTGCATTGCCACATACCCGTTTATTATTGTATCCTGCAGATGGATAATCTGCTCAGAAAAAGAAAAGCTTACGCATACATGCATCAGCATCAAATTTATTGAATATGAGCTATTTGAAAATGTTGCACCTACATCACATACATAGAAACCATGAAAATACCAACAATTTGTTTTATTCCCTATAAGATGCGATCACAAACCTGTTCTGGGCTTTTTAAGCTGCCACCGTGGATGCTATGATTAAACAAATTCTGTGATTTTCAGATGAGGATTTATAATGATTCTTCACCATCAAGCTTTACTTTTATTTGGTGTTCATAAGAATTTGCTTTAACAGATGAAGGATGACCATGAGCAGCATGCTTATACCTGACATTATTTCTATACTCTGTGGCAGTCATATTTTGTTGATGTTACTAGCTCTTCGAGATAGGCTTAGATACTTTCTTTAGTCAACATTGGCAGTCTGATTGACATATTTATGCTGTTAATGTGTAGCATTTGCAAGTTTACTAAAGCTTTCTTGGTGTTTATATGAGAAAGAGCTTTCTGGGTGCTAATATGAATTTAAACTTTTTATACTTTCTCCTTCAGTATATTTGGCATGTCAGTGTTCGATGAGAATGCAATGTAGCTATGATCTGCATCCAAAAACTTTATGCCAATTTAATGAACAATGCATTTGCACTACAGGATTGAGCAATCTGGTTGCGAAGAATGAAGATGAATATGTGGAGCTGGCTGTACAGTTGGCCTCTGATGTTACTGCCCTCTCAAACTTGAGAATGAGACTGAGAGATCTCATGCATAAGTCTGCTCTTTGTGATGGATCTAAATTCGCCCAAGGCCTGGAGTCAGCATATAGGAATATGTGGCTGCGGTATTGCAAGGGAGATGTGCCATCTTTGAGGCATATGGAAATGGCCCAACTGCAACCAGAACAGCAGCTCAATTCAGAACAGGCAGTTCCAGAAGATCAAGCTGCAACATTGGCTGAACCCACAATGGTAAACATTTCTAGAGATGGCCCTGTTGCAACAATTAAGGCCAATGGATTTAACCTGGGCCAATGTTCCTCGCTAAATGCTTCACATGGAGAAGAAAATGGGTCTGTGTTGAATCAGAATAGTAATTTAGGCAAACTGAGTTGAATTTTAGCTGATCAGATGGTTCATCCAACAGAGGTCCCTGGGGAATGGTTAATGATCCAGTGCATCAGGTAGTTGTATAAGCCAGCGACAAGTTTCTGTAATACATGATTGAGGGCCTCCTGTACCATATATTTGATGGGGCTTTATGTGCTAGACTGGGATGACTTGGCTTTGGCAGCATCTTCTCTCCTGCGGCACTTAGGGCTGAAATTGTTTGGAAGGATAAGTAGTAGTCTAGGAAATACTCATATGTATTTGGTCAAGATATAAAAAATCTGGGAAGCGCATAAACATGAAATGGTAGTGCTATGGGCTTGTATGAGGAATGTTGTCAATTCTACCCCTTGGTTATAAATGGGGTTTTTGCAATATAAAGGATGCTATTGTTGTGAAGGTTAAATGATGCAAGGGCAAGAGAAGTCGTTATTTTTATGCTATGTAGCTACTCACTTTGGCTTCATGGGCTCATACCCCGGCCTTGGGCACTCAACAATACATTTTCTGTATCAGTTGGTGTCATACATGTATAGTTAATTTTAACTTTCATCCTAATATTTTAAATGCTTCTAATGTCATCAAGTGTAAGAATAAATGGGGACATAAAGAATTAGAACATCATCTTGAAAGTCAGCTTCACAGTTTGTTAACCAGTCAAATTTAGAAATTGAAAACTTCTCCAGTATTTTAACAATAAAATGCAGTAGAAAACCAGATCGAATGACAATACGTATCCCTTGTTTGGATTTACAAGCCAATGATAAGCCTGGATGGTTAAATAATTAATACCGTTGCTCCAAGAATGAAAGCTCGCAGAGGCATAATTCATAGGTCTCAATCTGTTTCTAAGACTTCCCATACGAAACCAAATGACCAGTATCCATAGTGGCAGCTTCATAGAGTAGAATGATTCTGGTTACATTTTTATGGTTTCTGAAGCAGCATATCAACTAAGAAAATCTCCAACCAGACTATTTTTAACATGATAAATATCAAAATTGGCCAAAACCACAAATCCAATGCATTGGAGAGTACGTCACTCGTGCAACATTTATATGCTTTTTCTAAAAATAATGTCCAGTAATATCAGCCATCTGACAAGTCATTTGAGGGCTTCAAGCAGCTAATCAATTGGAACTTGATGCAGTAAAGAGCTAGTCTTTGACAGTTGCCCGAAGTATCTTCACATCATGTATAGGCCTGCACTAACCAAATGTGGAATCAATAATTTTTTCCCTACCATGAAAAAAGAAGTCGAAAATAACAGTAAAACAAGTGATCGTGCAGAATTCATTAAACATTACAGAATGCAAATAATGTGACAATGAAAATAAATATTTAAGGCAAAATCTAAATCATAGAATTTGGAAACGAGTGCAAATTTTGGGAAAAGAATGTTCCAAACAAAAGCCAGTATTGATGCAGTGTTGAAACTTGCCTTCATGGTAATTGATTGCCAAAATATTTGTATATACTAAATGACACTATGAACAAGTATTCCATGTAAATTTAGTCAAGGTTGCAACATATCATCCCTAGTCCAAGGCCAAGGCTCACAAAACAAATAAAAATTGCCCTCCATCTTGGCTGCTATTTGATCAATATAGTTTCATCATGTACACAACAAAGAGGATAACTAAGTAGATAGGAATACCGATCGGTGTTATCAGTTTGAACACTGCCAAGTCTCTTTATAATTTCCATTCCTCTACATACTCTTCCGAATATTGTATGTTTCCCTGTACAAACAAATTTTTGACACATTTCTTAATACTGTATATGAAATAATGGCATGTCTAAAGTTGTGAAGTAATGAAATTGCTTAAGAAAAAATTTATTCAAGCTAATGAAGGTCAAAGCACCCATGCAAAAACAACAGATGACTAACAATAGCATGCCAAACTCAGCTTTTGCACAAGACACGTTCAAACTTGTTGATCAATCTGCCCTTGCATAACCTTTCCAGGGTTCACAAGGTAGCCCGACAATATACAAACCCAAGTCTCAGCCGATAACAGGTCAAGTTTAGTTCAGAAGCATGGTTTGAGATAAGCTCCATATTGATTTATAAAGACTACATACAGAAAACTGATTCAATAATCATACTTGAATGCAGATCATATGTAAATTGTTAAATTCACCAATGCCAAGGTGGAATATCGACATCATATATTACAAGTTCTTCTTCACAGCCTCATGACAGAAGGCTGTTCGATGCATCAATGCAAATTATCTCAACTAACATAATTACCATCCAGTGAGGGTGCAGGTGCCAGAGTTATAAAGAACTGGCTTCCATTCGTATTTGGACCAGCATTTGCCATGGATATGACACCAGCTCCCGTATGCTTCAACTCCCTATGTATCTCATCCTCAAAGTGCTTACTGCAGTAAATTAATTAACAAAAAGACAACATAAGTCAAATTTTGAAACCAAATTCTTCCGACCAAGTATCTTGACTGCATCTGAACACTAAGCAGGTAGCAGGATGTGCAGCAAATTATTAACATACTCAAAGAATATATTTGGGGTAAATCTAGGAATAGTTGAATGCAGATCATATCGTTAGTCCAGAAAACTGAGACGCCCCCACCATTTATACCTTTATCCCACACCAAGAAAAACAAACAGTTAATGGGAACAATCAACATAGAAAATACACACACACACATTAAATAAAAATAAAAATAAAAATAAAAAAATAAAAGAAAGAAAGAAAGAAAAAGGAAGAAAGGTTAACTAAACCAAAACCCAAGGAACAACACGGATCAACTCTTCCCATAATACGACATCTCAAGAAAATACTTCTAACATACAGATGTAAGAATATGACATTGGAAAAAGAATCAGTGAATCTTAAAAGTGTCATACTACACATTCATATTCTACTTGGTAAAAAAAATTAGTACAAATAACCGAGAGAAAAGCATGAGCCTAAAGCGAAGCAAAGGAAAAAATTACAAAAGGAATTAACAAGGACGGGAAAAAACACATACCCATAGATGGATTCGCCGCCCCTCCCAGTTCCAGTAGGATCACCTCCTTGCACTATAAAATCCTGTAAAACCACATAAATAGTCTCAAAATACTAAGTAAATAACCATTTCCAAACAAATAAAAGCACAGAATCAACGAAGCTCGTTTGCGTGTGAGAGTAGACGGAGAAGTAAAGAAGAAAAGAACCTTAATGATTCTGTGGAATTTGACGTTGTTGTAGTAACCCTTGCGAGCGAGCTTGACGAAATTCTCGCAGGTCCTCGGCGCGTGGTGGTAATACATCTCAACAGTAAAAGGGCCCATGGAAGTCTCCAGAGTGACCTCCGGCGGTCCCCCGTCGGCAGTCGCCAGCGCCTCTCTCCTCTCTCCCAGCGCCATTTTGATTCGAGAAGAGCGTGCGTCGAAACGGGTCAGTTTAGTCGTTCTTTGAGGACGACGGGTCGAGTTGGGTCTAACGCTCAAATTAGGTCCTGAACAGTGTTAAATGGGTCGGTTTATTAGGCTTCGGTTGAATGTTGGGTCGGGTTCGGGTCAAGACAATTTTTTTTTTTTTTTCATTTTTTTTTTTTGGGTTATTCTTCTGTTTGGTCTTTTTTTCATTTTTGACATTGTACACTAGCACTTTTTATCTCTTTTCCTGCCTTATTTATTGTTTAAGGCGTAACTATAGAGTTCAAAATTGGAATAAATAATATCATTAGATTATAAATATACGCATTCTTCAAATAATTTTAATTGGTGGAATAATTAGATAAATTTAGATTTTTTGGGTGGAGTTGTTAAAATCGATCACGACCAACTAATAGTTCTTTTCTCTTCATGCCCATGAGAACAAAGTGTATTAATTATTATATGTAAAAAGAACGCATTCATTGTTCATTGGTGGATTAGGGAAGATGTTTGTGTTAGTTGACTAATCGTGGGAATAATCCTCTTCGATTGTAGAGTCATTACCATCTCTTTCTTTTCTTATTTTTCTATACAAATTTATAATTCAAACATGTTTAATTTACATTCACTAGCTCGTCAGAAATAACCTTTTTTTTATACAAAAAAAATTTGGTTGGAATTTAATTGTCTTCACCTCCATACATGTATATAGAGTGGTCAATTAATTCAATGACATTACCCTCACACTTATATGGGTGAGATTCGAGTTTGAACAAAATAGATGTATGACACAAATTCTATATAATTAATTTCTAAATTATAATCCTATTCTTGTGAGTAAACTTATTTATTTATTCTAAAGATGATCAAATTTTAACAAAAAGTTAGCAACAACTCTTCTTGCTCCATTATGTGAGCTTTACATCCAATTTTCAATTTAGCAAACACAAAACAAACCTCCAAAACCAACTCTTCCATGCAAGATGCAAGCACTATATAAACTTCTTCCCTCCTTCCCATTCTCATATCACAGTCACAAACAGCAAAAGCTAACTTAGCATGCATATCTTTTGATCACTACTTACCTATTTCTTTCTTTCTTCCTTTCCTTCTTCTCAACATTTTCTAGTCAACGAAAATGGAGAAAAGTGAGGCGACAACCATCGAAATTGCAGAAACAAGCAGAGAAAGGAGAGGAAAAGCACCACTTTTGGGGGCTGATCGGAATGCAAGGGCCGCAGGATACAAAAGAGGCGTCGCCATTTTCGATCTCATCCTCCGTGTGAGCGCCGCCACTGCAGCTTTGGCCGCCACCATCACCATGGGAACCACCGAACAAACTCTTCCGTTTTTCACCCAATTCTTCCAGTTCCAAGCCAGTTATGATGATCTCCCCACTTTCACGTCAGTGCTAATCTTCTATCTTCTTCCCCTAATTATAAGATTTTTCTATTTAATTTATACGCCTTAAATTCCTTTTAGAAATTAAACTCTTTTTGTATTCAATCGTGCAGGTTCTTTGTTATAGCTATGTCAATAGTAACTGGCTACCTTGTTCTCTCTGTGCCTTTCTCCATAGTTTGCATTGCTCGGCCTCTTGTTACGGGACCAAGACTTCTACTGATTCTCTGCGACACAGTAAGCAACTAATTCCAAACACACAATTACCTAATTTAATGTTGATTGGATTGACAAATTCCTTTTTTCCTCTTTTCGTTGCAGTTGACGGTAACTTTGGCTACTTCTGCGGCGGCTTCATCGGCGGCGATAGTGTACCTGGCGCACAACGGTAACACGGACGCGAATTGGCTGGCGATATGCCAACAGTTCACCGATTTCTGCCAGAGGATCAGCGGAGCGGTGGTGGCGGGGTTCATCGCGGTGGCTCTGCTCGTCTTCCTGGTGGTGCTCTCCGCAATTGCCCTAAGCATTAGTTGATGAACGACATATACATGTACCGGGTGGTCGTTTTCCTGTTTGGGATGAATTTGATTTTCTTTTGCTTATACATTTGGTTTTTGTTGTGTTTGAAGTAATTGTTGATTTCCGGTAGAGAGGACTCCATCAGGGAAAGATAGAAAATTTATATCAAATTTGTATATTTTCCACAGTTGCAATGCAAACCACTCTTTTTCTGTCCACTGTTTTTACTATGAGATTTGGCATGAGAAATGATAATTCTTTTTTCCATTATTATTATTATTATTATTATTATTATTATTATTATTATTATTATTATTATTATTATTGTTGTTGTTGTTGTTGTTGTTCATAATTTTGTAATCACAAGATGCATGAATTTAATAGCGCAATTTCGTATTTAACACTACAAATTATAAGAATAATGTCATGTTGGTTGATGATATTATTTGATATGAAATATTTGAATCGCAGATGATTTTAATTATTTAATATGAAATGATCGATACTCGATATAAGCAATTGTTTTTGTATATATTTTATTTAAAATTTTGTTATAATCATTAAGAATAAAATATGTAAAACAATATGAAATAACAAGTCTTTGGCGTATTAACAGCTAAATGTCAAAAATTATAGAAAATATAATTATGTTACAACCTACATCCAATTCAAGCAAGATATAAAATATCATTTTTGCGGTGAAAAAAAATTAGTTAGAAAACAAATGATGAAATTGTCATAAAATAATGAAACTTTTAACTATATATATTTGTAAAATTTCACTTAAGCAATCATTTGAACTAGTATGAACTTAAATTTACAAAATCGAACTTAATTTCTTTTAAATCCAAATTCCTTATAAATTTTAGGTAGTTCGAATACTTGCTTACTCTTTGACACTTTGAAATTATTAAGAATACATTCATTGAGATGTCCCCAGAAAAATTATATCTTTTTCCATAAAAATTAATTTTTTAATTTGTTCCTTTTTTAAATACAATCGATTGTAATTTAATTGATTTTTTTAAAATTTATTTATTCTATCACTATCACTATCAATATTGTCCAAAAAAATGTTAAAATAGTTGTATAAGTTCACATAATATTCTTGAGGAAATTTACAAAGATGGAGATGGGGAGTACTGTTTCTCATATATCATATAATTGAAGGTCTAGAAAGAATATTAGTAATAAATAATTTTGCTTAAAAGGACCCTAAAACCACTAATATGGAGCACTTCTCAAGAGTCGCACGGAAGAAACCATGGCGGCCCTTAGGAAACTGTCAAAGAACATAGTGTTGTCTTCTCATTTCTCAAAACCCAGCTTCAGGATTCTATCATCGCCGTCAATAATTCCGGCGCTTTTCATTTCTTGTAGAGGAATAGCTTCCAAGCTCTTCGTCGGAGGTAGGTTCCTCAGAACTGGCACGGAACTTGAGAAAAAATTGGATTTTTGATGAATTTCCTCTTTCTTGGTAAAAGATTGCGTGAATAATTTTGCTCAGTAGTTTACTATTTTTCCGTCTTTTTCTTTACAGTTTCCGTTATCTGGGGTTTATGAAGGGTTTATAACAGTTTCTTGAATTTTTTCTTACTAACGTGAGTGTTTGTTTATAATTACTGAATTATGGATATATAGCTCTGGTACGATGATAATTGAAAGGTTTCTGAAGGGTTTAGACAGGAGTGTAACTATGGAGTTGCTCTCTTTTTCTAATTACCTTCATCTCTCAATTGATGATGACTAACCAGTACTAACTGGAGCAATACTCTCGACTGAGGGGAAATCCATGCATGTAAGAGGGTCAGGATTTACCACTTGATTTGCCAAGCGAATTCGGTGAAGGTTGGGTTTGTTGCTCGCTATCTGAAATATTCTTCCCATATGTTTTTATGAAGCGGGCTGGCAGTTTGGGATGGAGCTTAGGTTAAATATCTTATGGTCAAAAACTAATCGTGGAATAAAAATACTCTAAAGAAAGAGTTAACTTGTAGGAAACTTAGGAATGAAATCAAACCATCAGTCTATGCTATATGGGAAAGAGCTTGGAATAGTTTAACATTGTGTTAAGGCGCATATGATTGGATTTTCATTTATTTATTTATTTTTATTTTTTTTGTTGGGGGGGGGGGGGGGGGTTGTGTGGAGGTGGTGGTTTGTTATATCGAAAGTTTATAAATATATAAAATAAAATCACATAAAATTCACATTTGTATATGTTTGTATAAATTTCTGTCTCCAGGTATTCTGTGGAATAAGGGTGCAAAGGAGTCGGGTCAAGCTGAGTATCAACTAATATTCTAGTACCTGAGCTTAAGTTTGAATCAAATGTATCAAACTTGGGCTTGGGGTTCAAACCTAGTGAGTTCCTCACAAGAAAGTGAAAGCTGACTGAAATTTGAGTCTCTTCTCCTGGAGATCATGTCTTTTTTTGGTTATGCAAAGAGCAACTTCTTAACCAATCATCTAGTAAATCAATTAGCTAAACATATTTCAGCTTTCTTACTTACCAGCATTTGATTTTCAGCTGTCTAGGACTCAACCACCTTGTATTGCATTTTGAAGCGACAGTGGTTCCATGAGAAAACTGCCCAGCACAATTTAAATTGGGTTGTTTGCTAATAATATCACTAAATCCATTTGACTTCTTGCAGACTATAATTCTGAAAAGTTTTCTCTTTTCTAGGCATAGATAGAAAGCACCACTGCTCACACTTTGGTCTTTAATTGCTTGCTCTGTTTATATTGGCATCCAAGTTTCTTTCCCCTTCTATAGCAATAAACAGCAGGGAATGAATTGAGTTTGCGATATTAATACTGTTAGTTTTAGAGTTAGGTTGGAGAGTAGTGACTGGTAAGAACCATCAGATGATAGTGGTAGTTAGCTAGGGCCAAAATACGAGGTAGTTTGAAAGGATAAAGGTTGTGGAGAAATGAAATCAAATTTTGATGTGTAATTCTAGTGATAGCATGTGCACACCTATATAAACAATGAGACAAAAAACTTATAATTAAAATAAAGCTGACAAGTGTCATTGAGCTATCAGACGCAAACAATTAGGCTCAAATGCCCTGAGCCAAGTTTCTGGATTCAAATTATTATTTAAGCGAACCTGAAAATCTTGTGAGCAGGTTCAAATTGTTTTCAATCCTACTGCGAAGTCAATCCCCACCCACCCCCAAAAGGTGAAATGTTCTTTTTTCCCTTTTTCCCTTATGAATGTTTTATCGAGTCTGAGAAGATGGATGAAATAACAAGAGATAGTAAGTAACTAGACGTAGCTCTACCTCAATTGTATGCATACTGAATACATTTCCATTATTGTGGTTGTGGAGTTGGGATGTTTTGACTATGTACTGATTTGGAAGTTGAAAGATTCATGTTATAAACATTTTGGTTCAGCTTTCATGGCTGCCCTGAAATTGTGAAATCTTATGGGTCAAAAGTGATGGTTAGGCTAATAAAGAATCAGCTTGTTGAGGCCCTAAAGTGTAGTTGGATCTAGAGGTTGGATAACAAGGTTTTGGTATTTATAGCTTTATGCTGAAGAAATTCAAAAATGAATTTTTAAGTTATTTAACTGCCTCAAGTCAAGCCTTTAAATTGCATTTCCAATTTACAGATAAGAATCTCTTAGAGCCATTTGTTCATTTTTCCCACCGATATCTGTGGCTGGTTGACAAGTTAAGGTCAACTTGATTTTTGTAATTCATGTTGATTCTACTTGTATAGTATACCATATATTCTGCATTCAGTATATGGTAATCCCGTTATATATTCTCAAATCCTCAACTGTGTTCCTGAATTATATGCATGAAAGCCTCCCTGTCTTGCATTCAGCATTACTAGATAGCTGTGAGGTTTACACTCCCTTATATTTAAAGTTGATATTTACTTTTGCGTGCGAAATGAATTTTTCAGGACTTTCATTTTACACCAACGAACAGGGATTGTCCGAGGCATTCTCCCAATATGGTCAAGTTATAGAAGGTGTACTATCTATCATCACTAGTATAGCTTTTCTCCATTGGCAACTCAATTTGAACCCACTTGAGTTCGATTATATTTCCTTGGGCAGCTAAGATTGTGATGGATAGAGTATCAGACCGATCAAAGGGCTTTGGATTTGTCACCTATGCATCTGAAGATGAAGCTGAGAAAGCTATTGCAGAAATGAACGGAAAGGTAAGTCCCGTTTATTATCATTTTCCTTTTCAACTTAGGTGCTCTAAGTTTTAACACAGCTGCTGCTCGCTGCAGCAACTAAATGGGCGTGATGTTTTTGTGGACTATGCAAAGCCCAGATCGGGTTCAAGTGGTGGCATGCCGATCGCCAGAGGACCCCCTGAACCAGCGCCAGAAAACTGATTTCTTGATATCACCTGAGTGTTAAAATCAGCATCACATAGATGGGGAAAAAAATATTGGTTATAAGAGTAATTTTATAGCTTGCTGACTGTGGACTTAAGAGCTTCAAATTTCAATAAAATTTGGGTTCTGTAGTTCTATCATTTATGTTTTGTGGTAAGATGTCAATTTTGAGTGTCGCAGTTGAGTACATGTATTAATGGATTTGGTCCATGATGGAGGAGCTCGGGATTGATAGAGAAGGAGACACGTTTGTTTCTTTTAGCATGTTCGCTTTTAAATGTCCACCTTTTCAGGTTTCATGTCCATTTCTTTCAATTCACACCTCATTTCTCAGCAAAACGTATGAAAATTTGATCAAATGTTTGACTTTAAAATGTGGTTCTGCCTTTTCATCTCTACCATTATTACTTTTATAAATAAAATAAGTTCAATTATGTCAATAGTTTTTCTTTTTTTTGCACTTTAAAGGTTAGTATTCAAATTCCAAACTCATAAGTAATAGTGTGAGGACAATATTATTTGGTTAATTGATTGGTATATCTTTAGATTGTATACACAATAATTTAAATGACTATATAATTGTAATGACTCAGTATATTTAGAGGGTGTTTAGGCGAGTTTATAAGTTTCACAAAACATTTTATAAGATGTTGAAAAACTTATAAATTGATAAAAAAAATATTTGTTATTATTTTTTTTTTTTTAAAAAGCTTATAAAATCCTAAAAAAAAAATATTAGGAGTTTATAAGTTTTTTTAAAAAAAGTAAGGAGGTTTTAACTTATTTTTAAAATCTTAACAAGCTCTTTTATTTTTAACTATTTTAATTAGAAAATAGTCATTATTAATATTTTATAAGCTCCAAGATCTTATTTTATTCAAATACTTCAATAATTTATTTTAAAAATAAGAGCTAACATCTTATAAACTTCAAAAACATCTCATAAGATGTAGGAACTTATAAGATGTTTTAAATAAATTTAGCCAAACACCCTCTCAATGGAGTTGAATAAAAATTAGACTAATAGCCACAAATTTGTTGGGACGATATGATCGCATTAAACTTGTTTTAGGGGACACTTATTTAAAAGTACCAAACACACTTTTCACTTTTGTGATCAGTCCCCACTTGATTTTTGTTAGAAAAAACTCCCTAATTCTGTTAAAAGTTTAGAGATCACTCCCCACTCACTTAATTTGACAAAAATACCCTTAAAAATAATATTTTTCATTAATTTTTTCTCACTTCTTCTTCATCCGGACAAGCAAATAGTAAACCCTATCATACTAGAAACAGAAAGAACAGAAAAAATGCAACAAGCTCCACAGCAGGAATGAGAATAACGTTAGAACCAAAAACCACCAACCTGATAGTTGCATTGTCTTCTTCTCTTTTTATTTTCATCATTTTCGGGTTTCTTCTTCTTCTCAGTTGCTTCTGAGTTTCTTATATTTTTCTGACAATGTCAACCAGTAGTGAAGTATGAGTGTTCAATCAAGTTAATGGACATATACATTAATCTCGCAAGAAAATGGAGTGAAATCAACGCCGAACACTTCAGTTTGCAATACATAGCTCCACATCAAAAATTGTACCTGAATTTGACTGATGATGACGGTGTCATGAATATAGTCTTACTACATTTGACATTGAAGATGAACGTTGTTGACATCTTGGTAAACCGAAAGGATGAATTAACCAGCAGTGCAAAGAAGAGCAGTGATGGTTTAAGGTAATACTTCTATAGAATCTAAACTGTACTGCAGTTTGTAAAGTTTTGTACTTGAAGGGTTTTGAAATTGTACTCTATTATGTAAGTTTTATACTTCAAGTGTTCTATTAATGGATAGTGTTCTATTAATGGATTATCCAAAATTGTACTGCAACTTCTAGCAGTTTATACTTGAAGTGTTCCTAAACTATACGTCTTCTATATAAAATTATTCTTTTGATTTTCTGAAATTATACTTCATTTTATCAAAGATTGTACTATATTTATTGAAGTTATATACTTTAAGTGTTATATTTATCAATTAACCAAAATATACTGTAGTTCTAGGACTTTATACTTCAAGCGTTTTGAAATTGTACTTTTATTTTCTGAAATTATACTTTCTTTTGTACTTCATTTTATCTAAACCTGTACTTTATTCATTAAAGTTCTATACTTCAAGTGTTTCGAAATTGTACTTCATTTTATCTAAACTTATACTTTAGTTTTGAATCTATTATTTAAGTTTAAATTGTTTTACTAATGGATTATCCAAAAATTGTACTGCAATTGCTAAAGTTTTATACTTCAAGTGTTTTGAAATTGTACTTCACTTTATCTAAAATTGTACTTCTATTTTTTGAAATTATACTTCATTTCATACATTGTTTTACCTAAACATGTACTCTATTCATTGAAGTTCTATACTTCAAGTGTTCTGAAATTGTACTTCATTTTATGTAAACTTGTACTTCAATTATCTGAATCTATTATTTAAGTTTTATACTTCAAGTGTTCTACTAATGGATTATCCAAAATCGTATTGCAATTGCTAAGGATTTATACTTCAAGTGTTCTAAAATTGTACTTCTATTTTTTGAAATTATACTTCATTTTACATAAACATGTACTCTATTTATTGAAGTTCTATACTTTAAGTGTTTCGAAATTGTACTTTATTTTATCTAAACTTATACTTCAGTTATTTGAATCTATTATTTAAGTTTCAAGTGTTCTACTAATGAATTATCCAAAAATTATACTGCAATTACTAAGGTTTTATACTTCAGGTGTTCTGAAATTGTACTTCACTTTATCTAAAATTGTACTTTTATTTTTTAAAATTATACTTCATTTTATACATCATTTTACCTAAACATGTACTCTATTCATTGAAGTTCTATACTTCAAGTGTTCTGAACTTGTACTTCAGTTATCTGAATCTATTATTTAAGTTTCAAGTATTTTACTAATGGATTATTCAAAAATTGTGTTGCAATTGCTAAGGTTTTATACTTCAGGTGTTCTGAAATTGTACTTCACTTTATAAAAAATTGTATTTCTATTTTTTAAAATTATACTTCATTTTATACATCATTTTATCTAAACTTATACTATATTCATTGAAGTTCTATACTTCAAGTGTTCCAAAATTTTACTTTATTTTATCAAAACTTGTACTCTCGAGTCAAAGTCACTTTCATCGTATGACTTTACCGATCAATATTACCGAGTTGAGATGTATCAACAAGCATACCAAGCAGTGATAAACACTATTCCTACGTATGATATGCATATGTTCCCTCTAGATGATGATGGCGTCATTAATGCACCTGATTGCCGATCTCAACCTGGGCATAGAAGGACATAGAGGATTCCATCACAAATTGAGAAACGTGTAATTAAGTGTAAAAGGTGTGGTAGAACAGGGCATAATCGTCGAACCTGCAAAGAATAAGTAATCTAGCTAAATTTCGTACCTTAATATAGGAGATTTATACTTGATTTCATGACATTTGTACTTTATTTCGGTAATCATGTACTTGATTTAGCGTGAAATTGATATTTTTGTATATTGTCCGAGATATCAGTTATTTTGTACCCCAATCTGGGAGAACTATACTTGGTGTCATGACAATTATACTTTATTTCGGCAATTATGTATTTGATTTAGCGTGAAATTGGCATTTTTGTATGTTGTCGGAGATATCAGTTATTTTGCACCATAATCTGGGAGAATTATACTTGATTTCATGACAATTGTACTTCATTTCGGCAATTATGTATTTGATTTAGCGTGAAATTGACATTTTTCCATGTTGTCCGGGATATCAGTTTTTTTGTACCCCAATTTGGTAGAATTGTATTTGATTTCATGACATTTGTACTTCTTTTTGGCAATAATGTAATTGTTTAGCGTGGAAGTTAGCAAATGGATATTGTATCAGCGTTTCGTACCTCAATCTGAAATATTTATACTTGATTTCACGACATTTGTATTTCATTTCGGCCATTATGTACTCCATTTCTTAATATTTTTACTAATATTATTGAATTGAAATTTGTTCCATGATTTGCTTTTTAAGCCTCAGTAATTAATAATCAAACTCTAAAAATGTGTGTAATATTTATTATATGAATAAAATAATATTAAAGTTTTAAAGTGTTAACCACTAATGTTCAACGAATGAATGTTATCAATCGCAGTAATGTAAAGAATACTTATGTTTTCAAAGATGTAAATAAATGAGCATTTGATAATAATATCTACCCTATAACCCGTACAAATACGTACTTCATCTGATCTGATAATCTCAAAATATTGTACTTGACTATCACTACAATTATTGGAGACTAATTATTCAATTGCAATAAGTGTACTTCAACATAACACCATTTATACTTTATTTGTTCTACATTTGTACTATATTTTCATCATATTGTACTCAAATTCACTATCCGATTTCAATTGAATTGAAGTGTACTTTAACATAACACCATTTATACTTTATTTGTTCTATATTTGTACTTTATTTTTATCATATTGTACTCAAATTTACTGCCCGATTTTAATTTAATTGAAGTGTACTTTAACATAACATCATTTATACTTTATTTGTTCCATATTTGTACTTCATTTATATCATATTGTACTCAAATTCACTATTCGATTTCAATTTAGTTGAAGTGTACTTCAACATAACACCATTTATATTTTATTTGTTCTACGTTTGTACTTCATTTACATCATATTGTACTCAAATTCACTGTCCAACTTCAATTTAATTGAAGTGTACTTCAACATAACACCATTTATACTTTGTTTGTTCTACGTTTGTACTTATTTCCATCATATTATACTCAAATTCACTGTCCGATTTCAATTTAATTGAATTGTACTTCAACATAACAATATTTATACTTTATTTGTTCTACGTTTGTACTTCATTTTCCTCATATTGCACTCAAATTCACTGCTCGATTTCAATTTAATTGAACTGTATTTCAATATAACATCATTTATACTTTATTTGTTCTATATTTATACTTCATTTTCATCATATTGTATTTAAATTCACTACATAATTTCAATTTAATTGAAGTGTACTTCAACATAACACCATTTATACTTTATTTTTTCTATATTTGTACTTCATTTCTATCATATTGTACTCAAATTCACTGTTCAATTTCAATTGAATTGAAATGTACTTCAACATAACACAATTTATACTTTGTTCATTCTACATTTGTATTTCATTTCCCTCATATTGTATTGAAATCAAAATATTATAAATACTTGATGGAAAATTATACTTACATGCAAAATAATATTATAAACAAAGTATGCTTCAATTTACATATGTATGTACATACAAAGTATGATTCAAACCCTACAGGCTTAAATGTTTTGTACTACAATTGCTTCTAAAATATACTATAGATACACAAGTTATATACTACATTTTCAGTTAATGTATACTACATGCCTGAATGTTTTTGTACTACAGATGCTTCTAAAATGTATTGCATATATACAAATATTAAATTATAATTTAATTTAATCTACAGGCTTAAATATTTTGTACTACAAATGCTTCTAAAATGTACTGCAGTTACATAGATTATATGCTACACTTTTGCCTGATGTGTACTGCAAGCATAAATGTTTATACTATATTTGCTTCTAAAATGTACTCAGTTACACAGATTATATACTACACTTTCATTTAATGTATACTGCAGGCTTAAATATTTTGTACTACAGTTGCTTTTAAACTGTACTACAGATACACATATTATATACTATATTTTCAGTAATGTATACTGCACACTTGAATATTTTTGTACTATAGATGGTTATAAAATATACTGCATATACACAGATTATATACTATAATTTCATTTAATTTATAGGCTTGAATGTTTTGTACTATATTTTCGCAACTTCCTCTCCCGGCGTCCAAAGCACTTGCCGCTTGAACCGTTGGATAGTTCTCGGCTTATACATTAACTCCACAAAGTTCCAGCCCCGTCCGATTCTCCATGAAACAGTAATTACACTCGCAATAAGCTGGAATTACAGCATTGCCACTGCACTGCTGCATTCTAAACATCTTCGCCGTTTCCTATCCAAACGGAATCGTCTACTGGTGAAACTTGGTGAGAACGTTTCCAATACCTCAAGGAACACCCCACTGAAACAGTTTCACAAAATTCCTTTTCCAAGCCACTCTGCTCAATGCATCTTTGCACTACCTGCGTGCAGTAAGACCACTCCAGGTCGCCCTCAATGTTCGGTGCCCAAACGGACACGGAATGACTTCAAACTTGGTGGGAAGCATCCTCATAACTTAAGGAATATGCCATTGAAACAGTTTTTCAAACCGAACCTCGTAAGAGTCTCTACTCATGGGCTTTTTTCGCCTTACCGAGTGAGCCGACAACGCCTTGTCGCTCTTAATGCCCCTTGAAGTCAAGGTCGCCATTCTTCTCCAATGAGCGACACATGACATTATCCTCCACTCGATCCATTGACGTCCTTATCAACATATACATAAGGACTTGAAGTGTATGCGGTGCCCCGACTCAACTCTGATCTCTTTTTGTACCGTATGAATTTAGCTCATCTTTACATAGATTATATACTATACTTTCATTTAATGTATACTACAGGCTTAAATATTTTGTACTAAAGTTGCTTCTAAAATGTACTATAGATACACAAATTATATACTACATTTTCAGTTAATGTATACTGCATGCTTGAATACTTTTGTACTATAGGTGCTTCTAAAATGTACTGTATGCACACAAATTATATACTATAATTTCATTTAATTTGCAGCTTTGAATATTTTGTACTACAAATGCCTTTAAAATGTACTGCAGTTATACAGATTATATACTACACTTTTGCTTAATGTGTACTGCAAATTTGAATATTTATACTACATTTGCTTCTAAAATATACTACAGTTATAAAGATTATATACTACACTTTTGCTTAATGTGTACTGCAAGCTTGGATGTTTTGTACCACAAATAATATACTACCACTTTCAGATAATTTCACCGTATAATTTCAGGTAAAAGGAAGTATAAACCTCAAAAAAGTGAAGTACAACTTTCATGCCTTTCAAGTACAAATCAAAAACTTCCCATATCACAAATAAAATTATATATATCAATTGGGTTCAAGTGTTTAACAACTAAATAGGAAATAAAAACCCTAAACATGAGAAAATAGACAAGAAATAAATATAACACTGAAAAATCACAGATATTTAAAACTGTAAATGCAGAAAACATACATTTGTTTCTTTTTATCACTTCTTTTTGTATTTCGCTTCTTGTTGCCATTGTTTCTCCTTCCATTGTCACAAAAAAAATGGCAGAAATTTTGGTGTCTTTTTTTTTTTTTTCCCTCTCGTCAATGGCAGAGGAATGATTTCACGCCCTTTTGTTTGGCCGCTTGGAGAAGTCGTCGATTTCAGGAAGAAAAAAAAAATGAAAGCATTCTTCTTGAAGAGAAAAATGCATTTCTTAGGTATTTTTGTTGTTTTCTCTAACTACAAGGATATATGTGTCTTTCTAAAAGATATGGGGAGTGATTTCTAAGTTTTGTGAAAAAGTAGGGAGTTTAGTGTGTAAAAATTCAAATGGAGACTGATCACTAAAATGAAAGTAGGATTAAGGATTTTTTTCTAATTAACTGTTGTTTTAGTTAGTCCTTGGCCCAGCTAATAATAAGGTGGATGTCTCAGAATTAAGAGATTTTGTAATATTAAACCTACTTCTATTATTATTAAATTTACCTTAAAAAGACTAAACTTGTTTTTTATAAGTTGCACGAATAACTGAAAATGACATATCGATTATTATAAATGATTTGGTTGATACATAGAATACCTCAAACATTAAGGACAATGCTTATTGAATATGATTAATGGATGTATTTGAAGCTTATATTTTAAGATTGACCTTATGTTTTTAAATACCCATATATTCTCTCAAATAATTCGAAGCAAATTGCATTGTTGTTGAAAGATTAATATCAAAGGCAAGTTTTTATAATGCAGACACATCAAGGGGCCGTTTGGATTTGTTTTTTAAAGGCATTTTCATTTTTTGATAAAAAAAAATAGTGAAAAGTTAGTTATAAATATGTTTTTAAAAATAAAATATTATTTGAATTTTTTGTTTAAAATTTTATGATTATAAAAGGTTGTTGTGTTTGGAAAATGTAGGTTATGTTTTATGTTTGATTTTATTATGTGTTTATTATGTATTTTGGGAGAATAAATTATTGAAAATGTGAAAGTTGTTTTTTGTATGTTTGTTTATGATTAAGGAGAGATATTTTTTATTGTAATAGTCAAATCAATACTTTTTCATTGAACTTTTGGGATAAAAATGGAATTGAATGATTTTTTTAATATTAGAATAATAATATATATATAATGTATGTATATAATATGTATGTATATATTGGAGAATGTATATTTCAGAGAAAAATAGAAATATGTTTGGTTGTGTTTCCCCAAAACAATGTTGTTTCAGGAAAACATAACCAAACAAAGTCATAATGTTTTTATATTAAAAATTGTGCAAATATGAGTAAGAGAAAATGAAAATTAAAAATAGAGAGAGGGTGTAAGAGTTTGTTTAAAAAAATATTTTGAGAATGAAAATATCTGTGAAAGTTGAGAAGAAGTTGATGACTCTCTATTTTTATTTTCAACATAAAATGAAAATGAACTTAAAAAACAGAAACAAATGGACTGCAAAAAACACGCATCCATAATACTACATTATAAAATGAGTTGTAAGAAATATTTTTCTATGTACGTATTAGTATTACATTACCAAACTAGTTGTAGGAATGATTCAAATATGTCCGATTTTGAATTTTAATGAAGAAAAAAAAAAATTTAAACAATACAAATATGTTGTCAACGAAATATTTTCTTATTCAATAAAACCAGATGTAGCATTAAAGCAGTTCAAATATTCTACAATACATGGTGCAGTAATTTTCATTACTCCCATGTTATGCATGTACGAATGAATGTTTATGAGATTGTAATAAATTAATTAAGTTTTCGTTTGATACGGAAAATAACATCTTAAGGTACAAAAATAAAAAGGTCTAATTAACTAAATAATAATTAAAAAAAAAAGAAGAGATAATAAACTCAATAAAAATTGAGCTAATTATCAAGACGAGCACTCAATTTCAAGCGAGTCGAAACCACGAAATATTCAATCACTATAAATATCAATTTTCAACATCAAAATCCACACATATAATTATTTTACCAAAAAAAAAAAAAAAAGATTGAACTTTGTCTCTACGTAAGTGCATTTCATGGCCAAAAACTTATTTTATTTTATTGAATTTTAAAAAGAATTATAACTTCATTTTCGAACCACATATTTTCATGTCACATTCTTTGTTTCCTCTTATCATAAATTGTCTTTTGCGCGCATAATCCGTCAGTTCATGTAATAAAAGACCTAACATATTTGTATTGTTGAGCTAAAAAATGCTCATTTGCCTTCGATGCACCATTATTTCGACTTAAGTTTAGACATGCTACTATGCGTGAATGGCAATTCTTTTCAGCAATATCTTGCCCTTTGGCCACGTTTTAGAACACAAAGCCATTTAAGCAGGTAAAGTTAGCTTTTAATTAAAACAAAAAATGACAAAAAGAAATTCATTAGGGAAAAAAATTCTCTAATTCATTTAATTAATAATCTCTAACAAAATTAAAGTATACGTTTAGGGCTAGTTTGATTGAATTGTTAAGTTATCTCGTAATTATTTATTATGTGATAATTTGTGTCTTTTTTATCACTATAATATAATTTGGTTAGCATGATAGATAAACTCATGAATGGGTGTCAAATTAATTTATCACAGAAACTATACATATAAATATAAAATTTTAATAGTCATACAGGCCTGAAGTGTTTATTGTGATTTCGACCAAATTAATAATAGAATGGGATCAACGTCAACCGAACTAGTCCTTAAATAATATAGTCCTTAGATTATTATTTCAGTGAAAATCCCTTCACCTAATTCGGAACTGTACCGTCCCCATAAGTTGACTTATTGTTATAAATAATAATAAATACTTTTTGTCCTAACTTGTACATTCTAATATTCGTATAAATTTCCTTTTCTGTCCCTTTCATTTCTCATGCTATCGGAACAAAAGAAAACAGCAAAAACCAACAAAAATGGATACTCCGAATGCTACGCAGAACATGTCCAATGCGCTTTCGGTCCGCAGCTTTCTCTCTCTTCTCTCTCTCTTCATTTCAACGTACTCCTTGTACCTCCGCTGCCCCTCTTGTACCCTGTTTTTCCCTGTTCCCTTTTTGCCCTCCAATGCCCCTTGCAGAAAGACCAGACTGTCCTTCCCGTTCAGGTGCGTTCCATCCATGTCTTCGATTTCTAAGCTCACTTCCCTCACCTGCATCTCCCCGCTCTCCGACCTTCCGCACGTGACCACTACCACACACTGCACGTGACCGTGATCTCCGGCCAGTATTGAAGCGTACCGCACCTGCACTTCACCTGTCAACCAGTGGCGTTGCACCGTGACGGGCTTATGGGACGAGAGGTTCACCGCCCGCCGTCCGATGGGGTCGATCAAAATCCAGCTCAACATCATGTCGTCGATAATCTCCTTACACGCTTCGTCTGCTTCTGGATGCTTAATGGACGTGGGCACCACGTCCTTGGGCTCCAGAAGATCAATCCTGAAGGGCGAACAGCGGAACCACCCACTCACGGTCTCCGTTTCTTGAATCTTTGTGAATATCAATCTGTCCTTGTAGTGTATGTCCACGGCTGAGATTAATTCCGACGGCGGAGTTGATGATGAGTGGGTGAGATTGCGCTCCAGAATAGGGAAGGCGTTGGAGAAAAAGGCACGAGGGCCACCGTCGGGGAACGTGGAGATGAAGTGGCTGAGTCGCGGGGAGTTGGTGGACGGCCAGGTCGAGTGGCATATGCTGGACCAAAGTTTGTCCTGGGAGGAAAGGTGGCAGAGAGTGGTGGAGCAGCAGGCGGCGGAGCCAAGAGCTGGCCCGTCCAACCGAGTGAGGACGTGGGACTGTATTATGTCTGGATGCAAGGCCGAAAATTCGGTGGCTCCGCCTTGATCCGCCGTGGCCCCGGTGGCGGCAGACATCTCAATTCCCTTATGTTCTGTTGTAAGTTGTTTCAAGTGGAGAGTGGAAAACCGAACGCCTTTAATGAATGTTTGAATCTTTTGCATTGAGTTGCTTATATAGTAGTTCAAAATCAAGACATCAGACGCGCATTTACAAAATTACCCTTATATTAAACTCAAATCACCGGCAAATTAGCGTTTTTAATAATGGTTTTAATGAAGGGTAATTTGGTGTTCTTCCACTTCAACGGGGGCAGCTTTTCTACTAATAAATAGCGGTCTACTCTTCCAGTCTTTCATTTTCAGAGATTGCGTGCTGTAAAGGGGTTGAAATTCTTAATTATATTTGAATGGGGCCCACAGTTAGAATTATAATTACCGGCTATTTAATACTAACCTTGTAATTAATCTACTAATGAAATATTAAATTGAGATAATCTATACATATGCACAGTCTGGACCGGAAGTAGCATCATCGTATAGACCACGCTTGAACTGATTTAATTTGGTTGGGACCAAATTGTTTTAATGTGATGCACTTACGCTGGACTTGTGTTCTCTTCGAATATATATATTAAATTAAGTAATTAGGAGAAATATCACAATCTTGGATTCAAACTCAGATCACATTATATTGTTTAATGTCATTTTCAGTGAATATTATCGGATAAGCTCTGCAAGTTATGGTGATGACTGATGAACCTGCATAATTTTGTGGGTCTAATCTTACATTCAATTATAGCTCATTTACCATTAAGGTGGTAGTCGAGTAGTTCTAAATCCACTATCATATAATTAGATAAGTTTTATGTTGAAGTTTGAATCCGTCTTGCACAATATTTATTGTAAATATTTTATATTGTATGTTTTTCTAGTTGAGGAATTGTTGCCTTTTGTAAAGTATACGTAATTCTAACTGTTAATTAGTGTCATGTTGATGATATTAATGTTTGTATCATTTTTTCAATTGTGTTTGATATGTTTACAATTACGAATGAAATAAAAAAATATTTATTTATTTATTTTTTTAAAAAGAAAGTATTACACATGATATTTTTTATACATTTAACAAATTAATATTTTTCTACCTTCAAATTAAATAAATCGAAATATATACTACACACAATATACATCAGATGTACAACACGCCCATTTCAAGTCGAACATAAGACCTCCCACATAATAGATGAGATTGATGCCACTTAGACTACAAGCCACTGAACAATAAGAAATTTCTTTCCTTTTTTTTTTTCTTCCCTTTTTTCATTAAAATAAGAATTATAGCTCTTTTGAATTAATTTTGATAATTGGACCTTATTGTAATAATCAGATTATAAGAGTTAGTCCATATGAATTTAAAATGACAGTAACGATAACATAACAATAATAATATATAACATTGTTTATCATTGATCAATATAATGAGGTTTTTTATAGAATTTCAAAATGACGTTATTCATCATTCACGGGTAAGTATCATTTGATATATAATTGAAGAATATGAATTTACCATTCTTTCTCATTTCATTCGAAGCAAACTTATCGAAATTAAAACTTAATTATAATATCATTAGACCTGATTGTTGAACATTTGAGTTGATTGTATATTAAAATAGGCTTCAAATTTCCTCACGAAATCATGAATGTTGTCCTAATATATATAGACACTCTTTGCTTCTTGCGGAACTGCATAGGCCATAATTATTTTCTTCTTATTCAGTAATTTTTGAATAATTTGAAAAACCAAATATCTAGTTGTAAGTGATTATTATAACATCAACTTCTAAAAAATTTACCTAAAAAAAGAATATGCAAGTCACCTTTTATTTTAGTTTAATTTTAAAGACGATCAAATTTAAAGTTGAATCAAATCAATGCCAATGATTGTCTTGATCCTTGATCAATTTGATCATGTACAGGTTCATTGAATAATGATATTCAACAGTAATCAAAGATGTGAAGATAATAGATTTGATCAAAATAACTTTTTTCGAAATCCTATTATAAATAAAAATGTTAATATTTATATATTATAAAGATTAATCAAAATAATGACACCATTTGAATATATCTATTACGTGTGAATGTATTTATGAAGTGTGCAAGATATTGTTTGTCATTACATGATCGATCAAAAGGGGGGCAAAAATTACTGGGTCAAATTTGCGTGAAAAAATGACGACTGCTAATCCATTTAGGCAACTTGACTTATTTTATGGGGTCATTTTCGTTATTTAATCGGTTCTGATAGGTGTAGGCGTGTCACCTTTGATTCCTAAAAGGCCATAGTGATTACGAAGCTTCAATATTGTGAAAAATGCTCGCGGAATTCTTTTTCAGCGAAGTGGGCACAGCACGATCACTTGGACCGATCCACTGACATTATACGGCCATTTATTGGTCGGTTTTTTGGATTTGAATGCGCAACTTCGTTGACTTCTGACACCGGTACGCCAATGGGGTAGAGTATTGCTAAACTCGGTTTAAATTTCTATTCCATCTCTTTTTTTATTTTATGATTATATAATCGTGTATTAAATATTTTTTTATAAAAATTAGTTGCATTTGATATAAATACAGCAAGTTGGAATAGGAGATGAAATAGGAAATGGAACAAAAGATCCCAAGTGCACTAAAACACCTTTCATGTAAAATTCGTAAATGAAAAAAATGTGAAAATCATCTTATATTCCCACCTAGAAGTAATACTTCTCTAAGTACTATGTTATATTCAACAAGTATTGCAAAAAATATACGACATTACTCATAGAGTATCATTATATATCTTGAATGTTATTTATCTAGAGAGAGATAATAAAAGTGAGGGGAATTCTTGTTTTCGACATGATAGAACCAGTACAGATTCTTGAGGAAATGTTGTAATTGCTCTTTTCACTAAATTGCACAATCTCTAAATTGAGTACAAAAAAGTTATTTATAGGGGTTGAAAAGAATTATACAATTCTTATATTAGAGTCCATTTTCTCAAAGAGGTTATTAAGTCATAATCATTTGCAAGAAATTTGTAAAGCGAAAGGGGCACGATGGCACATGATTGAGAATGACTTCTTTTATGTATTAACATTATTTGCAATATATATATATATATATATATAGTATGTCGAAGCAAATTTAGGCAGCATTTTATTTATGTTTAGACATTAGCAAAATTGTCTAATAAAAACAAGAAAACATTTCTCCCTTTGAAATGTTAGTATGGTCAAATAAGTTGTTAATTGAGGAGAAAGTCCTCAATAAGAGAAAACGACAAGAAAGCTCCTAAAATAGGCTTGTTCGCTTGAATAACCTAGTAAAGATTGTTCGTCCTAAAACTTATACATGCCCTTGAGAGTAAAATAGAGCAACAGGACAATTGAAGAAGAATGTCAAAGCCCCAAGGTTCATTTCATCGGTAAGTCAATCTAATAACGAGTGATATAGACCATAGATGCAATGATATTTTTTGCTTTTTGTAGTTGTTTTTTGGATTTTTGTCACAATTTTTGATATCTTACTTATATATCAAAATTTATTAATATGATATAAAACTATTTAATTGATAATATTTTACTCGATAAGATCAATAAATTTGAAAGTCTATTAAGAGAATGATTGACTAATTTTATTTGAAAAATCTTACAAACTTCTATTTTATAATATGTTTTAAACTTTATAAAATATTTAATCTTATATTAAAAAATATATATGATTCTGATATCTTATTGTAAAATTTATTAAGCTCATCTTCTAGAATTACACTCATCATTCTAAGACATATATACAAAAGTACAGTTTCCTCCAAAATTACTTATAAGTCAAAAAAAGCTCCTAATGATCTAGACAACTTTAATTAAATATTAGTCTTTTCGAAATTCAAGTCTGACATATTCTTCTCACTTTCCATGTGAATAATGGAACAATTAATTAACAAAAGGATGAAATCTAATTGAACACTTCTTGGTCTATTTAATATTTCATTACATTATTTTATCGTAAAGGCAAAGATTTAATTTATAATTTGTGCACGTGAAAACATTCTGATCTTTTTTTTTATGAATTCTTTTATAAAAAAATAGTCTTTTGTTAGAGTACGACTTTTGGAAGTCCATTAATACTAAAAAATAAAAATAAAAAAAACATTTATTTTTTAGTATTAAAATTCTTGACCTCAAAGTGTTCACTTTAGCAGCTCCTAATATGTCTTACTGCACCCAAGGTTGAAATAATGGTAAGTGTCCACTTTCCAGCGTCTTGTATTTGACCAAATTAACCCACATTTTTCAATCCACTGAAAGTCGGAACTATTGCTGCTAAGTACTTTTAGCCTTTAGGCCCCTCCTTGTCAATTGACTTTTGGAGGAGACTTCCTGGAAAGGGTGCTTTCACAATGATCCATCCTTCACATTATGAGGTCAGTATCTTTGGCACGAGATAAAATAATTGATTAAGCGACAGATCATTCAGTGAATAATATTTATGGGTTATGAGTATGTTACTGAAGTTGAAGAAGAAATTTTCCCGTAATTTGGACAAATAATAAATATCACATTATTTGAATTAGCAAGATTTTCAGAGCTTTAAATGGGCCAGCCCATGCTGTTGCTAAATGAATTTTAAAATCTGATTAAAATAGAGATGTATTTTTTGATCACGTTTTGGTAGACGCCTTTTGTGATGGGAGTTCAGCCTAATTCTTGCGTTCTTGATTCTTATTTTAATAAAGTTTAACTCAAATTATTTAAAAAAATGGTAGAGCCCATGATAAATAACAACTCCTCCTCAACTCAACTTACGCAGAGCAATTCTTTTTTTTCCATATGGAGAAAAATATTGAAAGGGCAAAAAAAAAAAAAAAAAAACTTTTAGGCTGCGATTGCTTGTTAAAAAAATCCCGTGCCTTGCGTTTTAAAAATGAGGGATAAGTAAGAAATCATACTTGGTTGTAATGCCACTTCTTATCTTTAAGATTTGAGAGTAAGCCAATCTTTAAATCCATGCCTACTATTTTGACTTTGGTTCTCGTCTCTCTCTCTCTCTCTCTCTCTACTATTTTGACTTTGGCTCCTCCCCCCCCTCTATTCAAGATGGATCTCTCTCATATTTCATAAAGGTCAATTTAATTTACTATTCTTTTTGAATTTTTTAAAAATTTAATTTAATAATAAAAATTAAATTCATTAATTTTTAACATTTTAAAAGAAATAAAAATTATATCATTTAATTTAGAATTTGTTAAATTTAAAAACACACCACACACACATATATATATATTTTAAATTATTCTAAACTAAGTGATGGTTTAAATTTGCCTACTGAATTTATTTGGATGAAATATTCAGATTTTACATAATAGCATAATTTTTTCATTTTTTTTTTAATTTATCAATCATAATTTCCAAATAAAAACATGCATAATGAAAAAACAAACAATATGATAAAATTGTGTGTTAGGCAGTTTTTCCTAATTACTTAATGAATTAATAAAAAACAAAAATTATAAATACTTATAATAATATGAATTTGTAAATATATCATTCATGATTGCGAATTTTTTTTAATCCATTTACATAGATGGAATTTAATTTTCCTTAGTTAATAAAATAATTCACTGACCATCTTTAAATAATTTCTAAAAAAATAAAAATTTGTTTAATTTATCATTCATTCTAATTTTCTGTTTTACTATTCTCTCAATTTAAAACAAACCCAAAACACAAATCTCATAAAACATTCTCACAACCAATCACAACCCCACATAACATCAACTTATTACATTAATATAATTATTATATTTTATTTTACAATCAACCACAACCTCATCTACCATTATCATGTCTCTAAAACACCAAAACAATTCTAAAATATTTAAAACATGGAAAGTTAAGCATTGTCTTACAAACAATCACAACCTTAGTATCCCTAAAAATAATTGATTAATTTGAATCTCAAAAACTTGATTTTCAATATTAAAACAGATAAAATAACTACTTCCATTTGATTTGTGTCGTCATAAGGTTGTCCCCAATTATTCTATTCTTTCGTCCCAACATATCGTATTGTCCAGGTCGATGATATTGGAGTAATTGGGAATGATTAAACCTAAAATTATAAATAAAGGTAGGATCGTTGGAAAAATCCAACAAAAATCTTTTGAAACTTAGGGATGATAGTGGGATGAGTGCATAGTGGGTTTGGCTAAATCCGAGACCCGCTCCATAAAAGATTTAATAGACCCAAGACTCGTCCAAAACCCGCCAAAGTCTAACCCCAGACTTGTGTCCGCCCTACCCCAAACCTTATAAGTTAGACTCGCGAAACCAGCATTATTCATTTTCAATAAAAAAAAGAACTACTACAAGAACACTAGAACAAATACTAAAAAATTCACGTACATTTTCTTTATAAAGAATATGGTTCCAATAAAATATCAAATCACACACAAGCTCACAAAGTAAAGAATTAAATCATAAACGACAACACATCAATATAAGAAAAACAAAATAAGTCCTCATCATCAAAATTTTGCTAATATTAACTAGACAAATTGATTGATAACATTTAAAACCTCATAATACAAGTTCCACATTACACAAGTTACAACCTTCAAGTTGAAATTCAACCAAAACCCTTCAAAAACATAAAAATTATATATACATATGTAAATATGACACATGGAGCAATTTGGGTGAGTCTGAAAAGACCCATTACTCGCCACAAAACCCATACGGGTCTAGAAAAGCATGCCCATAACCTGCTCCTAAACTCATTTAGTCGTCCTAAATCTGCCCCCAAATGGTTCAGATCTGGGTTTAGGACCCCACTGACCTGAATCCATTGCAATCCCTATTAAAATTTAAGTTAGCATGCACTCAAATGGTCAAATGAAAATGCAAAAATAATGATATGATAACAATAATTAACATACCTTATTGTCACCATATTGATTGAAATATTTATATAATTATGTTGAGATAGATCCATTAGTACCATATCAAGTGTAAGATGGAGATGGTGTCATATGTCTTAATTGGAGGGCTTTCATTTTAAATTGAATCAAACTAGGCCCCTTAAAAAAAAAAAAAGATGTAAAACTTGAAATGTTTGGATATTTTTCACATTATGCTGGACAATCTCGATATTGTAGGTTATTTCCCATATCGGCATCACTATTTCTAACTTTATATATAAAAAAAAAAGCACAATCAAACATGTGATTTCATGTGTATTCATACATGTAATCAAAGTCCATTTAGTTAAAATAGGCCAAAAATACAATAATGAATATGAATATTAAGCACAAGATTACCAAGCAAATTCAAGTTTATGAATTTCGATTAAAAAAAAATAAAATCCAAATTGTTGATAGCACTTCCATTTAGGTGTCCAGAATTTCGACCCAAAAATATGTATCAGAAATCATGCTCAAATGGATAGCAATAATAGTACAATACAGCTTAAGAGAAATTATGTGGGCCGGGCCCAAAAGGCACTATCTCCAGATTCCCAACGGCCCAGTTTTGACATGTGATTTGTGAATTTGTGATGAATGGCTTCCCCACGTCTATGGATAGAAAAGTTAGAAATCCCCTGCGTGCCACGTCAGCAACCAAAATTTTTTCTATACCCCAAAAATAATATTATCAACGTTCTCTGTTCTTCCCCAATTTTCCCACCATTTTTCTTTTTCTTCTGTGTTTACATCAGCAGCCATTATCAACACAGCATCCGTGAAGTTCAAAATTTCACTGCTAAATTCTATATGTGTATATGTCTTTCCAGGTGCGCCACCAGAACCTCGTCTCTTCCAGGTAATTTTTTATTACCATTTTTGGTCACATTATTTTGCGTTGCTTATTGCTTTTTCCATTAATTGCCGTAGAATTCCGCGCAATTCGTATTAGGTTTTGATTTATCAGAATCCTGTATTTAGTTTAAAATGGTGCAGGCCGGTTCTTTATCGGTTATTCAAGCTTGTTTAAGGATTTGTCAGTTTATATTAGGAATTTAAAATGAAATTAGTATGCAGAAGTAAGTGAAGTTGTTTGCTGTTTGTTTGTGTCGCGACTCCTCTTCCTTTCTTATTTGGGTGGAGAAATTTTGTTGAGAGTTTATCATTTGTCTTAGCCCAGAAGTTGGGAAAGTTTGATTTTACGTTTTTGTGGCATGGGTTTCATACTTTATAATGAGATTATTGCTAGCAACAAAAATATTTTATTTGAAAGGGTGCTAGAATGTGATCGCTGAGTATATTCTATATTTGCCAGAAATAGAAATCAAGAAAAGAGAATGAAAATGAGATAAGATCTGAAAGCATTAAAGATAGAAATTGGCTTGTCTGAATGCGTTCTGTAGATATGAATCTGGATCTATTTGGTGCAAAACAATAGGCATTGGGTTACAGCTATATGGTTTGTCAGTCAATTATTCTCAAAAATCAATTTTCTTTCCCATGGTGGCTAAACAAACGCAATGTCTTAGGGAAACCTTCTTGGAAATGAATCTTTTGAATGCTCACATTGTCCCCCTCAAAATTCCAGTTCTATATATCCTGGATATCTGGTATAGAAAACATTTCCTTGACCAAAGTTCCTGACAAACTAGTGGTGCTGGACTAAAGGCAGTAACTGTTGTGTAAGCAAATGAAACATGTGGCATGTAAATTATTATTATTATTATTTTTATTTTTATTTTTTTATAAGTGTAGAATTGCAGCTTCTATCTGATTTTCTGCATGCAGTAGCAGATGCATTCTTTAAATTAAAAATGCAGTAGTTTTTAACTAATTCTAGTTCAGTTCAACATAGCAAATGAGGTATCAGTTCCTATTCAGTTTCTTGGTTTTAGTTTTTTGGCTATGCAGTAAGACTTAATGCATGCAACTTTCTTCAATTTTTTGTTTATTAGAAATGAGAAATGTGGTTCTGTGGGATGGACCATTAGAGCAGAACATCAATGATCTAGATTGCTATTTTTTGGGCTTTGGTGGCAAATGAAGGACAAAAGTCAATTTCAGAGCGCTACATCGATTTTGACTATGTTATATGTGTGCTCCTCCACTTCCTCTTTCAAAAATGAAAACCATGTCCTGAGCCCCCTAATTCCTCTCATGATTAAAATATATTATTAGGTTTCTGATTAAGCTTCTGCGTAGCTTTGTGGGGGATATCTGGTGCCAAAATAATGGTTTGTGCCCTGTGTTATTTGGAGTGTCTGATATGGGTAAGACACTGGGTGGAGACATGCACCACAAAATGTGTGTGGATGTGGACAAAGAGAGGTTCTTTGTTAGAATTTATATCTCGTGGAATTTGACAAAAAGAGACCTTGGACATGGGTAAATGAAATTTGAAAACAAATAATAGAGACTACTAAGTTTACATTGGAACACATTACTGATGTTTCAGATAAATTGCAATCGATCTAAAAGATTATCCTAGTTCACTTTGAAGATGGAGAATGTATAACTGAAAATAATGATGGTGAAGGAGTATATCTTCTTACATTTCTGGTAAATTTTAGTTGGTATTTAGTTCTTGGTACTTGTGTCATGTTCTTGATGATTTACGCATTTTTAAGGGGAGTCCCTAGCTGAACAGGAGTTTATGTTTTCCGGAAAATAATGGAGGAGACAATTATTTGAATCTTCCGTCAGGTAAGAGAAAAGGAAAGAAATTTTGAATATACAACCTAGATTTTATTTACATAATTGTTCTTAGTTCTTATTTATGGCTTAAATAGGTGACAATGGGTGATACTGTAGCTAACTCATGAAACAAATTCACTTGTTTTATTATAGAAGTACAGCAATAAAGCACTTATTGTTGTTTGAGCATGCTCATCCTTTTACTTCTCATTTGCAGTTCTTCAAGTCCATGGCCTCCAGTTAAACCAATTAGAGCCTATTTCTTCAATGCAAAAATTGTTGGCTTGGATCACCTGATATCTAGTCATTGTTATACAAGGAAGAAAGGCCATGTTAGTCTTTCCTATGTTGAAAATGGTAAATTTAGTCTTAGCTGCAGGTTGTCAAATTTAAGAAAACAACCAGGTAGCTTTCATAAATTGAGGAGGATAGATCATCTATTGCCTTTGGCTTCTGCTGATGATGGTGTAGCAGTTAATGGAAGTCCCCAAGCAAGAACCAGCAATGATGTTCAGGAAATGAGGTATAAATTAAATCAATCTTTGCAGGATGAAGACTACAATACTGGCCTGGTTCAATTATTGCATGATGCTGCAAGGGTATTTGAGCTGGCAATTAAAGAACAAAGCTCTTTATCCAAGATATTCTGGTTCTCAACTGCATGGCTCGGGGTGGACAAGAATGCTTGGGCTAAGGCACTCTCTTATCAGGTTGGCGGTACAATTTAATAGCACCTTTTGCAGTTGATACCTGTTTTTGTCAGGTTTATTTGTGTGGGAGCCATGAAACTCTTACAGGGTCTTTGGTTTCATTTCCAATCCCCATTTTCATCTTCATTTTCATGTGGGAATAAAATTTGAAAACAAACACTTTTTCACAACTTTTTTCAGAAAAAGTACACAGTTTCTTCCCAAAACTCTTTCTAAACCTACCATATCATTCTATTACACATCAATCAAATTCAAATTTGATTTGACATAAAGTACCCACTATCATTTTTAAATTAATAAAATATACATATATTTTAAAAAATAAATCTTTTTAAACATAAAAAATATAAATTAACCTACTTTCCAATCTTGTAACCTATTGTAATCATTACTTTTCAACATTTCATCCAAATACATCTCAATTTTTATTTCATTTAATAACTAACTTTCCAACTTTTAGAAATTGTTGGAAATGAAAATGGCCTTTGAAAATAAAACCAAACGGGCTATTAATGCCTTTGTTCAAATATTCTGAAACGTGAAGCCAATATGTCTGGTGCTGATGTAGAAGTATTATGAAAGTTGATATTCTTGTAATGCTATTATTTGTGCTGATAGTCTGGCAAGAGCTCAGGTTGATCTTCATTTTTTTTGTTATCACCTCTCCAGGTTTCCTAATGATTTGTAAATTCTTCAGGCATCTGTATACTCTCTTCTACAAGCAGCAAGTGAAATTTCATCTCGAGGAGATGGAAGAGACAGAGATATCAATGTTTTTGTAGAGAGGAGGTCAGAGTCCACTTTTGATTGTGTGGCTTCTGATTTGTCTATAACAATTGGTTAATAAAAAGATTCTAGGAAGAGGATGAACTCGCTTTAGATTTTTCCCCTTCTATTTTGGGTTCTCATATTTTCATTGTTTTGATATTTGCCCTGTTTTTTGGGATACTAGTGGTTTGTTCTTTTGTATTGTACAATTTATTTAATCATGGATTGTATATGTTACATACATGAGGACTACAAGAGTCTGGTTATGTAGTTTTGGCCTGATATTTCTGATTCTCTTTGCAATTTGGTGTTTCTGAGTGAGTTTTCAGTTCAAAGTTGTTCTGATATGTTTGGAAGACATTTATAACACTTTTACTATTGCATTAATGTAGCCTATCACGGCAATCTGCTCCGTTGGAGAGTGTAATTAGAGATAAGTTGTCAGCCAAACAGCCTGAAGCTTACGACTGGTTTTGGTCTGAGCAAATCCCAGCGGTTGTGTCCAATTTTGTTAATTATTTCGAAAAGGAGCAGCGTTTTTCCCCAGCTACTGCAGTGTAAGTATTATTAACGTCATGCTATAACCATACGTTTGTATGCATAATCCCCTCTATATAACCATTTGTGAGATTAGTGCAAGAGTTACCGAGTTTGTTTGTTTTACAGGTATAATAAAGGCCAGTCCTCGGTTTCAGGCAATTCAAGTGACATATCCCTTCTCATGCTTGCACTTAGTTGTTTTGCAGCGATCGCAAAACTTGGCCCAACAAAAGTTTCTTGTGCTCAATTCTTTTCCATTATTCCTGACATAACTGGTAGGTTGATGGACATGATGGTTGAATTTGTTCCTGTTCGCCAAGCTTATCAATCGATAAAGGAAATTGGCCTGCATAGAGAGTTTCTTGTCCATTTTGGTCCTCGAGCTGCTGCATGTAGAATGAAAAATGAGTTGGGTGCCGAAGAGATTATGTTTTGGGTGGGTCTAGTACAAAAGCAGCTGCGGCGAGCTATTGATCGGGAGAGAATATGGTCCAGACTCACTACCTGCGAGAGTATTGAGGTTAGTTGGAACAAGTGTTTATTAGTATTTGCACATGTTTTGATGGTTGATCTGGTGACTGTTCTATTGAAAAATGTGAAGCCATAATCAAATAAAATTATGTGCTGAAACAAATGTCACTTCTTAGGTTTAAGTACTATTTCGATTTATCAAGTTTTAGCTTCCAGCATCTTGTTCCATAATTAGTTGCATTTGCAAGAATAAGCAGTCTTTCCTGCAGGGGAAGTGATCAAAAGTTTTTTTATGTCAGATGTCTCAAGCAACTAGGTTATTTATTATTCCATTTCCCAAGTCTTTTGTTTGAGTAGTCTGTGAACAGTGCCAGAAGTTTTGAAATGGCTAAGAGAGACCAATTATGACTTCTATAAAATGTTTAATCTTGGCAATTTGCCCTAGCAATCTTATTTTTGAGTTAAAACATTAATACAATTCTTAACAGTTTGGAGATTAAGCCTGATGGTATTGTCTTCATATTTACGCTTCCAAGTTGGTGAATAGCCTTGGTGCATTTTAGTGGGAGAGCATTGTATGATGATAATAAGGGGCTGGGCTTTAGTTTAAATCTCATAAGACCAACTTCTTAATTTACCATCTGTTAGTCAAAATTATGTTGATCTTAAGGAACTATCGGACTTCTTTTTAGCTTTCCACATTTATGCAAAGTATGCAACAAAAAGTTATTGGATTTGTTTGTTGCCTTTGTTGCTGAAGTGCTGATTATTATTCTCTATTGTCATGGAGGTTTTGGAAAGGGACTTGGCCATATTTGGGTTCTTCATTGCCTTGGGGAGAAGTACACAGTCCTTTTTATTCTCTAATGGCTTCGAAACTATGGATGAACCTATTGAAGGATTTATACGGTGCTACTTCTAAGTTAGAGATACACTCCTTTTCCTTTATAGGTTTACCTTATGCTTTTTTTCTTTACCTTATTATCTTTTCATAGCAGGTATCTAATTGGGGGCAGTGTGCTATATTATCCTCAGCTGTCGGCAATAAGTTCTTATCAACTGTATGTGGAGGTTAGCATGAAAAATTAATCAGAATTAGCCATTAAGAAGAACCTACATAGTGGAAGAAGCTAAAATATCTGTTGATGCAACAGGTTGTTTGTGAAGAGCTGGATTGGCTTCCTTTTTATCCAGTCAGCAGCAGTACCTCCAAACGCACCCTTGGACACAAACGTAAAGAAGGTGCCCCCAACACTGAAGCTATTCCCCTGGTACTAGATGTGTGCTCTCACTGGATTGAGAGCTTTATAAAGTACAGCAAATGGCTGGAGAATCCCTCTAATGTTAAGGCAGCTAGATTTCTTTCTAAAGGGTACTCAACTTTTAGAATTTTCATAGTCAATATGCTGGATTTCCAATCTGTATCATTACTGAAATTTAAGTCAGTAAAATGATCATGCTATTTCTGCATTCATTTATTTCAGGCACAATAAATTGAAAGCATGCATGGAAGTGCTGGGAGTGCAGAGGTAAGTTGAAGGAGGGAGAGCAATATTTATCCACCCTCCTGCATCCTCTCTTCTCTCTTTTGTGTGTCTGCATGCGTGTTCACTAAAAGTAGGAGAAATTCTGTCACTTTAATTTTCTAGTGGACTGTTCAAATGCATCCCTGAAGTATTTTGATGCCTATGAATATCATTAGGCACGTTTAAATGTTCAACTGATTATAGAAATAAAAAGTGTGCCAAAATTTACCTACATGTGATATATCATTTTCATGGATTTGCTAACAGAAAACTGATAAAGATCATAGATATAGAATGTTTTGGGACAATATTCCAATTTGTTGTGCTTATATAGATACCTTTTATGCAGTGTCTTTCACTGGGATGGTAAGCGCAGTGGCCTAATATATATATTTTTTTTCAAACTAACAAATAGTACAGAAGGAAAATTTTGTATGCATAATGCCATGCCTTGATGGCTGCTTGTAAATAAACCACTTCCAGTAGTTAAACTAAATTGTTTATTCTCTTTACATATTAACTTTGTTTACAAACAAAATCAGATTAACCTGGCAGAGCCAAATATTTGATGGGGAGGGAGGTTCCTTCTTTAAGGACTAAAGTTGCAATGCTTGGTTAGCACAAGGGTTATGTTGAAAGTATGAGAGCAGCCATTCTCTACATATGATGCCAATATTTAAATCTTTCTTCTTTTCTTACAACCAGTGTCCTACAGTGAGTTGAACTGGATATGGTCTTCATGGCTGCTCAGTCTGCATCTACCTCGTGAAATCATATTATTCGTCATTTCATTTAAACTCTTCTGGTCTTTATTGGTAATAGACTTGTATATTCAGAACACTATCAATAGGGAAGGTTGTATGGTATTTTACCCTATAATTTTTTTTCTTAGAAAGTGGGAAAATTTTGTTGGCATTATTTTTAATGGATACGACAGAATTGAGCATGTGTTACTAACTTTAGTGTGATCCTGAAATGATAAAATTGGAAAATATTCTAGTTATGGATTAATTGGTTCTGATTCATGTTCAGCTTGTTTATTTTTCCTCAGAAGCTTTTACTTTTCAATGAATCACAAGATTGCAGATTATAACTTCTGATGTAAATTATTGAGTTGATTCTCAGAAATTTGTTGACAGGGATTATCCGCCAGTTGATAAAGAGTCCCAATCGTTTGATAAGGTATTTAGAATCTGTATTGAGTGAAGCTTACTCAAGTGGTTTATGTTTTACTTTCATGCAATCATTGGGAATTGAACTTTCACCATTTCCTTTGGGTGGAAAGTGGATCTCCAAAATTGAAAATGTGGTATGTGACATATTCATCCCCACTGCATCATCCATGTGAAAGAGCATCGCCGGAATATTCTGGCTTCCTCATGCATTTCTGGAAAACCTCTTTCTGAATGTGAAGTTCCATATTCTAGAGTCCGATTATAATTTCTTTCATTCATCAAATGCAAATTTGAGTTCTTAGTTGAGTCCTCTGTGCCATATTTCTGTTTCATATTTGTGGCATTTTGGAATCTTAAAAAATTATGAAATGTTCTAACTCTGGAATGTAGCTTTAGATAGTTCTATCGTTCTGTAGTTTGGGATTAGTTGCTTCATGGATGTATACAGCTTATTGGTTCATTAAATTGAATCAGTCCATACGAACTATAACGTGCTAGAATCGCAAGATGGACTGTTGTAGTGATGCACCAATCTTTGATTTCTGTTAGGCATTGGAGAGTGTTGAAGAAGCTCTTTTACGTCTGGAAGAATTGCTTCAGGAGCTGCATGTAACAAGCTCTAGTTCTGGAAAGGAGCATTTGAAAGCTGCCTGTTCAGATCTTGAAAGGATACGAAGACTGAAGAAAGAGGCTGAATTTCTTGAGGCATCTTTCAGAGCTAAGGCAGCTTCTCTTCAGCAGGTATATGCTGAAATTCTCCTGAATCGATGGTTTCGCCTCTATAATTTTGCTCAAACCTTCAGTTTAATTGATCTGCACCATTATTACATGTGACAATGATTGCACTTTCTGTTTTCTCCGCGAGTTAAAACCTTAATTGTCAATTTTTACTGGGATTTCTCATGATAGAGATAGAACGGGTTATTATTTTGTCTATTTATCATAAAATAAAGCTTTTCTATGTACTCTGTTTCTTGTTTCCTTGTCGCTTATGTGCAATCACATGAATCTTGGAATCATGGACTTTCTTTTAGGGCTAGAAACCTGTATCAGATGTTTGACAGGAAAATGTCCTCATGGACATGGAGGGGTGAACTTTATGTTATAGCAATTATTACTTTCTAATTTTTGGACTGTCTGAGATAACATATGGACACATCGAGAAGATGGTCTGATATGCTGGGAAGATGTTAAGATTGTTAAGGAGGACTATTAGGGACATCTTTGGGATCAAGACTTAATTCTGATCCCAAAGAAAGGGGATAAGTTATTTAACACAGTGAACTTTAGATCTAAGTGAGAATAAAAGCTGGAAAAAAGTTCTATTAACTAGAAAACAAAAATAAAGTAAACAGATTGATCATCTGTGACTTCTGAATTATTAAAGACATGGTTGAAGTTCAATTGTCGATCGATGAGATTTTCTTCATGCGGTTTGTAGGGTCTAATGTCTGAGGAAGCAAGTAAATTAAGATATCGTGGCAATCAACTGTTTTTGCTTGAACTTGGTGTGTCTAGGTAGAAAGCAATGCACGCATCTTTAAGGACAGTTACTCAACTAATGGTTGCATTTCCAATAAAATCACACACCTTTTTGGTGCAAGGCGTTAGATCTGTCTAGGGGTCTAACTCCATATTGGCAAGAAATTCTTCTGTAAGTCATGTATTTTTGAGGTTTCTTGTCCTCTTCCTTGTAATCTCTCTTTTTTTTGTATGAAATTTGTTTTAAGTATCAAGAAGTAGCCCCGGATTTGTTTGCTCGCAGTTAATGTTCCATATTCAATCTATTCATTATTGATTTTGATCTGCTTGAATAACCCAAATGAAAAAGCATCATGCTTCTCTTAAATTCCTTATCCTTTAAATTACCATTGCAACCATGTTGAATTCTTGGTGGTTTAAGTACTCATTTTAATATTACAAACTAGTGTTACTCAACATAGATCAGTGTCCCAAAATTGATTTCTTTTTTGGCTTCTGTTTTATTTACTAGGGAGATGTCAGTGGCTCTAGAACTCCAGCTGGTGAGCAGCGGCAATATTCCAGAGGAAGAGGCAGCAAAAGTTCTGATGTGAACATGGATAGGAGCAGTAGGTACAGCCGTACAGGACTTCTAAGATAACTATGCTCTTATTTTATATTCAATCTTCCTTTTCTTAATCCTAATTTTTATGTGAATATCAGTTGGTTAGTGTCTTTCTTTTTTGGGTTAACAGTTCTCGTGGATTATGGAGTTTCTTAGTACGCCGACCAATCAAATCCTCTGGGCTGAGCTCTTCAACTGCCAATGATAGTGTATGCTAATTGATTCAAAAGCCCATTGATTAATTGTACATTTATTTGTTTGTATGTTGCATTTTGTTCCTTCTCTTCAAACACTCAAGATTGTTGTTTGGAATGCTGATTGCTTCAGCTCACAAGTTATTCATCCAATGTGTCAGTTACCGTTTAACTATGGGCTGTGCCTGGCATAGATGCCTACAAACCTTGATTTTCCTTGGATCATTCATTCTAGACAGACACTGTGCATCTAGTCCAATTACCCAGTCTCTCTTGGGACTTGGTTTAGCTGTTAGTATCTATACATGAATGCTTCTGAGGTTTCCTCTGGATTTTTTTATTTACTGATTTGGATTTAGTACCCTAAGAAGCATCTCATTACTTATAAATTCACAAATTGTAATTGCATGTTACTCTCTCAAATTTGGTTTGGAAAATATAATCTATATATGTCACATTGTATGCTGCTGGGCTGGTCGTTCAGAAAAATAGAAATTGCCTAGCAAGTAGCAAATGTAGCTTCGGATATCATTGAGCAAAATCTTGCTTTTGTTATTTGGTCTTTCTGATTGAACTGATAGATAGCCATATCATAACTTGCTTAAGAATTAAACTCGTCCTATTTCTATGAATGATGGTTTTGGTTTTTTGCAGAACGATGGGTCTTTTGAACAAGAAACCACAAGCAAGGAAATAGCTGATTCAGAATCAAATGAAATTCAGCGGTTTGAACTTTTAAGGACTGAACTAATGGAACTTGAGAAGCGAGTTCAAAAAAGTGCTGACCGGTGTGAATATGAAGAGGTACATTGTGAATGTAGTTGAGCATTATTGGCCACTTGTATGCAGAAATACAGGTCCTCTTTTACAATCATTTCGTCCCTTTTATTTTATGATTCGTAATGCTTTATACATAATTAATGCTTATTCCCTCCCTTTTGTGCACTGCAACTTACAGAGTGACTGCACTTTGAATTGAAACTAGTTTGTTATTAAGATGGCTTTATTTGAATGGAGAACAGTGGTTGCTATTTGACGAATATTGATTCTGCTGTGACCATGGGACTTATTTTATATTTTAATGAGACTGCTGCTTCACCCAATGTCTCTGCAGACAGCTGGGGATGAGATGCTGCATTAGGCAGCTTATTAGAAAAAAGAAAAAAGGTCAAAAAGAAGAGGAAAACATGGAATTCTGTGAAAGACCTCAGATGAGTATTTATCAGGCTTTAGAGAACTCTATTAAGTACTACTCAAACAGCTTAAAAATTGGTGATGTTTTTCTTTCCTCCATCTCAATATCTGATCATTCCAAGTTGTCTCTCTTTATGGGTCTAAATCATTGAATTTATCTCACTTTTGAGAACAATATTGCAACACATAAAGTGATCCAGATGCTTGTAAGATAATGTTTTCAAATATAGCGGAGTTTATTGCTGGAAAATTAATTAGGCATTTCAACTTCTGCTATGTTGAGTGTTAGGATTATCCCTGTTAACCTAGTAATCCTTATGCGTTTTTGTCCATCTGCACCAATCTAGCGATAAAACAATTTCTCTTATTACTAATCTTATAAAGTGCTATTATGGCTGGTAAATCTGACCTCTTATTTGCTAAACTACTTCTGCTTTACCACTTGTCGACCACGATCCACTTGACTGCCATCCAACTTAATACACAATTCCCCACCTTTAAGTGAAATATCACACCAATTTCAGAAATTTGGATCATATATTTAAGAAAACATGCATGTAAACAAAAAGACACATCCTCCACATGGATGGAGAGGAGAGCAAGTTGCTTTCATTTCATGCATCCAGCAGGGATTAGCTTTCTCTTGGTTTCTTTTGTGAACAGCTGGAATTACTGAAACAGTGATAGAATATTAGCTATGGTAGGAGATTTTATAAAGTTGCTGAGTTGTTTCCATTATTTTTGCCATGAGTTGGATAGGCCTAGCTTGGTCCTTGGATATTGAAAGGATGCTGTAAAAGAAAACATAAAAAGGAGAAAGGAGCTAGATTGAAGCTGGAACTTGAGCTTAGAGAGTTTGTTAGTTCACTAGATTATGTTAGGCCAAAGGAAGAGTAAAACTATTGAAACTACAGAGGTGAAGTTTGAATGTTTTGTCACTTAAGGTGAAGTCAATATGAGGTGAATTCAAAATATCACTCACTCAGTCTTTAACTTCTTTGTTAATCCTCAACTACCTAAATATGCTTGCAGTCTCTCTGATTCCATTTCTAGTACAATTTGATATATGGAAGTAAATAAAAGGAACAAAGATAAGCTTCTTTATTAGGAGGTTTACTTGCCGTCTGTATTAAGTTACACTAATTTTCGAGTCGTCAGATTGAAATGGTTTGATAATCCCTAATATTCTATTTGTGCTGTATTTTCTTTCTTGCCTGAGCAGCCTAAACCGATGAAATATTTGATATAGTAGAGCTGAGCTATGGACTTAATCAGTTAAAGAGTACATTACATGCACTTCAGTTCATTTTTAAATGTTTATATTTGATTCTGCTCATCCTTAAGGATTTTAAGTTGCTGTTTTATTTGATGATATTATTGCAATGAATTCATGCAGGAGGAAATTCAGGTGAAGGATGGTGCATCCGTATATGGTAATGATGCTAAAGGCCCTAGGTTGGTTCATGTTCAGAAAAAAGATAGTATTATTGAGAAATCACTGGATAAGCTGAAAGAAACAAGCACAGTATGAATATCTTATCCCTCTATATTTGACAATTAATCTTTACCATGTAGTTGTTGCCTGTTTCCTGGTTACAGTTATGAGCAAAGTGGCATGTTTCTCCTGACAATAAAACCAGTTGTAAACAAAATTATGACCTCTATTTTTGAGCTTGAGAAAACACATTAGGAAATAGGAAGTATAATATCCAAGTTTATGCGCATATCCTCTTTTTCCACACGTCTAGAACAGAAAATGATATCTTCTTGCAATAGTCAACTGTTGTCAAGAGATTATGTTAAGTGAAACTGCATTCTTTTCGTGGCAAATAAGTTGCCAACCAAGATTAAGATTTGAGGGCTGCAATGCCATGATTTAGATCAATTGTCATTACTATTAGATCTGAGGACTGCAACTTAGTGTTTGGCTGGTATTATGCATTCAGGAGTGCGTTGCTGTACATCATAGGTACTGCCTGTAAAGTTAGATAGTGGATAATCTAGGGCCGTAACTAAGTCGAGCTTGAGTAGAGTTCAGGTGCAAGCTCATTTTAAATTTGAGCTCGTACTCGGCTCATTACAATTGAGCCTATTCAAGCTTGAACTCAAGCTCATCTATGCTAAAAGTATGATTTCATTATTGAATTAATATGAATTATATGATTTGGTTATTTTTAAATTTAGTTATTAATATAATTCATTGTTCATAATAATTTTTGTTATATATTTTAAGATAAAATCAAAATATAACTTAGAATGGTTGATATGGTCATTATAATATTGAATTATTATGGCAAATAGTTTGAATTCACCTCCTAAATTATATAGTTTTGATTACTTGCATTACTATGACTTATATTATTTAGTATTTTAAATACAATTATTAGTATTATTGATTGTTTAATTGTTTGCTTGTGATAATACTACCATAAAAGTTTACAATGTAATCTAAATTGTTAATATAATTATTATAGTAGAGAACTATTGTCATAATATAAATAAATTGTAGTTATATATGACATTTTCATTAATTACTCATACTACATTGTTATCACTACTATTATTGATTAAATTATAGTATGTTTTAAAACATAAAAAATGAAAGCTCACAAGGTGATTCATGAGCTTTCAAACACTTATATTTGGGCTTAAGCTTGGCTCTCGAAAAAGCTCATGCTTGAAAAATCGAATTTTAGTTGAGCCACACTTGAGCTAACTCATTAGGCTCGCAAGCCGACTCAGCACATCTTGTACCCTTAAATAATCCCATATGCCTCTATGACTTCCAAATCCAAGTATCTACTTGATTATGCATGTACCTCCCATGTTGTCTTTATGGTTTATTCATTTTCTTATTTGACAAATTTTAATCCTATGTTTGAATCTTGGATTTCAGTGAAGAACATTAAGCTCCAGTTTTGTTTTCTTTTTCAGATACATTTTTTTCAACATTTTCGTTGCTATTTGAAAATTGAATCAACTTCTACATATTTTCCCTACAAAATACCACTCATCTTCATTTTCAATTATTCTTGAACCTACTATCATCCTATTATCACATTAATCAAATTCGAATTCGATTTGACTTAAAGCATTCACAATCATTTCAAAATTATTAAAATATAAACCACTGAAATTTTTATCCTTACATCAATCCTAGTCATTATCTTACCATAAGTATCCAAATATAATCTCATTTTCATTTTCATTTTCAAAACTATAACTAATTTTTGAACTTTTGGTAATGTAGGAAATTGCTAATGAAAACAAAAATAGAACCAAATGGCCTAAGAAAAAAATTTCCACGCTTCAAATACTAATGCATTTTTGCACATTGCATTCTCCTTTTTTACTCACTAAATTCTTTGATCTAAACATAGCATAATAGTTCCTTTTGACCTACATTGAGTTTGATTTTGGCTTACTTTAATCTATAAATTTAAAATCTTTGAGTTAATAAAGCACACATTTTGTAAAAAGATTACCCATTTCAATGTCTGAACGTAAGAACTCTAGCAAATATTTTTCAGGTCTGGCATATTTTATGCATTTTGAACTAGTCATGTGTCATAATAAAATATTATTGAATATGAGTTTGATAAATAAAATTTATTATACTATCATCATCATAGCCATTGATGTAAATCTTACATTACTTATGGAGAATAAATATGTTTAAAGGAATCTCGGATCTCAGCTGGAACTCTGGGAGATAAATGGGATTATCCCATTTGGATAGTACTATAAGAACCATATTTAGAGTTTGTTGCAGTATTCCTTCGTGCAATTCTTCATTTTCTTTGTAAACTCAGCTCAAAGAAATATTACGACAACAGTAACTTCTAGATTTCAGAATCAAAACCCTTGTCAGAAGGGTAATAGGGATTTCATGATCTAAAAATTTGCTATAAGTTTGTGGGAGGGTCTTCTTTATTCTTCTACATCAAGTTACTCCATGTGTGCTTTGCTGTGTGGCCTGTACTTCTGTTGGTTGATCATTAGTCAACTTGTTCTTTGCTTGACTTTCAACATACTGCCACAGAATCCTGCCGGACACCCAAACTATTTCCTGTACCAAATCTTGTATATAATTGGATGAACCAGCGATACCAAGAAATTATAGATAACTTGTTTTAAACTTTCTTGTCTAACTCTACGTGAATGGATAATTAGTCATCCATATTCTTATTAGCTTGTAATATCTCTAAATTTTTTATGCCCATGAGCAGGATGTTCTGCAAGGTACTCAGCTTCTAGCAATTGATACTGCTGCTGCTATGGTACTGCTCAGGAGGGTGCTAATAGGGGATGAATTAACGGAAAAAGAAAAACAGGCTCTCCGAAGAACATTGACTGATTTGGCATCAGTAGTCCCAATTGGCTTTCTTATGCTCCTTCCGGTAAGCAATGAGGATCTTATTTTTAATCAAGACTTTGCGTGTGTGTCTATTGGTTAATATTTGTCTGTAGTGGCAATTTTTTAGGATTTTGAATAAGTCATGATCTGAACAGTCTATGTTGGGAGATTTGGCTTTATCAGTGGGAAGTAACAATGGCAATAATTTTTGTAGTCATCTACCGTGTTACTCTGCCTCGGTGTGTCTGTGCTTAACGCGTAGTGTAGTATAATCCTTTTCTTTGTAATCTTGTCCTTATTAATTGATTTGTTTGTTATGCATATGATTTTACATTCACAGAAACCACATAGTCTTTTGCAAATAAAATGAAATTTTTATTGCATAAAACTATTTATCAGCAATTAAAGGACATGTACTTCCATTCACAACACTCAGAGATGGCCACCAAGTCCTGATCATGCATGACAGAAAATTGCCTGCTGCGTTCTGATCCGCCAGCCGCCTCTCTGTGTTTAGGCCAACTCCTTTACAGAAGATTAGATGCCTGATCTGTGATTTTCTGCTGAAAGTTTAGGCTACCATCTCGCACAGCTTCAAACATGAGAACATTGACCCTGGCTGCTTGTTGGAAGCAGTTCACATGCCTCAGAAAGCTGTTCATTCTCCAATACTTCTCTGTACAGATTCACTGTTAATATTTTCTGCAATTGACACATTTCTTTGTGTTGATGCTTTCTTTCTCAGAGCCCTTAATTCTGCAGAACCTGAAAAGGTTTTAAAACGTTCCCATTTCTATCCTGCAGTCCCAAAATTTGAGCTTGATTGATGAGCAATTTCTAGTTTTCCTTTTGAGTCAACGGCATAAGATTAGGGAAATCATTTTGCCAAAAACAACAGCCTCCGTATATGTTTTTCAGTCCCTTTTTTAGACAAATGCTATGAATGTAAAATACAAAACATTAATGTTGGAACCTGTGGCATCAGATTTACAGTTTTGTAAAATATGTTATGTGCCAACAGCTAAAGGGGCTTAGTTGATTGCGTCTATTTAATTCTGTCAGTTGTTAGAATAAAAGTACTGTTGCAATATTTTGTTCCTTGACTGATGGGTTTTACACAGAGATACCGCATGCCTTTGCTTTCTTCTCCCATTAAATCATCTGATATTCATGCATTACGTACATGTTGCAGGTTACTGCAGTTGGGCATGCCGCTATGTTGGCTGCAATTCAACGCTATGTGCCAGCATTGGTTTGTATAAGTGAACCCATTTGAACTGTTTACTGTTTCATGGATGAAACATAACCCAAGATGTGTTCTTTGTTGCCTCACAGATACCTTCCACATATGGACCTGAAAGGTTAGATCTCTTGAGGCAGCTGGAGAAAGTAAAAGAAATGGAAGATGAGGTAAGCATCAATGAAAATGCTGACGAGTAACTCCAAGGGAAGCTTCGGAGAAACCTTCTGGACGTCTTTCTATGCTGCATAATCAACATTTTCACATGATTTACGTTCCAAGCCTCATTGCCAACAGCCATTATATGGAAGTCATTCCGAGTGTCTGGTACACCAGGTAAGGCACCAATGGCTGCAGTCTTCTGGGGTTGACTGGATCACCTGTTTTATGTTTACTTGACAGGTGACCGCCCTCTCTAAATTCTTTCAAAATGTGATGTTTGAAAACAGGACATTTTTTGATGCACTTTCCATTTGTATGGCTATGTTGTAAATATTTATGTTGGCTACTTTGCTGAGATGCCACATTTTTGTGGTCTGTATCTGGTTGCATTTTGTACCATTCGCCATTTTGCAATTTCACATCACATATTCAAGTACTTTTAACCTAGAAGCAAATATAGTTTGTGACATGAAAATGCGTGGAGCCATGGATTTTTCGTGATACTTGGGTCATTCTAAAAACAGATTTCTTGCTTCCTTAGTCCCTCCCTTTCTACTTGAGGGTTGAACAGAATTGAATCTGATCGACAGGCGTGTCCACCTCATCACTTGTAAGACAGATGCATATTGACCTACCGAAGAAACATAATACACGTAGCAAAATGAATGGGAAAACTGAAGAGAAACGTTTGGAAGGAGATTTCCATAACTCTTTAACAATCCCAGACTGAGAGAACAAGTAGCAAGTGCTGATACCTTTTTCCCTTTTAGGAAAAAAAAACTATTTTATTTCTGGTAATCAGTCTTGTGCATTTATGAGTTACCTCTCGGATATGTTGTCTTCTTCCTATTTATATCTACCATTTTCTCTTAGATTCCCCGGATATATCCGGGAGGTAGCCAGAAATTCTAACCTTTGGGATGAGATTGAAATTTGTGAAACATGAAGAGTAATTTTATTATTTTTTAAAGTTAACATAAGCATTCTCAACAACATCGTGGCTATGCACATGGCATGGTCTCATTACAAGAGTGAACAGTAATAGAAACCGAAGTCATCGACAAAAGAGAGAATGAGGTAAAATGCAACAAGCCAATTGGATCTCACCCCATGAGTGCGACTATTCGCTGCATGGATATTGAGGATCACATTTTTGAAGGTGATGGTATGTTTACATTGGGAACGTGATCTACATCTACTGCTTCACTAAGAGCCTGAACTCTCACCCCATGAGTGCGACTATTCGCTGCATGGATATTGAGGATCACATTTTCGAAGGTGATGGTATGTTTACATTGGGAACGTGATCTACATCTACTGCTTCACTAAGAGCTTGAACTCAGGCCGAGCTCAAGGCTTCACTAATATAATCTTGTAATATTATAAAGATCAAATTACTACCTCAAAAGTTAAATGAGGCCAATTCCTTTTTTAACAAGACGGATGAGACCAATTCCATCTTTCATTTTGCAAGTAAAACAAACGAGTACATCTTAAATTGTTACTATCAAGCTAGATTAGTATACAGGCTTATGATAAAATCCGAACGAGAACTATCTCAGTTGTGCTATGGTTCTGCCATTAATCTTTATCACTCGAGCTGAACTTAAACCTGTTTTCAATCACCCATGTAAGAAAAGGAAAAAGATATTTGACTTGTAGAAATAAGTGAGCTGCAACTCCCTAAAAACAAATTTTCTGAAATATTGACCTGTAATTACTACTATTCAGCCCTCCCTAGACACCAAGCAAGCCCAATTCAATATCTCGAGCCAAAGCCCAATAATTCTAGCTTTCCTGAATCGGACAATGTAGGGCTGTCAACGGTCGGATTTGGATCGGATCTGTCGTATCCGAATATGAATTCGATTAACAAAATTCATATCCGAATTCGACCCGAAATCCTATAGAATCTTTGTTAATCAATACCATATTCGAATCCAATGGATATCCAAAACCTGATAAAAATAATCCGACTCGAATTTTTTTCTTTTAAATTTTATAAAAATATTGTATTTATAAAGTAAATATATATCATATTTGAATTTTTAACAACTTTTATTATATATTAGTCAAAAAGTTAAATATTTGAATACTAAACTCCTTTTTCACATTATATTAATATATAGATGAACTATTATATGTTATTATATCTGACATTTTATCAATATTTATTTTATTTTTTAGGTTAAAAACTCAATATTAATAGTATAATATAAACGTTAATATAGATATTATGTTAATTTATTACATAAATTTTATTTTAAAATATTTATTAATATTATATATAAGAGTATTAATTTAATAAAAAATATTAAGTTTCGGATTCGAATATTTAATAGATCGGATTGTTTAATTCCATATAAAATTTACTTATTGCAAATTTTGAATATTTATAATCGAATATGATCTATCAAATATTTTAATCGAATAAAAATTCAAAATTTCGAATCGAATTCGGACTAAAATTCAATCAATTGACAGCCGTAGGACAATGGATGTAATAACAAAAGAAAATTTTCTGAATGCTGAAAGAAACGGGAATTTCTCTTCGTTTTCTGACACTTACCGGAAGTTATGAACGCCCTTCTCCACAAATCGATTGCTTTATCATAAAGGATCAGCATCTGGCTGCATTTCTAACAGTACCACTGCCCTTACAAGAATCTGATACAAAGTGAGGAAAAGGTAATCACATGAATATGCAAACAGTTGGATCCAATTTCTGGGCACCACTGGTCCTCACTTGATTCAGGGTTTTTCTTCTTCTTCTTGTTTGGTATTGACTTCAAGAAGGCAAATCTGCAACTACAAAATGGATGGCAATATATGGGAGATTTTCAATTTCATTCCCATCCTCAAAATGCTGTGCAGTCTCCTTTATTACTTCTTGATTGAAATTTTGTAGTGAAAAAGGCGCATTTTTGTTTTTGACAGGCTGTCGGTGCCATCCAGTGCAGGGTAAAGTCTGAAATCTTCTTCGTCTGAAACCTCTGCCTCTGGCGCATGTAAGTTCATCTCCAAATTGTGCATCTTATGCTTGATCTCGCTGTGTGGGAAGAGAAATACGATGTTTCTTTTTCTTTCCGTCCATATTTTTCCGGGAATCCTTGTCCGATGAAACATTAAAACAGATGCTTTATTGTCTGAACTACTAACACGTGCGGAACCCTTAAGAAGATATTCAAGGGAAATTGCTTTTGATTCCCTTTCCCCCATCCCCCCCCCCCCCCCCCCCCCCCTTGGTTGGGGGTGGGGGGGGGGGGGGGGGCCGAGGCGGCTGCCATAATCCTGTTTTATGCTTATCCATTAATTGTTTGGGACATTCAAGCTGTTAGTAACAACTTGACGTAATAAAAGATGTAACCAAGTGGAAATTGTTTCATTAGGATTTAAGTTGTGTTTTAGGGAAGGTACATGTTATATGGAAAATATGATTTTAGGTAGATATTAATGATATCAAGGAAAATGATTTTTTTTCTTTGTATACTTGTAGTAATTAAAGAATAGTTATCTAAAATTTGTGGCAATTGTCATTCAAGCAGATGCAAGAGCAGGATTATCCAACTGTAACTTATAAAATGTGCAAGAAAAATTGGTGCATGATAATAAAAATACAACTAACTTAGCAGGAAGACTGTAGTTTGAATAAATACTCCATTAGATTGCTATGATCCACCGAGTCTTTTTCTTGTGCCTCATTGTCTTGTTTACCTTGAGTTGTGCATATACAGGATTATTAACCTATATCACTGGCTGATTTTGTTTGACACTTCCATTTTATTACATAGATATGTCTCCATCTTTTCCTTTTGACACATTAAGGAGTATATATATGTTTTAGTATTGCAGAATGCAGATATGATGATCTGCACCTCATAAACCTGAAGTGTAGAAACTTCTGGCAGAAGAAGCTTTCTGAAATCTCATTACAGAGAACAAAATTATATTTTGAATTTTGAATTCTCTTGCAATATAAGTTGGTGCTGTTCATTCTAGGCAACATGTCCACCACCCCCAACCAAAACCGCCTCACTGGTGGTGTCCCCTGGAATCAGGATGCTGAGTCTTTGTTTCGGATGAAACCCATCTCAGAAATCCGAACTGTTGAGGCAACCACCAGGAAGCAGATCCAGGAAAAGAGTGAGGAGCTCCGGCAATTGGTTGGAAACCGCTACCGTGATCTGATTGACTCTGCTGATTCCATTGTCCGCATGAAGTCATCCTGTGAGTCCATTTCTGCGAATATCTCTGCCATCCACCATGCCATTCTCTACTCTCTGTCTTCCCCTGATGTCCCAAAATCCCCTCACGTCTATTTTAATCCTGTGGGAGCCCGTATTTATGGAATTGCCTGCCGAGTCAAGTACTTGGTGGACACCCCGGAAAACATTTGGGGCTGCCTCGACGAGTCCATGTTCCTTGAATCCTCTGCCCGTTACATCCGTGCAAAGCATGTGCATTTCAACTTGCTCAACTGCAAGGATAACAAGAATGTGCTTTCCAATTTCCCTTTGTTGCAGCACCAGTGGCAAATAGTAGAAGGTTTCAAGGTTCAGATCTCGCAGAGGAGTCATGAGAGATTGTTGGATCAAACCAGTAATCTTGGAATCAGTGCCTATGCAGATGCATTGGCTGCTATTGCCATCATAGACGAACTTAAACCAAAACAGGTGTTGACTCTCTTTATAGATTCGAGAAAGTCAATCATGTCGCAAAAGCTAAGTGCCTGTTGTCGTGATCCTAATGCTGACAGTTCTGCAGTAATTTCTGTCTTCTGTGATGTTTTAAAGATAATTCAAATCACTATATGTCAAGTGGGGGAATTGTTCTTGCAAGTACTAAATGATATGCCTTTGTTTTATAAAACTGTTTTGGACACCCCTCCTGCTTCTCAGTTGTTTGGGGGCATACCGAACCCCGATGAGGAAGTGAAGCTGTGGAATTTGTTCAAGGACAAGTTGGAGTCTGATATGGTATTGCTAGATCGGGATTTTATTTCCAAGACTTGTTCTGATTGGCTGAGGAATTGTGGGAAGGAGATCATGAGCAAGATTAGTGGAAGGTACTTGATCAATGTAGTTGGCAGTGGGTATGAGCTTTCTTTGGCTGAGAAGTTGATCAGGGAGACCATGGATAGTAAACAGGTTTTAGAAGGCAGTTTAGAGTGGTTGAAGAGTGTTTTTGGTTCTGAGGTTGAGTTACCATGGAAAAGAACACGCGAGCTTGTCTTAGGTGAAGACTCAGATATATGGGATGATATCTTTGAAGATGCTTTTGTTCAGAGGATGAAAGGGATTATAGACTTGCAATTTGATGAATTAGGTGGAATTGTTGATGTGGTGCAGTCAGTTCGATCAATAGTGAAACCTCCTGGCGATCACACTGATTCCCACGATTACTTGAACAGATTTCAAATTGATGCTGGGGTTTGGTTCTTGAAGCCAAATGCTAAAAAGCAAGGTTCTATTCCTGGTTCAAGATCACACCAGCCCCAAGAAAATGATTTCCTTAGCTGTCTCAGCACTTATTTTGGTCCCGAGGTCAGCCGGATTAAAGATGCTGTGGACAATTGCTGTCAGAAAGTTCTTGAGGATCTCATCAGTTTCCTGGAGTCTCCAAATGCACCACGTAGGTTAAGGGATTTGGCACCGCATGTACAAAGTAAGTGTTATGGAAGTCTATCATCCATATTAACGCAGCTCAAGAATGAGCTTGACCACCTATATGGCTACCTAGAAAATGAAAATAAAGACGCTGGGTCCACAATTTCTCCTGGTATACTTGTTGAGAGATCATTATTTATTGGCAGACTTCTCTTTGCATTTCAAAAGCATGCTAGACATATCCCTGTGATACTTGGTTCACCTAGGTCATGGGTGAGTGAAGTTATGACTGCTGTCACTACTCCATCCCCAATTGTATTGAAGCATACTGGGGTGGCTGCTGATTCGCAAATGATTGATAGTCCTGGGAAAAGATTGCTTGATTCCAGCAGGAAACAGACTTCTCTAGTCACTGCTGCTCTACTTGGAGTGGATGACAGGTTGAGCCCACAACTTGAAGAGTTAAGGCAGACAACCCAAGATCTTTGTGTCAGGGCTTACAATCTGTGGATATCATCAGTTTCTGATGAACTTTCCAACATATTCTCCAGAAATCTCAAACAGGATGATGCCTTGTCATCAACCGCTCCAGTCCGAGTAAGTGAATTTTTACTTGATAACTTTTCTGGGTTGGTCTGTGAAGCCCTGCCATATATGGATGGCTGCTTACTTGCATGATACGGCTCCCTTATGTGCCTTAGAGCAATTATATTACTTTATTTGTATCTCTCCTGGGACTTATTTGAATCCACAAACTTACACAAGATTGTCTTTAATTTCTTGAAAATTGTAAATCAAAGTTATTTCTTGCTTTGACAGATTCAGCAAAAGAAAGTAGTTTGTTTTGTCTAAATTGTTTCCAATTACTGGGCAGGGTTGGGAGGAGATTGTAGTAAAGCAGCAAGAACAGTCGAGTGAAGGCCAATCAGATATGAAAATATCTCTTCCTTCTATGCCATCTCTATATGTGGTATCATTTTTATTTTGCGCCTGTGAAGAGATTTATCGTGTTGGTGGCCATGTACTTGATAAATCAATTCTGCAGAATTTCGCAACAAGGCTTTTTGATAAGGTATGTGGTAACCTATTGTTAGGCAGTATTTCTTTTGCTTCATACTTGTACATGATTGTCTTATCTTTATTAGAAATCTGATGAATTCTGCTGGAGGTGCTCGCATTATATTGTATTGGGCTACTAATTTAGATTTTAGACAACTTTATCTAGAAGGAGTTGGATTTCAGGATTGAATTTATTCCATTACATGGAGCATGTGAGGACTGTGTGCCTTCTCTTTGGAACTTTTTTTTACTCACAATTTAATGCAAGTATATTCAAGCATTGGCTGATCTTTTGCCTTTCAAGGAACTGAAAGGTGCTTTAACAATCAGCTGAAGTACTGGCAAAACTTTTGGGACTTGCTATGAATTGCTGTAGCTGACTGAAGTCTTCTTGGGTTCTATATTTCTTTTCCTTGTGAAATAGCACACCTTGGTCTCCTTCACTGCAATTCCAATTTTGCTTTGTAAAAAATGCTATTTTGGTTTTGAAAAAGAATGCCTTGTAATATATTTAGGGAACTGTTATATGTCTTTCTATGTTGTTCAAAATATGCAACTCACATAAGAGTCCACTGTGATCTCAGTCCTGCACTTTTTCTCATATGACAATGGTAGCTTGTAACATATTTCAAGTCTCTTGGGACAAAGTTCATGTAGTGAGATAATACTGAGGGAGCTTCCTTGTGTGGTTTCTGCAGTGCCACACAAATCTCCTTTCCATCAATGACCACTTAGTCTTGTGTTTATTTTGCCTTGGTGCACATGATCATAACTTCCATTATGCTTGCATAGGTTGTCAGAATTTATGGGGATTTCCTGTCAGCTGAAGTACATGGGTTTCAAGTGTCAGAGAAAGGTGTTCTGCAAGTTCTATTTGATTTGAAATTTGCTGCTGATATTTTGTCTGGAGGTAACTCTCATCCAAGTGAGGATTTATCTGAAATTTCAAATGCGAAATCTCCGTTTAGAAGGAAGCAGAAAGCACAGCAGCCCAAGTCAGTAATAGGAGAACGTACTAAACAGTTCATAAATCATCTGTCACAAAGACTGGATCCCATTGACTGGCTCACGTAAGTTGCTGGAACTAAGATTTTGTCCTTTAGGGACTTCGGTTCTTTAAGAAACAACATTTACACTGACTACTGCTGAAGTTTTTGGTTGAGAACCCTTAAATCTACTGTGGGCAGTTGATTGATTGGTTGCTTTGCCCTTTTTGTGATATTTTTAACAGTCATATTGAGACACTACATAGAGAAATAATTGTTGGAAAGAAGGCAATAAAGTCTATGTTAGTGGGACAATTATGGCCGAAGAAAGTGGTTCTTTCTAAGGGGACAAAACAAGAGCTCGCATCATAGTATCGTTCTATTCTAGGATCATAATTCTTTTTTGGTGATTCAATCTTTGCTAGGTATTTGTAAGTATGATTTTGATGTTTGGTTTGACTCCTTAAAGAAACTTGGGTTTAGGTATGCATAATCAACTATAGAGCTAAGACGGTGAGCTTCCCAAAAGGAAAATTAAATGTAACAATTAGCCAGGAGAGTTATGTAAATAAGCTTAATTTTAGCAATTTGTAATTAGAATTTGATAGCTGAAATAAAGATGGATAATGAGAGGGGAACCTGTCTTTTTTGTGCATAGTGGTATTAATATGTAAAATTTAAGTATCAAGTGATTATAGTGGTAGCATTCTTAGTCTTGGTTGATAATTTGTGATACAATCAACCACATCAAGGGAGTCCCATGGGGAGATAAATGATTCTGACTTCATTCTCAAACAGTATTTAGATCCTGAATCAGAAATGATTATAGTTGGTGTCCCACTAATTATTAATATGAAAAATGTAAATTTTGCATTGTAAAAAGATTTCCAAGTGGATTTATTGAAGACCATGACGTAAAAGTAAAGTAAATATGAAGGCCATCACTGACAATATCAAGAGAACCTTTACTTTTGAAAAAGTTTCGTGCTGCTTACAACCAGAATTCTGTGCTTATGGTCGGATGTTAGTGGCTGATTATCTTCAATTTTGATAATTTTTCATTTAATAAGAGGATGAGAGAGTGAGTTGTTTGCCAACTCTATAACTTGGCCTGCTTTTATATGCCTAAATTCCGTGTTTAGGAAAACCATTGGCACTTACTGCAATTCATGTCCCACACAGCATAATGCATTTGGTTTCTGCAGCTCTAATTTGTTTGGAAGTTAGCTATGTAATAAACCGCCCCTTACATGTGCCATGTGCAGAGAGCTCATTGTGTTACTTGTACATTTTTTTTATTACTGCGATGCATATGCTGTTGAATTGCTATATCAAGTATTAACATGAATCCGATTTATACAACTATAGTATTTCTTAGGACCTTGAGTCATCAGTTGCTTGTTTCTCCCAAACTTGAATTTTTGGTGCGGCCAAAAATATTGTGCTGTTATATTCTTTTTAATGTAGTTATCCTATTGATTTTTTTCATGCATTTAAGGTATGAGCCATATCTTTGGGAGAATGAGAGACAGGCATACCTTAGGCATGCTGTACTCTTTGGGTTCTTTGTGCAACTTAATAGGACACATATGGACACTGTGCAGAAGCTGCCCACTAATTCCGAATCAAATATTATGCGCTGCTCTACAGTACCTCGTTTCAAATATCTTCCCATCAGGTGGTCACCATTATCCTTAATGAGAAAATTTACTCGTTCATTTGTTGTTTCTTAGCTTCATTAACCTTTGTTGAGGCTGGGGGCAACATTTACTTTATCTTCTGGCACGGTAATTCTTATTTGCATGACATCCTCTTTGTTTCTTTCCAGTTTTTCACTAAAATAATTCTGGTTCCAAGACTTGTTACTGTGTTTTGAAGTTTTGTATTGTTATCCAGTGCTCCTGCATTGTCCGCAAGGAATGCCGCGAGGACGTCTGCTTCGACATCTATAGATGATGTTTACTCGAGAAATTCTTGGAAAAGCTACAAGAACGATGAGATATCTAGATATAGCGACATTGATGAGGACTCAAGTTTGGGGGTGGCTGCACCATTTTTGAGATCCTTCATGCAGGTATAACTTATGTTCCTCAGTGTTCTATTCTTGGAAATTTTCTGTTGGTGCATATTTCACTATATAACGGAGTGCCATGCCCATGATTCCCCATGAACGATTAATATTATGTGTTAAAAACATATATATATATATATTACGTGTTAAAACTATTGTAGCTGTGGTTTGAGTGTGTCAGTAGTAATACTTTTTGTAATTGGACATTATAATAAAAAGTTCAAAAATAACAGTAAGGCGTTTTCTTGGAAACTTAAAGAACTAAAGCGGACCCGTTTCTGGACTGCCTCTGTTGATCTGTGGTAGACTAGGGAGCACAAATTATACGTTGATCCACTCTGGACAGACAAATTTTGCTCTTTATGCATTAGACCGTATGTCCTATATTTTGACAAGAGACAAAGGATGCAACAAAATTCTGTCTATGGTAGCAAAATTCAGTGTCTTGTACATTTCATTTGCTGTAAACTTAAAGCTAGCACTTTGTGTCATTCTCTAAACGTTTAAACTTTTTGCCGAGCATTTTCAGGTTGGTAGCAGATTTGGTGAGAGCACACTAAGACTGGGATCGATGCTAACGGATGGGCAAGTTGGAAGGTTTGGTGACATATTACCGGCTCAAGCTGCTGGACTCCTTTCATCCTTCACGACCACCAGATCAGATTCTTGACTGGCGTTACTACTATTGAGTCCTCGAGCGCTGCCCTTCTGTGGGAGAACAACATATGGTCACCAAATTGAGCCAAAGTTTGTGGTAAAATTATCCAGCCAAAATTCATTTGAAGTTGAGATGTTTTCCCTTTTCGGATAGGGAAAAATCAAGGACATGAGAAAAGGCAGCAGGACTTTCTCTACTGAGTTGCACCAGAGAATCCTCTAGTGTCTTCATAGTTCATACCGAAAGAGTAAAATATCATGATTACTCTTGGACACACTTTGCCCCTGGTCATGTATGGTGCACATTGCCTACCCCCTCAAGGGCTCAACCATTATTTGATTTTTATATCTTGGTTATTAATCATAAAAGTGTGCGTTTTCGACACAAGTAATAGTAATGATTGTCAAAATCTGATAAAGTAACAAAATTCTATTGGAATTAGGGATGCAAACGAGTTGAGCTGAGCTTTGGCCATTTTTTCAAGCTCGAGCTCGACGAGCTAGGAAAATTGAGGCTAGAGCTTGGTTCGATTCGATTCGATTCATTAGGCTTGAACTTATAATCAACCTATAGGTTCGAGTTCGGCTCGGGTTTGAGTTTGAAAATTTTAATTATTTTATAAAAAAATTTAAAATTAGTATATTTTATTTTATTTTATTTAAAATTAGCTATATGTTTGAGTTTGGTTTGAACTCAAGTTTGAAAAGTTAAATTATTTTATTAAAAAAAAATTAAAATTAATATTTTTTTTATATATAATTTTTTTTAAAAATAAAAATAATAGGCTCACAAGTTTGAGAATAAGAATTATTTGGCTTGAGTTCAAACACTTTTAGAGCCAACTTGTTAGGTTTGCGAGCTGAATTGATTCGTTTGCATTCCTAATTGGAGTAATACTTAGAATTTCAATAAATAAGCTTAAGAAATACTTTCTTAATATCATAGAAGGATATTATGAAAGAGAATATGATGGCGTTGCCATTCTTGTCATTTTCTGAACGATAAAATGGAAAAGGAAAACTAAGAAAAGTAAAGAGGTATTTAATAAGTACAGAATTGCTTTTTTATTTTTGAATGTATAATTTCAATTAATGTTTCATCATATTTTTTGAATATTGTTATTTGCATTTCAAAATTTGTTATTCGCATTTCATTCTAAATTTTTATGTTAAGTTATTAATCAAAATATCCACATACTTTTCAAATGCATTTATATTAATTTGCGATACAAATATACCCTTTAATATAATAGTTATCACTCTCAATTTTATTACTCATGAAAACATTCTACTTTAGCTTGTCCAACTTAATATGAAATAACATATATATACATATATTAAGTAATTTTTTTCTCTAATTCTTACAAATAAATTGGAGGATATAACACATTTTTTTATGATAACAATAATGTTTAAGTTGTATTTAAATTTTTAATTCAAATTTTTTTTAACATATAATGGGATTTTAATTTGAACTTCAAAATGAAATATAATTTAAATATAGTTGTTCACATGTTACCCGTAAATTGGGTCAAAAAGTGACAAGTAATTAGGAGGTGGATAAAATTACCCACATTTTATTGGATGGAGAGAATGGGGCCTATTATATGCAGTTTTTTGGGGATCGTAGTATAGGTGATTTTTTGTCAGATCTAAATAATAAGGTGTAAAGCTCTTTTCTTCCTTTATTTTATTTTTCTGATTGAAATACCTTTATATAGTAATCTTTATTAAGTGAAACAAAACCCACATTTGTGGTGTGAAAATATACTATTTTGTAGTGATACTATCATTTTCCTATTGAAATTCATAATCATGTCTTCAATGAGATAGTTGAATTTAAAGATGGAATAATCTGTTCATTTTTATATGCTCTATCAAGTTTGATATGGAATGAATTAAAGTTAGGAATGAATCAAAATTATATTTAGGACAAATAATAGTACACTAAGGGTATAATTATCTAGCAATTTAAATTAAATGATATTTTAAAAATAAAGGGATATAACGGCCAATTCTTATAGACTAAAAATCAAGTAGAGTGCCAATAACAAATTTTATAGTGCAAATAAAATACCCTTTTTTTTTTTATAAGTACATGTAAAATGCATTCACTCAAGGGTTTATTAAAGAAAATATTTGATACATTTAATATTTATTTATAATATTTTGAAAAGAAAAAAAAAAGATCTAAACTGATTTTCTATAATGATGAATTAAACTTCTTTAAATCGTAAATTTGTAAGGCGAGAAAGGAAAAAGGACCAAAATTGCAAATGATACGGAGTACTACCATGTATTGGAAGACCAAACTAAAAAAAAAAAAATCTCAAGGATATAATGTCTCAATTTGGCATACAAATTAGTTTACCAACCAAATACAAAAGTAAAATACCTTAATTTTAATAGCTCAAACCATCTTCTTTTGGATACTGTGAAGCATAGAAGACTTGATTATTGAACTAACTGGCTGAGGTTTAAACTGACGACAGAGAAAGGTAAATCAGATATACAAAGTCCCAAATTTCAGAAGCTTCTTCTCCTCTGCTGCCACCAGGTTCGACTCCGTCAATCACATGTTCGATGAAGTGGCCCAATGAAGTAGAAAGAGTTTGAGTTAACAAAAGAGAGCAAGTGAAGAGTTCCTTCAATAGAACCCATCATTATTCCATCTTCAATAGAAGTTTCTACTTTCAAGAAACCTCCACCGCTATTCTCTTGTGAGGAAGCAGAATGCAGTTGAGAGTGAGTATTACAGCAAGTTGTGGAGAAGAAGGAAGATTCAAAATCTCAACAAGGAGCTGATAATCCCAATATCTATATCTAAGAAGAGCAATTTGGTGAGTCGTCCTCTGCATATTTATTGGTAAAAAATTATTAGCTTTACTGTTGAATCACTTGGACTGAATTTGGTCGACCAATCATTTCTGTAGTAACTCGTGAGGAATCATTTAATGTGGACCAATCATTTATTGGTAAAAAATTCATGAGCAAATCTTGATCATAAATCAAGAAACACCTTTTCTTGGGGTCGTGACTTGTGAGGCTCTTTCATTAAAAAGAATATCTGCTGAAATCTATATGAACCTGGAGAGTATTGGGACAGGTTCAGATTGTCAATAGAAATGCTGAAACATGTGAAGAATTTGTTTTGTTATCTAGTTCTTGGAAGTCCTTCCGCCTAGGAACATGAATGAACATGACAGAAGGGTTTAACTGATTCATTGACAGCTCATTTTGAAGGGACTGTGGAAAGTGCTTTAGCTTGTAGCATTCATCTCTTCCTCAACTGAATTCATCTAAAGAATACAAATGGGATTCTCATGTTGTTGAGTTTAGGTGGCATTTCCTCTACTGGAAACTTAGGCTCAGACATTGTTGTTTGAAAATAGAAGCCAAATCTTGTATTGTTTATAGAAGCTTTGAAATAATTGATATACGGACACTTATTCTCATTTGAGATGGGAAGGAACCATAGTCCCTTGTTTTGTTTGTTAAGCCACAGCACTTGGGGATCAATGTCCAGATTTAGCCATTGCTTATGACCCAGAATTACTACTGGAAGAAAGAACTGTACATAGCTCTTGAGTATGACTTCTCTTTGGACTCAACCAGAGTGTTAATGCTCCATGAGAGCCTCTTCACTTGCATAATGGGCTAGCACACTAAAAGCTATTAATTCCATGCACCTTGGGACCCTCTCCTCCTCTCCCACTTGCAGAAGCACCAAACATCAGCTACCACTGACAACTCAAGATCAGTGGATCTCTTCTTGTCTCAATCTTAATTTTCTGGGTCAGAATAATAACATTACATTCTGACCACTATTCACCAGGTAACTACGGCAGCTTTCCTTTGCATCTATTGTTCCCATTGCCAGATTCTAGTCACCCAGCTTGTAGATGACACACAGACTTAACATTACAATAGCCTGTAGGCCATTACCATTTATAAAAATTCTTGAACCCTTACCATTTTTGAGTAAGTACGACATTCTCCTGACTGCTATTTTGATATGTCAGTAACAATTGGAATATCCTAGGATGTTGGTTTCTCCTTAATATGAAATTGGGAATTATAATTTTAATGAACTTCAGATTCTCTTCTTCCTGTCCTATGATCTCCCTTTCTTTTCTGTTAAAAGAAAACAGAGAGTCAGAGACAATGACATTGCCCAGTGTAGGTAACAATTTCTAGTCTCTTAAGTTGCTATATTCTTGAAATCAAGAATAAGATAGACCTGAAGAGCGACAACAATTAATTGAATGTAGTAATTCTTCGTATAAAATAATTGACTCTATAAATATAGAGTAATGTTAAGAAAAACAAAGTTTCTTCAAGTGCCTATGACATATATAGGATGCTAATTAATGACAATATTAAGATCCTTAATTCCATCATTATCACTAACGCTTCAAGATCATTTAAGAGATTAGAGGTGCATAGAACTCGAACACACACTTTAGAATAATTCCATAGAGTTATAAGATGAAGAGTGGAACATGAAACTTTTGCAGAACAATTATTTTGCAAGTGATTCAACCATTTTCCTTTTTCTACAAATGAATACATACTAATAAACTCAACAAAAGAAACAAACGTCTTGGTATTTGACTGACTTGAAAAAAAAAAAAAGAAATGAAAAGAAAAGATATTTTGTTTCGAGAGGGACATCCACTAGCTGGTGTTAACAGGGAATTGCCATTTGTCCAATCAAAAAGTAAAGGCTCTATCTCCCCAATACTTACCCACAAATCCTATTTATTGCAATAATAGTTTTGATGATGATGATGAGCCCCTCTGAAAAATCTTGAGGCAGAATCACTACAGTAGCAAAATTCAACTTGATTTGTACAATGTTGAGATTCTTGATGGCAACCATCCACATTCTTCCATTCTTCCATCTGGGACCTCATCATCATGCCATGCATCTCTCTCTCTCTCTCTCTCTCTCTCTCTCTATATATATATATATATATATTGTATACATATTGTGGGACCCCCTTCTCCTGTCCCCATCCCTATCCCTCTGGCCACCCTCTTTAGTTAATTTTCCCACTTTGGGTTTTCTTTTTGCCCTTTTCCCCCTGGACTTATGAGGGGCTTTTCTGATTGACGCTCCACCCTTTTACCTTTTTCTTTCTTTCTTTTCTTTTTTTTTTTTGCTCCTTTTTCCTAGTGAGAGAAAGTCACCAGAAAATCTGGGATTTTTCACCCTGCCTATTTCTTTTCTTTTTTTTTTTTTTTAATTTTCTTTCAATATTTTTCTTGCAAGAAATAACCATACTTGTTATAGCCGAACACGGTTAAATTTTGTGCGTCACATCCTCAAGATCTTATCCTTGCCGATATGCATCTGCTCCTGAGAAACCGAAATCCTGTTCCAACCATAACGTTTAATTATTAGCCGTGACATTATATATACATATATATATATATCACAGTTTGATGTATAGATATGCATGCTAAAACTTTCACATCCATGGCCATCCCTTTGGCGGACCATATTTAGCTGATAAAATTAATTGTTTGCCAAATTTCGCTCTCATGGCTTTATACAGATGAACACTCAGATGTGTGCGTATCTAATAATTGAATTAAACCCAAATATATTTATGCACTACAATACATGTGTATAAAATAATAAAAATAATAAAATAATATCAATTAGAGGGAACATAGAAGTCGAAAAGATGGGGGGGGGGGGGGGAGATTGCAGAGAAATGAATATACTGTAATCTTCATCAATGATTGTGGAATTATGAAATGATAGCAGACAGGCAGCCACAAATGAAATTTATTCTATGTAGCTACGAAAATTAAAAGCTAAAAATAATAATGTTCAGACATATCATTCCAAAACACATTAAAATGGATTGATAGTTACTTTATTAATAGTATAGATATAATATGACCCAGTGTCGTATGTGTAGCCAAAAAACTTAGAAGAAGTTTGAAAACAAGGGACTTCCTTGAAATACCTATTTGAAGAGGAGAAATTAAAGAAACCTACAAAATCAAGAACTCAAAGTCAAACTAAATTTGAAGAATGAAGTTGAGAGTAGGAGTCCCACAAGAATCCTGCCTGTAAACGCGTCACCTCCTAACAGATAATTTAATCAATCAGAAAGAAAGTAAATAATTGGCCCTTTCTGAATCTAAACTAAAAATAATATAGCTACCAAACCAAGTTGAAGCTTGATGAGCTGTGGTTTGGTCCAAATGTGGTCTGCTCTCTGCTCAAGTTGACGTGATCATATATCATCCCTTAAAAAAGTAGCAAACTTTATTGAACCCAAATATCTTATGGTTTTTTTCAAAAGTCTGATTTATGTACCTAATTTCCACCATTTCAACTCTGGACCACAGACCAAACACAGCTTGGACATTTCTACAGGATTGATATGATAATACACACCACTACTTGAATCCGTGCCGGATTTAGCAATCACACATAAATGCATTCCCACACAGTTTCCTGCTTTTACACGATTCCTCATACTTGAAGACTTTTTCTTTTAATGAGAAAAAGGGAGGTGGCGTACACTTGTCCCATTTTGACATTGTAATCAAACAGACAATGAATGCTGATGTTAATTCATAATCTATTTTGATTTATGAATTATTAAATAAGAACCCTGATAATGTCATAAAATAGAATGCTGATATCAATTCATAATCTACTTTGATTCACGCGAAAATAAGTAGCATGTTGTGAACAATAATGACATAATCATCTTGACTTTAAACATGAATATCCTATTTCTTTGGAAAAAGAGAAAACCCAACAAGGTAGTTACCGTAAAATAGCAAGCAATATCTATGGCAAGTTGTGATGTGTACATAGGTTCTATAAACGGACATGACTTGTTCAACTTGGCCACCTAATTACTCAGGCTGACTTAATTAAGATTATTGTTATCATTATTATAACTAATCTACGTGTTAGGCAGATGGGATTCAGACTTATCTAAAAGTCATGTTCAGAAATTACTGTGGGGTGATGCCTGATGTATCTGTTCCATTAGGGGAAACAGCAAAATCAAACTGGGAAATTGGACCGGTCACATGTCTGTCTACCCTATAAATTCTTTAACCTGAAAATTAATCAAACTAATAAAATATTTGGCTCACCATGTGATTGGAGTAATATTGATGATATGGGTGCTGGTGGCCCTGGCCCTGGCTCTGGCTCTGGCTCTGGCTCTGGCTCGATGACATGGGCGAACCCACTGGGGTGGATGGCTCTGACTCGTCTGCCTGATAGCACTCCAAGTTCACCCCAAATAACCTCAGCCTCTTGGAATTCCCACTTCCAGCTGATGCCTGGTTCTGCAGAACTGATGATCCTGTAATAAAAAGAACAAACACAAGCATGCAAATATTACTTTAATTAGCTCACTTTTCTTGGTTACACACACGTGTGTGTGTTTTGAACAAATACGACTACATACATGTACATCCAACTTATAATGTATTGTTTGTTTCTCAAATTAACAAAAAGGGGTGTGGGGGGCAAGAAAATTGGGAAAGATGTTCGTGGTTGAGGGGGAGTGTGCACCACGCACATCCAATGCGTGTGAAATAACCACAAAACCGAACACAATTTTCAGGGCAGACAGATAGAAATGTATGACTGGCATGCGACTGCAGATGCAATAATAGTAAAAATGGTGAAAAAGAAAAGTAAAGAAGATAGGGTTTTCAGAAAGTGATACCTGCATGAAGACAGTCAGGTTGGTGAGGAAGAGAAGAAGGCCCTTGATGATGCTGGCTTGAATAAGGATGGCCTGAATAAAGTACTCTGTTCCACCCAGCACCCCCTCTACCTCCACCGCCGGTTGCGGTCTGAGCAACGGCGACTTCTTGTCCACCGCCGCCTGATGAGTTTCTCCGCCTCCATCCAATGAAGAGGCGGCCAAAGTCCACGCGGTGGCGAGCGAAAATAACAATGTCCCCGGCGTCGAGCCGTTTTTCCTTCACGAAGCGGCTCCACCCTTTCGTCAGGACATAGCTCTGGCTGCTGTTCCAATACGAGTAACGAAATCTCCACGATTTCCCCACCTCATCTTCGAAGCTCAATAGCAAGCCGTTTTCTCCCGAGTCGCCGCCGTTCAAAGGAAAATGCTTCTCGGCGTGCTGCTTAGGTATGACGAGGCGGTTGAGCTTGCCGACGTCGCTGGGCGTCAATGGTTTCTCGAACAAGGGCTCCTTGGGGGTATTCTCCTGCTCTTCTTGTTCCAATTGATCCCTGGGTGTAACATTACTGTTCTCTCTGTCGTCGACGTCGGCCAAATCTTCCTCATCCTCATTGTTGAGGTTGAAGCTGAAGGCAGCAGAGTTTTGGCCGCAAAACATGTCTCCGGCGGCTGCGGCGCTGCGGTTGGGGCGGTGGTGGCGATTATCAGAGGCGAGCCAAAAACTGGCGGTGGAGGTGGGGACTAAATGATGAGTAGAGATAAAGGGTTTGTGATTAGAAGATGAGGTTTTTGCAGAGGAATCCATGATGTAGTGTGACCACCAGTGGGCTTCTGGAAGGTCTGAAGAAGAGTAGTGATTTATTGACATTTTGTTAGTCTGTATGTGTTGCTTTGTTTCGATATGGAAAAAGTTGTGGGAACTATTTGATGGTGATGGATTTTGCTAGTAGAACAGTAGTAGCAGGAGGGAAAATATATATACATATACACACACACACACACACACACCTATACACAGAGAAAGTAGCTGTGTGTGTACATATAGATAGATATATACAGGTGTATGTATCTATGTGTATATAGTACGAAAGTTGTTTAAGGTTCTTGCGTGGGTGACTGGAAAAATCAATCATTATAATCAGTGCAATCCACTGTGTAACTTTTCAAGGCAACACGGAAATTAGGTTATAAGGGGCGGCCTGCACGGGAATTATAAAATTCAGAATAATGTAGGCAAAACAACTGAATTTGGCAGAACGTATGAACATGTAATAAATATATATTATATATTGATGAATCTGTGGTTCTAAAGGTGAATTATTACAGTAGTAGTAGCTAAGACCATTCAATGTCTTTAGAAAATAGAAACACTTGCCATGTTACTGTGTTGGGCTGCAGACCAAGTGGTGGGACCCGTCTCCCTCACCTCATCGCTGATTCACTGGTCATGTATATATACATATATATATATAACTTAGCTAACAATCTTAAGATAAATAATTCTAACATATGTTTGTTTTCACATTAGTTCTTGGAATTTGAATTTTGATGAAAAGATATCCAAATATAAAATACAAAATAGTATTATGTAACGTGAGTGAAAATTTACTGTCAGGTGGTCATTGTTTTATGAGGCAACGGTGATGCAGACATAAATTGTGTATATTGGATTATTATAAAAAATAATAAAAATCAAATAGATTTGTTGGGAAGTTGTGGAGGCAAAATACGGATAATCTCCTTGAAATTCGAAATTGCTATAAAATTTTCAGTGTAAAAGATAGAGTCTAATCAATATTGTGTGTTCTGTCAAAATTGTCTCACTTTCACCATGTCCACTTTTTGTTTTGAAAAAAAAAAGAAAAAAAAAATCCCAAATTGCCCTTATGTGTGTTGAGAAAGATTTTGGTCAATCTTACAATTTTCTCTCAATTGTTTCTTCTTACCATTGGCATATTTTAAATTACATACTCGATAGTATTACAATAATAAATATATCTAAAATAATTTAATTAATTTTTTAAAATTAAAAACTCTAAACCCTAAAATTATTTTAGAGAAATATAACCAAATATATCCTCATTTTTCCTCCAAAACTTTCATTTTTCAAAGGGATAATTGCAGTTAACCCCTCAACCTATGATCTCATTTGCACATTGCCCCCCAACTGTTGTTGATGTGCAATTTTACCACTTGAACTATTGAAATGTGCGCCAACACCACCTTTGCCCATTTTCAGTGGAATCCAACCAATCAACATTTGGGGCTGTCAATGGATCGGATTTTAGTCTGAATCCGATCCGAATTTTAGAATTTTTATCCGATTAAAATATTCGATGGATCAGATCCGATTATAAATATTCGAAATCCGAAATAAATGGATCGGATATTGAATTAAGCAATCCGATCCGTTAAAGATCCGAATCCGAACTTTAATATTTTTTATTAAATTAATACTCTTATATATAATATTAATCATATTTTAAAATAAAATCTATATATTATGTTGACCTAATATCTATATTAACATCTATATTATACTATTAATATTGAGTTTGTTAACCTAAAAAATAAGAGGAATATTGATAAAATATCAAATATAATAATATATAATAGTTTATCTATACATTAATATAATGTGAAAAAGGACTTTAATATTCAAATATTTAACTTTTTGATTAATATATAATAAAAAGTTGTTAAAAATTCAAATATGACATATATTTACTTTATAAATACAATATTTTTATAAAATTTAAAAGGAAAAAACAAGAAAGAAAAAAAATGAAATCGGATCGGATTTTTTAACCGGATTCGAATATGGTACTAATTAACAAATATCCTATCGAATTTCGGGTCGGATTCGAATATAAATTTTGTTAATCGGATTCGGATATGGCAGATCCGATCCAAATCCGACCCGTTGACAGCCCTAATCAACATTGGACACGTGGACCTAAGGCACTAGAATATTCCACCCAAAATGTGCAAATGTGGTGTTAGCGAACATTTTTATTAGTTCAGGTGGTGAAATTGCACATCAACAATGGTTTTGGGGTAATGTGCAAATGAGGTCAAAATACACATACATATATTATATATAGATATCATATATATTTTATTATTATTCTAACAATAAAAAAATTATTCAATTCCATTTTCATCCCAAAAATTTAACCAAAAAAATATTAATTTGACTATTACAATAAAAAATATCTCCCCCAAAAATATAAACAAACATACCAAAACACAACTTTCACATTCTTCAATAATTTATTTTTCCAAAATACATAATAAAATCATACAAAAAATATAACCAAACATTCCTATAGATTTTTAAGCTTTTTAATTTTTAATTTATTTTTAAGTTTTACTTAAGAATATTAAATTTATAAATAGGTCTAAAACAATTTAATTCAATTTAAATAAATATATCTAATTAAATTAAATAATTATTATTATTACTATAAAAAAGAATATATATATATACATATATATAATTACACTACCCTTTCCCTTCCCCCAAACAAACACCCGCCCCCGACATAGCCGCCGGCTAGCCAACACCGCCGAGGTCGCCACTCGAGCCAATGGTCGTGCCCAGAAACACCCTTCTCACTTTTCCCCCCAAACCACCCACGTACACCCCCTCCCCCTCAGCCAAGCCGCTGGCTGCAGGTGGCCATTGCCAGATCTATTGGCCAGCAGCCGACTGTGCATTTGGCCACGATCGCTTTGGCTTGATTGCCACGGCCATGGCAGTCGGGGGTGGGGGTTGGCCGTTGGGATGGTATATATACATATTTATATTTATATATTATATATGTATTTAAAATATATTTGTATTTCAAAATGTCTTTTGGGTAATATATATTTATATTTCTTATATTGTAGATATGTACTTAAAATATAAGGGGTGGAGGTCGTATACTTATTTGTTGTTGTAGTCTTTGTGTTTTTTTTTTTTTTTTTTCATTTTTATTTGTGTTAGACGGTTAGTTTTTAATATCTTGGTTTTTTGGTTTCTATATATAAAATTTTTAAATTTTTTTTTTTTTGCATTTTTAATTTTAGTTTTTAATTTTTAAACTTCAAATTAAAAAGGGGCCAACTAAATCCTCGAAGGACATTCTGGACAATTCAGAGGCAAAGTTGCATGTTCTATCTGCACACTCAGCGTGTGACCTCCATCTGGGGGTATGGTGGTAATTTTGACAAAATATATTGTATTAATTAGATTCTATTTTTTACACATGAAGTTTTGTGGCAATTTCAAATTTCAAGGGGGTTATCGTATTTAGCCTGAAATTTGTGTCTTAATAAATTTAAGTTGTTGAATCAAGCTAATTGATAATTGACTGACCATGTTAATGGGTTTAAATTCAACGAAGATTAAAAAGGCCTTCTATTGTGCTTATCCAAATAGGAAGTTTCACTTGGTATTTGGATAGAAATTACAAAAGGCATACATGTCTGTACAAAGGAATATGTAAGTTTTACATTTTCTTAGTGACCGTTTGATTTTGTTTTCAAAGTCCTTTTTATTTTTTTCTGAGAATGAAAATAAAAAGTTATTAACTTTTCTCCTATTTTTACAAATATTTTCATTTTTAGTATATTTTTTCAAACACACTATTATACTCTCTCTCCATTTTCACTTTTTATTTTCTCCTACTCATATTTGCATGGCTTTTAATATCAAAACACTATATTTTTCAAATACAACTCATTTTCAACCTTACATAATCATTACATTTTAAACAAAACCTCCAAACAACATTTTATTTTCAAAAACACATTTATAATTAACTTTTCACTATTTCTTTTCACCAAAAAATAAAAATGTATCCCAAAAAAAAACAAAACAAAACAAAACAAACAACCCCTTATACAAAACTCATTTTTTGGTTTATCACTTTCCAATTTCATTGTAGAATTTAGATTAAAAAATGATGATATCATCATCGATAACTTGATTCGCCACAAACATGGAGAGTCCACTGCTCCAAGGTAGTGTTGTATCAACACATATGTGGTGGGTAGTTTTATTCTGAAAAGACGCCTTTAAATGTAAAAAATGTGAAATAACTTATAAATTATTTCAGACACTGGACTCCTCTCGATGCGGAATAATTAAATATTATTATAACCCCCCAGCCAAGGAATTTGGGAAGAAGCACATCACAATCATTCTCACAGAATTCTAGCCAAAAATAAGTCTGCAATGTCTCTTTGGGATTTCAATGTGATGATATAATTTTTATTTCACATTAAAGAAGTCCAAGAGCTTGAGTCAATATATAACTTAAATGAGGCTCAACTTCTTTTCATAAAAAATAAAAATTTCCACCACGAGTATCGATGAGACTTATAATATCGCATCATTGAGTCTTTAGGTTTGGTTATAGACTTAGACATTATGAAATAGCATGATATGTAAGAATGCCGAACATATATTTCCTTCCAAATTTTTCCACTTAGAACTTCTAAATGATCTCTAATTTATTTTTTTTATTTGAAGATGTCCCATCTTTTTGACCCATCGAAATGTCTTTATATAAAACTAAAATTTTCTACTATATGAGTCGGCAAATTAATACCTTGCAGCGTCGAGTTTTTTTATATATTGACGGCATTAATTTCAAATAATAAATTTGTTTATTCTAGGGAGCAAATATCGATTATTACGTACCTCATTTTCCATCGACTTGGATTTTGTGATAAAACCATCGTTCCGGTAGATGACAAACACGTCACGCATGACAATAATATCATATTTATAGAATCATCTTTCCTAAGTTATCAAACGAGAAACTAAATAATTAAAAATAACAAGAAAAATACATAAATAAAATAAATATTAAATGTAGACATCCGTTGGCTTTTCAATATTATTATTTGGATGCACATTAATTGTAAGATGAGATAAGCTTTGTCCAACAGACAATGAATGGCTATCTGGGGAGGAGGAGACCGCCTTTTGATGTACATATGTGGTTTCGTGTTTGAATTCTCTCCTCACAATCTGATTTTTATTTTTTGTTTCATGATTCCCATATTTCCCTGTCACATTAATTACACCCACTGTCCCTATCCCTTTCTTATTTATTTTGTCATCTTATCATTTTCTTCTTCTTTCTTATACATGTAGTTATATATATCTGTGTGTTTGTTAGGAGATTCAGACAAAACCCCACCTCAAATTCCAGGTGGATTCAGACAGAATTATTATCACCCATGCATATTTTAGTTTATTTTATTTACTTATTTTTAGCACAGGAGTACTTAGAGGATGTTTGGTTATATTTTTGTGTGATTTTATTTTGTGTTTATTATGTAGTTTAAAAGAATGAATTATTAAAAAAATGAAAGTTGGGTTCTAGTATGTTTGTTTATGTTTTGGAATGATATTTTTTTACTATAACAGTCAAATCAATGCTTTTTTATTGAGTTTTTGAGTTGAAAATAAAATTGAGTAATTTTTTAATATTAATATATATATATTAAAAAATATATATATATGTATATATTTAAAAATGCATATTTTGGAGAGGAAATAAAGATATATTTGATTATATTTTCTCAAAATAATATTATTATGAGGAAACATAACAAAACACTCCCTTAGTTTGTTATTATTATATTTATATGTATGTATCAATAGAAACAAAAACAAACAAACGTAATACGAATAATCTTTTTGTGTCATGCCTCTCTCGCTCTCACCCCCTCACACACATACACGTGTGTGTGTGTGTGTGTGTGTGTGTAAAATAGTGAACTCACATGCAGCATGCTATTCATCACAATGATCGGTGGTTACGTTTTTTAATGCCAAAAAGTCAGAAAACATGCTTAGTCATTTGAGGGTCCAAATCACGAGCAGATATTCGCAAATACATATGCATATGCGAAACTTGCACATTCACAAATTATTTAATACTAACGAAACCCACCTGGATTATTAGGCCAACCTGCGAGATAGGCTCTTCCGTATGCATATTCTTATATTATATCTTTTTTCATATCAACTTGATTTAAAATTTTGAATTAAAATATAAATTGTTCGCCTTCTCTTATCCAATCAACAAGATAATCTTTTTTATAAAGATAGAGTGACGGAAAATAATATTTCACTATAACTGCGTGCATTAATATGTTTGATAATGAATTTTATTATTATCATCGATATTTTTTATGAGAACGATGACACATATTTTAAATTTCTCAATTAGAGAATTTATAATGATATTGACTTTTATCTCATATTATGATATTGAAAATCTTAAATAATACTTCGATTGCTGATTCATCTAACCATCATAATATATACGTACATATGTCTTTGTTCAACATGTATGAATATACCCACATACAAATTAGTTAATGTATCCATTAAAATGATATATAATACAGTTAGTACACGTGAAACTACAAGGACCAATTAATTAAGCAATTACATATTTAATGTTTTCAATAATATATTAATTAGTTGGTACATTTTTATCATTTGATTAATTAACATGGAGATTAATCAGATCGTAAAAACACGTTGGTTTCGAAATTAAACTTGGCATGGTCGACCAAGAACAATGTATCTTAATCCAAAGGTTGATACGCATCTCCATATAAATGTGTGACGAAACATTGTACGAGTTAGATTAATAAATAAGTACAAAGTTACGAGGCATATCAGAGACACGATCTTCAAATATTGTCCGATGTGGTGTAATTATTTTTATAAGCCATATTTAATTTATCCAAGATAATACACAACTATACATGTCCACGAATCTACGAAGTAAAGCACCGTATTCTGCTTTTTTTTACATTATGTTTGGTTTAAGGATTTTGATAATGAAAGAAATATATATATATATATATATTTATAAAATTTCAAATTTGTTTGGTTGTTAAAGAAAATAATGAAGAAAATGATGGAAAAAGAGGAGTGATGGATGTGTTGAAAAATAAAAGAGAGTTCAAATAGTTTTTTTTTTTCTTATCATTTTATGAGAAAAATTCATTTTTTTTATATACAATTTATTTTTTCCCAAATTTTTCTTTCTTTAATATTTTCCTTACCAACCAAACAATTAAAAATATTTTTCTTACCATTTTCTTTTCCTTTTCTCACCAAAATTCATGAACCAAACACAGTCTTAGTGTCTACTGGGGTTTTTCCACTCCTTTTCAAGGCTTCAACCTTCAAGCCAAGCCACTATATTAACGTTGTTTTTTATTTTACAAGCTCTCAGATATTATAATAAATTATTAAATTTTATTTTAAAAATAAAATTTTAAAATTATTTGAATAAAATAATATCATAGAATTTATATATGCTAATTAGTCATGAAAATTTTATAATTAATATAATTAAAATTAAAGAAACTTATTAAAACTTAAAAAAAGTATAAGTTTCTATTTTTTTTATAAGAATATTTAAACATTTCACTTTGAAAGATTATCAATTCTTTTCTATAAATTTTTTTAATAAAATTTTATATTCTATAAGAAATTTTTAAGAACACATAAGTTCAGCGAACCACCCATTAAATAATAACACAGAAAAGCATTAAGGTAATGTTTGATTATGTTTTTTGTTTGATTTTATTATGTGTTTTAGGAAAATGAATTATTAGAGAATGTAAAAGTTATTTTTTTGGTATGTTTGTTTATGTTTTGAAGGATACATTTTTTACTGTAGCAATCAAATTAATATTTTTTTGTTGAGTTTTTAGGGTGAAAATGAAATTGAATGATTATTTTAATATTAAAATAATAATAAAATATATATGATGTGTATATATATAATAATATATATATTGAAGAATGTGTAATTTAGAAGAAAAATGAGGATATGTTTGATTATATTTTCCCAAAATAATATTGTACTGGAAACATAACCAAACGTTTCTAATTTTTTTTCTTATTATTATAATTAAATTAAAAGAGGAAAGATATTTCCTCTCGTTGATTACCTCATATATATAATATTATATGTTGCAAAATATCACATCCTTTGAATATAATTAAAAGGTGTACTCTTAAATTGATGCAGAGGAAGCCACGTCTCAATTTATATTTTTTTATCTTATTTCTGGGGCTGAAAATGGTCCGTAAAATGGGAATCCGATCAGAAGCGGGCGTGGACTCTTCTTAAAGGAGGGCCCACTAGATCCTTACCCAAACACCTGCAAACTGCCGCTGTGGGGCCCACTTATTATTTCAACATTACATTCATATTACATGACACCCCATACCTCCCCCACCATCTCAACCTCAGGGTTCGGGGCGTTTTTACGTAGTGCTGTCATAATACATCGAGGATGATGTATCTTTGCCTATAATTGTCTTTTTCCGAAGCACCAATTTAATTCTTGAGACCAAGTACCTGGCCCATAATAATTTACTGGTTCAAATACATTTGTTCGGTATTAAAAGGTATTTGAATGAGTTTATAATTTTTTTAAAATATTTAAGAATTTAAAGATATTAATATGTATTTGGCAATTTTTTTAAAAATTAGTAAAAAATTTGCAATTTTTTTTCCCATAAAAAAGAGGAATGAAGCAGTATTGGCGATATTATCTCCTCCCGTTATGTTATGTCGGGCTTTCGTATTCAGCCGCGAACATATTAGACATCTGAACAATTCGTGTAAGTATAGATCTTGTCAGCGTAGCACCATCAAAGGACGAGTAGAGTCCATAGAAGCTGGCATTAGACCGCACCCAAGCCGAAGAGCACATAACTAGCAAATATTTATGATAAATACATAAAGAAACTTCGAACCCAAGACATGGACATACCAAATTACATGGGAGTGAGATTGGAACCAAACGAGTTCCCTTTTTGCAATTTGACATAAGGCACAATTATTCGAAACTTTGGATTGCATATATCATCTCACATGATTAGATATGATGAATTTACATGAAGTGTCCTTCAAATATGGTCCTCTCTTCCTTCCTATGTTTTTTTTAAAGAAAAAGAACCTTAGACTGCGATTGCCTATGAGGTTTAATCTCATTTCTTGGCCTCTGAGATATGTTTTTAGGGCCAACGTATGCTTGCTTGTGGAATTTAAAAATAAGGCCCACAGGCAATAAATAGGGGTGTCTCTAAGACAACACCTGCGCCTTATTATTCATTTGATCTCCCTTATTTCAATTTCTCTCAACCGTAATTGCTCACCAAATCTCGACTTTATTCACGTCTAGTCCTTCTTCCTTTATTTTGCTGCAAATCCATTACCAAAATAAAACTACCTTTTGCCAAAAATTAAAAAAAAAAAAAGGAATTTAGTGTGTAAGATTAAATTTGAAAATTTAATCAAATATATTCGACTTTATTTGGCAAAAACTATTAAAATATAAAATAAATAATGAATTTCGTAAATTATTTTTGCACAACACATAAATTTGCAATTTTGTTTCTTATTTTATATTAAAATTAATAAATTTCCAATTAACCAACTTACACACAAATCAGTGTGGGAATTGATATAAACAAAACATTCGTTTGTATTGGATATACTCTCAAATATAAGAATGAATATTTCTCATATATTTTATAATTAAAAATTAATCTATATATTAATTTTATAATTTATTTTGCCAAAATCAATTTTCAAAAATTCTGTTTGTTTTTAACATATTATAAATCACTATATAAAAAAATAACATATTTAATATAATTCATTTTGGATGGCATGTAATTTTTCCATAAATTGTTGTAATTATATTTTAACAAAAATATAACTCCACCCTAGCAGATTATTACAAAATATATCAGAATTAATTTGTTAAAAAAAAAATTATTTGTTTTCTACCTCCTTCTGTACAAACCAAATTATTTTACGGTCTATTTTTAAAAAATCACAAATATTTTTCAAATTAATATATTTATTAATTATTTATATTTTTTTTTGACTATATAAATCCAAAACAAATGCCAAAACCAAAACTCACAAACCAATATTTATATTTCAAACAAATCTATTAAACATATCTAAAAAATAGTCTCACATCCAATTACAACATCACATTACATCAACCCATTATATCATTATAATTATTACAAAATAATCTTACAACCAATTACAACTTTATCTCTCATTTTCTTACCTCTAAAACATTAAAAAATCCCCAAAATATCTGAAATACAAAATATGAGGCCAAATCTTACAAGCAATCCTAGTCTTAAATTCTAAAATGATTTCTTGGACTTTTACGGTTTTACCCCCAAATTAGTCAAGTCAAAGATTTGATCATACTCCAATATCCTCCTTTTGAATGTAAAAGTGGTCCATGCATGCCACGTTGTTCTCAATTACTATCCTCACGAAAAAGTCAAAGCCAAGAATTATCTTTTTATATTTATTTATAAATGTATCGAAATTTTCCACGTTGGAAGAAGTATATATAATAAACCTCACATATAATTGACCGTATTGTCCGAAAATTACAAAACATAAAACATAAAATCATGTGATCTCATGTGCAAATAAATATGTATGGACGTAATAAAGACAGAAATTCAACAGATGTAAACTATTAATCATAATTTTTATTTGGCCATAATGAATTATATATAAAATAAAATGAAAATGAAAATGAAAATGAAAATGCGATGGCTTCCGTGGCTAGCACATATAAAAAAGACGTACGAACTTTGAAATGTCAATCGCGATCGATATTATAAATTAATGTCCATAAAATAGGGCCCCTCCTAATTATTTGAATATATTGGCCGACCTGTCATATTCTTGGCCTAACTTTACTGCAGGAGAAGAAGATACTTCAAATATATCACCACTTTTTGATGTATGCTCTTGAAAGATTTTCCTGCTCCCGCGCGCAGACCCACCAAACTTCCCCTTTCTTTGTTCCTTTCTACATTTACACAAACCTATATATGCTGTATGCATTTTTGTATGCATATATGGCTACTTTATTTTAGCTAAGCAAATAAGTTAAATTCTCATCCCATTGAAAACGTGTATAATTGTCTATTTTTGTAATAGTATAATAGACCGTTTGCTTAAAGAGTTGAAGGATAATATTCTCATTTATTTATGCATACACGTATATTCAAAATTTGTAAGGTTAAGTGAAGTCTCATAATTCACATTTATATGTGTGAGAATGATGTCATTGGACCAACTGATTAATCCACGAATTGGAGAGTACTTCAAGAAGTAGCCAATGTACGCGTCACATGAAAAAAAGTTATTGATTGTCAATTCACAACCCCATATTATATATTAAATTTATTAAGACAATTGATAAGTTGAGCGTGGTACAACAATGTTAGGTTGATGACATTTAGAATTCTTAAACCAAATTAACAATGGGATTTGATGTGTGTGTGTGTGTGAATAGAACACTAATAATGAGGAGAATGAGTCAAAGTATGATAGTATTGAGAGAGCCACTTTGATATGATATGGACTTCTCTTTTCCTCACATCTTTCAGCCACTCTGGATCTTCACTTGTTGAGAATCTAAGGTCCACATGGTGCGCACCTGTCATACGTCAACATCAATACAATTTCAGTAAACTCTATCTAAAGAAAAGAAAGGAAAAAGAAAACAAAAAATCATTAGATTCTCTATGAAGCCCACTAACTATATTGGTTTGGGCTATTTGTTGGATCTCATATAAACTAAGGCCCATGTTCCCAGGCCCAAATTAAATAAAAATGTAAACCCCCTTTTCGCAAACTGACCTTGTTCAGCAACAATAGCAACCACGCTTTTGGATATATCTTTTAGCACCCTGCCATCAGGACTGACAAAATCAGAGAACGATTTTAATAAAAAAGAAAGTATACAAAAATGTGAAGAGAAACAATGTACCCTCCACCACTCCATGGATCCCTTAGCCCATTAAAGAAGATGATATTGCTTCCAAAGTGCTTTAGAACTCTGTGAATATGCTGCAAAGTGCAAACGAAACCATTTTTTTTCTTTTTTAAATCTGTCCATTTCACAAGAAATACTACTTGTACTAGTGTTGTTTTTAGTTGGGCCAAGATACTCACATGAGCTCCAAACTCGGTGGGAATCCAGGTGGGCCTGGGCTCAATGTTGAACCTGAATTTACAAAATTCTAACCTATCATTGTAGCTATAGTTGGAGGCTGGGAATATGCTGTCCTCTGTGTTGCCATCTGTTAGTAAAATCATCTCTGTACATGCCTGAAACGTACACACAGCTTAGCTAATCACATATCTATTTAAAATGTAGCCCAATTATTGAAAAATGAGTAATTCTATTTTACAATAACTTCGATAAACAAAGTTCCAGTTACGGAATAAATGCTGTCCTCTGACGCGTCAAATTAGGACTAATGAGTGATGGGGAAATTTTCATGAGCATATACTCAATTGAAATTATAAATCACTTAAAGAAAAATGAAGTGATAATTTTTGTTTATCGCGTTTTCTACTTACTTAGAAATGCTCGACTCTCCTAAGATCTCACCATCACAATATCACTGGTTGCTCACTCCCAACTAGTACATGATTTGCATACCTTCAGTTAGGGTTCATTCTAGTCAAGTAATTGGCTGCTTTCGAAGAACAATATCTGTGTTTTTATAACTTTTGCTTGCTCCAGATTTAAAGGATCAAATTCTCACGTCAATTTAATTGTAGCCCTTTTCAAAATCGATTTAAAGATGAATGGTATGACCAAGAAGCTCAAATCATATAAATTTGAACCACCTATCATAAAAATATATTTACAAGTTGTAACTTTGGTTTTTTCTCGAGATGGTTGGATCCATTTATTTAAATTCAATGCCAACTTTTAAATTATAATAGCTGCTTGCTATTATAAGACACCAAAACTAAAGTGAAAGTAAAGAGTAAGGCAAATTACAGGGAGTTTGGTTGTGTTTTTATTTTTAATTTTCAAATAGTATATTTTTAAAATTTGAAAAGTTAGTTAGAGTAAATGAGTTAAAAATAGATTTGTATTTGGATAGTTTGTTGGGAAAGTAATGATTATATAGGATTTAGTAGGTTGTAGGTGGAGAGAAATAGAAATAATAAATAAGAGAGAGGAGATATATAAGTTATTGGGAGAAAATATGTAGATTATTGAAAAATGTGTTTTGAAATGAAAATGAATTAAAATATTGGTAAAAATGATGATAAGGGCCTGTTTGAATTTGTTTTCTAGAAACATTTTCATTTTTTAGTGAAAATAAATAGTGAAAAATTAGTTATAAATTTGAATTTGAAAATGAAATTTTGTTTGGAAGTTTTGTTTAAAATGTAATGATTATGTAGAGTTGAAAATAAGTTGTATTTGAAAAACATAGTGTTTTTGTATTAAAAGTCATGCATATAGAATAGGAGAAAATAAAAAGTGAAAATGGAGAAAGAGTGTAATAGTTTGATTCGGAGAGTCTTTTAGAAATGAAAATATTTGTGAAAATTGAGGAAAAACTGATAGTTTTTCATTGTATTTGAAAATAAAACCAAACGGACACTAAATTATTAATAATTCATTTTCAAATAATGAAAATAGCTAAAAATGAAAATAAAACACAACCAAACTGCCCGTTGGTGTACCTGCCATGTCCACCCACCGAGCCCGTGGGGGTCTGAATCGTCAGCGAGGTCGAAACACTTGGCATCACCAGTGTAGTTGTAGTAAATGTTTGCCGCACCATATAATTTCTCGAAGGTGTTGTTCCCAGTGCCTGGATCATCGATTGCTTTACACATCTGCATTCTTTCTTCAATTAATCAAAGCTTCACTAATTTCCATATATACGTCACAATTATCACAAAGTTTCTATGCCACGTGAAATAGAAAAAGTCAATTCAGGGACCAAACTATTATAATTACTTTTAAGAAAACTAAAAATAGATGTACCTATGGGCTATGGCACATACGGGGACCTTACTTTTGTGCGTCTGCCAATAGACCCCACACAATTTTGGAGGAAGTTATGGTATGTAAGGTCGGATTGAAATCTTCTATTTCATCTCCTATTTTATTTTATAAATATATAACACGTATATTAAATATTTTTTTATAAAGATAATTAATTAAGAATCAGATACACTTGATATAAATTCAACAAGCTGAAATATGAGATGAAATAGAGGATCCAAAGTGGTAAGGCCCCGAAACGCTACTCGTATATTAATGATAAAAATTTAATCACAACTTGCAAATATTATTATATATAAATCACTAATTATTAATAATAAAAATTTACGATATTTTGTTTTGATCAATATCTATCGCTTCATATATATATATATAATTAATAATAATTTTTACATCAGCATTTAATTTTTGGAGAGAATAAGGCATATGTGAAAATTATAGTACCTGTTTGATAGGATAGGCAGGTAAGGGATTGAGGAAATTGGTGGGAGTTGGGTAATCCGTCATTGCTGTGTAAGTATAGGCCGTACCAAGCCAACTTTCAAGAGACTCTGCACTAATGTAATTCCTGCAGAAAATAGCTAATTATTACAGTTTAGTCAAGAAAAATTTGTTGCCCCAAATAGACAAGATATATATTTTTCTTTTAAGAGGAAAAAAGAACAAAGAAATGGTAATATAGAAACAAAAAATGCAAATTAATCTTACGAGCATATTCTGAATGCCTTTCTGAGAATCTCTAACCCGCCGGGTTTTGCTGCTGTGTCTTCGATTTCTTGCCATGATCTTTTGATCACTTTGTAACAGTTCTCACTCTCACTCTATTTTTGCCATAACAGGAATTAAAAATTAATTAATTAATTAATTAAACTATAATTCGGACAGGTGCTGGTATTTTATTCCCAATTAAGGTCCTTAATTGGGAAATGATTTCATTTATAGTCAGAAGTCCGTTTGGTTTTATTGTCATTCCCAATTTTATTTCTATCATTTCTAAAATTAGGAAAGTTAGTTAGTGAAAATAAGTTGAAAACGTGTTTGTATTTGTATACATTATTAAAAAAATAATGATTTTGTTGGTTTTAATAAGTTGTAGGTAAAGAGAAATAGAAGAAATAGAATAGAGGGAAGTCATATAAGTTATTGGGAGAAAATATATAAATTATTAGAGAATATATTTTAAAAATAAAAATAAAAATAATATTAAGTAAAAAATATATCAAAAGTGATGTGTTTCATTTTTGAAATAATAAAAGATATGAAAATGAGTTTTGAAAATGAATCCAAACTGGCCCTAGTAATTATTATTATCGCATAATGTCTTTCCCCTTTGGTCCCCCCGACTCTCCCTCTTTGTTTTGTTGTTTTGCGGAAGTGGAACCTACGCAGTCGCATTCGTAATGGATTGATTCCAGAATAGCAAATATCCACATTATAAGGAATCTTGGACGCAACAAATGTTGAATTTTCTCTTTAGATCTTAATGTCGTTGGAATTTAAATTTGAGAATTTTTTTAAAAATGATAAAATTGTGAGTTTCTCTTTAAGAATGTATATATTTTGAAAGAGTATTCGAATTAATTAAAATATCATTTTTTTTTCTTTGATTATTATTATTATTATTATTATTATTATTACTGATATTCATTGAGGTGTTAGCCGACTATACTTATTAGACTTGACAACGCATTTTAGTGGACTTAGTAGCCGATTCCAGTAGATCATACTTGCCCTTGGTTATAATTTAACCCAAAAGTCACTAAGGTGTAAGTGGGATATATCAGGTCTTAACTCCAATAGAATCTTCAATAAATTAATAATTCAATAACTTTAACAATATTATTTTAAAGTGTTATATATTTCAATTGGTATTTTATCTTTTACTCTGATTCACAAATATGAAATATCTGAGCTGATTCTAAACCACAAGCAAGAACCTTATCATTAAACCTCATCTCTATTATTATCTCTAACTTGTATTAGATAATGACACTATCCATGTTATGACAGCCACTGCGCAAATAAGAATTATTATTGATAGAAAATATTGGGTAAGGGGAGGAAGACTGACCTGGAAATCTTGGGTGATGATATTATTGAAACTGTATGGGGAAGTGATGTTGTCAAAATTGAGGATTGGGGCAGAAGATGCCAAAGCTCCGACAGCAACATGCGGATATTTCAATCTAAACCATGCTGCCAGCACTGCAAAACAAAGAACATACTGGAATTTATTTTACTCTCAATAGTACTTGCTATATGACAAAAGCACTGTCTGAATTCTGTTGCCCAATCACATTAAAAAAACAGGAATGCCATACTTCCACCGTAGGAACCTCCGAACACCACCACAGGACAGTCATTGGCTGTCAAATTCTTTTTCAGATCAAGAATCAGAGTAGCATAATCTGCCAATGCCTGTGTGGAGCTCAAATAGCCAAGTGTTGAGGAATTCGAATATGCTCTTTCTTTGCTCCCCCCAAAAGGCATGGACTTTCCGTAAAACCTATGCTGCAATTTGCAAGAATTAAAACATATATATATATATATATATATATAATAAATACTATCTTCCTTTTCTGTGAATTAGACAATCTTAACAAGAATTAATCTAGTTAGGACAACCTCAATGAAAACTAGAAGGGCTCTGAAACGGGGTGCAGTCTCAAACATGAAACCAGTGTTTTGAGCAAACCATTCGATCTCGCCTTCGTTTCCAGTGTAGACGAAGATTGGAGAGTTGTTGTTAGGACCACCCCAGTGTGTGTGGTTGATCAAGTACCTTTGCTGGAATGTCTGATAACTCTGTGGATTATAGTTGAAGTGATCAAGAATTTGAGTGAAGAACTTTTCTTCATAAAGTCCATTAGCTTTGGTGGGAAGAGACTTCTGCTGTTCTGGCTGAATGATTAATGAAGAAGGGAAACCAGGTGTTATCTTGGCTATAGTGACAACAGATGAAAAGAGAGGGGAAATTGCATATGTCAACAGCAGTAGCCAAATTGCCATTCTCTCCCTCCTCTCTTATGCCTCTGTTCTTGTGTGTGTGTGTGTGTGTGTGTGAGAGAGAGAGAGAGAGAGAGAGAGAGAGAGAGAGAGAGAGAGTAATTAAAAAGTCTACAACTTATGAGTTAGTCATAGTAGAAGTTGGGAATTTGGGATCTTAGTATGAAACCCTTTTGTAGAAAAAGTTGCAGATTGATAAAGAACTATGGTTAACTTAAACTATATATATATATATATATATATATAGGCCACCAAGCTTAGGATGCTCATGAGTAACCACTTTGATTTCTCTCAAAGAAAACTACTATAATGCCACAAAATTGAGTAGTTATGAACATTAAGAAAGATGACTTATTGAACTTATTCTTTTCCCAACCAACCAAATTATTGGTGAAATTTCTTATGTGAATTGTCCTCTATATTGGACTGCATTGAAGTGTCCAAATGCAAATTGATCTTGTTTATTAATCCCAAAGTTAAACAAAGAAGTTTGTGTGAGGGATATATATATATATATATAACTAATAGAGAAACAAAAATTATGACAATATTCAAGAATCTTGTTTGTGTACAATGTAGCCATCCACTAAATAGGTGTTGCCAGCTTATACAATAACTAATGATACCTTAATCTTGTCTTACATCGAATGAATCAACATTTTTGACGTAGTTTATATGATGTTGCCCTATCTGACCTTTTGAGGTATTTTTTTAAGACAATTCTCATTGAATACATTTATTATACCTCAATACAGTTGAACCTTTTACATTGGGTGACAAATCTATTCATCATAAGTAATATTTAAGTTTTTAAGTGCAACCAATAATCGAATTAAATTAAGGTTATTGTCTGACAAGGTTCATTAAGAAACTATCCAAGCTTTTGATCCTTGTCCTTGACATAAGTTGGATATATTTGTGTTTAACAATGCCTTGGAAAATATACAGACAAGTAGAAGGACAAGGGCCTCTCTTTATGTATGTATTATATATATATAATATACCTGGAGCTGTCGAATAATTGAGAAAATAAACGTACGAATACATTTTGACTCTTGATGACTTATCTATCTAAAAATGTACAGATATTTAATATTTTACTCCATAGGGCCCTTTTTGTAATTTACCATATATCAGCATTTTTCAATGGAGCTGGTCAAGCATGACAGCCAGGCATCCATTAAAACAGATTGTTATGGAAATTATTATATTTAACATTTTTTTAGATATGATTCCAAACAATCAGAATCTGATTCAGTTAAAGAAAAAAAAAAAAAAAAAAGAAGAAGAAGAAGAAGGTATTTAATGATAAAGAACTGAAAGTTACAAGCCTGTCTCTTTCTTAAAGAAAGTTGTATTCAACTCCACGCATTATTCCATAACAACGACTATTCAATAGTAGAATTATGGTTATAATCTAAACACGGTTTTCTTTCTACTCTTTGGGAACAGAGAACATCTAGAATGGCCCAATAGCGTATAGAAGAGTTGATTTATCATGTGCTGTAAGATTGTGAAATCAGTTATAAACTTAATTAATATAGTACTTTATGATTTACAGACAGACTTTATTTGTTTGTTATATCCGATAAGACTAAGGTTAACAATTCAGGAAATAGCTTTAGATGGTTATCATGATTACCACAAAGGTGGCTTTCATCATTATATTCCCTGATGAGTGGCAATTATGATTAATCCAATCAAGGTTTTCTCTTACCATGAAATTTGAACCTAAGGCAATGGCTAACTAATTGTACATACAGGGTCTTCGGCTAAATTTTTTTAAAAGGTTCTATAAATTTCTGTACTCTAAGATGTTTTAAAATATTTTATTTTTAAAAATAAATTAAGCTGTTTGAATAAAAGAAAATTTTAGGACTCATAAAATTAGTAATGTGATTTTGTAATTAATATAGTTAAAATCTAAACAATTTCTTAAAATATTAAAAATAAATTAAAAACTCTTTATATTTTAAAATAAAAATAAAATTAAAAATAAAATACTATTATCTTATTTTAAGAGCTTATAAGCATTTTTCTCAAATATTTTACGAAACGCTTCAACATAGCTCACATACTCTCTTCCCCACCTTGGTTTGAATAAAAATATTTGATAAAGCAATGTTGTCAAATTATTAGTCAAATTATTAAATGTTTGGTCTATTGTAATAAATACCCCAGCACGCATAAAATTACTTGCTCATATTTACAATACCAAAACAAAGGATAAGTCAACCCTTCCATTCTCTAGGGTTAGTCTATACCACTTTTTGATTTATCCCTTGAACCAACACCATGATTATAGAAATTATTGCGCAAACCAAACAAATTTGAAACTATCATACAGTCATAGAAAACACCCTACTTATCACGTGGAAAACAATCACGGAACAAATGAAAAACCAAGCAAACTATGCCTCAACATTTAAATAAATATTTTCATCAACTTATAAACTCACTCCAACATTTTCGTTGGAAGAAAAAAGACCCTTGCCCTGGAACTTTTGGTTAATGCATGTCTTTGAATCTAGACAAAATCTCATCTTAAAGACCACTTGATCACCGGTTCTTCCAATCTTGGACACCAGCCTTCATAATCATCAGCTTTACATTTCTTCCAGTTGTTGGCCCCTTTTTTAAGTGGTGGCAACATCATTCAAGTTCTTATACAGAAAGCAAATTACAAGTGAAATTAATTCTCAACTTGCCTTGTCTACTGCAGTTCTACACAAGGACGAGACGCGCATATGAGGCAGACAGGAATTGAATTTGCTAAGCATAACTGCAGAGCATGCTCCATGTTAAATCTTAGTTACATCATATGCTTTTGTACAACAAACATTTCACTCAAATTTTGAACAACTTTCTACAAAAACTGCTTTGTTACCCAAACTTCAAATGCAAAATGCAGTAATACTTGTAGTTTCCAGGTAGATTGGCATGGCACCTACTAGGAGCATAACAGTTACTTCTGGAAGTACCCATAATGTAATCACAAATCAACAAGATGTTAACTTCTTGATGTTAATTCTGAAAAATTCACCATTTAGATCTCCTGCTGCTGTGGCCGTCTCCTCTGACATCTGCAGTTCTTGACTTTGAACTGGTCGTTTGATGGGGTGGGCTAGGATAATCTCTGGCTGGAGCTAACCTAGAACTTGACAATATGTGATCCTTGAGACCCTTGATAGATTTGTGCCTCTGCATCTCGTCAAAATAACTTCTTCTTGGAGCTTCCTTCTCGAGTTCAGGAAATCCATCTCTGTCTAAACCATCCCCTGAGTGATGATTACCTGCCCATTCAACTCCATCTGACATCGTCCTTTGAAGAGAAGTGCTTCTCCGAGAAACCTGCCCGGAGATGGAGTTTCTTGCTTTGATTTCATTGTTAACTGGTAATTTCCTAGACTCACGATCGACAGCAGAAGTATAAGCCCATTTGTACCCTCTATTATTATTGTTATCTGTGTTCAGTTCAATAGAATGAAGATCGCTTTCTCCAGAGTCTTCTTTGCTGTCTACAGCATTCTCTACTTCTTCATCATCTTCTTCTTCGTTCTGAAATGTGGCAATGTTAGGCTTACTCGAATATGTTGCTCTCTCTTCATCTTTGTCTTTCTTTGTTCCAAGGAAAACTTCTAGCTGTTTCCTCAGCTTAGTAATGGCGGAATTTTTCTCCTCAAATTGATGTTTAGCCTCAGAGAGCTTCATCTGGACTCTCTCCTCACGCAACTTGTCAGCTAATTCCAGCATCTCCCTTTCCTTTTCCACCTCTTCATTAGCTTTGACAGACTCCCTCTTCAGCTTTTCTGCTTCAGCCCTATCTTCATCAATATTCCTTGCTAATTCATCACATACCTGCTCTGTTATTTCTCTTGCTCTCTTCTCACTTTCTAATTCTTTAACTGCCTGCATGAATGATGACTTCATCTCTGCTAGTTCTTTCCCAAGTTTCTTGTTCAAGCTCTCAAGTCGCCTTCTTAACTTCCGCTCTATCTCTAGTTCACCGGCAATGGACCCAACCGCAGCTTCAATGGCTTGCTGTTCTTTATTTTTCCATGATGCCTTTTCTTCAGCAAAATACTTCATGAGATAGTTAATCTCGTTTTTATCGGACCGTTGTTCTTGGATGAGCTGATTAACCTGTAGGCGAGCTCTCTCAAGCTCAGCATGCAGTGCTGAGATAAGAGACATGCTTGATGAAGGTTGATCCGCTTGGGCCCAAATTCTGTTGATTATTTTCAGCAGCTCTTTTGAAGTAGTCAAAGCACTACTTACGTCCTTCAGACGGTTCTTACCACCAATAACTGATCCACTTGAAGTCGGGGGCCGGGATCGAGTCTCTATCTGCAATTCGTATTTATATAATTCTTTATGATGCGTTTGAAGGGCATCATTTCAAAAGATATCGACACAATTGATAGATAATATTATAAAAATTCTGCCATATAACACAAAAATCAAACTTAAGAAAGAAGAAAAACAAAATATCTTTTTACCTCCATAAAACTAGCATTGCTAATAGAATCAAGAACTCCAACATTTTGTTCAGCAGACACAAGCCTCTGAGAAATTGATGGTGTCCTCCTCTGGCGACTACCAGTTCCAGACCTATCCATTTTCTAAGAAATCCAAAAGGAAGATTTGGTTCATTATAAATGACAAAATCTGCAGAACATGCCATACAAATAGATAAAGAGAAGGAACATGAAATAGTGGGTAAAAAAAAAAAAAAAAAGTCCTGATTTCAACATAAGTATTTTTGCCCGAGGTTTATGAGAGCGAGGGCACAATTATTTTTTCTTCTATGGTTGATCAATGGATTGAGTAATAAAATAAGCAACCTCCCATCTTATAGTTCCAGGCCATTTTTTTGTTGGATGCCAAACAGAAAAGGCCAAAAAGTTGATATGGCCAAACAAATTGTAGCATAAAGGTGGATTACATGTATAATTGTATGGTTATAGAATTTTGAACGGCATCTGAAATCTAATTATTAAAGTGAAAACCAACAATAGAAGACGCAAAGACATATTTTCTCCATTAAATCGACTAGAATTCTCGACTTTGAATGCAATGTGACATTAAACTTGATAAATAAGACCAACGACAACCTTGTTAACTACAAAAATCATGCATATTGAAGAGAGCAGAAGAATTATCTGGGCCAAACCTTTTTTTCTCTTACAGTAATCAAATTTAAAATTTCAGAAAAAACAGAGCAGATCTTAGTTTTTGTAATGTTTTCATATAAATTAGAAAACATTAAACTGATCCTTGAAATAACCAAAACTAATAACAACGAAAACCCAAAGGAAAAAAAAAAAAAAAAACAGAACATTTCAAATTGAAGAATAATTGATCCAGACCCGAAGATTGATAAGGCAATGGAACATTGGCACAACAAAACATCACATCTAAAAACTACAACCGGATTATTTGTATCAATTAAACTTTGATATGCAAATATGAATCTTCAGCAAATCAGAATCCAAATTCCAAGCCAATGCAACTAAATTTCAGACAACCTTAAGACAATAAAGAACCAGGAAAGGCAAAACCCACCTCTGAAGGAGTCGGACTGTGGGATGGATCCGATAAATGTGGAGGCAAAGAACCCGAACCCGAGTGCAACCCCCACCCGGAATGCATTTTCTCCTTCTTAGAAACCATCTTACTTCCACTCTTCTTCTGCTGTCGCTTCATCAGCTCCAAATTACTCTCACTCATTTTCGGTGAAGGCATCTCATTCATCTCCCACAGGGTCGCCGCGAGCTTCCGGGCCGACACGGGCCGGGTGGATTTCCCACTCTGAGAATACTTGGGAGAGTCAATGGCGCTCCTCAAAGGGGTAGTTCTCCAAGTTGGGACCGGAGTGCTGGATCTAGACCTTCCCAGCCCGATCGCAATCCCGGCCCGATTCTTGCCCCCCAAAATGGCCCGCTTGTTCAACCTGTAGTTGTAAATTCTTGATGATGAGGATGAGGAGGATGAGCATCCCCTTTTCCGGATCTTGTTGGGCACCATAAGACCCTCCATCATCATCCCCATGTATCCTTGCCTCGGCATCATGATAATTTAACTTAATTTTCCTTCTTTTATATCAAAAATCTTGTGCTTTTCGGGTTAAACTTCACTGATCTGTATGCAACTAAAAAGACCACATTTTAAGAAAATATGAACAACCACGCACACAATTAAAAAATTAAAGGGAAAAAGGAAAGCATTGATTTTTGTGAGCAAAAAGATAGAATGAGAGGTGGTGTTTCAAGATCTTACAACTTTGTTCAAACAAATTCTCCCTTCTGATGAGCATAGGTTTCTAGTTTGAGCGCCATCTCTTTCCTAAAAAGGAGGGCCAGAGATTGAGACAGACTTAAATATGGCACGAAAATTTTTCAGTGGGTGCAGAGTGGGTTTTTTTAAAATTCTTTACAGCTAGAAACGTGGTTTCCATCAAGAGTGGTTTAACAATGGAAGCATAAATCTGTTGAAGCAATTGAAAATGGTGGAAAAGAATTAAAAGAGAGGAGAGTATGCGGGGAAGAATGATGGGCTCCTCGATTTCTTTAGATTTGAAATGATGTTTCAAAAAAAAAAAGAGCAAAGCTTGACTTTGATTTTCGATTCAAAGTTTCATTTTTCTCTGTAGACTAGAGGTACTCCAGACGGAGCGTACGGTACATGCACACTAAGCAGGAGGAAGAAAAGGAGAAATCAAGGGGGTGGGGTTGCATTCGAAGCAAGAACGTGGTCGGTAGTAAGTGGGGTGTACCAGAATGTCTTTTTGGTATTTAACTTTGTTGGATTTGTCTAAATCTGATCTGTCTGCCAAATAAAAATAAAATTTGTTTTAATTTATATTTGGTATGATAAATAAAATGACTGCTACGCAAATTTATGTCCTAATTTATGTGTAGTCAGATCACTGACTGACCAGTGGACTCCCACTTCCTATCCAAATCCCAAATTCTATAACTACCATTTTATTTATTTATTTATTTTATTAACCTACAGCTACCAGTTTGGTTATTAGTTGTTCCTGGAGTTTCTTTTAGTTGGAAGGGGTGTAAATGAGATAAAATTATTCGCAAACGGTTCGAACTCGATTTGATTAAAGCTCGAATTCAACTCGAACTTAAACGAGCTGAGTCCAAGCTCGTCAGTCAAACAAGCCGAGCCAAGCTCAATAGTATTCGGCTCGACAGGCTCGCGAGCCTAAACGATCTTTTTATTATATATATATATATTTTATATAATAATAATATGGTGTTTATTATTATAAATTTTGTTTCAAGCCTAAACAGACTCGAGCTCATCTGGACTTATATGAATTGAGCCTTATCGATTTAGAGCAATCTTATCCAAGTTTATACGAATCGAGCCGTATCAAGCCTTAACGAGCTGAGCTTGAGCTCGATTGTCTAGGCTCGACTCGGCTCGTTTACACCCCTAAGTTGGATGTGAAGAATTTAGTGCCCGTTTGGTTTTGTTTTCAAAATTTTTTTTGCATTTTTTCTTGAAAAAAATAAATAGAAAACTATTAATTTTTCTTTTATTTTCACAGATATTTTCATTTTCAGAATATTTTTCCAAACATATTATTATACGCTCTCTCCATTTTTACTTTTTATTTTCTCATACTCATATTTAAACGACTTTTAATACAAAAACACTATATTTTTCAAATACAACTCATTTTCAACCTTACATAATCATTATATTTTAAACAAAACTTCCAAAGATTTTATTTTCAAAAATACATTTATAACTAATTTTTAAGTATTTCTTTTCACCAAAAAATAAAAAAGCCTCCAAAAAAAAAATCCAAACAGCCCCTTAGGGCGTTCCTATTTTTATTTTTTATATTTTGTAAATTTGAAATTCTGAAGAAAAAAAAAAAGCAATTAGAAATAATATTTTAATAGATAGTGGTAGCTCAATGTGATGCTACTAGGAATTATTATTTCATTAATTCTGATCACATTATTTTTTTATATTCCATCAATTAAACTATGTTGGAGTAAAAATTATTAATTTAATATAGATCCATTCTCCTAAAAAAGAGAAAGGTTATTGTTAAATTAATTAGTGAATTATGTTAAAACAAGAATTTATTAATAAACTTAACGCTAGTCACATTATCTTTAGAGATGAAAAAATTATTATCTAATTAATTAATGAATTACATTAAAATAAAAAAAAAATTGTTGAATTTAATGGGAATCTCGTTTTTTTGAAGGATAGAATATTTTTTTTAATCTTATTTAATTAGTTGATTTAATTATTTTTAATTTAATAAGTAGTTTAGATTTGATAATTATAGTACAAGATAGAGACTAGTACATATGAAAATAGAAAAAATGTACCTATGCAGTACAATAAATTGAGTAGAAAAGGTTTTAAGGGAGGTTAATACAATAATTATCTCAATAAATGCAACAGCAGCCAATCCCACAAAAGTGCTAATGAGGTATAAAGCTTTTGTATCTTCACACAGTTTCAAGATAAGACTTCCCAAATTCAAATTTGACCGAAAAAAGACATGCACTACCCCCTGAGATTAGCTTTTGAAAAAGCAAAATTAAATGCTTTTAATGTTTCATTCATGTCTCACAAGGAGTGCAAGAGGGTAATGATCATCATACAACAAAGTAGTAGAATAATAATAAAATCACCTAACAGATCATTTTGTTCAATCACCTCAGCTAATAATTCAGTGGGGTTGGAAAGAACAGTACAAAAGCGCCATCAGATTGAGGAAAAGGGTCAAAAATTTGTCTGGTTGTTTGTCACTGTAGATTGGTAAGGCAAACTTCTAATAGACACACTAATTGTAGCAACAGCCTGGATGCAGCTTAAATTGTGTGAGCAAAATTTTGCAAACAAATTATAGCTTAGTGTGATGGAAATCAGACTGGATTTTTATGCATAAGAATCTCCTGGAGAAGCAGTGACCGGGCCCGATTGATTGCAGCAAGGCACAGGAATAAATGTTCCTCAAGATCCACGAGTTGTTGGATGAAACTAGGACGGTTTCTCTGAAGCTGTTTCAGTATTTCTTGAATGGGATATCTATCCATTTCCCTCTCCAATCCCTGGTGAATAAGAAGTCTGTCATAGTCAACTGCAGCATGCAGACGGGTCAGCAAGCGATCAATGGTGTCTAGATCGTTGTGAAGGACATATGCACCCTTGGCTGCAGCGTCAAGCTGAGCTAGATGGACCATTTCTTTCTTAGTCATACTTGAGGGAAGAATGGCGGGGCATATTGGGCCGGCAACAAGGGCAACAAGAGCCTTAGTAGCTATGGTCACAGCTGATATGGCCACTCCAACAGCAGTTGCAATCAAACACAATGCAGATCCTGTTGAGCAGTGGCGTACTAGATTGACCCTTGACCGTGACTTTCTGAGATGGTGGTCGAGTTGTTGTCTGAGCTGGGAGAAGCATTGACGCATATCATTGAAGTTGTGTGAGTCAGGGGAGAGGAAGGGGTTTTCTAGGCGCTCATATTGGAGAAAGACGTTAAATGCCAACTTGCATTGGGAATGGGAGAGAGAATAGCAGTCAGAGTACAACTCTAAGGGAAGGTCATCAAGAAGGTTATGTAAAGGGGTATTAGAGTAGACGAGCACGGTGTACACTCTTGTAGAGGACGAGGCACAGACGGGAAGTATGCTCACTATGTTCAAAGTAGGTAGCAACAAGATTAATAAGAGAGTTGGGCCTAATCTGTGAAAGTGCTTCTTGAACACACCTGCGGCTTGGTTGAAGAACCTGTTCCAACAGCTGAGGTTCCCCAAAGACATCTACATGTCCTGTGTCTACATTTAGGTCAAAGGAACTGTTTTGGTGAAATGTTCTTCGAATCTCACTGTAAGAATTTGCTTGAAGTGCAAGGGTGTATTCTCGTGTAAGGTTAACTGTTGGAGAGAGTTGAAAACTTGATGCAGGTGTATTTTCCCCAGAATAACCTGAATTATATTTTACATAATCAAATACTAAACTATATATAACTAATAGAGTACCAACATATGAGAAAGGACACTACGGAAAGAAACAGAAGTGCCTTCAAGGGTCTTTGACACAAGGACCTGTATTGATGGATCCAAATTTTAGTGTGCACATCTTCCTTTTCTTAAATGAAAAACTGAAAGAATTCAGAAGTTTACCTTGTGAAGCAGGGGATGAAAAATAATTGTTTGCTGATGGAGGTGGCGGCGGCTTTAAACAAGACTGCATTGAGCCTTGTCCTTTGATGTCAGATAGCCAGCAGCATAACCAAAAAGCATATCTATGTAAAAGCAGGTATTCAGCAGTCCATCAGAAGTTATATGATATGCAAAATCTGAAAAGAAGTGAATCTCCAAATATTCTTCCAATAAACAGTGAGCTAAATGAACCCGAAGATGGCAAAGCAATACAAATAAAGGGGGAAAAAGGAAAAACCCAACTAACGAGCAGTTGAGCACGTAAAGCATTTTAATCCCTCCAAATAGATTTCAGAATTAAGATCACTACTTTTGAAATAATTCAATCACAATTAAAACAGTTGCTAAAACATTTCCTCAAACAGCAAGTAGAATATCTAACTTGCTGCTTTTGTAGCAACCAGTAAGAGCAAATTGAAGTGACTAGTTGTTGAAGCAAAAAACATATAAACAATCATCGCATGCCTAGAAATGCATACAGCAATTATGTCTGGATTATTTTAGTTGGGTTTTCAGCAACAAGCATATTGGTTATGTTCTCCAAGGAATACGTCATCTTGAATCAATGAAAAAAAGAATGTCCATATTTCTGGTCTAGTTGATCAAGAAGCAAACAAGAAATATCATACAGTCTGATGTCAAAATCAACAGGTAATCAACAAGAAATCTGATACATCCGTATTGGTAGTCTAATGAAGAAACACAAACAAATAAGAGGCCTCTTTGCCTTCAAACTCTTCGAGGTCCAAGTCATTAAACATGAGAATGAAAGGTTTAAGCAGCTAAAAATGCTAATAAGGTTTTAGAGATTTACTAAGCTTCTTAACTCATGTACAATGTTAAATTCTACGGGAACATTATTGGTGCAAGAAACAGCTGTCCAGTGGAAAGATGGGTACAAGCTCCATCTTCAAGGAGGGAACAAAACCCATGTCAACAGCAAAGTCTCCAAAATGGTTGCTCATGAGAGGGGAACTAAAGGTAAAAGAAGCTAGGTGATTTCACTGCATTGAGAACTGAGTAAAAGGGGAAGGAGGATCAACATTTGTAATCCAGGATCTCAACAAAATTGCATTATCAGTAAGCAACGTGGTGCACCTTGAATTCAACTGGTGAAATCACCATGCTTACTAGGTCCAAGCTGAGACAGAAGCTGTGTCACTAGCCTAGCAATCTCTTTTGGGGAAATGTTGAATCTAGCTGTTTATCTCTCCTCTCCAAAACTGAAGAAGGACAAGGCATTTGAAATAATGCTAAATAAATTCCGATCTCTCATATCAAATTATGTTATTTACATGAATTCCCCTTCCTTGACAACGTTAGGTCCTCGGCCAGATGATGACAATTGAACTTGCTCAGTGAACTCACCGATGATGCTAAATATCAATCATTGAAACCCCCAATTGAATTTTCAAAATGACCCTAAACTTCCAAGACAATACTTAACCAGCCAAAAGAAAGATTACTTACTGAAAATATCAGTAGACGGAACAAAGAGCTATATACCAAAACACGCATACAGCAAGCTCATAAACAGGAAAACCAAGTTCATGCAAAACCCAAATAATATACAGGGAATCAATCAAATATTTTAATTCTCAATCTTATGATAAAAAAGTGAAATTAACTTACCTTCAAATACAAATTGAAGCTTTAACAATTCTTGAACCAAAGAACTTTTCAAAAACCGAAGTTGGTCTCAAGCTTTTAGTCCGTACAAATGTGCGTATGTATTATCTGTGAGCGCGTAAGCGAAAAAAACAGTAGGTTCGGTAAATCAAGAACGGTGGGTCAGGAGCCAAGGGGGGAAATAGTGTTAGTTGATTAATCTTCGAGGAGCTTTCCAAGGACGTCTTCGCGGGCCCGTTGTAAGGCCCGATGTTGGAGTAGAAGAGGTAGGGCCCGACGGCGATGAGAACAGCACCGGTGAGCAAACAGTAGAGTTTGAGGGTTAGCTGCTTTGGAGTCGGAGGGGTTTGACCACAGTACCATCTCTAGTTTGACACTGACTCTACAAGAAAATAAATACTATTTTCTATTACAGAATCTCAGGTATGTCTCATTTGGGGGAAAAAGAAAGTCGGCACTACAACCGCGTAGTACTCTTGGAATGAAAAAAATGGACAAATTTAAGAAAGAAAGTGGGGCGAAAAAAAAGAATATACCATTTCCTTTTCACATTTGCAATTAATCAGGTTTCATATTTTTTAATAGCCTGGTTAAGGTCAACATTTCCTTTTTATTATTTATTTGATGATATTTTTTTCTTTGAAAAAGGGATAAATCCCAATAGACTAGTAAGTTTGTGGATGAGGCAACACATCTATTCTACAAAGGACAGTGATATACCTTATAAAAGCCAATTGAATTCTATGAATTACAAGGTCAACAATTTTCCTTGGTTAAAAAGATTTTATCAATTGTAAGAATAGTTGTGATTTTACAGAAAGATATTACAGACATCAGACATGTCTTAGATCAGGTTGCCGATGATCTCTTTAGAGCTAGATTCATGTTTTCTTGCTTTTCTTACAGGGGAAAAATGCTTACATATATTTAAAGAAAATTCGCGACATTTTTTCATTAAAAGAAGAAATTCAATAGTTCAAACGCATATGCCAATTTCCGGATCATGCAAATCTGATTTAATGGAACTGGAAAATTTTCCAGATCACTTCTTGGCCGTTTTCTAGTTCAACCTCGACCAGTGACGTGAAATCATATACATATTGGCTTCAATTATCTCCCATTTCTACCAGTCATTTGGCTGAACATGTCCACAGACCTACTGAATCTCAGCATGATTGTCCAAGTAAGCAAGCGCGACTGCAGCATGCAGGGAAGCCCCTACTGGAAGAACATTTTCATCCATAACAAAGTAGGGCGAGTGCAAACCTTTGACGGGTGTCATTGTTTCATTTCTTGCTCCAATAAAAAAGAATGCTGCAGGTATCTTCTCTGCGTAGAAGCTGAAGTCTTCAGCACCCATAGTCATGGAGCTGAGTTGCACGCTTTGCTCCCCCAGCAAGCTTTCTCCAACCCTTTTAACATGTTCATACATCTTGGGATGATTGATGGTTGCCGGATATGGTCTTAGTTTTTCCTCCATGAAGTCAATTACACAAGTACAGTGATGCACGGCTGCTTGAGTTTCTATGACCTGTAAATAGTTCCATAGTTAACAATATCTGTCATACATGACTGTATAAAACTTATCAATACAAAATGACAACTTGAGAAGGTTGCTAGGATGTTATAATGTTGAGATGTTATAACTTTATTGGTGTTATTTGCTTAAATTGTGGAATTTAAGAATGTAGATACTGGATCCTAGCGCAATACTAGGATTCATTGACGAATATAGACAGCATTGAGTAATCACTTCTGATTTCTTCAAGCCTAAACCTACAATTGCGAAATCAATGCTTCTTTCTCACTTTAGGTCCCAAGGATCATTATATAATCTATAAACATGATGGCGTACCTCTTTAATCCTTTGCTTCAGGTAGGAATAACTTTCAGAATTCATGAACCGGAAAGTCCCACCAAATTTGACAGTTTCAGGGATTACATTCAATGCTTCACCACCTTGCACATATCCAATTGAGATCACCTAGCATCATTCATTGCACATGAAAAATCACAAGAATTTGTTCTTAAACTTCTTTATCAAAGATCTAGGAATGCATATACAACCTCACATAGAAATAATATGCTTCAAACTGCTGAAAAGTAGAAAAGGAAAAAAAAACTGAGAGAGAGAGAATGAAAGAAAGAAAAGAAAACGTACCCTGGCCTCTAGAGGATCAGTTTCCCGTGAAACAATATGTTGGAGTGCAAGAATCGCCATAGAAAGAGCAAGAATGGGATCTCTAGTTTTATGCGGGCTTGCTGCGTGTCCGCCTTTTCCTTGAATGATTACAGAAAACCTACCTGATCCAGCAAGCATTGGACCAGGTTTGGAATAGATAGTACCAGTGGGCGTTTGTGGGTCAACATGTAAGCCCAAAATGGCTTTAACTCCATCTAGAGCTCCATCTTTTATCATATAATAGGCACCAGCATGACTTTCTTCCCCAGGTTGGAAGACAAGTTTAACAGTGCCCTTATAAAGTAAGAATAGAATATTAGAAATCCCCGATCAGACGAAACAAACACCATAACAAAAACTAGACCTGACCATCAAATTTAACTGCCCTTTCCGTTATATACCATAAACTTTTTACCTTCAATTTATCACGGTTGTTTTGTAACAATTTGGCTGCTCCAAGCAACATTGTGACATGAGCATCATGAGCACAGGCATGCATTTTGCCATCAATTTTACTCTTATGCTCCCATTCCACTAATTCCTACAAATTACAGTTAGTGTGCCTCATAGGCTGCATGAGTACAAGGTAATTTTCTGCTAGAGAAGGCAAGGCAGATAAATTGTTCATTATTTGGAAAAAGATATATAACAAGAAGAATGATATATAACTAAACAAAGAAAACATATACTGCTCTAGCAATCTCAGAAAACACATAGCACAATTTGATAAAATCTTGCGTTGAGAATAATGCAGACCAAGTGGATTTTTCAAATTTCAAGAACGAGACATAAATAAAACAGAGTGTGAACAGATGAATTGGGGTAACATGTGTAAAAAATAGATTACATTTCTCTAAATTAAACAAGAGACGTTGAATTAATTTACAAAAGTTTCAAATTGATTCTAGCTTTACATAGTTCAAAAATTTTAACTTTCAGAGGACAATAAATGATGCACAATCTTACTCCCAATAATAATTAAAATGAAGCCAAAAAGAAATAAAATAACAATACTCGCAACTGTTCCTCCTACCAATTAAAATTAGAAAACAAAAACCCATGATAGAATCCATCCGGCAAAGCCAACAAGAAAACCTTTGTTCTCGTTTTCTGGAAAAAGAAAATGGTTTCACCTGAATAGGGAGGGCATCCATGTCTGCTCTAAGACCGATCCATGGCTGAGCGCCCGACCCAATTGTGGCCACCAACCCTGTTTCAGCCATAGGCCACTCATACTCGATTCCCAGCGAGTCAAGCTCATTCCTAATGAGTTGACTCGTTAGCTTCTCTTGGAACGCCAATTCCGGGTACTCATGGATTCTCCTCCGAACCCTTTTCAACCAGCCGAAGAACTCCGCATCCCCCGCCGATTCCAAGAGCTCCCGAGTCAGGGACTCAGTTTTCAGAGCCCATGCGCCGTGATGAAGCGATGAGCAGGTTGAGAGAATAGCTAAAAGACAGAGATAAAACAGTGGGAAAAATCGCTCCATCTGCGAACGACGGTGCATTTCTTTCTTCAGTGGCTTATGGTAGTAAAATCGGTACTGTTAGATACTGCACAAGATCAATCATTTCCACCGTTTATGAATTTTTTAATTAAATATTATTTCATTACTTGGTGAATATTTGTGGAGTCTTTTCTCTAACACTTAATGGCTAAGTTTGGTTGGATTTTAAATTTATATCATACTTAGTTATCTCATTATAAGTTATCTCATGAGAAGGTGGGTGGGGGTAGGATTAATAATACCACATATTAAATTTATATATACGAGTTCAATGATAAATCACGGGTCTGTATATAAAATCCCACAAATCAAATATTGCATTGACAAGGATTATTTTTTCTAATCCCATGTGATCCCAGCCACCAACCTTGCCTTATCTCCCTTGTTTATTGTCATTTATTTTATTATTATATATATCAAGATATTCATAAATTTTAAGGTTTAGAGTAGAATAAATATTGATTTTGCATAATTTAGTTAGGATATTGTTGTTTATAATTCAAAATTTATTATTCGCACTCCACTCTAAATTTTTGTGTTAAATTATTGACCAAAATATCTACTTAGGGTTCGTTTGCTTGGAATGATGTGATTAGAAGTGATATATAAGCAAATGATACATTTTAAGCCCATTAGAATAGAATATTTTAATTTTATGTTTGGTTGGTATGATTAGTATATAAATAAATTAAAATATAATATATAAATTTACTATTATATCCTTTATACTTTTTAATAAGTTTTTCATAATTTCCTCATTCTTTCCCATTTTTAGAATCATGGTTTAATTGGAAATAAGATAAAAACTAGATTTTATTAAATCTTTGTAATTCTTATCACACCTAATCAAACATTCCCCCCCCTTGATCTATTTTCCAAAAGTAACAATAAATAATGTAGGGCCTAGGATTTATCAAGAGCTTTTATCAATTGAAACAAATATTAAAAAAGATTTGATTAGGTATGTATCACACCTAATCAAACCAAGCAAACAAGACCTTACTTTTCAAATTCATTTATATTAATTTGTAAGACAAATATACCATTTAATATGATAATTATCACTTTCAACTTTGTTATTCATCAATACATTTCACCTCAACTTGTTCAACTTAATATGAAATAATATTGATATATATATATATATTAAATTTTTCTCTAATTCTCACAAATAATTTGGAGAATATAATACATTTTACTATGATAACAACAATGTTTAAGTGATTTAAATTTTTAGTTCAAAAAACTTTTAACATATAATGAGATTTAAATTTAAACTTTAAAATGTAATATAACTTAAAATTGATAGATGTTTAAACATTTAAGTTGTACTTTTTAAGTTAAAATACTTGACATAATTTAACTACTTGTTCAATGTAATATTTAAAATTTGTATCATGTTTTATTAGTTTTATTTAAGTAATATTTGAATAATATTATGTAAACTAAAAAATACATATTAATTTACGTTCAAGTATAAAAATAAAATAAAAATATCGGTACTTGTGGGTTATCCATCACCCATAGTTATGAGTAATGGGACAACTATCTTATATCCAATAAAAAATAATAATTTTATCTATGATAAATTTACCCAACTCGTTATTACCCATTCTTGGCTTACCTACGGATACCCATTTGCGAAGTTTAGGGGTGTGAAAATATACTACATTTTGGTAATGCTATCATTTTTTCTATTGAAGTTCATAACCATGTTTTTAGTGGGATAATTGAATTTAGAGATGGGATAATTTGTTCATTTTTATATATTTTATCAAGTTTAATTAGGAATAATTAAAAATAAATCAAGATTATATTTAATAGGACAAAAACTAGTACATTAAGGGTATAATTGTCTAGCAATTTAAACTAAATATAATTTTAACCTTAGAAGTTATGAAAATTTAAATTTAAATGACAATTTTTGAAAAAGTTTTATAAAAGATACATGCTTGCTAATAATAAAGTTGCATAGTGGTGGTAAGGATTACATAGATTGTGAAGAATTGGATTAGAGGGTGTTTGAGTGAGCTTATAAGCTCTTTAGAACATCTTATAAGATGTTTGAGAGATTATAAGATATCAAAAAGTGTTTGGTAAATTTTTTTTAAAAAGAGCTTACATATTCCTAAAATAAGATGTTAGAGCTTCTAAGATCTTCTTAAAAAAGTAAGAAATGCCTAACTTATTTTGAAGATCTTAAATTAATTTTAATCTTATTAATTACAAAATGTCATTACAGATATCTTATAAGTTTCAAGATATTATTTTATCCAAATATTTTTAAAACTTATTTTTAAAAAAGATCTAACATCATATAAGTTTCAAAAATATTTTATAAAATGTAGGAATTTATAAGATATTATAAATAAGATTAGCCAAACGCCCTGGGTGAGCTTATCAGCTCTTCAAAATATTTTATAAGATGTTTGGGAGCTTATAAGATGTTAAAAAATATTTGATGATTTTTTTTTAAAAAGAGTTTATAAGCTCTAAAAATAAGATATTAGGAGCTTATAAGCTCTTTTTAAAAAAGTAAGGAGTGCCTAACTTATTTTGAAGATCTTAATAAGCTAGCTTAATTTTAATCATATTAATTACAAAAATGTCAATACTAATAATATCTTATAAGCTCCAAGATATTACTTTATCCAAACACTTTAAAAATTTATTTTTAAAAAAGAATCTAACATGTTATAAGCTATAAAAACATCTTATAAGATGAATGAGCTTATAAGACCTTTTAAATAAGATTAACCAAACACCCTCCAAATATGAATGCACTCCAATATTGACTCAGAGAGTGTTTGGCTAATCTTATTTAAAAGGTCTTATAAGCTCATTCATCTTATAAGATGTTTTTATAGCTTATACGATGTTAGATTCTTTTTTAAAAAAAAATAAGTTTTTAATGTTTAAATAAAATAATATCTTAGAGTTTATAAGATGTTAATAATGATATTTTTATAATTAATATGATTAAAATTAAGCTAGTTTGTTAAGATTTTCAAAATAAGTTAGGCACTCCTTACTTTTTAAAAAAATGCTTATAAGCTCACAACATCTTATTTTAGAATCTTATAAGATCTTTTTTTTAAAAAAAATATCAAACACTTTTTAATATCTTATAAGCTCCCAAACATCTTATAAAATATTTTGAGGGGCTTATAAGCTCACCCAAGCACCCTCTCAGAAAACTTAAGCCCACCTATAAAAAGCACAATACTCATTCGGCTTGGTTTTCCATAACAATTATAGTGGAACGAGCTATAATGAATTTTAGATGTGGGCGTTCATTACAACTAAATATATATATTATTTCATAAATTATTCCCACAAGACCAGTTGATGATGATATTTGATTAGTGGTTAAGTGCAGTGTCACATCTATTAGTGTCGACAAATCCCTTTTCTAGCATTTAATATTAATTAATCTAATTACATAATGGATGGGATCTATCTGGGTATTCTGGGAGACTACGATTAGTTAGGCTACGTTTGGAACTTTGGATGTGGCTTGGAGTGTTCAAAATGTTTTGATAGAATATGTTTTGCGAGGGATGAAACAATGGTTTAAAATGAAATTATGTTTAGTTGTATTTTGAAAGAAAATAAGAATTTATTTCTAAATATTTTTTTTTATGCAAGTTTCTGTTTTATTAGTGGTGTCATAATAATTTTTTTTATTATTATATATTATTTTTTAGTAATACAATAATTAAAAATATATATTACTTTTTATAGATATAATAATTTAAAATGATTAAATTTTTTAATAATATTTTAAAAAAAATTAAATTTTAAAAGAAATATTTATTTGTATTTTAAAAATATTTCCACAAATAAAAACATTCTCGGAAAACACATCCGAACATAGCTTTAGACTTTAGTTTTTTCTTACGAATTCATGTGAGAATAATATGTTCTTGTTTATTTTTTTACTTTTAAAATGAAATTATTATATATCATTATATTATAGAAATATTCGATAATTAATTGAAAATTTTGAATGTATCAACAACTTCTATTGTAACGAACAATTAACAAAATATTATTATAAAAATAGATATTATCTACATTTTTGGATCATATGAGACTTGAATTCAAAAGACAAATTTTAGGACCTCAATTCCGTCACTATAGTCTTACACACTGTCTTATTGGTTTCTTCACATTTATTTTCTATACGCATGCAAATTAAAGACAATATGTTAAGCTTATGAACTCATTGAGCACTTCTTCTTCTTCTTCTTCTTTTTTTTTTCCACCACTTATACATCACACGATATAAACTTTTATAAAAACTTTGTCCAAATTTGGTATAACCATTTTAAAAACGTCAAGATTCTTCTACAAAATGGTAAGGTCACATGATATTCCAAATTTGTCCGGATCTGGCTGATGTATGTACACATGTATATACCAATTATATTTTTTCTATTTTAAAATTATTATTTAATTTTGAAAGGCATATTAAAATATGATTTTAGTTCGAAAATACTTTTTTTTTTTAAAAAAATGCCCTTCTCATTTAAAATGATTATTTCACACCATTACACCATTTTTTATTTTTTTATTTTTACAGTTCTCATAAAAAAATTCTGAAACAATCAAATAATAACTTCAAATTGAGACTAGATAACACCATGCTATATACTCATATGCTTTAATTTTCGAAGAAAATATTATGATTTTTTTTTTTAATTCAAGACTGAAGCTCAAGCCTTTCCAAGTATGAAATATTTCCATTTTTATAAAAATTGATTGGTGTAGTTTTTGGTATTCATTAAACCTATTTCTAATTTATTATTTTTTTTACAAGTTTGGATCTTAATAATTTTTGTTCCATTCATGTTTTCCTCCCCAAACAAATCAACACCTTCCTCAAGGCCACCTCAAAATTTTTACTTGTCCTTCCCCAGAATGCCTCCAATTCCAAAGCTCTAATTGATATATTGCCCAAGAAAATAATTTACTAGATATACATGTATATATTGTTGGAATAAATATACATAAATGTATTATGCGGACTTCATAAACACATATTAAAGATCTCCTACATTCAATAGTTAATATAAATGTGGAGTAATTATTAATATATATATATATATACATACACTGTACTGAATATAGATTGGTTCATGTACAATGGTTGTATACATGAAGGAAATTCATCGATTATGACCAAAGTCATGAACCTATTATCCCATATGCATTGTGTATATATATATAAAATCATTTGGGCAGCGTCAACAGTCCAAGTGTTGTGGCATTTTCCTCAATTTTTGGATAATATGAAATTCAAATCAAAATATCATAATTTTAAGACCTCAATTTTGTAATTTAAAATTTCTTGTTGATTTTTTTCACTTTTACATTTATATGCATACAAATCAAAGACTTTATATTTTCCAGCACTCATAAATATCACATGATATAAACTTTTATAAAAACTTTGTCCATATTTGTCATAGGCCACTTAAAAAACATGAGGATTCTTCTACAAAATGTAAAGCCCACCTAATATTCCAAATTTGTCCCGATCTAACTAATGTGTGTACGCATGCATGTGTCATTTATATTTTTAATTCTCAGTTTTAAATTTATTATTTTATTTTATTTTTATAATATATTGAGATAATCATAAAATTTTAATAAATATTAATACAAATTTAGAAAAGTGCGTACAATTATTTATATGGACCAGATGAGATGGTCCAGCTAGCCGCCTCGTATTCAACAAATCACCATTAATATAATAATATTCAAAAAAAGTTGGTAGTCGAGCTTGGGTATTCCGCAGTCCGCACCGAATTCAATGACGTGTCGTTGACCATTAAAAAGAGCAATTTGGCTCAGCTTATTAGTTCCATATATACAGCTAGCTGGTCTTCGAATTTCTTCATATCTCAGAGCCATGGCAAGCGCTGCACTTGTTTCTGGTGTCGCCAGAAGGTAATTTCTATATGGCAGATCTCTAAAATTTATCATTTTAGTTTTCTTACTCAGAATGAACAAGTATAGTTATTGTTCTGTTTTTCTGGAAAATGAAAAATTGTTTTTGTTTAATTTAACACTGCGAGAAATTCCTGTATGTAGCAATTTTGATTTGGTATGATTTGTAAATCTGTTTTCAGGAAAGAGTATTGATCTGAGTGTTTACTGGCTTTGTTTGATATGCACCGTGCACAACTTTTTTGGATTTATCTTTAGGAAAAAAATCCCTGTAAATGGCAGTTAATCAAGTTCTAGGACTTAGTAAAGTTCCCAATATATTTATTTATTTTTTCACTTTAATTTTTTTTCTCCTGGGTATATCTTTGAGAATTGAATTCTTACATGATTACTTTGGTTACTTATGATTGAGTTATGAAAATTTCTTGATAACTATCAGTATCTTGTATCTGGTTTGTATTCTTTTTTGTTGAAAAATTGTTCTGAAACAATTAGGAGATTTTTTTTTTCTTAAAAAAAAAAATATAAGCTTCTTATAGCTACATATATAGTCCTACATATATAGTCAAATTAATATATTTATTAAAGAAATTAAAATTTCAATTTTATCCATATTATCAATCTCGTATTAAATTCATTATCGAATCAATGACTAATTATACCTATATATTGCATTTTATAGGCTAGAAGGAAAGGTAGCCCTGATAACCGGAGCAGCAAGTGGAATTGGGAAATGCACGGCCAAACTATTCTCCAAACATGGTGCCAAAGTTGCAATTGCTGATATCCAAGATGAACTAGGCCATTCAGTTGTTAAGGCTATTGGCCCTTCCAATTCAACTTACATCCATTGTGATGTTACTAACGAAGATCACATAAAAAATGCAGTGGACAAAACTATTTCTACTTATGGAAAACTCGACATCATGTTCAACAACGCTGGCATTGCTGATGATCCCAAACCTCGAATCATCGACAATCAAAAAGTAGATTTTGAACGTGTTTTGAGTATTAATGTCACCGGTATATTCCTAGGCATGAAACACGCGGCGCGTGTTATGATCCCAGCGCGTGGTGGTGGCACTATTATCTCAACTGCGAGTCTTTGTTCAGGCATCGGTGGCGCCGCCTCACATGTGTACACTTGCTCGAAGCATGCTATAGTTGGACTTACGAAGAATTTGGCTGTTGAGCTCGGGCAATTTGGTATTAGAGTGAATTGTCTGTCGCCTTACGCGCTTGCGACGCCGTTGGCCACAAAATATGTTGGGCTTGATGATGAAGGGCTTGAGCAAGCTATGAGTTCTATGGCAAACCTCAAAGGTGTTATTCTCAAGGCTGAGGATGTTGCCAATGCCGCTTTGTTTTTGGCAAGTGATGAAGCGAAATATGTGAGTGGACAAAACATTTTCGTGGATGGGGGCATTGGTATTACCAATTCTGCAATAAAAGTGTTCGAGTATCCAGATTCTTGATCAGGGTGTAGGAAATTTATGAAACAGATTATTAAATAAGGAGATTAATTAATTATGCGGCATGATGGGTGTTATGTACTCATACTCAAACTTATATTACAAGCTACAAGATATATATAATATAATATCAATTTATTGGATTTGGCTTTTCTTATTGGCATTTTTATTTATTTTTCCATATTTTTCGTGGTGTATATTTTTAGATTTTACTATGTGGGTGGATAAAATTTAAAATTTACTAACAAATTTTGTATTCAAGATCACTATTGTCCTTAATGGTTGTAGATCTGACCCATGTCCATATGAAAGCCTAAGGTTTTTTTATCTTTGTCTTCCCAAAATATCTTTTCAATCGAAAAAATACATCCAAATAAATATTTGCATTCTCTAATAATATAATTGTAAAATGTGTAATATTATATTCAAAATATCTTTTAAAATAAATCATACCTATCATCTATATATTAATCATTAATATATATACACACACACATCAATCGTTATACATATATATTAGTAATTACTATAAAACATTCAATTTTACGCCCCCCCCCTCTTTTACATATTGAACAAAAATCTAATTAATGTGATATTTATAGTAAAAATTATTTCATCTCGAACACTTTTAATAAACTATTTTCTCCCAAAAATATTTTCTAGCAACCCCAAAAATATAAACAAATAAACATCACATTCTCCCAACTCATTTTCCATAAAACACAAAATACAACCAAGCAAATCCCCAGTTTCTCATTATTATTTAAGAGGCCAAAGATGTATTTTAGCCTTTTCATAGGCTGTTTGTCTTATTTTAAGGGCATCCTTTCATTTTCATAATTATTTAAAAATAAAAAATTATCAATTTTTATTCATGTTCACACAAAATGTTCCTTACTTTTTATTTTTAATTTCTCTTAAATCTACTTTCTCATTCTATTATTACATTAATCAAATTCAAATTTTATTTGATATAAAATATCCACTATCATTTTAAAATTAATAAAAATATAAATATTTCTTTAAAAAAAATTTAAACATAAAAAATATATATTACCTAAATTTTCAAGCACCTACCTTAATCATTATTTTCGATCAAAATATTCAAACACACTCTCATTTTCGTTTTTGAAATATAACTAATTTTTTATTTCTAAAAAATGATAAGAACAAAACATAAAAATAAAAAACATGTCCAAATGGCCTTTAGAATCTAAATTGCAATATGACTAATAACCGGGTTTTTTATAAAAAAATTAATTTTTTTTTTTTTTACAAAAATACCGCCCTTTTTGGGGGCATTTCAAAATTATAGTAAGTTGTAGTAACCAAATTTTGTCTCACAGCCGCCATTTTTTACCGGAATAAAAAAATTTCTTTCTTTGTGTATAAATTCTTTTAGGATTTGTTCTCCTATATTTTGGGAAAATATTTTTCAACCCCCCCCAAAAAATTTCAAAATGCATGCACATTCTCCAATCTTTCTCCCAAAATACTATAATTTTTTACCCAAAACCCCCCTCATAATTCATCCAAAAAATCCTACACCATAAAAAACACACCTATCCTCTCATTTTCTCACTCCATCTTTCACATCAACCATTCATTACTTCACTTATATATACACACATATATATTTACATATATGAAAAAATTAAAATTTTGCTACTTAAAAAATTATAAAACTTATGTTTACCTAAAAATATTTAATGTATTAATTAGTTAAAAATATTGAATACCTTATTAATTTTTAAATAAAAAATTATTTCAGAAGAAATGTTAGTTTAGTAGTAATAAAAACCTTTACTTGTCAAGGATGCAACGGATTTTTTTGTCGCAAGAGGGGGAATTTTTTTTCTTTTTTTGAAATTTCAATTTTAAAGACTTAATTTGGCCTCCTCCAAGGGAGTGAACCTGAGAGATATGAAATGAGAAATGAAAAGAAAATGTCTTGGAGGAGGCCAAATTAAGTCTTTAAAATTGAAATTTCAAAAAAAAAAAAAAATTCCCCCTCTTGCGACGAAAAAATCCGTTGTATCCTTGACAAGTAAATGTTTTTATTACTACTAAACTAACATTTCTTCTGAAAGAATTTTTTAAATAATTTTTAAGTAGCAAAATTTTAATTTTTTCATATACGTAAATATATATGTGTGTATATATAAGTGAAGTAATGAATGGTTGATGTGAAATATGGAGTGAGAAAATGAGAGGATATGTGTGCTTTTTATGGTGTAGGATTTTTTTGAGTGAATTATGAGGGGGGTTTTTGGATAAAAAATTGTAGTATTTTGGGAGAAAGATTGGGGAATGTGCATGCATTTTGAAATTTTTTGGGGGGTTGAAAAATATTTCCCCAAAATATAGGAGAACAAGCCCTAAAAGAATTTATACACAAAGAAAGAAAATTTTTTAAAATAAAAAATTATGGGTACTGTTGAAAGTTGAGTGCAACTTTCAACAGTACCCATAATTTTTAATTCCGGTCAAAAACGGCGGCTGTGAGACAAAATTTGGTTACTATTGAAAGTTGCACTTGGTGAGTGCAACTTACTATAATTTTGAAATGCCCCCAAAAAGGGCGGTATTTTTGTATTTTTTTTTTTACAATTTTTTTATAAAAAAACCCCTAATAACCACCATATTTTACTCCCAACAGAAGAAACGAGCCCCAAAGTACCGTCCTCCATAAATTTTTAATCAGTAGGGAATTTTCAGCATTCGCCATTCAGTAGATGACAACTATGATTTTATTTTTTAAAATTTTAACTTCTTTTCAGTTTCTCATTTTGTTTTTCTAAAAGACTGTTCTTTTTTTTTCTTTGATAGGTAAACGTTCATCATCATCATCATCATCATCATCATCATCATCATCATCATCATATATATATATATATAAAGGAAATATCCACAAGGCTTACAAGCTAAGTGACATCACAAAAAGAAAACAACATGAAAATTGGAATAGGTCATGACCATCGTCTAGGAAATGCCCATTGAGCAACGTTATGGACAAGAGAATTGCAATTTCTACGAACCTTCAAGAATTTCCATGTTCCTTAGTTCTCAACAAGAGGTTTGACTCTTTGGAGGTGAGAAACAGCCTGCCACCAAACTTCATGATTAGGGTCACTCAAGCCATCAATGATCTCTTTGCCATCTCCTTCCACAATGATGTTTTCAAATCCATGATGTAAAGCAATCCTAATTGCATCTGCTGCTGCTTTTGCTTCTACGGCATTTGCATTAAGCTCCCAATCACCATCAGACCATGCAAGAATGATCTTACCTTTATGATCTCTAAAGACAGATGCAGATTGGCCCCAACCCTCTTTGAAAGCATCATCAAAATTAGCTTTAATCCAGTTGTTTTTTGGTGCTTCCCAGACACTCGACTCAGAATTTTTGTTGCTTCGATTCTTTGTTTGGGATCTCCAGTGCTCATCAGCAACCCTTTCAATGGTATTACAAGTTTTCAGGAAATCAATAGTCTCATTTTGATGCAGTTTTTTGTTTCTACACATCCAGATTTTGGTCCATTACACATGTTGAGAATATGAGAAATTCGATATGCTCATCCCCTAAAACAAAAGGATCATTATCAGGTTTGAGTAAAAATTCAATACAGCAATGGATAGAGCACTGATCAACTGGGGCAAGTTTAAATCTCCACTTTGATTGCCACCAAATAAAAGAAGCAAAATGACATCTAAGGAAGATATGTTCAACTGTCTCAAGTTCAGGATCATAGATGGGACATTGGGTATCAGTTATGTTAAGGAGCTCTTGTAGTTTGCCTTTTGTAGGAAGAGTTCTGTTCAGGATTCGCCAAAGAAGGAATTTATGTCTTCCATGGAATTTTGTCTTGTAAAGCAATTTCCAAATAGTATTTCCATGGTGAGATATTCCTGAGAACATTTTTTTTTGGTCCGTGAGTAAGCTGACTTCATTGAGAATTTCCCTGTCGAAGAGGGAGTCCAAATGAATCGGTCCTGTTCCATAAATTGTGGACACTTAATCTTGAGGATTTATTGACAAATTTGTTGAGGAAAACTTTTATTAAGTAGTTCAGACCAAGATCGAGTTGCTTGGTCAATCAAATCTTTGACATAGAAGACCGTTGATCCATCCTTAAGCTCTTTCGGGGGTTTAAAACCATCAATTGAAGGGATCCAAGGGTCCTCCCAATTTTAATAGATCTACCATCTCCAATTCTATAGCATACTCCTTGGTAAATGAGGTCTTTAAGCTTTACAATATCCTTCCAAATCCATGGTGCTGAGGTAAGGGTTTTCCCATATTCCATCAAAATTTTCTGTCTTAAATATTTATTTTTGAACATCTCAATCTAGGATTTATTTGCATCAATAATAATCTGCCATGCCATTTTGCTCACAGGAGCCCTGTTCAAATCTTTCATGCGTCTAAAGCCCATTCCACCTAAAAGTTCTGGGGTGCATATTGTATCCCAAGCCTTGAGAGCTAAATACCTGGTTTTTTCAGAGTGAGAGTTCCACCAAAATTTAGCAATTTTAGAGTCAATTTTTTCAGAGATTGAAATAGGAAGGGGAAACGAACTCATAGTATAGTTAGGTAAAGACTGCAAAATTAATTTGACAAGAATGCTCCTACTAGCTTGAGATAAAGATTTAGCTTTCCATCCACAAAGCTTTTGTTTGATTTTGTCAATGATTTTGTCAAAAGATTTTGATCTGCTGCTAGATTTGCAAAAAGGTAAGCCAAGATATTTGGTTTTATGAGAGCATTCTTTAAAATGAAAGAGATAACAAATATCTTTTCTAATTTGGAAGTCAACATTATTACTAAAATGGATCACGAACTTTACCTAATTAACTTTTTGGCTTGTTCAAGAGCAATATGTGTTAAGGCAGTTCAAAACACTCGTTGCATCTTCCATGTTTGCCCTGCAAAAAATCACAAGATCATCAGTGTAGAATAAATGGGAAATGGTTGCACTTGATCTAGACACATTAACACCTTTGAGGTTATTGTAAGAAATGACTCTTTCAATTATTCGAGAGAAGAGTTCAGAGAGAATGACAAAGAGAGCAGGAGACATAGGGTCTCCTTGCCTAATACCACGTGTAGGACAGAAAAATCCATATGGAGAGCTGTTGAGTAAAATAGAGAAAGAAGCAGAGGAAACACATTCAAAAATCTAACTGACAAAACGTTCAACAAAACTAAACTTAAGCAAAATGTGTTTCAGGGCATTCAATTCCACACGATCAAATGCTTTGGCCATATCCACTTTTATTGCCATGTACCCATTTTTACCTTTTTTCTTATGCAAGTAGTGCATAATTTCATGAGCAATAATCGTATTGTCTTTGATACTTCTTTCTGGAACAAAAGCAGCCTGCAAAGGAGATAAAAGTTTATCCAAAAATGATCTAAGCCTAGATGCAATTATTTTAGTAATGATTTTATAGATAGTAGTACATAAGCTAATAGGACGAAAATGGTCAACTTTGAGCATATGCCCATTTGTAAAAAAATCTTTAATAGCTTTGGTGGCAGATGAGGAAATAAGGTCCCAGTAAGTTTTGAAGAAAAGTGCAGGAAGAAAAGTGCAGGAAAGCCATCAGGACCAGGGCTTTTTGAAGAACTAATAGAAAAAATTGTGTTTTTAATCTCATCATCATTTGGGATTGAACAGAGTGAAAGGTTATCCTCATCTGAGATAATGCATGGGATGAGATTTTCAAAATCTTCAGGGAAATAAGGGGTTTTAGATTGGAACAAATTTACAATTTTTTTTGAGAATTCAGCACCCACTTGGTCTGTGTTAGAGTTCCAATTCCCTTCATCCTTACAGATTTGTGTGATAGCATTGTACCTACGATTGATGATATTGCTTAGGTGGAAAAAGTGAGTATTGGCATCTTCCTCCTTAATCCAACATTCTTAAGCCTTTTGTTTCCAAAGCAATTCCTCTCTCTTAAGCCATTCGTCAATTTCCAATTGAATTCCGACCTCTGTAGATATATTGACTAGAGTAGGTTTACTGCATTGGAAATCATCAATGATAGCAAAAAGATTTTTGATCTTCGACTGAACATTGCCAAAGTGCTCTCGATTCCAGCTTTTGAGCTCTTTTTTAGTGTTTCTAAGTTTAGCATGCAGCTGGAATTTGGGGGATCCTCTGGTAATAAATTTCAAGGCATTTTCCACCGCATTTCTACATGAGGCATCCCTAACCAACATCTGTTCAAATTGGAATGGCTTTGGGAGGGATCCCGATTGATTAATATTATGAAGAAGGAGGGCCCTGTGATCAGATGATTTGGTAGGAAGATGAGCGATTGATGCTTGAGGGAAAAGAACTCTCCCTGCTTGGTTAACAATCCCTCTATCAAGTCTTTCTTGGACATTAGCCAGACCTTATCTTATATTTGACCAGGTGAATGCATGGCCAGAAAATCTAAGGTTAATGATCTCCAAATCATCAATCAAACAAAAAAAAAAAAAAAACCCTTTGGATGAGCATGAGAAAACTCAACCACCTATTTTCTCTGATTGACAGGTAATGCCATTAAAGTCATTGATAATAAGCCAAGGTCCTTGAAAGGATTGATGGATTTTTTCAAGATCTTCCCAAAAGACTTTTTAAAAAGAGGTTGACAAAGACCACAAACTCTTGTAAGTTGCCATGGCTGTTGAGAATACTGGTCCAAAATGATGGCATTAATTAGAATGGAGTTTTTGACAACAACATCAACTTTTAAGTTCTTCTTTCCAACAAAAGCGCAAGCCTCTTGATTTGCCAACAACAAGAACAAATTTAAAATGATAAAATCGTAAAGATGATATAATTGAACCCATCTTTTCCTTGTAACTGATTTTAACTTCTGACAAAAATAAACATGTAGGCTTTTGTAGTTTGACAACCGCCTTCAATGAAAGAACTGCTGCAGGGCGATTGATGCCACGACAGTTCTTCGCTAGTAGAATCATGGAGCTTGCTGAGGTAGGCTTTCACCTACCTCAGTGGAATCAAAAATTTGATCAGCAAGCTCTTGGATATGGATGTGAGTCTTTAGGGCAGTAGCCGGTGGCCAAGGATTTTAGGTTCATACTTCACAAGTAGATTTTTGAGTGACCCCTGTTACCTTGCTAAACTTTCAGCTAGCAAAGACAATTTGTTCTTCAACAACTCCCCCCTCTTTGGATTGGATTTCTATCTCTACAGATGTTTGACTTTCTTGTGAGTTGGATATTTTTAATAAATTAGAAGGCTTGTCAAGAAAGTCCATTTTTGCTTGAGGTGGGAAAGACATCCCATTATTGCTTCTTCCTCTCTTGGTAGAAATGCCACATAAAGTGGGATTATTAACAGGTTTCCTTAGGGATTTATGGACATCAAATGAGGGGAGAAGATTGGAATAGGAATGCTAGGTCTGAGGAAGTTTTGAGCAACTGGTCATATCTGTTTGTAAGAGTGATGGGTTTATTTGGTTATCTTTATTTATAATTGGGCTGGGATTGAGAGGATTTTGCTTAATAGAAGAAATGGCCTTGTTGATGGTGATAATCTCATGAAGTGTGTTACTTAAGGGCTTTTGGACTGGGCTTTGGCTTTAGAAGTGAAATAGCATTCTTTTCAGGCCCATTAATTTTCAGCACTTCAGGTGTTGACTCAACCACATGAGGGTTTAGTTTAGAGTTGGAGATGGTCCCACTAGTTGAGCAGTAAGATTCTAGGCGTCCAAGGGAATTAATAGGATCTTCTAAGTTAATGGGGTTAGAAAGGACATGTATTAAATGTTGAGAAGATGTGTCACATTGCTCTAGGTTGGATTTGAGGTGAAGTCTGATAAGTGGCATATTATGATTAAGGTTATTTTGGTCAATTGGGGATTTTGGGTTAACTATAGCAGCTTCCCTTTCATTTGTGAAATTGTGAGACGTGGTGCTTTCACAAGAAGAAGTTGTTCTATTTGAATGTGGAAGATGGAGATTTGATTTTCTTAGTCTGGATGGGTCATAAACTGTTGTATGGTGTTGGTTTATTGGGATATCTTTAAGCCAAAGGCCAAATGCAGCTAAGGGATAAGCAGGGAATGGGTTAGAAGTAGGATAAAAAAAAACACCCACTTTTGTAGTGGCCTATTCTACTATAAGAGAAGCAATAATCGGGAAGTCTTTCATACCTCAAAGCCAACCACTGATATGAACTATTAGTTTTGTTCATAATGATGCCGGTCTTCAAGGTATCCTTGATCTTGATTTCAACTCTAACCCTTAAAAAATTGGACCATCCACCAGTTATTTCATCTGTTAGATCAACTTCCAGGACGTGGCCAATGCAAGCTCCAATATTTTAAGCATTTTTTCTGTTCATAAATGTACATGGAGTGTTTGTGGATTTGAATCCAAAACCATGTCTTTGTGAAGTCATTTTCATTGTATGAAACTTCCATAGGCCACTCTTTAATGATAACATGATGACCCTTAACTGTCCATGGACCCTTCAAGAGAGCTTTTTGCATGTTCTCTTTGAGTTCAAAGGCGCAAGAAAAAGTGTTGGCTCCAAGTCTGTCTATGTTAGTCTTCTGCGGGGTCTCCAAGCTATAGATAAAATATCTTTGACTACAACTTTATTTATAAGTTTATCTGAGAGCACTTTGGCAACAAGGATGCTGGGTTTATGTGTAGAGATGTTTGGTTCAGAGGGTGCTATGGTGCGGGGTGGAGCTTGGATTTTAGCATTTGTGGGAAAGTTGGTGGCCATAAATGCACATAAATGATGGTGAGCAAAGAGAGACGAGGAGAAGGAAAGTACCTATGGAAAATGAAAAGAAGAAAGGAAAAAGGTGGAAAGAGGGAAGAGGGAGATGGCAAAATAAGGCGATGAAAATAAGAAAAGAGGGCAGAGGGCACAGGAATTCAGAGGAAGCAAAGAATGGCAAAGATAGTGGTATTGTAGAAGGCCGGGAACATGGCCAAGGAAGGTAGAGGAAAACTAGAGAGAGAGAGAGAGATTCTCAGGTCTCAAAAAAATAATAATTTTTTTTTGTTCATATAGAAGAATTTTAAAAAGTTTATTATTTGATTTGACATTTTGATGTACCAAAGATTTAATTTACTAAATTTAATCAACACCCTATGCGCTCGTTTGCATGAATAATTGAGATGTAATTTTGTAAAATTGTTTAACCCCCCCCCCCCCCTCCCCAAATGCATATAACAATACAATATAATTATTTTAATTTTTACAATATATATTTTCTATAATTCACAATAATACTAATATTATTATATCTCTAAAAATCCTCATACATATCACTACAAAAAAGAAAAGAAAAGATATGTTAGTGACAAAATGTTGAGTAACAATACAAAAGTTCTCATTAAGTACAGATATTAGATGACAAAAAAAATTATTTTGTCACTTTAATGATTTTTATAAATTAAATAGTGATAATAATAGTGTTTAAGTTGTCACCATTAATAATTAGTGACACCTCTGTGATGATAATGAAAATCTTGTCACAAATTATAGTGATAATTTTTGTTGTCACTATAGCGGTGTTACTAATTGTTAATGGTGATAACTTAGAACATTAATTTTTGTCACTATTGAGTCATATTGTGACACGATAAAAATTATTCTCACTTAAAAATTATCATTATTGATGAGATAAAAGCTATTGCACTTAATACATGTTATTAGTGACAACTTTTAATTACTTTGTCACTTATTATTTTGTCATTAATATTATATTTTCTTGTAATGTCAAATTCAAATTTAAATTCAATAAATCACCATTAATATAATAATATACAAAGAAAGTTACTAGTAAAACTTGAATTCTCAATTTTTGATTTATTATTTTATTCTTTGATAATTATTGAGATAATTATAACCTTTTAGTAAGTATTATTATAAATTCATATAAATATCTACAATTGTCTATGTGGGATAGGATGAGATGATCTAGCCACCTCAAAGTCAATAAATCACCATTAATATAATAACATACAAAAAAAGTTAATAGTAAAACTTGGATTCTTGCTTTTAAATTAATTGTTTTATTTTTTTGATAATACATTGGATAATTATAAAATTTTGGTAAGTATTATTGCAAATTCAGAAAAGTGTGCATAATTATCTATGTGGGATAGGATGAGATGATCCAGCAACCTCAAATTCAATAAATCACCATTAATATAATAATATACAAAGAAAGTTAGTAGTAAAACTTGAATTCTCAATTTTAAATTTGTTATTTTATTTTTTTGATAATGTATTGAGAAATTATAAAATTTTAGTAAGTATTATTGCAAATTTAGAAAAGTATGTACAATTATTTATATGGGATCGGATGAGATGATCCTGACACCTCAGATTCAACAAATCACCATTAATATAATAATATATAAAAAAAGTTATTAGTAAAACTTGGATTCTCAATTTTAAATTTATTATTTTATTTTTTTGATAGTATACTGAGATAATTATAAAATTTTAGTAAGTATTACTGCAAATTCAAAAAAGTGTGTATAGTTATCTATGTAGGATAGGATGAGATGATCCAAACACCTCAAATTCAACAAATTACCATTGATATAATGATAGACTAAAAAAAAAAAAAAAAAGTTAGTAGTAAAACTTGGGTTCTCAATTTTAAATTTATTACTTTATTTTTTTGATAATATATTGAGATAATTATAAAATTTTAGTAATTATTATTGCAAATTCAAAAAAGTGTGTATAGTTATCTAGGTAGGATAGGATGAGATGATCCAAACACCTCAATTTCAACAAATTACCATTGATATAATGATAGACCCAAAAAAAAAAAAAAAGTTAGTAGTAAAACTTGGGTTCTCAGTTTTAAATTTATTACTTTATTTTTTTTGATAATATATTAAGATAATTATAAAATTATAGTAAGTATTATTGCAAATTTAGAAAAGTATGTATAATAGTTCATGTGGGATAGGATGAGATGATCCAGCCACCTCAGATTCAATAAATCCCCATTTATTTAGTAATGTACAAAAAAAGTTGGTAATAAAACTTAGATTCTCAATTTTAAATTTATTACTTTATTTTTTTGATAATATATTGAAATAATTATAAAATTTTAGTAAGTATTATTGCAAATTTAAAAAAGTGTGTATAATTATTTATATGGGATCGGGTGAGATGATCCTGCCACCTTAGATTCAACAAATCATCGTTAATATAATAATATAGAAAGAAAGTTGGTAGTGGGACTTGGATATTTAGCACCAAATTCAATTGCGTGTCATTGACCAAAAAAAGAGGGAAATTTGCTCAGCTTATTAGTCCCATATATATAGCTAGCTAGCCTTCAATTTTTTTCATATCTCAGTGTCATGGCAAGCGCTGCACTTGTTTCTGCTGTCGCCAGAAGGTAATTCTATATGGCAGATCACATAAGTTTATCATTTTCGCTTTGTTACTGAGGATGAAAAAGTATTGTTATTGTTCTGTTTTTCTAGAAAATAAAAAACTGTTTTTTATTTAACACAGAGAAAAGTTCCCGTATGAGGAGGCAATTTTGATTTCGTATGATTTGGAAATCTGTTTTCAAAAGAGAGTATTGGGCTCACTGTTTACTGGCTTCGTTTGATATGCATTGTGCACAACTTTTTTTTTTGATCCAGCAAAAGATGAGTTCATTAAAAAATATGATTACTCCAGATGGGATAGCCTGCATCACAACATACATTGGATGGGATACAATCAAAAGGAACAAAATTAGACCAAGCAGATTGTGATGCCCACTTTGCAAGGTTATGGGCAGCACCATTTGCATTTCTACTCACAAACTTGAACATCCACTTTGGCCAACATGCCCAAAATCTATGAATCTCCTCCACGAGTCCACGAAATGTCCAATTCACTTGATTTATGTCTGAAGAATGGATGACTTGGATAACAGTTGCGCAATCACTTTCAAATTGTGCACAACTTTATTAGATATATCTTTAGGAAAAAATCCTTGGAAATGGCAATTAATCAAGTTTTAGGACTTAGCGAAGTTCCCAATATATTTATTTATTTTTTTACTTTAAAATTTTTTCTCGTAGATATTTCTCTGATAATGAACTCTTACTGATTACTTTGGTTACTTATGATTGAGTTATGAAATTTTCTTGATAACTATAAGTATATTATATCTGATGAGGGTGAGATTCGTTGGTAGCTGGATCAGGTGATAATTTTGGTGGGGTTCGACCTCTCTGGTCGATGTATGAGTGTAGCTGGGTTGAGTCCTGCAATCATGAGCAAGCGTTAGGCTAGCCGAGGTGCCATCGGCTTAGGCACTCCGACGCTCAAGTTGGTATGTGGTCGACGAGATACAAGCAGAGTGAGGGCTTATTGTATGTAAATGATGGCATACCTTTGAGAGGCTAGAGTGGGGATATTTATAGCCTTTTCCCAGTGGGGATTTGTCTGAGATGCCTTTGACATGTAGGAAGGATCTTTGTCCTTGCATGAGGGGCATTAGGTCATTTCCACTTCTGTATTATTCCAAGTGGCTGCCTTTCTAGATTTTAGGGATAGAACAAGACACTGTTGACGCACCTCCTCCCTGGTGCGGCAGCATGGGTGGTACTGGGGAGGCATGCGCCATTAATGCGAAGGCATGCTGCATGTCAGGACATTTAATGCGGTAGAGTTAGTACTATGCCAGTTCGACCTCTTTGGTCGGTAGAAGGGTCGACCTGACAATGGGTTGACAGGCGGCATGTGAGGTGGACAAGCGACGCGGTCGAGGGATCGACCAGTAGTACAAGTAGTCTTGTAGGTGACCTTGTTGAATGTCCGCCTGCCTGGGTATGACTCGATCTGTAAGGTCGATTTGGGTCGCCTGACGTTGGTAGCACCGTCGGGCCCTGCGTATGAGATGGGCCTGGCGCTACATTCTTAGGTCTGTGATCTTTGGACCGAGCCCATTGGGCTATCCCATATCATGAGTCCCCCTACTTCTGAATGCTGAATGAGAGGATCGACAGAAGGATTGGGGAGTAGTCTGTTGAGCGGTCACGCGGGCTCATCGACGAGGGTTTTTGAAAGTCAACTCGAGTTTTGTGCATTAATGAGCGGTTACATCGTGTTGCGCATGGCGCGAAATGGCGGTTACAACATTATTACAACCACTAGGATTCCCGCGCTCGCGTGTCTATAAATAGGCACTGTTAAAATAGCTATTTTCACTTTTACTGCCTTTGCGTCTGGTCGAGCGTCTAGCCAAATGCCTTTGCTGCTAATATACTCTGCTTTTAGTTCATCAACAGAGAGTAAGTCCTTTCTTTCATTCTCCTAAGTGTTCTTTATTTTATTGTAGCGATGTTGCATTTGTCTGATTCTAAGGGTAGCCATGGGGAGGACAGCGAGGCTACTCACTTTGATAGGCTTGGGGGTTCATCAGAGGAGTTGACTAGCTGATCGAGCGACAGCTCGAGCTCCAGTAGCTTGAGCAGCGATCGCGGGGGTGATGGAGCTGGGCCAAGTTAGGTTCCTCTATCACGGGGTTGATTATTCACCCTTGACCATTACAACTAAATAGTGTCCATGATCACTCCCATTGACCTAAGGTGCATTAGACAGTTGTATCACATTCCTCCTAAGTATGAGTTTTTAACACCTGAGGCTTCTGGTCGAATGCATCGACCCCCAACTGGTTGTATCACTGTGTTTGAGGATGCCTTTAGGTGTGGTCTTAGGTTTCCCTTAGGTGGTTATGTAGTCGACCTGCTTAGGGGCCTACAAGTGTGTATAACCCAACTGTTGCCGAACTGTTTTTCAATCATTTATAGCTTTATTGTCCTAAAGAACCCTTTTGACCAGCCTGCCAATTTTGATAACTTCTTCAATCTTTTCCACCTTCCAATGTCCCGCAAGTCGGTTAGCACCTGACGAGTCGGGTTTCTATTACCTCACTGCTCGACCTTGCCATAAGTTTCTCGTCACCCCGGCCTCTTCTTATGGACAAGAGTGGAAAAAATGTTATCTATACGTTCGAGTCGCTGGGGGTTTCAATATTTCGAGGGGTTGGTGGATGGGGCATGTCGAAATGCCTAGGTAACCTGACTCCGACCTGGCCCAATATTTTTGTTTAGGATCTAGTCGAGTTTGGCCAGGTGAAGGCCTCGGTGTTTATCGAGGAGAGGAGTTTTGGTGTTGGCTGGGTTATCGCCAGCCCAACTAAATTTGCCGGCAGACAATCGACTAGGTAGATTGTGCTGTCTATAATTTGTTATTTTTCTATTTTTCTGTTCGATTTTAACCTTTTGCCATTATGTTTCTTGGCAGATCGCGATGAGATAATAAACCGATTAAGAGCTGAAGCTTTGGCGAGGGCCGAGAGGAACCAGCAATGTCGATTGGGGACAACAGCTTGTCGAGGGGCAGTTGTGGTCGAGGCACCTTAGCTTGAGGCGATGACACCTTCTCCATCGCCAACTCCTTCACTTGCTCAACTAATAGCGACTGCAGGTAGCAGCCCGACGGGTCGGGGTAAAAGACTTATGGTGGAGCAGGCGGGACCTGCCCCAAAGAGGACTGCGGCTGAGAAGGGAAAGGGAAAGGCCACGGGGTTGCGCTAACCTTCGGGGTACGTGGGGATGACTTACTACTCCATCTCCCCAAATTGCCTTCACTGAGGTTCGGCACGGAGCCGAGCATGGCTGTTCATAATTCATTATCGATGGAGACGGCGGGGTCGTTCAGAGCCGCTCCTCTGAAGGTGTTGATGGTCGGGCTGTTCGTGTTCGACCAGAAAAAACTGATGGGGTTGAGCCAGGATGTTGCTCTCAAGGCTCTGGCCTATCACTCCAACATGGTAAGGCTCTAGTCAAATATGTTGTACTGTCGATATTTATTCTTTGGTCCAAGATTGTTTTCTTATTAGTAATGATGTCTTTTAGGTCGGCCAGCTGGGCTACCACTTTTATAGGAAGTCGGAGCTGGCCCTTGCCGACCGTGAGCACTTGCAGGAGGGCGGGGATGTGGAGACACTGAAGGCTCAGCTCGAGTCATCCCAAACCCAAGTCGAGGAGTTGGCCAAGCAGATCGAGGAGCTAAATAGTCAGCTCCAAGTGAAGGATAATCAGCTGGTTGCCTCTGTAGAGGAGAGGACTAGAATGGACAAGCTGTTCAAGCAGGCCCGTATGGACGCGGAGCTTGCTTATAAGTATTGTCGATCAGCCGGCCGGAGGGCGGCGCTCGATGTGGCTCGAGCTGACTTCTACAGGATGTTGCCGCTGATGCGACGAAATACGGTGTAGCAGTTTATGCTCTACTCGGCGTTCTAGGATGCGAGCATTGTGTTTTCCTTAGACGACACCTGGAATGCGTTTGAGAAGGCCCTCAAATAGTTGCAGTTTCTATGCTACTCTTTTCAACCTGAGGATAGGGAACGCCTCAGCCATCTCCTCGATGAGCAGCTATAGCCGTACCCTGAGGACAAGGTAGCTACCAATGAAGAAAGAGCTGCGGAGGCTCCTATGGTCAAATGAGGTGCAGAGGCTCCGTCTGGCATGCCCTTGACTGAGGCGCAAAGGAAGGCGGTCGAGGTGGCGAAGAAGCTGGATGAGATCGCCAAAGAATTTGACTTTGCCAACGAGTTTGCCTTCGAGGTTCGCGATGGCATGGTCAACGCCTACTGCGTACCTTTCTCCGCTGGACGGGAATTTTCTGACCGACGAGGCTGGGCCCTCCCAACCAGCGATGGCTCGCTGCTTTTATTGCGGTCGCGATGCCCGAGCCGAGAGCAGACCCCCCCGTGGTGGATCCCATTCCAATTCCTTTGAGCGATGAGCTCGAGTTGCTGATTGATAAGGGTGATCAAGGAGGGCCGCCGGGTCGAGCTGATTCTCTTGTACTGGTGTATTTTCATTTTGTACTCATTCAACTATTTGTAACTCAGACCTTTTGAAATGAATAAAGTATTTCTTTTGTTGCTCACACATTTGCGTCGTTTGCTTTTCTCTATCTTTAAGTATATCTATTTGGTCGAATGGAATGTAGAACAAATAAAATGTGTCACCTAAATATTGGTAAAATTATTCCTAGTTCATCATTAAATGAACCAAATATTGGTAAATTATGCAACTTCAATTCATCGATTCGAGGTCATTTCTATCAACTGCGGGGTCGACTAATTTCGGTCAAACTGTTCAACTAATATCGTTTTATTTGATCTTGATTGCTAGAAGCTTGCAGGGTTGGGACTTGGTTGAAAAGTCTTGACTTGGCGGCTAGAAGCTTGCTTGGTCGACTACGGGGTCCACAATTTGGTCTTGGCTGTGAAGCCTTGACTTGGTAGCTCGAAGCTTGCTTGGTCGACTATGGGGTTGACATTTTGGTCTTGGCTATGAAGCCTTGACTTTGCAGCTCGAAGCCTGCTTGGTTGACTATGGGGTCGATAATTTGGTCTTGGTTGTGAACAAGGTTTTAAAAACCGGACCGGTTCAACCGGTAACCGGCGACTGGTCCGGTCCGAATTGCTCCCCAAAATTGGTCGGGCTCGGACCGGTTGGGAACCAGTAAGAACCGGTCGAACTGGTCCCAGTTCGGACCAGTTCGACCGATTCTTGACCGGTTCAATTTTTTTTTTTTTTTTAGGATTTTTTTATTTTTTAAATTTACCTACCAATTTTGACCGTTTGACCAATTTTAAAAAATGAAAACTAATTGGCTAATTGACTAATACCTTATACCTTCGGAAAGGTCCTTTACTCTTTCCTTTCCTTTTCCTTGCCTTTCTTCCTCTTCTTCACTTCTTGGTTCCTGTCGGCTGCTGCTACAGTGCTCCTGCTACTATTCTCTGCTGCAAATTGCAAGATCTTCATTCCATAGTTCATTATCTTCAACATTTGAACAAGAAAATGGTAATATATTGGACATTTAGCGTAAAAAAATATGTTTTATTTTGTTAAATATTAAACTTGAAACTTAAAGGGATGACCATTTGTATTAATATTAAATAATTGTGTGTTACTATTTGAATTAGATTATATATTTATAATTGATTAATAGAGAAATGGTATTTTCTAAAGAACCATTTGAAGGGAAAAATGGCTAAATTATGGAGAATTTTTTTTAATTTTTCAATATTGTTGGAAATTTTCTATTTTTTACAATATATTAATTATATTATATATTTATAAAATTAAAAATAATTATTACGTCATTATGACGTCACACCGATCGAACCAGTCCAACCGGTTGAACTAGTAACCGGTAGCGTCGCCGGTTCTTTGTCTGGTCCGAGAACATTGGTTGTGAAGCCTTGACTTGGTGGCTCGAAGCCTGCTTGGTTTACGGCAGGTAATCTTATGTAATTAGATATTTCACAAGAGTTTTCATAAATTTTTACTTCTGGGTGGAAATACAACGGAGGCCAGTAGCCTTTTTAAACATAGAATTCTTCAAGTTTATAGCGTTCCAAGGTCGTGGTAACTTATTGTCTCGTTCGTCTGCTAGTTGATATGCATTGTACTTTGAGACTTTGACGATAGAGTAAGGCCCCTCCATTTTGGGTCGAGTTTTCCTACACTTCTTGACACTTCAACCTTCTTAAGGACAAGGTCGCCGACTTTAAAACTGCGAGGTCGAACTGCTTTGTTGTAACGTTTCGTCATTTTTGACCGGTATCGTTGCATGGTGTTGTAGGCTGTGTGGCGCAGCACACAGCTCGTCGATGGTGATTAGGTCAAGGGTCCTTCTGTTGAATTTCTGACCGGGTTATAATGAATCACTCGGGCCGTGTGTTGGACCAGTTCGGATGGAATTACAGCTTCGGAGCCATAGACCAAGCTATAGGGGCTGCGGCCCATGGCCGTTCGAGGTGTGGTTCTGTATGCCCACAATACCCTTGGAAGGTCATTTTCCTAGCTCGCTCCTGATCCGCTATTCGAGCTTTGAGGTGGTCAAGAACTGTTCTGTTTGTGACCTCTGTTTGACCATTAGCTTGGGGGTTTCCTACCGAAGTAAAGTGTTGGTAGATTTCCAAGGACTCACACCATCTTCTCGTGTTCTTACTCTGAAATTGGGTCCCATTATCCGAGATCAGGACTTTGGGTAAATCGAAACGACATATTATGCTCTTCCAAATGAAGCTCTTGACGGCCACATTGGTGATTTTTGGAACTGCTTCTGCTTCGACCCATTTAGTGAAGTACTCGACCACCACGATGATGAATTTTTGCTAATTCGATGTCTTCGGGAGGGATCCTACTATGTCGATCTCCCACTGGTCGAATGGCCATGTGATCTGGATGTTTACGATCGACGCGGTTGGTTGGTGCGGTATGTTTGAGTAGATCTGGCATGATGGGCATTTTCTGGCGAAGTTGACTGAGTCTTGCAATAAGGTGGGCCAAAAGTAACCGTAACAGACAACTTTGTGGGCCAAGGACCGACCTCCGGAATGGTTGCCGCAGATGCCGGTGCGAATCTCGTGTAGCACTTCATTTTCCTTTTCGGGGGTTAGGCATTTAAGTGGTGGTCTTGATATCGACCTCCTGTAGAGCTGTCCATGTTCTTCGAGGGCAAACTTGGTTGTCTGCCCTCTAAGCCTGCGAGCCTCTTTCTTGTTGTCGGGGATGGTCTCTTGACTCAGGTATAGCTTGATTGGGTCTTGCCAGGAGGGAGCTGTCTCTTCGACCCATCCGATAAAGTTCTGATCGGTGGCTTGAATCCATGGTTTGCTGGCCACCAAAAATGTTATAGTTCTTTCCTTGGTTCCTTTCGTCGAGCTAGCTAACTTTGGAAAGTGCGTCTGCCCATTTCATTTTTCGCTCGGGGTACCTCGCTCAGGGTAAAGCTCTTGAATGACCATTGTAATTGTTTTACTTCAGTTAGGTACTGGCTCATTTTGACTTCATTGGCTTCAAAATTCCCTTCAACTTGCTCTGCTACCAGCTGGGAATTAGTGATCGCTACTAGTTGCTCGACACCCCAAGCTGCTGCTATGTTCATTCCGGCGATGAGAGCTTTATATTCTGCTTCATTTTTGGTAACTGGGAAGTCGAGCTTTATCGTAAAATCATACTCCTCGGCTAGCGGGGAATGGAGAGACACACCAATTCCGCCTCCTGATGAGGTTGCCGAACCATTGACATGCAATGTCGACACTGAGGAGTTCTCAACTATTTGGTCCAGGAGGTCGAGTCTCTTGGCGACAAAGTCGGCCACGACTTGTGCTTTTATGGCCTTTTTGCGGCTGGAATGTGATATTGAACTCCCCAAGCTCGATGGCTCATTTGGTGAGTCTACCTGGCATGTTAGGCTTCGACAACACCTGCTTTAATAGTTTATTCGTCAACACCACGATCGCATAGGACTGGAAGTAAGGTTGTAGCTTCCGTGCTGTTGCAATAAGGGCGAGGGAAAACTTCTCGATCTCCAGGTAATTGTGCTCTGGCTCGTGGAGAGCCTTACTAAAGTAATACACTGGTCGGTGAGCCCCGTCTCTCATCGATGCCAATATTGAGCTAATCGAGGCGGTGGAGACGACCAAGTAAAGCTACAAAACTTCTCCTAGCTCGAGCTTAGCGAGCATAGGTGGTGAGAGGATAGGTATTTCTTAAGCTCGATGAGAGCCTAGTCACACTGTTCAGTCTACTGAAACCCTGATTTTTTAGCATTCCTAAGGATTTTGAAGAAAGGGAGACTCATATCGGCCAATCATGCAATGAATCTGTCAAGGGCTATTATCCTGCAGACTAGATGTTGTACGTCTCAAACAGTTCGGGGCGGAGCGATGTCCAGAACTACCTGGATCTTAAGCGGGTTCGCTTCGATCCCTCTTTGGCTGACCATGTAACTGAGGAACTTGCCTCCTCGAACCCCAAAGGTGCACTTATTGGGATTGAGTTTCATATCGAAGGCTCTCAATATAGAGAAAGTGTGGTTGAGGTCAATTAGGTGGTTCTCGACTTTCTCTATTTTTACAATCATGTCATCAACGTAGACCTCCATCGATTTTTTGATCTCGTTCTTAAACATAAAGTTGACCAATCTTTGGTATGTGGCCCCTGCATTCTTGAGTCCAAAAGGCATGACTAAGAAACAGTATACTCCATTGGGGACGACGAAAGGTGTCTTGTCTCTGTCCTCGGGTGCCATGAATATTTGATAATAAACTCGGAAGGCATCCATCATGCTCAACAATTCACAACCAGTGGTGGAATCGACTAATAAATTTATGCAAGGCAGGGGGGTAAGGATCTTTAGGGCAAGCTTTATTTAAATCAGTGAAATCGTTACACATGCACAATTTTTCCTCATTCTTAGGGACGAGTACAACATTACAAAGTTAAGAGTGGTACTAAATTTCTACAATATATCCTGCCTCTAGTAGCTTGTTGACCTCCTCTTCGATGATTTGGGACCTCTCTGCATTGAAAGTTCTTCTTATCTTTTGTCTCACTGGCTTTGTGGGCAGGGTCTACGTTGAGTCGATGGATGATAACAATTGGGTCGATTCCTTGGAGGTTGGCGGCTTTCCAAAAGAACACATCGATGTTTCGTCGAAGGAAATCGAACATGAGGCATTCTAGACGGTCGCCCATATTGCTTCCGACCCCAGTGGTTTTGTCGGGGTTTCCATGTTTCAGCTCTATTATTTTGAACTCCCCGACGGGCTCGACCCGAGTGCTTTCCAACTTTCTTTTCTTAGATGAAGGTCCCTCCTCGAGTTTCGCTACAGGGGCGTCCCCCGAGGGCTTCAGTTGAGGTCGTTTCTTCTGTTTGTTGGACTCGACGAAAATAGTGTAGCAGCGCCATACGTCCTTAAGATTGCATAAAAGTTCTCATACTCCTGCTGGGGTAGGGAACTTAATCTTCATGTGGTAAGTAGAGACAACAGCCTTGAAGTCGTTCAGGACGGGTCGACCAATGATGACATTGTAGGTGAATGGAGCGTTAACTACCAGGTAGTTGATCATCAAGGTTCTATTTCAAGGACCTTGTCCAAATGATGTGTATGGAGAAAGAAATGTATTTTCTTCATATATTAAACTGCTGTACAAGATATGATTTTATAGGAGCTGCAAAGAACTAAAAAAGGAAAAGATATACAACCTATTTTACATTGATGACTAATCCCATAAAATCATCCATAATTTACAGCTAATCAATCTCTAAAGATCTGCCATAATCTCCCACAAATCACTCTTCTTTCCACACTCCCCCTCAAGTTGGTTTGAATATGTCTTCCATTGCCAGCTTGCCAATCAATTTCTCAAATTGTTTTTTAGGTAATCCTTTTGTAAGAACATCTGCAACCTATTCACCGGTGGGTAAATCAGTCATGCAAATATGTCCACTCTCTATCTTTTCTTTGATGAAGTACTTGTCTACCTCGACATGCTTGGTTCTATCATGGAGAACAGGATTATGGGCAATTGAAATTGCAGCCTTATTATCGCAGTACACTTTTATGGGATAATTACTTCCAACCTTTAGTTCATCTAAAATCCTTTTGATCCAAAATACTTCACAAATTCCATGAGCAACTGATCTAAATTCAGCTTCTGCATTGCTTCTTGCCACTACATTTTGTTTCTTGCTTCGCCAAGTGACAAGTTTTCCTCCAACAAAAGTGCAATATCCTGATGTTGACCTTCTGTCAATTGTGCTTCCAGCCCAATCCGCATCTGTGTACACTTCAATTTGTAGGTGACCATGCCTTTCAAATAGTAAGCCCTTTCCTGGTGAACCTTTTAAGTATCTTAGAATTCTGTAAACAACTTCAAAGTGTTCTGAGCCTGGAGAGTGCATAAATTGGCTTACCATGCTTATTGCAAAAGCTATGTCAGGACGAGTATGGGATAAATAAATTAGCCTCCCAACCAATCTTTGGAACTGTTCTCTTTTCTTAACTTCTTCTGGTTTAGCATGTTGGAGCTTTACATTAGGATCAATAGGTGTTTCTGCAGCCCTGCATCCGAGTAAACCTGTCTCTTTAAGAAGATCCAATACAAATTTCCTTTGAGACACAAAGATACCTCTTTTAGATCTAGCGAGCTCCATTCCTAAGAAGTATTTTAAGGCTCCTAAATCCTTAATCTCAAACTCCTCTGCAAGAACCTTCTTAAGTCTTTTGATCTCATCAAGATCATCACTTGTTATTATAATATCATCAACATAAACAATCAAAATAGCAATTTTTTTCTCTTCGGAATGCTTATAGAACATGGTATGATTTGCTTGGTTTTATGTGTATCCATGGGCCTTTACAACTTTTCCAAAATGCTCAAACCATGCTCTAGGAGATTGTTTAAGTCCATACAACGACTTTTTTAATCTGCACACTTTCCCTTCACCAAGACTCTTTTCAAAACCAGGTGGTAGATTCATAAAGACCTTCGCTTCTAACTCCCCATTCAAAAACACATTATTTACATCTAACTGGTGTAAAGGCCAATCAAAATTAACTGCCAAAGAGAGCAGGACACAGATTGAATTAATTTTTGCAACTGGGGTAAAAGTTTGCTGGTAATCAATTCCATGTGTCTGTGTGAATCCTTTAGCCACTAACTGTGCTTTATACCTCTCTATGCTACCATCAGCTTTCCACTTAACTGTAAACACCCATTTACATGCTACCACTTTTTTCTCCTTTGGTAGATCAACTATCTTCCAGGTTTTGTTCTTTTACAAAGTGTTCATCTTTTCTAAAACTGTTGTTTTCCAATTAGAACTATCTAAGGCTTCCTGAATGGTTCTGGGAATAAACAGATTAGAGATATTTGAGATAAAAGCTTTATGAGTAGTAGAAAGACGATGGTAAGACACATATTTAGCAATAGGATGCTTGGTACAAGTTCGGACTCCTTTCCTAAGTGCTATAGGAACATCAAGATTAGCAATAGTAGGATTCAAAGTAGGGTTGTCAGAATTACCTGAAGTGGTGGATGAACCATCGCCCCAAGATAATGATCAGTCTTATGCTAGAATAGTAGATATATCTTTACTCTGATGAGTACCTCTCATAGAATAAACACGGAGCTCTAAGGTAGGTTTAATGTGTTCTTGTCCTAGTATTTCTCCCCCTGTTTGTAAATCTTCTATGTTTGACATATGAGGATTATTAGTTTCTTGACCAGTATAGGGAGGTAAAAAAATGTTAGGCAGAGAAATAGAAGTTTCCCAAGACTGATCTTCATTTCTTATCTCCCCCTGAAGACAGTTTTTTCTAAAATATGGCTGGTTTTCAACAAAGGAAACATCCATACTTACAAAAAAACTTTTTTGTTTCAGGATTATAACACTTATACCCCTTTCTATTTGGTGCATATCCAATAAATACACACTTTTCTGCTCTAGGATCAAGTTTAGAATGGAGTCTGCTGGGGATGTGGACAAAGGCAGTGCACCTGAAAACTTTTAAGGGTAAATCAGAAAAAAGTCTGCATTCAAGAAAATACCTTTTAAAACACTCTAAAGGAGTTGTATATTTTAACACATGAGTAGGCATCCTATTTATTAAGTAGCATGCTATTAAAATAGCATCCCCCCATAAGTATTTTGGTACATTCATTGAAAACATAATAGCACGAGCAACTTCAAGTAAGTGCTTATTTTTTCTTTCTGAAATGCCATTTTGCTGAGGAGTGTCACTACAAGTAGATTGGTGTTGAATCCATTTTTCCTTTAAAAAACTCCCTAAAAACTGGTTAAAATATTATCTTCCATTATCAGAATGAAGAATCTTTATTTTGGTTTGAAATTGAGTTTCAACCATATTAAAAAAATTCTTAAAAATTCTTTCAACTTCAAATTTATCATTCATCAAGTATATCCAACAAAGACGAGTATGATCATCTATAAAAGTTACAAACCATTTTTTTCCGAGTATGTGGTGAATCTTGAAGGTCCCCACACATCACTATGGATCAAATTGAATGGTTTTGAAGCACAATATGGTTTTGGATTATAAGTAGAACGATGGCTTTTGGATAATAAGCAACTTTCACATTTAAAAGAAGAATAATCCACACCTTTAAATAATTCTGGAAACAAGTATTTCAAATATGAAAAACTAGGATGTCCTAATCGAAGATGCCAAATCATAATTTTTTTCACAAACAAAAAGAGAACTCATACTAGTACCAAAGCCTTGAGCTTGTTTATTTTGGAGAAAGTTGTCATCAAAGTAGTAAAGGCCATCCACCATTCTAGCACTGCCAATCATCATCCCCGTGCTCAAGTCCTGGAATTCACAACACGAATTGGAGAAAACAACACGACAATTAGAATCTTTAGATAGTTGACTCACTGATAATAGGTTACATGCAAGATTAGGAACATGTAGAATAGATTTTATGGTTATGTTTTCTGAGATTTTTACAGATCCTTTCCCTGCAATGGGTGAGAAATTTCTATCTGCAATTCTGACCATTGTATTATTGGAACAAGGTGAGAATGAAAGGAAAAGATGGGAATGATTTGTCATGTGATCTGAAGCACCTGAATCAATGATCTAGGTGTTGAAATAGAATGGGACGAAAAAACACTAGACTCTCTACCTGTTTGAGCCAAAGAACCACTAGGAATACCAGATAGAGAATTGGTCTTAAGCAGTTTTAAAAGTTGATCCATCTGCTCTTTACTGAAAGAGACTAAATCAGCTTCATTTGCACGAGCAATTCTGTCTCCAGTCTTATTACTCTTCCATCCAACAGGTTTCCCATGAATCTTCCAACAAGTCTCTCGTGTATGACGAGGTTTATTACATACATCATACCATACCCCTGGCTTGTCGTCTCTTTTACGCTGGCTGTTCACAGTTTCACATGTGTGGGCTGTTCGACTCACATTTGCATCTGCTGCAACTAGGGTAGAATGGGATTCAAAGTTCTGGTGGCTGTGATTTTCAGTCACTCTAGAGGAAGAAAGGGCTATGTCACAGGTAACTTCTGATATTATAAAATATTAGGTTTTTCCTTGTAATAAATCAAAGAATTTGAAGAGAAAAAAAGAAGAAGGGCACACTATAGAGTCAGGAAAGAAGTTCTTGCTCTGATACCATATGGAGAAAGAAATGTATTTTCTTCATATATTAAACTGCTGTACAAGACATGATTTTCTAGGAGCTACAAAGAACTAAAAAAGGAAAAGATATACAACATATTTTACATTGATGCCTGATCCCATAAAATAAGCCATAATTTACAGCTAATCAATCCCTAAAGATCTGCCATAATCTCCCACAAATCACTTTTCCTTCCATAATGTGGATAGGTTAATAGATCTTTTTGGGATGATCTCGGACCCCCCAAATCCAACTAGCGGTGTTTTGACTGGATCAAACTTCAATTCCCCCAATTTCATTATGTTCAAGGTGGACAAGAATATGATGTTCACAGAGCTGCCATTGTTGACCAAGATCTTTTTCACCTCGAAGTTGGCTATTTGGAGTGTTACCACCATGGGACGGTCTATTTTTCTATCGACTCCCCTATTCTCCATATGGTCGAGGTTGGAGTTGGTGAAAGAGATTGGCTCTGCGCTGGTTGAGAGCTGAAAAACCATCTTGACCTTGGCTAATTTGGTCGACTCTAGCTGCCTTTGAGTCTGCTTCTTTGCGGACCTTGAATCCCCTCCGGTGGAACCTCCCGCAATCATGTCAATGACTCATCGAATGGGTTGGTGGGGTTCCTGGGTAGGTCTCTTTCCTTTGTCTTCTTTCCTCGGGCTGGCCGACCTTTCTCTATGGGGAATCCGGTTGGTTTTGCCCTCTCGCGTCTGGCCTGCTCGTCGACGTATTTTTTCAGATGGCCCTGCCTTACCAGTCTTTCGATCTCATCATGAAAATTGAAACAATCTTCTATGTCGTGCCCCTTTTGCTTAAGAAAATAGCAGTATTTCTTTGACTTCTTCATGGCTTCTATTTCAGTTAGCTTTCGGGGCTTTTTGAGGATATTGTCATGCTAGATAGCAAACAACACCTCCTTCCTTAGGAGAGTTAATGGGGTATAATCATGGAAGCGTTTAATAGGGGATCGACGACCTTCCTTGTACTGACCGCCGTCTTTCTCCTTGCTCTTTTTCTTCTTGACCTCGGGATTGCCATATTTTAGTTTGTTCATCTCCTTATGAGTCACGTATCTTTCTGCGAGGTTGAGGAGCTCTTCCATTGACCTAGGTTGCTCGCGTACCAACGCATTGGCACACTCTTTGTGTCTTAGGCCCAAAAATAATACGTTGATCAGGAACTCGATCCGGGGGCTATTGATCTTCAACACTTTCGTGTTAAATCTGGTGAAAAAGTCTCGGAGGGAATCCCCTTCATTTTGCTTCACCATGTGTAAATGGGTATGTGGGAGCTTAGCTTTCCTTCTGCTTGCAAATTGGTGCAAAAACTTGTCTCACAACTGGTCGTACGAGTATATTGACGCAGGCTCCAACTTAACGAACCAGTCAAGTGCTATCCCTTGAAAGGTGGTTACCAGCATCTTGGCATGGATGTAATCGATGTGCCCGTGCAACTGCATCATGTGTTCGAACTGCATCAGGTGCTCGTTTGGATCCGACGAGCCGTCATATCTGGGCAGGCCTGTCAGAATTTTGGCATCGACTGCAATGCACTCGTCGATGATGTCCTGAACAAATGGTGAGTCTCTTTCTCTTCGGAACCTCAGTGGTCCCTCCTGATTGTAGTTTTTCTTCGTGTTTCTCCTCGATATCTCTTCCAAACGTAGATTCAACTGTTGGACTTGGTGGGATACTTCATCCCATTCTTTCCTGTCAGCTCGGGATGAGTTTATGTTCGGGTGGTGTCTCGAGCACTCGACCCTATCGTGCTGTGGGGCTCGAATGGGTCGAACGCCGTGATCAACGAAATCTACAACCTCCTCATGGGGCATGGTTCGGACCACTTCTCTTGGAAAATGGCCTAGGCTTACTTTGCGTCTCGAGGGAGGCCTCCTGGACCCTGGTCGCTCTTGGATTTCTCTTGGCGGTCTCTCCTCCGGGGTCGTCGGTTGCGATGTTGCACTGGCCACTGGCTTTGGTTGAACGGTGTGTTGATTCAGAGCCGTAGATAGTTGAGCTGAAATCTATGCTGATATTTGCTGCTAATGAGCTGCATTAATTAAGGTATGGTCAGGGTGACCACCTGTTCTGGCTAGGCTCTCGACCCTGGGGCCCTAACTTCTTGTTGAGGTTTAGGAGGGGGGAGAGTTGGATCTCCTATTTTCTTCTCTTCCTGAGGGGGCTCGCTTAGTGTTCACCATTTTTGATTGCGGACTGCAAGTTTCCCACAGACGGCGCCAAATGATGAGGGTGAGATCCGTTGGTAGCTGGATCAGGTGATAATTTTGGTGGGGTTCAACCTCTCTGGTCGATGTATAAGTGTAGCTGGGTTGAGTCCTGCAATCACGAGCAAACGTCAGGCTAGTCGAGGTGCCCTCAGCTTAGGCACTCCGACGCTCAAATTAGTATGGGGTCGATGAGATATGAGCAGATTGCAAGCTTATTGTATGTAAATGATGGCATACCTTTGAGAGGTTGGAGTGGGGGTATTTATGGCCTTCTCCCAGTGGGAATTTGTCTGATATGCCCTTGACATGTAGGAAGGATCTTTGTCCTTGCATGAGGGGCATTAGGTCATCTCCCACTTCAGTACTATTCCAGGTGGCTGCCTTTTTAGGTTTTAGGGACATAGTAGGGCATTATTGATGCGCCTCCTCTCTGGTGCGGCAGCATGGGTGGTACTGGGACGGCATGCGCCATTAATGCGGAGGCATGTTGCCTGTAAGGGCATTTAATGCGGCAGAGTTGGTACTGTGCCGGTTCGACCTCCCTGGTTGGTAGAAGGGTCGACCTGACAATAGATTGACACGCGGTATATGAGGTGGACGAGCGACGCGGTCGAGGGATCGACCAGCAGCACAAGCAGTCTTGTAGGTGACCTTGTCGAATGTCCGCCTGCCTGGGTACGACTTCGATCTGTAAGGTCGATTTGGGTCACCTAACGTCGGTAGCACCGTCGGGCCTTGGGTATGAGATGGGTCTGGCGCTACATTCTTGGGTTTGCGGTCTTTGGGCCGAGCCCATTGGGCTATCCTATATCAATATTTGTGCTGCATTCTTTTCTATTGAAAAATTATTTTGAAACAATTAAGAGATTTTTAAAATATATATATATATATATGAGCTTCTTTTAGCTACATATATAGTCCTACTTATATAGTCAAATTAACATACTTTTAAAAAAATAAATAAAAATTTAGATTTCAATTTTATCCATATTATCGATCTCGTAACTCTTATCGAATCAATGACTAATCATACCTATATGTTGCATTTTATAGGCTAGAAGGAAAGGTAGCCCTAATAATCGGAGGCTGGAGCAACCAGTGGGATTGGGGAGTGCACAGCCAAACTTTTCTCCAAACATGACACAAAAGTTGCAATTGCTGATACTCAAGATGAACTAAGCCATTCAGCTGTTAAGGTTATTGACCCCTCCAATTCAACTTACATCCATTGTGATGTCACCAATGAAGATCATATAAAAAATGCAGTGGATAAAGTTATTTCCACATATAGAAAGCTCGACATCATGTTCAATATTGCTGGCATTATCGATTATCCCAAACCTCGAATCATCGACAATCAAAAAGCAGATTTTGAACGTGTGTTAATTATTAATGTCACTGGTGTATTCCTAGGCATGAAGCATGCGGTGCATGTCATGGTCTCAACTGCGAGTCTTTGTTCCGGCCTAGGTGGCACCGCCACACATGCGTACACGTGCTCCAAGCATGCTGTAGTTGGACTTACTAAGAATTTGGCTCTCGAGATCGGGCAATTTGGTATTAGAGTGAATTGTTTTCTCGCCTTATGCAGTTGCGACGCCGTTGGCCACAAAATTTAATAGGCTTGATGATGAAGGACTTGAGCAAGCTATGGGTTCTACTGCAAACCTCAAAGGTGTTTTTCTCAAGGCTGAGGATGTTGCCAATGCAGCTCTTTTTTCGGCAAGTGATAAGCTAAATATGTGAGTGGACAAAATATTTTCATAGATGGGGGCTTTGGTATAACCAATTCTGCGATGAATGTGTTTGAAAATTCGAATTCTTGATTATTGTATGTTTCAACTGTTAGGAAATTTATGAAACTTGTTATAAATAAAGAGACTAAATTATGTGGCTTGATGAGTGTGTTGCACTCATACTCAAATTCATATTACAAGCTACAAGACATATATATATATATATATATTATAACGTCAATTTATTGGATTATGCTTTTCTTATTTGTGTTTTTATTTTTTTCCCTTTATTTTTGATGGTGTTTTTTTAGATTTTACTATGTTAAAGGATAAAATTTAAAATTTGCTAACATAGTTTCTATTCGAGACCACAACTATTATTAATGGTGGTAGATCTGACCTAAATCCACATGGAAGCCTAGGGCTTGTTTACCTTTGTTTTCCCAAAATACCTTTTTAATTGAAAAAATAGATCCAAATAAATATTCACAATCTTTAATAATATATTGTAAAATGTGTAATATTATAGTCAAAATATCTTTTAAAATAAGTAATACCTATCATTTATTAATCATTAGTATATATATGTATACATCAATCATTACAATTATAAATATGTATTAATAATTACTATAAAAAATTCAATTTCACCCCATTTATCCAACAAAATATGATTAATATGGTATTTGAAGTAAAAATTATTTCATCTCAAATACTTTTAAACAAACAATTTCCTCCCAAAACATTTTCTTGTAACCCCAAAAATAAAAACAAACAAACATTACATTTTCCCAACTCGTTTTCCTTAAACACAAAATACAACCAAGTGAACCCCAATTTCTCATTATAATTTAAAAGGTCAAAGATGCATTTGAGCCTTTCAGAGGCTGTTTGTCTTCATTTTTATGGCACCCTTCATTTTCAGCATTATTTAAAAATAAACATCAATTTTATTTTGTCACTTTATTAATGTTTTATACAAACTTATTATTGATTATAAGTCAATAATAATGTTTAAGTTGTCACCGCTGATAATTAGTGACATATCTATGAGACAATGAAAATCTTATTACAAAAATTGTCACTATGTTGTCACCATAGATGTGCCGCTAATTGTTAATGGTGACAACTTAAAATATTATTTTTTATCTCTATTGAGTCATATTATGACAAAATAAAAATTATTGTCACTTAAAAATTATCATTAGTGACGAGATAAAAACTATTGTACTTAATACATGTTATTAGTGACAACTTTTAATTTGTCACTTATTATTTTGTCATTAATATTATATTTGTTTTGTAGTGTCAAATTCAAATTAAAATTCAATAAATCACCATTAATGTAATAATATACAAATTAAGTTAGTAGTAAAACTTGGATTCTCAATTTTAAATTTATTATTTTAATTTTTTGGTAATATATTGATATAGTTATAAAATTTTAGTAAGTATTACTACAAATTTAGAAGAGTGTACAATTATTGATATGGGATCGGATGAGATGATCCAGCCCCTCAGTTTCAACAAATCACCATTAATATAATAATATACAAAAAAAGTTAATAGTAAAACTTGGATTCTCAGTTTTATATTTATTAGTTTATTTTTTTGATAATATATTGAGATAATTATAAAATTTTAGTAAGTATTATTGCAAATTCAAAAAAAATGTGTATAGTTATCCATGTGGGATAGGATGAGATGATTCGGCCACCTCAGACTCAACAAATCATTATTAATATAATAATAGACAAAAAAAGTAAGTAATAAAACTTGGATTTTCAGTTTTAAATTTATTACTTTAGTTTTTTGATAATATATTGAGATAATTATAAAATTTTAGTAAGTATTATTGCAAATTCAAAAAAATGTGTATAGTTATCCATGTGGGATAGGATGAGATGATCCGGCCACCTCAGACTCAACAAATCATTATTAATATAATAATAGACAAAAAAAGTAAGTAATAAAACTTGGATTTTCAGTTTTAAATTTATTACTTTAGTTTTTTGATAATATATTGAGATAATTATAAAATTTTAGCAAGTATTATTGTAAATTCAAAAAAGTGTGTACAATTATTTATGTGGGATTAGATGAGATGATCCTGCCACCTCATATTCAACAAATCACCATTAATATAATAATATAGAAAGAAAGTTAGTAGAGGAACTTGATATTTTCCACCGAATTAAATTGCGTGGCATTGACCACAAAAAAAGGGAAATTTGGCTCAGCTTATTAGTCCTATATATATAGCCAGTTAGTCTTCAAACTTTTTCATATCTCAGTGTCATGGCAAGCGCTGCACCTGTTTCTGCTGTCGCCAGAAGGTAATTCTATGTGGCAGATCACAGAAGTTTGTCATTTTGGTTTTGTTACTGAAGATGAAAAAGTATTGTTATTTTTCTATTTTTCTACAAAATGAAAAACTGTTTTTAATTTAACACAGCAAAAAATTCCTGTAAATGGCAGTTAATCAAGTTTTAGGACTTAGCAAAGTTCCCAATATATTTATTTATTCTATTTATTTTAAAATTTTTTCTCCTAGATATTTCTTTGAGAATTGAATTCTTAGATGATTACTTTGGTTATTTACGATTGAGTTGTGAAAATTTCTTGATAACTATAAGTATCTTATATTTGTTCTGTATTCTTTTTTTTTTTTTTTTGGAAAAATCGTTCTGAAATAATTAGGAATTTAAAAAAAAAAAATATAAGCTTCTTATAGCTACATATATAGTCGAACTTATATAGTCAAATTAATATATATTCTTTTAAAAAAATAAGTATCAATTTTATTCATATTATCGATCTTGTATTAAATTCACTATCGAACCAATGACTAATCATACATATACATTGCATTTGACAGGCTAGAAGGAAAGGTAGCCCTGATAACCGGAGCAGCTAGTGGGATTGGGGAATGCACAGCCAAATTATTCTCCAAACATGGCGCCAAAGTTGCAATTGCTGATATCCAAGATGAACTAGGCCATTCAGTTGTTAAGGCTATTGGCTCCTCCAATTCAATTTACATCCATTGTGATGTTACCAATGAAAATCATATAAAAAATACTGTGGACAAAATTATTTCCACCATAAAAAACTCGATATCATGTTCAACAATGCTGGCATTGTCGATGATCCCAAATCTCGAATCATCGACAATCAAAAAGCAGATTTTGAACGTGTTTTAAGTATTAATGTCATTGGTGTATTCTTAGGCATGAAGCGCGTGGCGCGTGTCATGGTTCCAGCGCGTAGTGACACTATTATCTCAACTGTGAGTCTTTGTTCCAGTCTAGGTGGCGCCGCCACACATGCGTACACGTGCTCCAAGCATGCTGTAGTTGGACTTACGAAGAATTTGGCTGTCGAGCTCGGGCAATTTGGTATTAGAGTGAATTGTTTGTCGCCTTATGCACTTGCGACGCGGTTGGCCACAAAATTTGTTAGGCTTGATGATGATGGGCTTGAGCAATCTATGGGTTCTATTGCAAACCTCAAAGGAGTTGTTCTCAAGGTTGAAGATGTTGCCAATGCAGCTCTGTTTTTGGCAAGTGATGAAGCTAAATATGTGAGTGGACAAAATATTTTCATAGGTGGGGGCCTTGGTATTACCAATTCTGCAATGAATCCGTTCGAAAATGCGGATTCTTGATGATTGTATGTTTTAATTGTTAGAAAATTTACGAATTTGGTTATAAATAAAGAGGCTAAATTATGTAGTTTGATAAGTGTTACGCACTCATACTCAAACTCATTTGTAATCTACAAGATACACACACACACACACATTATAACATCAATTTATTGGATTCTGTTTTTCTTATTTGTGTTTTTATTTTTTTTCTCCTTATTTTTGATGGTGTATTTTTAGATTTTACTATGTAGAAGGACAAAATTTAAAATTTGCTAACAAAGTTTCTACTCGAGAGCACTACTGTTATTAATAGTGGTAGATCTGAGTCGACATGGAAGCCTAGGGTAGGGCTGCAAATGGATATTCGAAAATTCGTTTACCATTCGCATTCGTATCCGTTTATACAAAATTTATCCGCATCCGTTTAAAGCGGATATTATCCATATTCGATTAATAAATATCCGATTATAATGCATACGGATATAGTAAATGCGTATCCGATCCGTTTAATATCCGATCCGAATACATATTTATTAAATAATATATTATTTATATTTTTTAATAAAAATCTCATAATCCATATATGTATATATATAAATTATAATTGAAGAATTGGGAAGAAAAAAGAATAAATTTAAAAAATTATTGTAATATAGAGAAAAAATTGAAGAATAAAGTTAATCAACATAATTATTGTTGGTTTAATATAATTAAATGCCATTATTTTTATTAATAAGTACTAATAATCAATTATAAAATCAATTGTTAATTAAAAATTATGCTAGTTGTTTGATTGCTTTCGTTTTAATGAAATTATATGGCTTCTTCTATTAATTAAAATATGTATTTGTTATAAGCTCATAGATTTACGTATTTGGATATTCATAAACAGATGTCTAAATAATTATCATCGAATATAAATATAAAATAATAATTTGAATACGGATAAGTTTAATAAAATATGAATACATCTGAATAATTATAATCGAATACGGATATATCTGAATCCGACCGATATTCGATGGATACGAATTTGGATATCAATTTTAAATATCCATCAAATTCGTATCCGTATCCGAATATTCGAAAAGTTAAACAGATACGAATATGAAAATAGTGTATCCGATCCGTTTAATATTCGTTTACACCCCTAGCCTAGGGCTTGTTTACCTTTGTCTTCCCAAAATACCTTTCTAATTGAAAAAATAGATCCAAATAAATATTCACAAATAAATATATTGTAAAATGTGTAATATTAGAGTCAAATTATCTTTTAAAATAAGTAATACCTATCATTTATTAATCATTAATATATACATGTATACACCAATCATTACAATTATAGATATGTATTAATAATTACTATAAAAAATTCAATTTCATCCATTTATCCAACAAAAATATGATTAATGTGGTATTTAAAGTAAAAATTATTTCATCTCAAATACTTTTAAACAAATCATTTTCTCTCAACATTCTCTTACAACCCCAAAAGTATAAACAAACAAACATTACATTCTCTCTAGTCGTTTTCGTTAAACACAAAAATACAATCAAGTGAACCCCAAGTTTCTCATTATTTTTAAGAGGTCAAAGATGCATTTGAGCCTTTCAGAGGTAGTTTGTCTTCATTTTTAGGGCACCCTTCATTTTCAGCATTATTTGAAAATGAAGAATCATCAATATAATATTTAATCATGTGCATATAATGTTTTTTGTACTTTTTATTTTTAATTTCTCTTAAATCTATCTTTTCATCCTATTATTACATTAATCAGATTCAAATTTTATTTAATATAAAATATTCACTATCATTTAAAAATTAAGAAAAAAAAATATATAAATATATTTCTTTAAAAAATAATTTTTTTAAATATATTACCTAAATTTTCAATTACCTACGTTGATCATTATTTTCAATCAAAACATGTACATACACTCTTATTTTCATTTCTAAAACTATAACTGATTTTTATTTTTAAAAATTGATAAAAAAAAAAAAAAGTCCAAATGGCCATTAGAATCTAAATTGCAATATGACTAATAATCACCATATTTTACTCCTGACGGACGAAACGAGTCCCAAAATACTGTCTCTCAGAAATTTTTAATTAGTGGGGAATTTTCAGCAGTAATCAACAACTATGATTTTATTTTTTAAAATTTTAACTTCTTTTTATTTTCTCATTTTCTTTTTCTAAAAAATTGTTCAGACAGAAGAATTTTAAAAAGTTTATTCATTTGATTTAACAGTTCCACGTACCAAAGATTTAGTTTTCCGTCATTTCAATTTAGTTTTGGTGAATCAACACCTTATGCACTCGTTGGCGTGAATAGTTTATATATAATTTTGTAAAATTGTTTTTAAATAAAGGCATATAATAATACAATATAATTATTTTAGTTTTTACACAACATATATATTTGCTATAATTTACAATAATACTAATATTATTATATCTCTAAAAATCCTCACGCATATCACTACAAAAAAGTTTAGTGACAAAATATTGAGTAACAATAACAAAACAAAAGTGGAGTTTTTTATACCTCAGGTGAGGATTGCATGTACTTTTAATATGAGTCATTAGAGTTAAAATGTAAAATCATGGCCAACTACGGCATAAAATACATTTTACCTGCTACATGTACAAACTGTTAAAGTAAACTCTAATACTATGTTGATGGTGTATGGCACTAAAATGGTGGTTGCCATTGATGTAATAAGATTTTTTTTTTATTATTTGGAATCTAGCTAATTAAATACTCTTTATATATATATATATTGTACTTATTAAATTGATTTTTTCTTTAAATAATCTTTTCTTTATGTAACGCTCCGAATTTTGAGGTCATAAAATAAAATAAAATATAAATATAAAATTGATAAGTTTGACTAGATTAATTTTAGATTAAATTTAATTACAATCTAAAATTAAATATTTATAACCAAAGGTTTGAATTGTAAATAAGAGAAGGACTTGATTGCGCAAAATTATAAAATTTAAGGGGTCAATGTAAGTAAATCAAAAGTCTGAGGACTTCAGAATAATTAAACTTGGACCCAGTTGCCTCAAAATAGAAATGTTAGGGGCCATGTGTAAGAATTAAGAGTTGAAGGGTTTAATTGAAACTTAGGGGTCAAATTGCAAGGCGGATAGAAGTTTTGGGGTGAGATTGAAGTCGGCCAAAAGTTTTGGGATCAGATTGAAAGGACTGCAAAATACTTATATATATATATAGGATTAAGGATAAAAAATATTCAAATTCTCAAAATATACCCCAAACCCCCACCCAACAGCGAATCATCGAAGAACGACCGTGATGCTTGAAATTAAACTGATAAATAGACTCATCTCGTCGCCGCGAACAACTCCATACCAAAAATACTTAGAAACACCGATGAAATTGCTAGCAAATTGATGGCAAAATTGGAGATGCGGTGGTTCCACCACCTCAGACTGTTCTGTGGTTGGAATGAGGTGCGCAGTCTGGTGGAAGTTTCAATTTGATATTTCGATAGCTGGTGGCGGTTCATGACGGAGGGCTAGGGTTCACGCGTCTTTGAACGGCTAATTGACTGACGCGCCGTGTCGGAACCAAAAATTGAATGGGACATCTTGTTCGCCGTGACGAGTAGCATCTTCCATTGTGGCCAACTCCACCTCCGATGATGGAGCATGGCAGGTGACAAGCTGATAGATGACTTAAAATGTGATTTTGGGTCCTTCTGAGTTGTTCCTGGCTTGAGATTGGATTTCGATTCGATCCAATTTGTGTAATTTTTAATAATCGAATTTTAATTCGATTAATTTGCTAAATGTAACTGAAATTTTGGATCAAAGTCTAATTATGACATGAACTAAGATTATTAAACTATAGTTTGGTCTGAGTTATAGATTAATCTTATAATTATTATAGTGTTGAACTTAATCGACTTAAAAGGACTATCGAATTATCGTTAGGACCTTAAATAAGAATTTGACAATTTGTTTACCAACTCGTTGAGTTAAGAACAGTGATATAGGACTATGTTAAACATCTGAGTGTAACATGAAACTTGAGGAAATTATGCCTAAACAAATGAATTAACTAAGGAATTTAGTAAGGACATTAAGTGCATTAAGGATTATGATTTAGAAATTGACACAACGTTGATTTAAATTATTTAGGTCTGAACCTTGAATTGATTAAAAAACAAGAACATGGACTCTCCAAATAACAAAGGATTAACACATTTAATTGTCTTAAGCATTTAGACATGAAACCAAGATTTCTGGGATTGTGTCAAAATAACCTTAAATATGATAAAGACATTAACTATGTTTATATTTAAGATTCAAAGGATTAATAGAATGATAACTCGGGTTATCTTATGGCAGTTCTCGGTTTGACTAGGAAGCCAGGACATGAGTGACCATACAACTAGGAATTCCTCTGTATTTGTCAGGTGAGTTTACACTCGTTAGTACGAGATTTCTTTGATGGGGAAAGAACATGTATACTTGTTATATATCCTGGTCACTTAATTTCTTTCAATCTATGTGTTGGGAAATTTACCACACATCGCCACTTTATGCTGATTATGATTCCTATTGAATTTTATTTATATCATTTTATTTGAATTGGTAATCGTGTGATGAAAACTGAAACATAGATTTCAAAATATATTTTTCTGTCATTGCCATGCCTATCCTGGAATAAACTTGATGTTGAATTAATGATTACTTGTTTTGATGGCGAATACATGCGTTAATCAAAATGTTGTTGGGCATAGTACATGTGTATATGAATAAATAATACCCTTAGGGGTGGGCCTTGGGATCGGCTTCAGGAGACGGTCGAGCGAAACTGACCGACGGTAATAGATCTTTCAGCTGATACCCGTACGCGATGTAAATATAATCCCTACTCATAAGGCCAGCTGGAGATAGCCATCTAAGAAAGGGATCAGGCATGCGGCTAGCCATGCTTAATATATGTGTTTGTATTTGTGCGGCCGAGCTGATCACTCGGAATTTTGGAGGAATAAGGATTTTTATGTTTTCGAAAATAGAGTGACAAGGTAGGAGAACCACCAGCAGCAAATTTGTAAAAGTGGATGTTAATTATTCTTGATTAAGTTTGCTAGTCAACCGTATTCCATAAAGAAAAATATGTTGATTCTTTGGCTACACTTGAGATTCAAATCTCTACAAAAAGGCAATGAGTTTTGTGAAGTTTCATCACTGGTATGTGACGGTGGTGAGATTGATCACTTTAAATTTTGCGTAAAATCTTCTCTCACGACTTCTAAAAATTTTAATGCTTCAACTTATTTCCTATATATATTTGAGAAATTGTCACTCTATTGCTATTGCTCAGATATCTCACTAAGTCATTTGGACTTATATTATTTTATTGTTATCTTCTATTCGTTACCCTAGATAAGAATGGGTGATGAAGATAAACTAACCCAGGTGACACAAGAGGTAATGAAGGTGATAGAAGTGCTAAGTGTAATTTATGATATTTCGGTTCATAGTTGAACCTCTGTTGGGTGTTGCTTGTAAGAATCAACTATTTTGAATTTTGAGAAATGTACTTGTTGTTATTTAGAAAGCTTGTGATATAGAATGGGTAGCATCCCGGTCGAGAGTAGCGCCGCCTGGTTGGGGCACTACACTTTATATCCTTAAAAAGTCGAATAAGTCTATTCTATTTATTATGCTACTTCAAGTTATTTTTAAATTCTATATGTGATGTATTTTAATATCTTTTGATATATTTTTATTTTCAAAACAATGGAAAAAAAAATATAGATTGCAATTTAGAAATATCAATTAATTATATTTGATATATATATATATCAATATTTAGTATTTTTAATTATCTTAAAAATAATCAATAAAAATAAACTTATTATAATTCAAAATTATATAGTAAAAAAATTCTTAAGAAATACAAACTTATTATTTTTAAATTAGCATACTTTTAACAATTTTAAATTAATCACTATAAATTTACGTATATTTGATATTAATAAAATTTTACAAATATTAAATAATAATATAAGATATTAACAATATAATTCTAGAAATTTTAAATACATAATCAATTCTAAGATAATTCTTGAAAAGATACAAATGTATTATTTATTAAATTGATATAAATTTAAACTACTCATACTAAATTTAGATAGATGTAAATATTAATAAGATTTTATAAATATTACATAATATATAATAAAATAATTAATAATCTTAAATACATAATCAATTTTAAAATAATTCTAAATTATTCAAATAATTTTTTCAATTTCTTATCTCATCTTCCCTACCCCACCCTCCAAAGCCAACCCATGGTAACCGATCATGGCCACCCCACCGCACCACATGCACCCTCCACCCATGGCAACCCACCATGGCCATGGTGGCCTTGTGCATACTATTGGCGGCCATGGCAGCAATCATGGCTGCCTTGTTTCTGTCCGACCAACCAGATCTGCCCGCCGGCCATGGCTGCCCCCCCCCCCCACCCCACCCCACCGCCCTCAAAGTATATGTACGTAGATGTGTTTGTATATATAGTTATATATTATATTTATATACATATGATTATATATGAAGATGTGTATATATATATTATAGATATAAGTACATAAATATTTCTTAGATTGATATAGTAGATGGGCATTTATATCTTTTAATTTTTTGAATTTTTTCATTTTTTTCAAAAAATTATCAGGGATGATTTGGTCATTTAACATTTTCAATTAGGGTTTTTGGATATTCATTAATAAAAAGGAAGGTGAATATAATTTTTAAAATCTAAGAGAGTTCAATTATATCTATACCAAACTTTAGGGGAGGCAATTATAATTATTCTTAATAGAAAATAATAGCTTGTTGTGAAATTATATATGACTTATTGTAAAATACATGTGTCATTTAGTTATGAAGTACCTCATGTAAGTAAAGTACAATTAACCTCACCATAGGCGCACCCTACAAAAGTTCTCATTAAGTATAGATATTAGATGACAAAAGAAATTATTTTGTCACTTTAATGATTTTTATAAATTAAATAGTGACAATAATAGTGTTTAAGTTATCGGTGTCACTAATTGTTAATTATAACAATTTAAAATATTAATTTTTGTCACTTAAAAATTATCATTAGTGACGATATAAAAGCTATTGTACTTTTTTTTTTTTTAGAGAACATTACAAATGATGAATTTTTATCCTTTCAACAAGTTAATATTACTATATTATCAAATCAAATAAATTAAAATAAAAACTATACAATCAATATGTACATATAAAATGCACAAAGGAACACATTCGGATTCGAACTCGAGATACCCCTCATAATAGAGGAGACTGATGTTATTGGAATATAAACCACTAGACAAAAAAATTTGTGACAACTTTTAATACATGTACTTAATATATGTTATTACTGACAACTTTTACTTTGTCACTTATTATTTTGTCATTAATATTTATTTTTTTGTAGTGTCAAATTCAAGTTTAAATTCAATAAATCACCATTAATATAATCATACACAAAGAAAGTTAGTAGTAAAACTTGGATTCTCAATTTTAAATTTATTATTTTATTTTTTTGATAATACATTGAGATAATTATAAAATTTTAGTAATTATTATTGCAAATTTAAAAAAGTGTGTACAATTATCAATGTGGGATCGGATGAGATGATCCAACCACCTCAAATTCAACAAATCACCATTAATATAATAATATACAAAAAAGTTAGTAGTAAAACTTGGATTCTCAATTTTAAATTTATTACTTTTATTTTTTTGATAATATATTGAGATAATTATAAAATATTAGTAAGTATTATTGTAAATTCAAAAAAGTGTGTACAATTATTTATGTGGGATCGAATGAGATGATCTAGCCACCTCAGATTCAACAAATCACCATTAATATAATAAGATAGATGAAAAAAGTTAGTAATAAAACTTGGATTCTCATTTTTAAATTTATTACTCTAACTTTTGATAATATATTGAGATAATTATAAAATTTTAGTAAGTATTATTATAAATTCAAAAAAATGTGTACAATTATTTATGTAGGATTGAATGAGATTATCCATCCACCTCATATTCAATAATTCATCATTAATATAATAATATAGAAAGAAAGATGGTAGTGGGACTTGGATATTTCACACCGAATTCAATTGCTTGCCGTTGACCACAAAAAAGGGTAATTTGGCTCAGTTTACTAGTCCCTTATTTATAGCCAGCTAGCCTTCAAATTTGTTCATATCCCAGTGTCATGGCAAGCGCAGCACCTGTTTCTACTGTCGCCAGAAGGTAATTCTATATGGCAGATCACAAAAATTTATCATTTTCGTTTTTTGTTTTTCTGGAATATACCTTCTATATGGCAGATCACAAAAATTTATCATTTTCGTTTTTTGTTTTTCTGGAATAAAAAAAAAAAAAAACTGTTTTTAATTTAACACAGCGAAAAATTCCTGTATGTAGCAATTTTGATTTCGTATGATTTGGAAATCTGTTTTCAGAAGAGAGCATTGATCTCACCATCTATTGGCTTTGTTTGATATGCAGCGTGCACAACTTTATTAGATAATATCTTTTGGAAAAAATCCCTGTAAATGGCAGTTAATCAAGTTTGAGGACTTAGGCACTTAGCAAAGTTTCCAATACATATATTTATTTATTTTAAATTTAATTTTTTTCTCCTAGATATTTATTTAAGAATTGAATTCTTACATGATTACTTTGGTTACTTATGATTGAGTTATGAAAAATTCTTGATAACTGTATCTTATATTTGTTCTACATTCTTTATTTTTCTTTTTTTTTTTTTTTGAAAAATAGTTCTGAAATAATTAGAATTTTTTTTTAAAAAAAATAAGCTTCTTATAGCTACATATATAGCCCTACTTATATAGTCAAATTACTATAATTTTTAAAAAAAAAAATTAAAATTTCAATTTCATCCATATTATCGATCTCGTGTTAAATTCATTATCAAACCAATGACTAATTATACCTGTATATTGCATTTTAAAGGCTCGAAGGAAAGGTCGCCCTGATAACCGGAGCAGCCAGTGGGATTGGGAGGTGTACAGCCAAACTCTTCTCCAAACATGGCGCCAAAGTTGCAATTGCTGATATTCAAGATGAACTAGGCCATTCCGTTGTTAAGACTATTGGCCCCTCCAATTCAACTTACATCCATTGTGATGTTACTAATGAAGATCATGTCAGAGAAGCAGTGGATAAAACTATTTCTACTTATGGAAAACTTGACATCATGTTCAACAATGCTGGCATTGTCGATGATCCCAAACCTCGAATTATTGACAATCAAAAAGCAGATTTCGAACGTGTTTTAAGTATTAATGTTACTGGTGTATTTCTAGGCATAAAGCACGCGGCGCGTGTCATGATCCCAACACGTGGTGGCACTATTATCTCGACTGCGAGTCTTTCTTCTAGCCTAGGTGGCGCCGCCACACATGCGTACACGTGCTCCAAGCATGCTGTAGTTGGACTTACGAAGAATTTGGCTGTCGAGCTCGGGCAATTTGGTATTAGAGTGAATTGTTTGTCTCCTTACGCAGTTGCGACACGGTTGGCCACAAAATTTATTAGGCTTGATGATGAAGGGCTTGAGCAAGCTGTGGGTTCTATTGCAAACCTCAAAGGTGTTGTTCTCAAAGCTGAAGATGTTGCCAATGCAGCTCTTTTTTTGGCAAGTGATGAAGCTAAATATGTGAGTGGACAAAATATTTTCATAGATGGGGGCTTTGGTATTACCAATTCTGCGATGAATGCGTTTGAGAATCCGGATTCTTGATCAATGTATGTGTCAACTGTTAGAAAATTTATGAAACTGGTTATAAATAAAGACACTAAATTATGTGGCTTGATGAGTGTTAGGCACTCATACTTAAATTATATTACAAGCTACAAGATATATATAGATAGATATATATTATAACATCAATTTATAGGATTCTGCTTTTCTTATTTGTGTTTTTATTTTTTCCCCCTTATTTTTAATGGTGTAATTTTAGATTTTACTATGTGGAAGGATAAAATTTAAAATTTGCTCGGGGCTACAACTATCATTAATGGTAGTAGATTTGACCTTAGTCCACATGGAAGTCTCGGGCTTTTTTACCTTTGTCTTCCCAAAATACCTTTTTAATTGAAAAAATAGATCCAAATAAATAACACATTATTTAATAATATATTGTAAAATGTGTAATATTACTGTCATCTATTAATTATTAATATATATATATATAAATCAATCATTACAATTATAGATATATATTAATAATTACTATAAAATTCAATTTCACTCCTTTTATCCAACAAAAATAGAATTAATGTGATATTTATGGTAAAAATTATTTCATCTCGAAACATTTTTAAACAAATCATTTTCTCCCAAAATATTCTCCAACAACCCCAAAAAACATAATCAAATAAACATCAGATTCTCCCAGCTCATTTTCCTTAAAATCACAAAATACAACCAAACAAACTGCCAATTTCTCATTATCATTTAAGAGGCCAAAAATGCATTTGATCCTTTCAGGGACTGTTTGTCTTCAATTTCAGGGCACCCTTTCACTTTCAACATTATTTGAAAATTAAAAAAAAATCATCAATTTTTACCCATGTGCATGCAAAATATTCCTTGCTTTTTATTTTAATTTCTCTTAAACCTACTTTCTCATCCTTTTATTATATCTCAAAAAATTCTCGCGCATATCACTACAAAAAATAAAATAAATTAAATTAATAACTAAATATTGAATGACAATACAAAAGTTATCATTAAGTATAGATATTAGATGATAAAAAAATTTATTTTGTTACTTTAATGATTTTTACAAACTAAATGGTGACAATAATATTGTTTAAGTTGTCACTGTTGATAATTAGTGACACACCTATAATGACAACTTAGTGATAATAAAAATCTTGTCAAAAAAAAAAAAAAAAAGGTATTGTCACTTAAGAAAATCATTAGTGATAAAATAAAAGTTATTATCCTTTAATACATATCATTAGTGATAATTTTTATTTTATTACTTATTATTTTGTCATTAATATATATTCTTTTATAGTGTATCATGGTGTCCAGGCAGCAAAAACTATTATTGCAGTCACAAAAAGCAGGTTAGATTAAATTTTGTCTGTCGGATTAGGTGAGATGAACAAATCACTATAAATAAGTTTTCTTTTTCTCTACATTTAGAAATAAATTAGTAAAATCAAAAGTTGGACAATTTTGTATCAAAAGTTGAGCGAGGCAAGTGCATTAAATTAGTTATCCTATCCTTGATCAAAACACGCTTTAAAGTTAAAATTATGGTCTTAATTTGCCAGTTGCCCAATACCAAAAACAGGGGAGTTGGGCTTAATTTCGTTGTCTATATATTGACTAAGTAGGGTGATCTCAAATCTCAATGCTTCGTCTGTTTGGCTCAGTTCAGCCTTCACAATATTTCTTCATATCTAATTAGTGTCATGGCAAGCGTTTCGTTAGTGTCTGCAGTCGCTAGAAGGTAATATTTATATGCTAAGTAAAAATTTATCTTCTTTTAATTTTGTTATGTATTGAGAACGAAGAAGTATATTTAGAGTGTTCTTTTAATTTTAACATTTTAATAATTGCCTAAGTATATGATAAATAGACAATGGACGAGACTCTGGAAGAGTGGCTTTCTGTCTAGCGAAGAATTTTTGTTGATAGTAACTCCGATTTTGTATGATTTGAAAATTTATTTTTTAATGAAATCATTGATCATATGATAAATAATTAAGTTTTTGGTTTTGATACTATTTAATAGCTTTGTTTGATATTCATAAATTTACTAGATATATTCCTTGTGAAGCCCATCATTGAGGAAAAATTCACCGTACATAACAATTTACCAATTTTTAAGGAATTAAGTAAACTTTCTAAATGTTGAGTGGTCTTTGGCCCAATTTAATTTAACAAATTCTTAATGTATATATGTATAAATTGAAAATAAATAAATAAACCCTCTATATATTTATTCATTAAAAGTAATTCTTGCCTGATACAAGATATATATATATATATATATATATATTAGTCTTCTATAATTCAAGATTGAGAAGTGAAAATTTCCAGACAGGCGTTTTATATTGCAATGAATTCCTTAAATAATTTTTTTTTTTCAATTACTTTGAAACAATTAGGAGGTTGTCTAAAAAAATGTAGGTTTTTTGTTTTAAAATATTTGGTTGTGTTTATGAGCAAATTAATACATATTAAAAAAATATATTTCATATTAATATTTCAATATTATTGATGTCATATAAAGTTACATAACGGACATCAATGACTAGTTATGCCTATACATTGCATTTTACAGGTTAGAAGGTAAAGTAGCCCTGATAACTGGGGCAGCCAGTGGGATTGGCGAACGCACGGCCAAACTTTTTTCCAACCATGGTGCCAAAGTTGCAATTGCCGATATCCAAGATGAACTAGGCTATTCGGTTGTTAAGGCTATTGGTCCCTCCAATTCAACTTACATTCATTGTGATATTACTAATGAAGATCACATAAAAAATGCAGTGGACAAAACTATTTCCACTTATGGAAAACTTGACATCATATTCAACAATGCTGGCACTGCAAATGTTCCTAACCTCCGAATCATCGACAATGAAAAATCAAATTTCGAACGTGTTTTGAACATTAATGTTACTGGTGTTTTCCTAGGCATGAAGCATGCGGCGCGCATCATGATCCCCGCATGTCACGGCACCATTATCTCAACAGCGAGTGTTTGTTCGGGGATAGCTGGTGCCGCCTCTCATGCATATACATGCTCGAAGCATGCTGTGGTAGGACTTACGAGGAATTTGGCAGTTGAGCTTGGGGAATTTGGCATTAGAGTGAATTGTTTGTCGCCCTATGGGGTTGCTACGCCCTTGACCACAAAATTCTACGGGCTTGATTGTGAAGGCGTTGAGGATGTAATGAATTTTAGGGCAAACCTCAAGGACGTGACTCTCAAGGTCGATGATGTTGCCAATGCTGCGCTTTTTCTAGCAAGTGATGAAGCTAAATGTGTGAGTGGACAAAATTTGTTCATAGATGGGGGTTTCAGCATTGTCAATTCTGCAATTGACATAAAGTCTCCAAATAATTGATTGCCTGAATGCTTTAATTTACTAGATTAATTCGACTACCGCTGAATGTATTTTTTTTCTTTTTGGATTTTCGATTTGGTTGTTTGTATTCTTAAATTTTATGGTATGTTGAGTGCATTAATTATTATAAATTTTTTTTATCATTATGTAATATCTTATTTGAATCATAAATATTATTGAGAGAGCGAAACATCATCTCTACATTCTTTGGCCATAGCTCAATACAAAATGAGGGTGAATGCATGGGCACTTTCATCTTGAAAATTTTTCAAAACCATATACATATCACACTCTTTTAAATGAATATTGAAGTTTTTACTGCATTTTGTACTTTAAGCTAAGTTGGCTTCCCTCCTTTCCCTTGTAAAAAAATGCCATCTTTCTTCCTTTCTTTATCATTAACATAAAACTATACTCCATTATGGTTGAGACATATAATTAGCACTTGCAATCAACCTTAAAAACTTTACTTACCTAAGTTCCAAATAAATGATCAACAACGGTTCAAGCCTGTATTTCAATTAATATTCTATTTTCTACTTTATTGCACAAATACATGCTAAATTAATGTATTCCATACATATTTCGTTAAGGAGATACTTGATTATGAATTACACACATTTGTACTCACATCTAAACAAGTGAAAATTGAAAGAACATTATTGCCACGCACATTATTCTCCATTGATAGTATCTTCACGATCACCACAATCCCAAAAGCACGATCACCATCTTTATTCAACAAAATGCAGCTAACAAGCTAAAAAAAAGGCCCATGCACATCATACCATCATAATTGCCTTCAAAAGACTTGGGTTCACAACACTATACCCTCCGTCAACCACAAGATTCATCCCACTCACATAAGAAGCCTCATCGCAGGCCAGATAAAGGGCAGCCTTTGCAATATCCTCTGCCTGAAGAATTTTCCCCTTTAAATTACCCACCTCATTCATCAACCTTTCAAACTTAGCTTTCACCATTTGATTATCAGCATGGGACCCAATCAGCACCCCAAATGGAGATACACAATTAACCCTAATCCCATGCAATCCCAACTCAGCAGCCAAACACTTAGTCAACCCCACAATCCCATACTTTGGTGCCGCATAAGAGCAATTAGCAATCCCAGCAATCTCTGTGCAAGCACTCGCCGTAAATATTATGCAGCCCTTTTGGTTGGGCACCATAACTCTTGCGCCGTGTTTGGCTACCAAGAAAGCCCCGACGAGATTCACGCTGAGGATGCGCTCCAATTCTTTCTTCTGCACGTTGAGGATGCTCCCGAGATCGTCGGATAGGATGCCGGCGTTGCTGTATACGATGTCGAGGTGCCCAAATTTGGCAATGGCTGCGTCGATTAGGTTGCTGATTTGGTCCTCATTTGAGACGTCGCAGTGGATGTAGTAGACGTTGTCGGCGGCGGCGCCGAGGTTGTCGGCGAGGGCTTGGCCTAGCTTGTCTTGGATGTCGGCGATCACAACCTTTGCGCCGTGGTCGGCAAACAGGCGCACCGTGCTTGCTCCAATTCCACTTGCTCCGCCGGTGACAATTGCCACCTTCCCTTCCAATCTGTTCAAAGATGATTTTTTTTTCTTTTAAGACACGATTGATATATACCAATAATTATTTAAATTAGTAGCCATTTTGGCACACTACATGTGCTAAATTTTTTACTATAAAATAAAAAAAAAATTGTTTATTTTTTAAGTGATATATTATATTTTTTGTTTTATAATTTCAAATGTATTTATTTAAATTCCTAGATAAATAAAAAGAAAAAAATTATATAAAATTAATGGCAACACTGAGCTAGTGAGCTATATAGTGATACCAGTGACCTGCATATATAGATAAGTAAATTGTAGTAATGAGAATTAGAAGATAATAAATAATTAGGATATTTTTAAAAAATTACTCGAAGAAACACCAAAAAAAAAAAAATCTGATAGTTTATTAAAGACCATAAATTGGAGAAATTAGTACAACTGGGGCAACAGATATGGATTAGTCTTCTCATACATTGAACACAGCACTCCCAGATATATGCTGTTCCCAGAACAAATTATAAAAGAAATTAATTCACGAAAAAGGGAAAAAAGGACATCTAATAAGAATCTATGAAAAAACTATCATTCCAAAAGTACTAGGAAAAACTTTAAAAAAAAAAAAAAAGAAAAGAAAGAAAGAAAGAAAACAGTTAATTTATTGCAAGTAATAATATGTAATATTTGTTTATTTTTTTCGCCTTCTATTGGCAGTGCTGCTACTCATTCTGATCTTTGAAAAACCCCAATATTGTGCTTTCTAATATGGACATGCAAGTTTAATTGTCTTGAACTAAATTTATAGACCCAAATTAATTTCTTACAATGTATGTGGGATGGGATTGTACAGCTTAAAAACCTAGTTCATTAAGTAGGCGTGGAAAATAAAAGTAGACTAATTAATTTATTCGGCCAAATTAATATTAGTGGAGCTAATTAGGTTAATTCGGACAACATTATAAAAGCTTAGTACCAATCGTACAATTAGCTTCTGAATATATATGTAGTGGACGCAAGTTGAAAGGAAAATGGGGGACACATAACTCATTATTAGATTTCCATCTTTTTATGTTATTATACGTAAATTGAAAAGTTGTAATTATTTTAAGTTAAATTGTCACGATGGAAATATAGAATTATTTTTATGATATATACTTATCTATATTTCTACAACAATACTATATATTTAATATAGCACTACCTCCCCAACCACCACCACCCCCATCCCCAATTTGGTGTATTTTTTATTGATGTCCCCAAAATGTACATTTTTATCTTTTTAAATCTTATTGGTCGTCATGGTGCATCGTTCGCACGTGCATAATTTTAGATTACCATCATGTTAGATTACTTTTAAATCCTCACTGTATATCTAATATTACGTACCATTTTATCATAATTTTTTATCTTTTTATTTATATAAAATTAAATGAACATACTGAAAAAATAAACTAATATTTTTATTTATTTTAACCCCAAAATTATTTTAGCACATAGTTATTAATAAAACATTTATCCTTTTTGGTGTATTTTCAAGGTATTTTTTTTTTATTTTTTAAATTAGTTTACCATCATTTACTATTTAATATGTACATTACTACGTAGCCCTATAAATATATGACAATATTTTGTTAATATTAAAATGTCTACTTAAATTATTATCGACAACTATTTTAAAATGTAACTCTATTTATTTGCCTCTAATTATTAATTTTTTTCTAGTGACAGTTACTACTTCTCAATCAATGTGCCGAACCTTCATTTCCTTTCTTTCATATACATGCCCCTCCAATATTGATATAAAATATATATAGTAAATAATTATTATTTATTGATTAATTATATTAAAATATAATATTTTTTATCAATTTCGATATATGGATATATACACACACATGTTTTTATACCTAACTACCTATCGCCTTAATTAGTCCAGTAATTAATTAGCCTAACGATATCACCCTTACATTTATATATATAAGGTATCATGTTCGAATCCTAACAAATTTTTATGTTATGTTTGGATCAAGAAAATTTGTGATGAAAAATAAAAATAAAATACAAATATAAAATATAAAATTATTTAAAATTTAAATACAAAATTAATATATATGTATGTATAAATAAAAAAAATCCCACGTCCTCAAATAATCTTACTATCATTTTCCATTTTTAAAAATATATATATATATATATATATATTGTATCTGTATGCGCAAATATAAGGGGCGGCACTCAAAGCTATGCACCCCCAAAAGGCTAAATCCTTCCTGAGTGGTACATATATTTGTTGCATATATTCCTACATTGACACGTAGAGAGATCACAAGTACTTATATGGCCTTCCTTTTCTTTCTTCTTTTGACTTTTATCACAGTGGTGCATGCATTTCGTCAATAGGTACGTATTATTACACGCCCCTGCATACATAGGCACATGGAGATACAAAGGTTATGTTTGGTTACATTTTGACAAAATAATTTTGGTTTTTTGGTTACAAAACGAAATATTGGCACATAGAGATACAAAGGCTATGCTTGGTTACATTTTATTTTGCCAAAATATAACCAAAAATGCATCCTTTTTTCCTTTAAAATGTAAAATTAAGTTTTTTCAAAATACCCTCTTCTGTACTTCACTATCCACAGAATTTCCTCATTTTTCAATATATATATACATATATATCATATATATTATAAATATTTTATTATTATTCTTACCATAAAAAAATTACATAATTCCATTTTCACTCTAAAAATCCAACAGAAAGACATTGATTTAACTGCTACAGTAAAAATTGTCTCTCTCCAAAATATATACAAATATAGTAAAACTCTCCAAAATAATTTTCTAACTATTTCGCAAAATATAAACAATAATACATCACATTCCCCAACCCCACTCTCAAAATTCATTCTCCCAAAATGCATAATACAAAAGCATATAAAATGTAACCAAACATTACCAAAGTACTTGTTTCGCATTTTTTCTTTTTCAAAAATTTAATTATTTTTTTTTCCCTGCTCTCATTATACTAAATTAATACCAGTACTTTCAGCCTTCGATAGCCGCTACATTAATCTAAATTTAAGTTTATATATCTATCAAAATTAGCATTCCAAAAGGAAAGCTTTAATATGTACATAACAGTAATTAAAATTTTTAATGTATTTTTTTTTTTTTTATTGGGCATCTAACTTAGTCTCAATTTATATCGATAGCCTTCAAATAATTATTTCGGTTTCTTTCTTTCTATTTTTTTTAATTTTTTTTGACTAATTAGTGAACCAACGTTTTTGTGGTTGTCAATCCTTCTATGATTTTCTATTTAATGCAAAATTTATCTTACTTAAACATTAAAAAAAATTGATTTTTTTTGGTACCAAAGGAATTCCATAGTGACACGTCTCAATTCATAGCAAAAGAATTTTTGCTACGCATTTATTATGAATTTATTGCCATAGTATATGATTTTTTTTGTAAAATGTATTGTAAAATTATTGATCTTTGAATTTATATAACTTGACTAAGGTTGTTTGGCTGCACTTTTATCGAACATCTTAAAGTATGTATGTCTAACAATATGTTTTTGAAACATTAATGATGTAAGTCTTTGTTCTAAAACTAAGTTGATGAATACGCTCGGATAAAATAATGCGTAATGGCTTATAATTTATTAATATATAATAGCTTATAAATTATTTTAAAATATAATTTATAATAAGCAAAATTATTTAATATGCTTATAGGTTGAAAGTGGGCTACTATAAATTTAATAGATGTGTTTTAAATATTTTATGGTCAAAATAAATGTTTAAAAAATAAGGTGGGAGAGAATGCACTTTTGTAAGGAAAAACCAACTTATAAACTTAAATATCTTATTGAAATTACCAAGTAAATTTTAAGAGCCATATATAAGTTTCGTTGAGTACTCTCTACTAGTATAAGTTTACCATTTGAATATAAAATATAATTAATATTATAATAAGAGTTTAAATATTGAAATTTTGTAAACCTCGCTATAAAAAAGTAGAGTATCAATTATAATCAATCCGTAGCTGACACTAAATTTTTTTAGTTTTGGCTACAAAATTGTTCTAATTAATATATATATATATATATATATTTTTTAATTAAAATAGATTTCATTAAAGAAACTTCAGATGAGTACAATCAAAAGAGGGACCCCTGATCACAAGAAGCCACAACAAGAAAATCATGAAAAGCAACAGCACCATTACAATAGGAGTCACAAGCCCATTTGGCAATTGCATGGGCAGCCTGATTAGCTGCTCTAGAAATTTTTCTTAATCTCCACCTTGGCCATTTACTCCAAAAACAACGACCCTTCTCCACTAAACTAATTAATGCCATTGCTGACCGATTCACATTAGAAGATACATTCCCAATCCAAGTCACAGCAATTTTGTTCTCCATTAGAATAAAATTGTTCTAGTTAAGTCCGAAGTTGATATTTTCATAATTAACTTTTGATATAATTAATCATAGTTGATCATCATTCTTTTTTCATATATATTAATATTTTTAAAATTTATTGTGTTTCAATTATACAATGCTACGAATTGATAATTAATAATTTTTATTGATTATAATTAGAAAAAGTTACGTTTGCTACAAAAATTCATAATTATAATTTATAGTTGTATAACTACATAATTAATTTTCTTAGTTTTCCATAATAAATATTTAATTTTTTGGCAGTGCATCTATATGTTGATATTAGAACTGCAGTTAATACTCCATGGTATTAAACTTGATTATATTTTATGAAATCTATCAATTCTATAAAAGAAAATTATTGTCACAATTAACTTAATTCTTTATAATAAGTAGCACAACGTAATCATCACCTACTTGCATACAAAAAATTAATTTCATCTGAAAATTAATTACTGCCCAAGCGGCAAACTCAAGGAATATTTATAATATACTTATGAAAAACCTTTAACTTAATCCTTTTTTCCCTAAATATATTTTCATACAAAAAATGTTTTTAACATCATAATACGCTCTAACATGCATCATCTGCTTAGCCAAAGTTTTAAAAAGAAAGAACATGATATGCTGATAGTTTAGTCATAGCCCATTTGTATACAAAAAAAATTAACTTATTTATATTAAACAATAGTTAATTAGAAGTTTAAGAAATCTTTAACATAAAATTCCTTTCTATATTTGCCCCACAAAACAATTAATGCACTAACATCTCTCAATTTTATATAATTCTCTGGATGTAATATTGCTTTACTTCATTTTTTAAAATCATACTGTCTTCTAAATTTACCTTACATACATGATAACAATTAACATGACATATGAATTGCCTTTAAGGCATATTTATTTACAAGAATTCCCTTCATATATCTCTTTCTCTCTAATGTCACAACCCTCACTATCAAAAAATTTATTAATTATAAAATTATTTTTATTAACATTTCATAACTTCTAATATTTTATTTTATTCAGATGCTTCAAAAATTTATATTTAAGATCACGTATTTTATGAATTCTACAAGCATCTTATAAAATGCAGGAGTTTATAATTTTTTTTTCAATTAACTGAGCCAAAAAAATCGTCTTAATTAATCAATTCTTCATATCCATGTAGATTTACTTTTCTCTTCTAAAAAATATTTTTTAAGAAAGAGAGAGAGAAAAGAAAAGAAAATGGCTCATGTAAGTCAATCAATTCCAGACTATCTTGATTAGCAAATTAATTATATGTTGTTCATCTGTCATTCGGTGTTGGGCAAGTTGTGTGTGTATCAACCCAAGTAGCACGTTGGCTACTTGCTTCGTTTTGTTACGGTCATTATTTCCACGAGGTCTTTCGCCCCACCCACATGGGTAGTTGGTCGGAGCAGTCTGATTAATGGCCTTTTAATTCTTTTGACTTTCAACCCTCCAATTTGTTTGTGCTTCCGGACATTTTTATTTATTTTTCATTTTATTATTTCATATTACTTGCCCAGCATACGAAATCCTCATCAGTTCCTTTATATATACTTGTAGTGATGGGAGAATCCTTATAATACCAAAAATACCCTTATAGAGGCACGATCCGTGTTTTTTCTAATTCAAATTTGACACACAGTATAAATATTCAAATCCACTTTATTTGTAATGTATATTATTTAAAACCATTATTCACTCTTTCTAAAAAGTTTTCCTCAACTTTTATATTACTTTTATAATTTATTTGATCTAATTTGAATGTTGGAGAATTTCTACTGACTTTCACTCATCAACCCAAATAATTTACTATAGTTTCAAGTTCTACACGTGACGGACTATTCAAAAAACCGAATTTTTACTAACTTAAGTAGATTTCGATCCTATATCCTAACTCAAATCAATGCACTATGTATATTCCAATGGCTATATCAGCAGTAGTGGCAAATGGGTGGGTTATGTTAGTTATGAATTGGGTTTTTATAGGTTGGACTCAAAATGAATTTATATTTTTGGATTGAAAATGGAGTGGGTTGAAAACTGGTTGGGTCGGATTTGGGTGGGTCCAATACAAAAAAGTAGAAAATGTAAAATTTTTACTAAATACATTATTATATTATTTTATTAAACTATAATATTTTTATCTTTATTTGATATATGTTAATTAATTATTATTAAATTCTTGTTAATCACGTCAAATCAAATCAAATTATGTAAACATGTAATTTACTTATTATTTTATAATATTTACATTTTTTCTTTTAATACAAAATAACAATCTTGCTCAGTGAATAAAACATAATTATATAAAATATTTTAAATTTTTAGTACAAAATGTTTACATTATACCCAACAAAATATTTACTATATTAGTCATTTTTTTTTATTTTTTACTTTTTATATTTAATCAATATTTAAAAAAATACTATTTATTTTATTTTTAATTTTTTTCAATCTAGTTCGTTATCGTTTATCACAATGATCAAATTCAAATTCGATTCGACATAAAAGTATTACTATCATTTTAAAACAATTAAAATATGCATATATCTTGAAAAATATGTCTTTTTAAGAATAAAAAATGTAAATCATTTAAATTTAAATTCTTATATCTACCTAAATTATTATTTTTAAATAAAATACTAAAAAAATATTGAAATATAATTAATTTTTTAATTTTTAAAAATATTATAACTGAAAATAAAAATAAATTTGAGGCCCTTTCTTCATGTGGAGGGAAAGAAAATGAAATGGAAGGCCACAATCTGTCCTCTCACATGCTACCACTACACAATAAATTTGTTATGTTCACATATTAATATTTTGCTAGTATGTTTATAAAAAGAAAAAAGAAAAATAATTTTTTATTTATTTTCATATTGCAAAGTTGAAAAAAATCTGGGGGATATAAAATTAATTGGCTAAATTTTTTTTATAAAAATTAGAGTTTATAAACCAAATAATGATATAATCAATTTTTAGATCATAATCTCAAGTAAAATGTTACTTGATTAATTTATTTTAATTAAGTTAATAAATTAATATTTTAAAATTAAATAAGGTGTAGAAATGATAAATGATTAATCGGTGGTATATAATTTATCTAATTTTTAATTCATAATTTTTTTTTTTCATTTTTAAAGTGTTATAGAAATAAAAATAAAGTGGCGTATGATCTTGAGAGAATAAGAAAATGAAAGGATAATTTTGGGGCTGAAATTGAGTTGAACTATTTTGAAACTACATTCAACTCATTTACATTCAAAATCCACTTTAACCCATTAAAACCCAACTCATATTTAACCCACTAAAACCCAACCCAATCCAAACCCAATCAAATTATTTTAAACCCAACACAATCCAACCCAAAATGAATTAGGTTGGAAACATGTGTTGAGACCCAATTTACCCCCTAGCTATGTGAGTACATTAATTCTTCTTAAATTTGATTGTTTTTCTTTACATGCATGCTAAGAGGGAGAAGTAGTGTACGAGTATTAAGAGATTACGTGCACCGTCAAACTATGCAAGCTCAATAATATCGAACAATTTTTATCATATTTATTTTTTTCCTAAAATAGAATTTCTTCATCTTTATCGAGAATGTTTTAAAGTAACATACTCAATTTTAATTTTTATACAGATTACTTTTTATGAGATATTGAGTCATGCTATAATGGCTATAATTATAATCATAGATGCGGAGAGATCTACATAAGATCTATATACACTAAAAATATTATTTTTCCTGAAATTAATTATTATTATTTTTTGATGGATGAGAAAAAGGCACTATCAGAAAATATAAATTTTAGTGACATATTAATTAGACCACCTATAAATTTATTCATAAAAATAATTTAAGAAGGCCCTTTACTTGAACTTGAAGACCCATTTTAAAAATTGGTTTAATTTTTAAAAGTAAATTTAGAATTTTTAAATACTTATAATTGCCTCGGAAAGGTGCATTAATTTGATGATAATTTAAAACTACTAATTTTATCATGACGTAGATTTTTTTAGGAAAAATACTTTTATGTATATATGTGTGTTAATTAAGACCCCTCTATAGTTTTTTTTTTGTTTTTGAAAGAGTATCACAAATGACGTATTTTTATCATTTCAATAAATCAATATTTTTCATATTTGCAAATCAAATAAATCGAAATATAAATTACACACAATGTACATAAAGTGCACAAAGGATCCCAATTCAGGCTCGAACACAAAACCTCTCACATAATTGGGAAATTGATGGCACTGAATTATATGCCATTGGATTCTATAGTTTTTAAGAGACTACATTATTTAATTAAAATAAAAATGTAATACCTAATAAAAAAAATGAATTGAGGCCCATAATGACCAATCGCTTTTGGGCTTTTGCTCTCTATAAATTACGTTCACAACTTAGAAAAAAATCATTGAAATTTACAATTACGCTTTACAAATTCTCCCCAAAACTAATAAAAATGAACGGTTCATCCATTGAAGCTCCCACTTCCAGAAGGTTTTACTCTTGTTGTTCTTCAAATATTTCAAATTGATCCAAATTTTATTATTACTACATTTAATTTTAAATTTCCCTCACAATGTATAGCAAATTGGATGTATACGTACACATGTAATTATTAATTTAGGTGTGTAAATTAACTCTTATTTATTGCAGATTAGAAGGCAAAGTCGCCATCATCACCGGCGGGGCAAGCGGCTTCGGCGAGAGCACGGCGAGGCTTTTCATCGGCCACGGCGCGAAAGTCGTTATCGCCGACGTGCAAGACGACAGGGGCCAATCCCTTTCCCGAGACCTTAATCTCCCCGATCAAATCTCGTACGTTCATTGTGACGTCACCAGAGACGACGACGTCAGAAACGCTGTCGATTTCGCCGTCTCCAAGCACGGGAAACTGGACATCATGTTCAACAACGCCGGCATTCCCGGCAACCTAGACTTCACCATTGTCGACGCCGACAACGACAACTTCAAGCGGGTTTTCGAAGTCAATGTCTACGGCGCATTTCTGGGAGCCAAATACGCCGCCAAAGTCATGATTCCGGCAATGAAAGGAGTCATACTATTTACTTCGAGCATTGCCTCGGTTGTCTCCGGCGAATCGCCGCATTCCTATACGGTGTCGAAGCATGCGGTGGTTGGGATGATGAAGAACTTGTGTGTGGAGCTGGGGCAGTACGGAATAAGGGTGAATTGCATATCTCCGTGCGCGGTGGCGACGCCTCTGCTGACGGGGTCAATGGGAGCGGATAAGGCGGTGGTGGAGGATATTATCTCTGCTTCCGCCACCTTGAAGGGGGTGGTGCCGACGGCAGAGGACGTGGCGGAGGCGGCCCTATATTTGGCCAGCGATGAATCCAAATTCGTCAGCGGGCTGAATCTTCTGGTTGATGGAGGTTACAGCACCACCAACCAGAGTTACAGTAGAGTAATCAAGAGTGTTTTAGCTCCATCGTCGACCTGATGATCAGCATGAATGCTAGCTATAATTTGTTTTAATTTGGTGGTGCCATTTTCATATTCCCTTTTTTTTTTTTTTGGCATTTGAGAATTATTTATAATTATCTATCAGATTAAGATTTTTCATTTCTCCACCAATATTTGAAACTTATCCTAATTTTTAGTTTCATTTCTTTAGATATGTAACTGTGATATGTATATTTCATATTTTATCATATGAAAAATGAGATGAAATACAAATTAAATCATAATCTAACCTACAACACACTTTATTTGGCAAAACCTATTTAACCCTTTTACTATATAAATGACTTTATCTATTTTTTTATTACTTAAACAATATTCAATTAATTAACTTCTATATTTGAATATATACATATATATATATATTTAATATACACGCACATGCACATAAAAAATTCATGAGAATTCAAATTCTAAACCTTACTTTTATATATGCGAGGGACCTAAGAGTAATGTCATTGAACCAATTAATCACTTGGTACTTTTATATTTAAATATTCACTACATATATATTAATCATACTACTACTTAATATATGTTGAAATAATATTCTTGACTTACTCTTTCACTTAAATTTTAAAAGTTGGCATGCTTCTGACTATATATATATTCTTATAAATAATTAAAGTGTAACTTAAAATAATTAGACAAAGCAATTTTGTTGAGAAAATTCATAAATTTTTTATTTGTCTTCCATAAATAATAAAATGTTGCTTATTCCACTCCTTTTCTTTTGTAAGGATCGGCGAGATTAAGAAGTGTGCATGGAACGCATGCAACTTTATTTGCTCAATTTATTATTAAGGTACCAATAATTTAAATTCATCCGTCCGACCTTCAATAAATGTGTGTCCTTGGTCAATTTCATTAATTGCAGTATGTAAGCACCAACTAATTATTAAGAAATCCTTGAATTTAACACTAATATAATCTAGAATCACAATTTAATTCGATCGCTACACCTTAGGCTTTTTTATAAAAAAATAGTAAAAAAAAAAAAATTACAAAAATACAGTACTATTCACAACTTTTACATTTTCATAGTAAGTTGCAGTCACAGACTGCAACTTTCAACAGTAATGAACAGTAACTATTTTTTTTTTTTTAATAAAATTAGTAAAATAAATAAATAAATAAAATGATTGTTTGGTGTATACTTGTGTATTATTTCGCTTGATTGAGGTAAGTTTTTTAATTATGATAAAATTTAATTATGTTTTAGTTATGTTCATTATGTTTTGGTTAATTATCTCCATTAATTAAAGTTTGGTTTATGTTTTAGTTATATGAAATATGTATTATATAATTTGTCTCAATTAGTTAAAATTTGATTTATGTTTTAGTTTTATGAATTATATTTTATATAATTTGTCTCAATTAGTTAAAACTTAATCATGTTTTAGTTGAAATTTGATTTACGTGTTGGTTAAACTCAAATAATAATTTATTATTTTTGGTATAATAATTTGATTTAACAGAAATAATAATTTATGTATTAGTTGAAATTTGGATTACATTTTATGTTAGTTTAATATGTTGTTATATTTGTTAGAGTTATGTTTTTATTTGAATTACAAATTTTGTTAGAATTATTATTGAGTTAAATTTTGTGGTACTACATATTGAATTGTATTAAAATTTAAAATTTCATTCAGTTTGTGAAATTATGATTTATTAATAAATATGTGTACATCCTAGTAACATGTGCCTAATGATGCAGGCTATCTTAACTTGGTAGAAATCTTTTGTCAGTGTTAATTTTAGTGGAGCATTAATATACCAATAAATATCTTAACTTGGTGGAAAAAATTAGTTTTAATTAATTATTCAAATCCTCAATTTGTTTGTCATTCACATTAATATACCAATAAATATTTTGGATGTACCTAATCATATTTTTTTATTTATTTTTTTAGCAAATATTTTAGGATGGATATAAGAGATATATATGGTCTACATGATCCCAGTGTCTTATACATGCAAGATGGTCATCGATCAGAGAGTGTATTAGCTGGAGATATAGATGATACTTTACTTGTTAGACGAGGAGATAGAAGATTTTGGAGAATTATAGGACACCAAGCTCTACACCCTCGTGTATTATCTTTATTAAATGAGATGGGATTCTGACTGGTGTTGATAATACTGTTGGAGTGGGGTCTTACATGGGGCTTTTGATGCAACCCGAATGTCAATTTGCCTCTTACCAAGATTTTATATGGGATCAACAATACCCAACTCAAACAGAAATAAATGTTCCTGTGGTCACGCAAGGGTTTGCAAATGTTGGGATTCATGATTTTGGTGAAGGCCCTTCTACCTCTCATCAAGTTTTTGAAGGAGAGCAAGATAACCCAACGCATTTCGTTCATGATGGTGAACCAGAGCCACGAGTAGATAGTTTTCGTGATGAAGAGTTGAGGGATTCAGAACCAAATGAAAATGATAGTGATGATTTTAGTGATAATGACAATGATGAGGTAGATATTGATACAATGGAAGAGCTATTGCCTTCACACGGCGAGGGAACATCTTCTCAACAACTACCACATGAGACAAGAAGACTATACATCCACATGAGACCGTACCAATTGAATTCAAAATGAAATGGATTGGCCTCAAGCAAGAGCAAGACAACAAGCACGTCGCATTGATGAAGTTCAAAATGCACAACAAGGCCCTGGAAGACTCAATCCCTAGCTTTTTTGTAGTTAGTAAGTTGTAAGCAAAATATATGAACCAATTTTTGTATGATGTCTTTGTAATTTATGTGTCTCTTCTTTATTACTTATTATTGTGCGCGTCCATTGTAATTTTTTTTGTATTCTTTGTTACTTGTTATGTGGAACCAATATTTACAGTCGTTAGCCTGATCCTGATTCAAAGCATCGAAATACAATTTTACAATATGTATTTTATGAACCAATAATATTGATACACAATATTCTAAAAGGTAGTCCTAATAATGTCCTCCAGTGCCACAAGCTCGGCGTTGCCGATGCCTTCGTGGTCGTCGTGGCCTTTCATTATGTGTAGCATCATGTGACTGATGATAGCTTGGACCAGCCTCATGGTGATCACGATGATTTGTACTATCTAGAAAATGTAATGGCGAGATATGAAATGAGTGGCGTGCTGGTGATGAATAATCATACTCCGTTGATCCCCATCCTAAACCAAGATCAGTAGCTACTAGTTTGGATACTAGTTGTCTGCTTGCTGACATATATGGTAGTATAGGTATTAATTCCGGATCTCCTGGTGGTTGAAATTCGTAGCCATCGGCAAACAAGTTATGCAGCCTATTAACAGGACCTCCCACATCACTAACACCACCTGACCTAAAAGAATGAGTATCATCATTAGTCGTGTTGTTGGATCTAATGTTGCATCTCCTCCTTCTCGTATGTGTACTACCACTAACTTCTTGTTGTTGAGGGACTTGGCTGGGAAAGCATTGTCTACATGCCAACTGATGAACGTTATCAGCAATTAATCGATGATCATTCCTCATCTGAATGAAGTCCATAACCTCAGCATCATCGGCAACAGAATCACAACTGATAATCAAATTGTGCATTTGATCTAAGGTAGAAAAAATATAAATGTATCATAATGTTAAATATCATTTAAATAAATGAAGGATGTATTGCATGATTACTATACATACCACATGTTGCCAAGCGCGTGGATCCTCTGGATGGTACCCCGTTCGTGTGTTCTCATATGATGGACCTATTGTTTGACGTGTAATTCGATCATACCATAACATGTATCCATTTTCCATAGTGATTGATCCGACAATAGGAGGCCCATGCACAATAAGCTGCTCTCTGTTACCCCACTGACCAACATAATCCATGTGATAAATGGACCAATCTTGTCCAGGATGACCTCTACGTGATACGTCATGTAATATTGAACCTCTCTCAGCCAATGGTGGAGGAATATGTTGTCACATCCCAAAAAGTTGCATGAAAATGTTAATAAACTATAACATATATTATCTTACCGAGCACCATATGGAGGAATTGGCAGTCCATCAACTACTTCTGGAGCTTCATTGTCATCGACACGAGAACTTAATCTTATAGGTGTCAATGTTGTAATGCGTGACCATGCCCAAATCTACAATTAATAATTTTTTAGGCGTCGTACCTAATTGCTAGAATTAACATAAAGGCAAAATAATACTACTTCACCTGTAACAACTGCATCGCTCCACCAATATTTGATCTTCCTCTACGTGATGCAGTGCAAAGCTCACGATACATGAATGACAAAACTGCGCTACCCCAACTAAAGTTATGGACTTCATAGATTTGCTCCATATGTTGTAAGTAAACTAATGATATTACATAACTTGATGAGCTTGGGCACATAAGACCTCTAAGAAGTATCAATGCACAAACATGTGCGTATTATTGGACCTCCAAAACTGTGCTATGATCCGTAATTCTATTATTATGTACATGGTCTGTAAGAGCAGTAAGATGAAGCTGTGACCCCCTAAGGTCTCGCTCTTCTAGAATAAATCCGAGATAACGATGACAATAATCATGCCACTGCGTGAGGTTGCGAACATAGTCTATACCGGTAACAACAATATTGTCTATCGGTAATACCCAAATAATTGCTATGTCTTGCAACGTAACTGTAACCTCTCCCACACGTAAATGAAATGTGTGAATCTTTGAGCGCTACCTCTCGACCAGAGCCGTAATCACATGAACATCAGTCTCAATATTTCTATAATTGTAGACACCATAGAATCTCATTTCATTTAATAAAGATAATACACGAGGGTGTAGAGCTTCGTGTCCTATAATTCTCCAAAATCTTCTATCTCCTCGTCTAACAAGTAAAGTATCATCTATATCTCCAGCTAATACACTCTTTGATCAATGGCCATCTTACATGTATAAGAGACTGGGATCATGTAGACCGTATATATCTCTTATATCCATCCTAAAATATTTGCTAAATAAATAAATAAATATGATTAGGTACATCCAAAATATTTATTGGTATATTAATGTGAATGACAAACAAATTGAGGATTGGAATAATTAACTAAAACTAATTTTTCCCACCAAGTTAAGATATTTATTGGTATATTAATGCTCCACTAAAATTAACACTAACAAAATATTTCCACCAAGTCAAGATAGCCTGCATCATTAGGCACATGTTACTAGGATGGACACATATTTATTAATAAATCATAATTTCACAAACTGAATGAAAATTTAAATTTTAATACAATTCAATATGTAGTACCACAAAATTTAACTCAATAATAATTCTAACAAAATTTGTAATTCAAATAAAAACATAACTCTAACAAATATAACAACATATAAAACTAACATAAAATGTAATCCAAATTTCAACTAATACATAAATCATTATTTCTGTTAAATCAAATTATTATACCAAAAATAATAAATTATTATTTGAGTTTAACCAACATGTAAATCAAATTTCAACTAAAACATGATTAAGTTTTAACTAATTGAGACAAATTATATAAAATATAATTCATAAAACTAAAACATAAATCAAATTTTAACTAAAAAATAAATAAATTTTAACTAATTGAGACAAATTATATAATACATATTTCATATAACTAAAACATAAATCAAACTTTAATTAATGGAGATAATTAACCAAAACATAATGAACATAACTAAAACATAATTAAATTTTAGCATAATTAAAAAACTTACCTCAATCAAGCGAAATAATACACAAGTATACACCAAACAATCATTTTATTTATTTATTTATTTTACTAATTTTATTAAAAAAAAAAAACAGTAACTGTTCATTACTGTTGAAAGTTGCAGTCTGTGACTACAACTTACTATAAAAATGTAAAAGTTGTTAATAGTACCGTATTTTTGTAATTTTTTTTTTTTACTATTTTTTTTATAAAAAAGCCTACACCTTAGCACGAACACCATACACGTACAATAATATAAATTTCTTAACAATCATGATTTTTTTTTCGAATTATCTGTACATAAAAATTTTCCAGACACATATTATATGGAAAGTCTTGTAATTGACATGAAATGGGTGCGTTGTACACTTTATGTGCACTGTGTATAGTTTATATTTTGATTTATTTGATTTGATAATAGAAAATTATTGATTTGTTGAATTTCAGAATAAAAAAATATTAATTTATTGAATTTGAGAGTAAAAAAAATATTGATTTGTTAAAAGGATAAAAATTTGTCACTTGTAATGCTCTCTCAAAAAAAAAATTTGAACGCAGTATAAAAAAAATATTGGAGAGAAATCTGAAAATTTTCTTTTCATATCATAATTATTATTCAAAGGTGTACTTAGTAAAATATACTAGCTAGAAATAATTTTTTTGAAATATATTATAAAATGAAATACTTGTTAATGGTCAAATTTATTCTTACATATTAAAACTCAATTGTATTGAAATGTTATTATATCGACATATATATTGATGAAGAAGTTTGTTACATTCCTCAAATCGAATTTAAAGAAAAAAATTATACATTCAAATTTCATGCTTTTCGATATTAATATTATACGAACAACAATATATTTATCATTAAATTTTTTAGAAATACATCTTTTTTTTTATTTATACACGTATATGCATATTAAAAATTTGTTCGAGCTCATATTTCTGACCTTCCATACTATATGAAATACTTATACTATTAGGCTACAAGCGATTCTCCAACTTTTAGAAATGCATTAGCTATATATATTTGACAGAGTGCAACCAATTAATCTTTAGAATCTTATCGGTTGGGAGATGGAAGGATTTGAATGGGAGGGAGCATGGGAGTGTCGGCATGCAGGCGGGGCCCGGTGTGCAATTGAATTGGGGGGTTATCTAATTATAATGGAGACAAGGGATGCTGCGTTTCCAATCATGCGCTTAAATGCAACCCCATCCATCCATACCCAAATATGCCAATTGCCAACCACAAGGCAACTCATCAGTGGGCCGGGTTAATTAGTAGAGACCTTGAGAAAAAGGTGCTCACATTTCCAAATAATTTTGGGTTGGTTCATACTTATAATTTACGAATTTAAAATATATATCTTCATTGAAATTAAATTTAATATTACTTTAATATTAGTCAATAATTAAATTAATATTAAAAAATTTCTAAATATAAAGAACTAAACAGACTTTCATTTTATTTTTGAGCTTATTCTTAATAATATTTATAAAAAAAATTCTATTAACTATAGCTATTAAAATAGCATTATAAATAATAAGTCAAGCAAATAATTGATCAAATGACAATTTTTGGATTTTAAATTCTTCAAATTAGAATGTGAGGCACATCAAGTTCCCATTTAAATCAATTAATTTAAATTTATATTTTTAATTAAAATAAATTAAATTAATTTAGTCCAGTATATATATATATATATATGAATAATTAATTTGTAATTTAAGCCCAACAAGAGAAGATGATTTTTTTTAAAAAATTAACTAATGATAATTAAAAAGTAATTACTTTCAATTAATTTCAAATGGTCATTTTCTAAAAAATTCAAATTATTTAAATCAATTGTTGTCAAAACTTAGAAAAAGATATAACAAGCCAGGGGCAATAGACCTGCTCCACAACCCACCCCACCACTCACCCCCTCCAACACGGGTACGTCTCTGTTTGATGGAATAGAAAATTGCTCGTTAGTAAGATGTGTGATGCGTGAGTGTGTGTGTATAATTAGCATAAAATTATTAATATTAATAAAAATTTAATAATTGATAGTATAAATTAAAATGAGAAACTATAAAAATTTTATGTTAAATTTTAAAGGTACGAATAATTTATATGATATTGTCTTAAAAAAAATTATATATTAATGCTTCATTTTATCGTACCATATATATTAATTGTTAGTTTCTTTTAGAATTTGAAATATCAACTAAATATTGTACATATTGGGTTTACAAGTATTTTTATGTTTATCTTATGTAAAATTTATTATGTAAACATACTTTATGTTATACTATTTTATTATAAATAATTATCACATTATGGAAGGAAAAAAAATGAAAGAAAAAGAAATTACGGCCTCAATTTAAGAGCTTGTAAATTTCCATCAAACCCACGAGAATACCAATTATTAATACACACCTTCTATGCTTGACAAAATTTGGATGGACATCACATATCAGAATTTGTATGGGAGTGTTTGGTTACGTTTTTCATAACAAAATAATCAAATATACACTCATTTTTCCTTTAAAATTTTAAAAAATATATTTTCCCAAAAACCCTCTCATATCCTTCATTATCCCCAAAACTTCTTCATTTTTCAATATATACATAAATATTTATTATATATATATACATCATATATATATTTTTATTATTTAACAATAAAAAAAATTATTCAATTCCATTTTTACCCCAAAAACCCAACAAAAAAGTATTTATTTGACTGCTACAATAAAAAATATTTTCCTCCAAAATATAAGCAAACATGCTAAAATTCTCCAAAACTAATTTTTAACTATTCTCCAAAATATAACCAAAAATCTATTACATTTTCCAATACAACTTTCATTTTCTCCAATATCACTTTCAATATTTATTCTCCCAAAATATATAGTAAAATCATACAAAAAATACAACCAAACCACTACGAGAAAAAGATAAATTAGTGACAAAATAGTAAATGATAATATAAAAATTGTTACTAATCATGTATACTAAGTGACAAAAAATTTAATTTTGTCACCTTAATGATTTTTACAAACTTAATAGTGACAAGAATAGTGTTAAAGTTGTCACTATAAACAATTAGTGACGCTACTATGATGTTACAAATTAGAGTGACAATTTTTATTGTTACTAAGTTGTCAGTTTAAGGGTATCATTAATTGTTAATGGTGATAATTTAAAACATTAATTTTTATCACTATTGAGTCCTGTTGTGATAAGATAAAAATTATTGTTATTTAAAAATTAGTCATTCGTGACAAAATAAAAACCACTATCACTCAATATATGTTACTAGTGATAACTTTCACTTTCTCACTTATTATTTTGCCATTAATACTATATTTTTTTAGTAAACATTTACCTATGTGTGTCTATGATGAATCCCATCATTATAACATCTAAAAGCAAAATCCCTATCAATTAAATCAATACTGCAAAAAGCCATTAATCCAATTATGAAGGACAGAAAAATTATGCTTATGTCTAACTCAGATGATGTAAGATTAAAAATGACTAAAAATTGCCGTGTCAGCAGAAATACATGCCACCTAAGCAAGGTTTTGTGATGACACGGTACTCCACTATTCTGATGAGTGAAGTTCTTTTTTTTTTTTTTTTTTTTTTTTAAATTGTTAGAGTCCTGAAATCCCACCTCCAATAATTTTGGTCCTATTTGATTAGTTCTATTTTAGCAAATTTTATGTTATAAATAATTTAATGGCTTAGAAAAAACTTATAAAATTATGATAAACACAATAATAAATAGGCCACAAGAATATATAAAATAGAGTAAATTATAGCTATCATCCCTGAGATTTAGCGTAATTATAAAATGATCCTCCTATTTTTAAAAATTATAAAAAAAAATCCTGACGTTTGTCATCGTCCAACAATTTAGTCCAACCGTTAACTGCTATTAGGATTTTTTCAAATTTTCGTTAAAAATGACATGTGAAATTCTATAAATGCCCTTCAATGATTTGGCTGATGAACACCTTAATAAAATTACAAAACTGCCTTGATGAGGGTCCGAATCGTAATACAGGTACTTCGATTCCAATCTCTATAGGGGTTAACCCCAAATGTGGATATCTTCCGTTGATGATATTTGAGAATCCTGCAATCAAGGCAAACGTTAGGCTAGCCGAGTGGCCCTCGGCTTTGGCCCTCCGACGCTCAAGTCAGTATTTCCAGTATCTAACAATGAAGTAAGATAGGTTCAGTGTGTCTTTGCGCATACCTTGTGAGGCAAGACAGAGGAGTTTTTATATTCTTCCCTTGTAGGAAATGACTGGTAAGCCCTTGGCTTACCCTTGGGGTCTTCAGCCTCCTCCAAGAGGCAATTAGTCTATTCCCCCATTTGAATTTTGCCAGCTAGATGTCCTTTCATGCTACAGGACGGGACGGTATACGGGGTGGCGCCTGCCGTGTCAGACAGTGAGGGGATGGCATGCGCCATTAATGCGGTGGCGTGGTGCCAGTCCATGCATTTAATGCGGTGGCAGAGTACTGTGCAGAGTTCGACCTCCTATCAGCCTGGCTGGGGTCGAATATGGTCGATATTGTCCGAGGGCTCTGAGGAGCCCGCCTGGGCGTGGGGGGGACTGGTCGAATATTATCGACATGTCCCATGGGCCCTGGGCCGTTGTCTGAACGTTGGGCCCTTCGGGACACTATCTAGTCGAACATGGTCGACGTGGATCATGGGCCCTGGGCCGTTGTCTGAGACGATGGGCCCTTCGGGCCACTATCTAGTCGAACATGGTCGACGTGGGTCATGGGCCCTGGGCCATTGTCCGAAACGTTGGGCCTTTTGGGCCACCCTATATCATGAGTCCTCCCACTTCGCAACGCGGATCGAGGGAATCAAAGAGCGGCATTGGGAAGTAGCAAATATTAACGTGTCTCGACTGGGGATTTTAGAAATCAACCAGGGTTTTGCGCGTCTACTGAGCGGTTACATCGTGGCGTGCGTGGGGCAGCGTTATAGTTTCCCCCATTAATGCGGACGCTTGGATAACCGCGCCTTTTCCTTTATAAATACTAACTGGCATTCATGCTGCTTTCGCCTTTACCGCTTCAGATATTCCTTGCTGGAAGAATCACTAACCTTTGTGCTTTCTTCAAAGATTTTCTGGGTTTTAGCTTTCCAAATCTAGTAAGTACTCTTCCCCCTCTATTTCTTTCCACCTTTTTTAGAAGAAAATGTTTGGGCTATTCAGTTCTGGTGGTACTTCTGGTGGGGATAGTGAAGCGACTGTGTCTGAGGGCCGCAGGGAGTTTTCTGACTCAAGCCGTTCCAGCTCCGGCGGCTCGAGCGGTGCGCGGGGGGGGGGGGGGAAAGCTGGGCCCATCCGAGTACCTTCTTCTCGCGGGCGATTATTTACCCTAAACCACTATAGCGAGATAATCTCTACCATCACCCCCTTAGAACTGGCCCGCGTTCAAGAGCTTTACCACATTCCTCGCGAATTCCAGCTGTTAGCCCCTGGGCCTGTTGGTCGAATGCACCGTGCCCCTGCCGTTTGCATAAATGTTTTCGAGGATGCACTTAGGTGTGGTCTTAGGTTTCCCTTGAGCGAGGGTATGATAGGTCTGCTTAGGGGTCTTGGAGTGTGCATCACGCAACTGCTGCCCAACTGTTTCTCGACGTTGTGTAGCTTTATAGTTCTAATGTTCCTGTACAACCAACCCCCAACCTTTGAAAATTTTTCAAACCTGTTTTATCTTTGCGTGTCGCGTAAATCCGGCAGCACTGAGGATACGGGCTTTTATTATCTGAGCGCTCGGCCTCGTCGGAGGTTTCTCGTGGCGCCTTCCTCGTCCTATGGTCAGGCGTGGAAAAAACGCTACTTTTTTGTGCGGGTAAAGGGCGGGTTCGATATTCCCCGAGAGTGGGCGAGGGGTCTGGTCGAGGTACCAGGGAATCACGCTCCAACCTGGTCGAGCACATTCGTGAGGGACCTGGTCGAGTTTGGTCCCATCGAAGCCACTGTATTCCTCGAGGAGAGGCAATTGGTATTGGCTGGGTTGTCGCCAGCCCCATTAAATTTTCCCGCTGATTATGAGATAGGTAGACTAACTGCATGCGCCGTACCCTATCGTTTGCTTATGAACATTCCTGCAGTTGACATTTTCTGTTGCTTATCCTGTGCAGACCGCGGCGAAATCATGAACAGGTCCAGGGCTAGCGCGCTAGCTCGAGTTGAAAAGAATAAGCAGCGCCAACAAAGCGGCGTGATTCGGGAAGAGTCATCGGGGGCCGACGAGCCACGCCGATTAACTGCTGCCCCCGCGCCCTCCAGAACACCTTCGCCCGTTCGTCAAGAAGATGTCGAGAGAACCGCGGGTCGAGGAAAGACACCCATGGGCGAGTCGGCCGCTTCCCCCCCCGAAGAAGGCAGCTGCCGGGAAAGGGAAGTCGAAGGGCACGGGGCTGAACCGACGGGAAAAGAGCTCTTCATGGACCGAAGCCCCGAGGCACTCTTTAATTTGCGGAAATTCCCATCTCCTCGTTTTGGGTCGGATCCAAGTGTAGCTGTGGGCGACTCGTCTAGCATGGTATCCTCAGGGTCGGCTGGGTCGAATCCCTTAAAAGTGCTAATGGCTGCGCAGTTCATGGCTGACCAGAACAAATTCCTGGGTTTAACCCAGCCTGGGTTGCTGTGTAAGTTTGCCTATCATGCAAACATGGTAAGATCTAGGAACCTGGATATCTACTTATTTAACTTTTCTTTTCCTTCGCTTAGTTGCCTTCTGACATAGTCTCGTGTTTCAGGTCGAGCAGCTAGGCTATCACATGTTTCGCCGTTCCGAAGTGGCGCTGGCCAATCGAGAGCGATTGGAGGGGGGTGAAGACGCTGAGACCTTGAAGGTTCAGCTTGAGTCCTCCCAGATACGGGTCGAGGAGCTTGAGAGAGCAAACGCCCAGTATGCCAAAGATATGGAGGCGAAAGACCGTCAGGTGGTGTTGGCGGTAACGGAGCAGACTCGAATGGAGGCGAAGTTGAAAAAACTGGAGTTGGATATTCAAGTCACCTACGAGTCTGGTCGTGCGGCCGGCCGAAGTGAGCGTCTGGTCGAAGCCAGGGAGGAGTTTGCTCGGGTGGTGCCCGAGGTGCGGAAGGAGGCCGTCCAACAATTTATGGTGAGCCCGGCCTTTGCTTTGGATGGCGCACGGGGTGCGTTTAAGAGGGCCATCGCCCAATTGCAACATCTGGGTTACGGCATCCGCGATGAGGATCGCTCGAAGATAGGCCTTGGCTTCGATGAGCAACTGCGCCCGCTAGTCGAGGAAGATGTCAACGAGGCAGATACTGCTGAGGTCGAATCTGTCGATGTTGTCGATATGAGCCCCGAAGAAAGGTAGAAGGCAGAACTCGAGAAGAAGCTGAATGCTGTGGGCTGAGAGTTCGAGTTTGCTGGCGACCTTGCCTATGAAATTTTTGAGAACAGGGCGGATGCCACCGCATTCTTCCCCGCTGCTCCACGGCGGTTTATGCCCTCTGCTGCCAGTCCCTCCTACGCGGTTACCGCGGCCGTTCCCGTTGCAGAGGCGCCACCTGAACCTCTGTCTGTTTTGGCTCCAGTGCTTGCTGCTGAAGGGTCTGGCAATTCTAGCTAGGCCTTTCCCTTGTATTTTTGACTTTTCATTCTGTATATGTGTCTTACTGAGGCTTTATGAAATGATATTTCTTTGCCCAATCTCTGCTGGTGGTTCGCTCTATATTGTCGTTTGTCTACTGCTTTGTCGAGTAGAATTAATTGCGTTTAGTATTTGTGCTTGCCCCCTTCATCGAATGGATGTTTATTTTGTCTTCGTTGGTTTAAAATTTTGTATTGCCAACTTGTGTAAGTCGATAGGATGCAAATAGTGCTTGCTGTAGAACACTTCTTACAATTGTAATACAAAATGGTTTTGCTAACTTTTTGTAGCTAACGTGCGTTTGCGAGCGGGGCTCGATTTCCAACTTTAAGGGTGTTTTCACCATGCAAAGCATTGGTCTCCTAAATTTGGCGGCATGGCCGAGCCAATAAATATGCATCGAAGGTGTCTACTTTGTTGTTTTGAAAACTTTTGGCAACTGCGGGGTCGCTTAAGGTGGTCTCGGCCGGTGGCCTCGACTTAGATGTTAAATCCTTTCGTCGACTTTGGGGTCGACTAAGGTGGTCTTGGTCGGTGGCCTCGACTTAGATGTTAAATCCTTTCGTCGACTTTGGGGTCGACTAAGGTGGTCTCGGCCGGTGGCCTCGACTTAGATGTTAAATCCTTTCGTCGACTTCGGGGTCGACTAAGGTGGTCTCGGCCGGTGGCCTCGACTTGGTTGCCAAATCTTTTCAAGTTTTCAATCGCGATGTGCCTTGTTTTTTATAACCGGTACAACAGATGTCAATTAAACAGTTTACACAAAGAATTTTTTCAAGTTTACCGCATTCCATGGTCGAGGAAGGTCGCGACCTGTAGTGTCCGCTAATCAGTATGCGTTGTTCTTGCATACTTTGGTGATTGCATAAGGTCCCTCCCACTTGGGGTCCAGCTTCCCGACTGATTTTGAAACCTCCACTTTCTTCAGGACTAGATCGCCCACTTTAAAATTTCTCGGACGGACTGTCTTATTGTAGCGATCCGCCATTTTTGAGCGGTACCTCTACATCTTGTTGTAGGCTATTTGGCATTTTTCGTCTACGGTAATTAAATCGAGTGTCCTCTCCGATGTATTCGCTATTGGATTGTAATGAATTACTCTAGTTGTGTGCTGAATCAGTTCGGATGGTATCACTGCCTCAGAGCCATAAACTAAACTGTAGGGGCTGTGGCCTGTGGCCGTTCGGGGGGTCGTTCGATAGGCCCAGAGAACGCCTGGGAGATCGTCTGCCCAACTGGCTCCTGTCCCTACTATCCGGCTTTTAATGTGGTCTAGGACTGTTCTGTTAGTAACCTCGGTCTGGCCATTGGCTTGTGGATTGCCTACTGAAGTGAAGTGCTGCGTGATGCCTAAAGTTTCGCACCATCTTCTGGTGTTTTTGCTCTGGAATTGAGTGCTGTTATCGGAAATAAGGATCTTAGGTAGCCCGAACCGACACACGATGTTCTTCCATAGAAAACTCTTGATAGCCACGTCGGTGATCTTAGGGACTGCTTCTGCTTCCACCCATTTTGTAAAATATTCGACAGCCACTATGATAAACTTCCGCTGGCCAGAGGTTTTGGGGAGCGACCCTAATATATCGATGCCCCACTGGTCGAACGGCCATGTGATACTAACATTGGTCATTGGTGCGGCTGGTTGATGTTGAATGTTTGCATGTATATGGTAGGATGGGCATTTCTTAGCAAAATCCACAGAATCGTTGAGCAGAGTGGGCCAGAAATATCCGTAGCCGGTAATCTTGTGAGCCAGAGACCTTCCACCCGAGTGGTTTCCATAGATACCTACATGCACCTCCTGCAATACTTCGTTCGCCTGGCCGGGATCTAAGCACCTGAGTGGCGGGCCGGCGATCGACCTCATGTACAGCTGCCCATGCTCGTCTAATGCATATTTAGGCGCCAAGCCTTTCAACTTTCGAGCCTGCTTAATGTCATTTGGTAAGGAGCCTCTACTCAGATAGAGTTTGATTGGATGTTGCCAGGATGGGGTTGACTCGTCGAGGCATCTAACTTGGATCCGGTCGGGGGACTGTACGCAGGGTTTATCGGCCACAAGAAATGTTATAGTGGCTAACTAGCTAGCTTAGAGAGTGCGTCTGCTCGTTCGTTCTATGATCGGGGGATCTGGCTTAGCGAGAAGTGGCTAAACATCTGTTTCAAGTGTTGTACCTTGGCCAAGTACTGCGCCATCTTGTGCTCTTTTGCTTCGAAGTTCCCTTCGAATTGCTCCGCCACGAGCTGAGAGTCCGTGAAAGCCGCTAGCCTACCGACCCCCCGGTCGGCAGCCATGCGCATTCCTGCAATGAGGGCTTCGTACTCAGCTTCATTGTTCGTAACCGAGAAATCGAGCTTCACCGCGAAGTCATAACCCTCTGCTAATGGGGATCGAAAAGAAACTCCTATCCCTCCCCTCGATGACGTCGCAGACCCATCGACATGCAGAGTCCACGAGTATGTGCTGTCAATGTCCGGACATGGTAGGTCGATCCTTTCGAGGATGAAATCTGCGAGGACCTGTGCCTTGATGGCCGCTCGCGGTTGAAATTGGATGTCGAATTCTCCGAGCTCGATTGTCCATTTAGTGAGTCAACCTGAAGTGTCCGGCTTTGACAATACTTGTTTCAGCGGCTGATTCGTTAACACCAAGATTGTGTGTGATTGGAAGTAAGGTCGCAGCTTCCTTGCTGATGAGACGAGGGCTAGAGCGAATTTTTCAATCTCCAAATAGTTATATTCTGGCCCCTGGAGAGCTTTGCTGCAATAGTAAACGGGGTAAGGGTTTCCATCTCTTATTGCGGTCAACACCGAACTAACGGAGGCTGAAAAGACAGCCAGATATATTTGTAAGACGTCCCCGAGCTCAGGTTTGGCGAGCAGAGGTGGTGGAGAGATATTGCTTGAGGTCGAAGAGGGCTTTATTGCACTGTTCATCCCATCTGAACCCCAACTTCTTTGCGTTTCTTAGGATTTTGAAGAAAGGTAAGCTCTTGTCTGCCAGCCTGGCTACAAACCTGCCCAAAGCAATTACTCTGCCAATGAGGCGTTGAACTTCCCGCATTGTGCGCGGCAGGGCTATGTCGAGAACTGCTTGAATTTTCTGAGGTTTAGCCTCGATGCCTCTTTGGCTGACCATGAAATCGAGGAATTTACCGCCCCGCACTCCAAACGTGCATTTTTCGGGGTTTAGTTTCATGCCAAAGGCTCTTAGAATAGAGAATGTGTGATTCAGGTCAGCCAAATGATTTTCTGCTCTGTCTGTTTTTACAATCATGCCGTCCACATAAACCTCCATTGAGTTCCCAATCTCATTTTTAAACATGAAGCTAACAAGCCTTTGATAGGTTGCTCCGGCATTTTTAAGTCCGAACGGCATGACGAAAAAGCAATATACCCCATTGGGAACAACAAAAGAGGTTTTTTCCCTATCTTCAGGTGCCATAAATATTTGATAGTATCCTTGAAACGCGTCCATCATGCTAAGTAATTCACATCCAGCTGTGGAGTCGACAAGTAAATCAATACGAGGCAAGGGGTAAGGATCTTTAGGGCAAGCTTTATTCAAGTCTGTGAAATCATTACACATCCTCCATTTTCCCTCACTCTTGGGGACTAAGACAACATTACATAGCCAAGAAGGATACTGAATTTCAACAACATAACCAGCTTCCAGGAGCTTGCTTACCTCTTCTTGGATAACCTGTGTCCGCTCGGCGTTAAAAACTCTCTTCTTCTGGCGGACTGGCTTATGCGTAGGGTCCACATTGAGCCTGTGGACAATGATGTCCGGGTCGATGCCCTGCAGGTCGGCTGCTTTCCAAGCGAAGACATCAATGTTCCTCCGGAGGAAGTCGACCATGAGGCACTCTAGTCGATCTCCCAAATCAGCGCCGATCTTGGTTGTCTTGTCGGGATTCCCAGGCTCCAGCTCAATTGTCTTGAAGTCTCCCGTCGGCTCGACTTTGGTATCTTCGATCTTTCTCTTCTTCGATGAAGTTCCCTCATCGGGTTTCGCTACAGGGGCGTCCCCCGAGGGCCTCAACTGGGGCCTCCTTCTCTGCTTACCGGAGTCCACGGAGATTGTGTAACACCGCCAAGCGTCCTTAACATTGCACAAAATCTGACCAACTCCTCCAGGGGTCGGGAACTTTATCTTCATGTGATATGTGGATGTGATGGCTCTGAAGTTGTTTAAGGCCAGTCTTCCCAAAATAACATTGTAAGCGAACGGGGCGTCGACCACTAAATAGCTAATCATCAAGGTTCGGCTGCGATGGCCCTACCCAAAAGTTGTGGAGAGGGAGATGGATCCTAACGGCATTATCTCCGATCCCCCAAATCCAACTAGGGGCGTTCTGACTGGATCAAAGTTGAGCTTGCCCAAGGCCATCCTCTTTAGTGTCGACGAGAATATGATATTGGCTGAGCTACCGTTGTCGACTAGGACCTTTCTAACTTCGAAGTTGGCGATCTCGAGAGTGACCACCAAAGGGCAATCGATCTTCCGGTCCATTCCTTGGTTTTCGAGGTGGCTGAGGTCCGCGTCTGAAAAGGATATCGGCTCTGTGCTGTTTGAAAGTTGAAAAACCGTCTCGACCTTAGATGGTTTGGTTGAGTCAAGTTGCCGTTGAGTTTGCTTCCTTGCGTTTCGGGAGTCTCCTTCCGTGGGTCCCCCAGCGATCATGTCGATGACCCATCTGATGGGCGGGTGGGCTTCATGGGCGGGCTTCTTCCCTTTGTCATCTTTTCGCGGGCTGGCCGACCTTTCTCTACGGGGAGTCCGGTCGACGGCGCCCTCCTCTCGTCGATTCCTATCCTCAAAAAATTTCTTTAGGTGCCCCTGCCTGATCAACCTCTCAATTTCATCCTTCAAGTTGAAGCAGTCTTCGGTGTCATGCCCCTTCTGTCTGTGGAAGTGACAAAATTTCCCTGACTTCCTCATGGCCTTTGTCTCTGTAATTTTGCGGGGCTTTTTCAGCAGGTTTTCATGTTGAATGGCAAAGAGCACTTCTTCCCTCGCCATGGAGAGCGGGGTATAGTCGTGAAAGCGTCTAATCGGGGACCGACGTCCTTCCCTGTTCTGCTTGTCGTCCTTCTCTTTGCCCTTCTTCTTGTCAGCTTCGATGCTGCCATATTTCATCTTGTTCATCTCTTCTTGGGTCATGTATCTTTCCGCGAGGTCGAGGAGTTCTTCCATCGTGCGGGGCTGAGCGCACACCAAAGCGTTAGCGCACTCTTTGTGCCTCAATCCCAAAAACAGCACATCAATCAAGAACTCAATCCTCGGACTGTCAATTTTCAACACTTCTGTGTTGAATCTGGTGAAAAAATCTCTCAAAGACTCCCCCTCAGCTTGCTTCACCGTATGCAAGTGGGTATGTGGTAGCTTCGCCTTCCTTCTGCTGGCAAACTGGTGCAGGAATTTGTCACAAAGCTGGTCATACGAAAAGATGGATGCCGACTCTAACTTCACGAACTAATCCAAGGCCACACCCTGAAGTGTGGTTACCAGCATTTTTGCATGAATATACTCGTTGTGTCCATGCAGCTGCATCATGTGTTCAAACTACAGCAAATGTTCACTCGGGTCTGTGGACCCGTCGTACCGCGGGAGACCAGTGGGGATCTTGGCATCCACCGCGATATGTTCATTAATGATTTCTTGTGTAAAGGGTGAGTCCCGTTCCCTTCTAAATCTCGAGGGCACCTCCGGCTGAAGGGGCCTGTCTACGTTCCCCTCGACAGCTCCTCCAGGCGTTTATTTAGTTGCTGCACCTGGTGGGATACCTCATCCCACTCCTGCTGATCCTGCTTTCTTCTACCTCTGGAACGTTCGGTCCTATCTCGCTGCGGGGCTCGAAGGGGCCGAACGTCATGGTCCACGGAGTCCGCTACCTCTTCCCTTGGCGGGGGGCGGGGCGCCTCCCGGTGAAAACAACTCTGGCTTGGTTCTCGTCTAGCTGGATGCCCGGGGGACCCCGGACGCCGTGAGTATTCTACAGGCGGTGCTTGCTCATGCCCCACAGGAGGGGGGGTGGCGCTGGCTGCCGGTTCCGGCAGCGCGGCTTGTCTGTTCAAGGCGGCTGAAAGCTGGGCTGATATCTGTGCGGAGATCTGCTCACTGATGAGCTGCATCAACTGGGGCATAATGAGGGTGACTACGGGCTCAGGCTGTATACTGGGGCCCGGAGCAGTCCTTTCTTCGTTCTGGCGAAGTGGGGGGGCTGGATCTTCTGTTCTCTTCCCTCCCGGAAGGGGCTCGCCTAGTGTTCACCATTCTCGATAGAGGATTCCTGTTTCCCACAGACGGCGCCAAATGATGAGGGTCTGAATCGTAATACAGGTACTTCGATTCCGATCTCTATAGGGGTTAACCCCAAAGGTGGATATCTTCCGTTGATGATATTTGAAAATCCTGCAATCAAGGCAAACGTTAGGCTAGCCGAGTGGCCCTCGGCTTTGGCCCTCCGACGCTCAAGTCAGTATTTCCAGTATCTAACAATAAAGTAAGATAGGTTCAGTGTGTCTTTGCGCATACCTTGTAAGGCAAGACAGAGGAGTTTTTATATTCTTCCCCTTGTAGGAAATGATTGGTAAGCCCTTGGCTTACCCTTGGGGTCTTCAGCCTCCTCCAAGGGGCAATTAGTCTATTCCCCCATTTGAATTTTGCCAGCTAGATGTCCTTTCATGCTACAGGACGGGACGGTATACGGGGTGGCACCTGCCGTGTCAGACAGTGAGGGGATGGCATACGCCATTAATGCGGTGGCGTGGTGCCAGTCCACGCATTTAATGCGGTAGCAGAGTACTGTGCAGAGTTCGACCTCCTATCAGCCTGACTGGGGTCGAATATGGTCGATATTGTCCGAGGGCTCTGAGGCGCCCCCCTGGGCGTGGGGGGGACTGGTCGAATATTATCGACATGTCCCATGGGCCCTGGGCCGTTGTCTGAACGTTGGGCCCTTTAGGGACACTATCTAGTCGAACATGGTCGACGTGGATCATGGGCCCTGGGCCATTGTCCGAAACGTTGGGCCTTTTGGGCCACCCTATATCATGCCTAAATCTTAATAAAAAAATATATTAAAAATATGTAAAATTTTATATACATATACATACATATATAAATAATGTTATATAATATATTATATATATGTGATACATATCATATATATGTTGAATTTAGAAAAAAAGAGTATAGACATACATAATATGTAATATTTACTTACATATACATACAAACCCCCCTCCCCCGAAACCCACCACCACCGGCCAGATTTGGATAGGCCAGCGGCTTGGAGCCCACAACAGTCAACTACAGCAGCAGCAGCCGACTACGGCAACCTGGCCATGCGGCTAGGCATCAGTAGGGATGGCAATGGGGTGGCGCAAAATTCGAATCCGAGCTCGACCCCTCCCGAATGGAACGGGTTTGGGATGACTTAACGGGGTATGAGGCGGGATTTTTCTAATCTAAATTATTTGGGGCGAGGTATAAGGTGTACCAACTCCGCCCTGCCACCCCGCCCATATAAATATTATGTATAATAACAATAATAATAAATATATTATATATAATTTATTTTATATTTTTCTAATTAAAAATAATGTCCAATTATGCTTGATGAAGAGGAAGATGTTGAAGAATATTCGATGAGTTAATTTATATGGAGATTATAACTATATGGTGGAAGCTTGTTGGACTAAAAAAATTTGAGTTTTTTTGTTTTAGTTTACTGTTAAACTCACAATGTATAAAAATTTAGATGTTGTGCTGGTTATTACTTTAATTCTATTTTGATATCCTATTTTGCTTTTAGAATCTTATCTTGTTTGCACAGAATTTTCATTTTTGTACATAAAATTTAAATTTTAATTGCTGTCAAGTGGTTCTGATTTGATACTTTTATTGATTGATTTCAATTTTTTTAATTCTTTCCGTATTGGCAGGTTAAACCCACCAACCCGATGGAAAGAGGCGAGGCAGGGTGGGGCGGGACGGGGGATGGCAGAGTATGAGGCGAGCGTAACCCGCCCCATTGCCATCATTGGGCATCAACAAGTTGCTGCCTGCTGCCCATGACAGCGGGGAAGAAGAAGGGAGGGGTAGGGTGGGGCAAGGGAATGGTGGGTAGGGTTTGATTTAAAAAAAAATTATTTTTTTAATTGATAGATAATTTAATTAAAATATATGTTTAATTTTTTATTTATTGGATTTTGAATTAATTAATAAATTGAAGTAAGTTTCATTAATTATTTAAAAGAGATTTATTATTTGAATAAATATCTTTAATTATGATGATTATTTTAACAAATAATATAATTAAATTTAAAAAATTTATTTTTTAATTAATAATCATATAGGTTAAAAATACATATATCTCATTTTTTTACTTATGCATTCTTTATTAATATAGTTTTTAATTTATTATTTATTATTTTTGTTAATTAACAATTTTTTTTTTTACTTTTTTATTGTTATTTTAGATAGACTAATTATTAAAATAAATATTTCAATTATCTTAAATATCTTTAATTTATATATGATTATTATTTTACCAAATAATATAATTTAATTTAAAAAAATTATCTTTTTAATTAATATATAATTTAGTTAAAATTACACATATTTAATTTTTTACTTATTTATTCTTCATTACTATTGTTTTTAATTTTTGATTAATTGTTTTTATTAATTAATAAATTTAACTAAATTTTGTTAATTATTTTAGATTTATTTGTTATTTGAAGAAATGATAAATATCTCTACTTTAAATATGATTTCTATTTTAATAAATAATTTAATTAAATTTAACTAAATTATTATAGATATGGTTATTGATGTAATATTGTTGAATATGTAACTCAAGTAATAAATATTTTATTATTTATTATAATTAGATAAATTTAATCATATAAGTAAATTATTTCAAATATATATACTATTTATAATAATTCAAAAAATTTTAAGATATTATAACATGGGGCATTTAAAATTATAAATAAATTTAACCATATAAGTAAATTATTTCAAATATTTAATATTGTAGAAGGGCATTCAGGACTTTAGCATGAAACAAATTTTCAGTATTTTTTATTTTTTTAATTATTTTTCCATCAAGGGCATTCTAGACTTCTCGCATTTTCACTTTTCACATTTTTCATCCACCTTACAATTAAGTTTGTCAATTTAGAGATTTTTTTTTGTAAATTTTGAAATACGAGAACTGTTTTGTAATTACATCAAACCTGAAGGATGGTAGCCATAATTTACCAGATAAAATAAAATGGTTGTATACCATAAAACCACAATAAAAATAATATAATAAATGGGCCATGAATCTTAAATAGTTCATAGTCTTCTCATGGTCCTGCACATTGGATAAGACATTGTTGTGAGCTAATGAGATTTTATCTTGGGATCATTGTCAATCGTTAGTATTTACTCATAGAGAGACCATCATGATTGTAGGACAACGGCAAATATCGTAACTTTCCATTGATCCAACTTCAATTTTCTCAATCTTTTATGTTAATTGATTGACTTTGATATATTATTTCATGCATCATAATTTTATAGAATTGTGATTATTATAATTATTTTATTATATTCATATGCAATTAAACACAAATCACACCATATTTACAAGGAAATATTGGATACTAATTTGAATGACTAATAAGGATTAAAAATTTAAGTTTCACCGATGGTAATTAGTCTCCACTATAGAAAAATTACTACAAATTTAATTTCATAAATATGGTTATAAATTTTTATAGCAAATATAATCTTTTTAAATAATAAGCAATAAAAATTATTAGATATTGTTAAGAGTAATAGGCCTAAGAGGGGTGATTCGACTAAATACAAAATTATTGTAACTTTAGAAGAAAATGAATGACAGTTTTAAATTGAAAGTTTCAGACGGAATAAAACAAATTTAAAGACAATAGAAAAGTAAATGATATCTGAGGTTTATAGTAGTTCGACAAATCTACTCCGCTACCTAAACTTTCACTTAAGATTTTAATATGTAAATTTCACTAATAATTCCAAAGAGAATTAGTACAAATAAGTTTAATAAATATGAACAAGCAATTCAAACCAATTGAAACTATATTAAACAAATTGATACAGCATAAGGGAAGGAATATTCCAAAGTCCCTAACACAAAATACTACATAGCTAGCGGTAGTTTCAACTGGAAGTAAATAGTGCACCACTTTTGTTTTCTCCAATAAGATACTTCAAGAAAGCTAATAATGAGAGCTGAATATTTCTGTAAGCAAATGCTTGTTTTTCTGAGTGCATCTCTTCAAAATTAAATAGTGGATCTTTGCTCATGTTGGATGTTTCAATGATAACTTTTCATAAATAGGCTCAAATAGTAACTTACATGTCTGGATGTGAATAATCAATCAAAGGAGATTTTTCAGCTTCCATTAATGTCTTCAATGTGGTCTTTCCATGTACAAGAGATTAGCAATATTTTATCCAAATAACATAATGGCTAAAGATGGAAACAAATTGTGAATTGCTTAAATTAAGAAAATAAATATATTATTGTCATTCATCAAAACAATAATTCTAATAGATATCAATCCCTAGCCTTGTTATTAGAACCTCAACAAATTAGCCATGCATTATTCACATAAAAATTAAACATATATATAAAGAAATAATCATCAGTTACAGATTAATGATATCAAGGGGTTAGCTATGAAAACATTTAATTCGAATTTAATTGCATTAATTTTATAACTAAAACTATGAATTTTTAACATTAATTGTGGATCGATCGTACCAACACTCTAATTTTTTGTAGTGAGAGTTGAAAACAATGTAAGTATTGAATATTTTATAAAATTATTATCAAAATTGAGCTCAATTAGCATCATCACATTTTACTTTAAATAAGAAGTTATTTATGTGAAGAGAATTTTAGAAAATAAAATTTTATATTGAAATGATAAAAAAAACAATAATAAAAACAAAATAATGATTATAATTTACGCAATTATTTGTGCACTTTAACTCCATCTAAAAGTTTCAAATTTCATATGCATTCGAATTTCAAAGTGCACATTCTCACGCAATTTGCTCCCCGTAATTATAAATTTACAATGACTAGTAAGTAATAACTTATAAATAATTCACAGAGATCAATGTCTCCCCTTATCTTTCGGAGCGAGAGCTGAATGACATTAAAATGTTGCATTATCCCACTTCAACGAATATAATAATTAAAATAAAAAAAAATTTATAAGTACAACCGAGCTAGAGACCAGTGAATTAATTTTTGCTTGTACTCATGTGATAATCAAAACAAAATAATGCTAAACAAATCGAAGACGTGATCCCAAAAAGAAGCAGAGATCTGTACGTTATAACAATGCAGAAAATCCATTAATCTATTCTAAAAATGCTGGTCATTAACAGGGATGGCAATGAATCGAGAAAAAACTTGAACCTATTCTACACATGATCTGCTAGGTTTTGAAAATATAAATGAATTTGGGGAGGTCTTAAGAGGCCGTTTGACTTTGTTTTCTAGAGATGTTTTCATTTTCTGACAAAAAGAAAAAATGAAAAGTTAGTTATAAGTGTGAGTTTGAAAGTAAAATGTTATTTGGATGTTTTGTTTAGAATGAAATGATTGTATAAAGTTGAAAATGAATCGTATTTGGATATTGTTGTGTTTTTATATTAATTTGTGCAAATGAGAGTAGGGGAAAATAAAGTATGAAAATAGAGAGAATGTGTAAGAGTATGTTTGAAAAAATGTGTTGAGAATGAAAAGGTGAGCCAAAATAGGGGAGAAATTGATAACTTTTTATTTTCATTTTGAAAACAAAACCAAATGGGCACTAAGTTTTAATTTTTGAACCCAAACTTGTTCAAATTTGCTTCATTAGAATATTACGTACACTAATTTTATTTATTATGACCTACACATATATGTATTTGTATATATATTTGAAAAATGTGCATAATACATACATGTTTTAGATCAAAGTAATAATATAATCATCACAAATAGTTTAGGCATTTAATATGCATATGTAAGTAGCAATAATTTTATAATTTATAATTTTTAAAAAAGAAATGCATTTATAAATATTTAAATAATTTGTTCTTTGTTAATAATACTATTTCTCATACTTAGAAAGTTATGTTGGCACTATTTTTTTTTTCAAAAAAATTAATTTTTTTAAATATACAAAACGGTATAGTTGGTCGTCTAATAAGCCTAATCCACTTAAATTCGAATTTAGAACATAGTGGGTTTTGATTCCTTAAGAATCTTTCTCGAGTTTTGACAAATCCATTCCAAAAAAAAAAAAAAACAATCCATATAGCCATCCCCATTGATCATTCGATTTCCTATATATGCTACGTGAGATCAAACTCTAATTCGTCAATCTCAAACCTATTCACAAAAGGATTTCCACCAGAAGGGTGCTTTCTTGCAGCAATAATGGCAAAAAGGTGATCGCCAATCTGACAAATTGTTTAATTTTTCTTATGTTTTGTCCATTTTAAGCTCAATCAAGAGTTTCTAATTTGATACGATTTTCAGGCTGCAAGGCAAGGTGGCTATAATCACCGGCGGCGCTGGTGGGATTGGAGAATGTGCGGCGAAGCATTTCGTTCAACACGGGGCTAAGGTGATAATCGCTGATGTACAAGATGAACTCGGCCAAACTGCCTGCCGAAACATAGGCTCCCCCGAAGGACTCATCTCCTACGTACATTGCGATGTAAGCAGTGAAAATGATGTCCAAAACGTCGTAGATACAGCTATGTCCAAATACGGTAAGCTTGACATAATGTTCGCCAATGCGGGCGTGCCAGGTGTCAATGATCCGAGAATTCTTGCAGCAGATTACGAAGATCTGAAAAGAGTTTTTGACGTCAATGTTTTTGGGGCATTCTTGTGTGCCAAACACGCCGCTAGGGTGATGATTCCTGCAAAGAAAGGGAGCATTATATTTACTTCAAGTGTTGCTTCTGTGACTTATGGGGATGTGCCTCACGCTTATGCAGCATCCAAAAACGCTGTCGTTGGGCTTGCCAAGAATTTGTGCATTGAGTTGGGGCAGAATGGGATTAGAGTGAACTGCGTTTCTCCGTTTGGAGTGGCGACTCCGATGTTGACCAAGTCATTTGGGGTCACTGATAAGGGTATAGTGGAGCAATTTGTTTCTCATATTGCAACCTTAAAAGGGGAAACAGTTGATGCAAGTGATGTGGCTGAGGCTGTAGTGTTTTTGGGGAGTAATGAGGCCAAGTATGTTAGTGGCTAGAATTTGGTGATCGATGGAGGTTATAGCCTGACTAACGTTGCTCTGAGTGAAGGCCTTAAGAAAGTGATGAGTTCTTGAATCATTTGTTGGACAAAATCTATGTTTATATATGTTTCATGATCTGCATTCTTGCTTTTCCTTGTTTGTGCAATAACAGCAGTGTGCTAGCTCAACAAAAGCAAACACCACGTAAACAAATTTTGGTGTTGCTCAACACCACTTTTCGATGAACAAAGAGTTTTTTTTTTTTTTTTTGGCTTTTTAATTGTTACGATCCTACATTATTATCTCCAACAATTTTGATCTCCATTTGCCAAATGATCTTTTAAACGGTCCTACTATTATAATTTTTCAAATAAAAAACGTTAGATACTTATATTATAAAATAAAATATTTGAGTATTAGTTTGTATTATTAATGATAATGGCTAAATTTATTTCTAAATATAAAGATTCAAATTCAATTGCGTTGTGGTATATTTGTTTAATTTATCTATACGCATTAGTAAGAATTTTAGTCCTGAAAAAATCCTTAAAAAAACTGTGAACGAGAGAATGTTATATTCAAATTTCATATTTATCAATTTTTCGATGCGCCGTAAGATTAGATATTATTAACATTAATGTACGCTAATAGTATGTTTGTCGTTACAATTGTTAGAAATGCATTACTATAATGCAGACAAGGGATGCTGCGTTTCCATTCACGCCCATAATTAAATGCAACCCCATCCATCCATCCATCAAAAGCCAAACGCCAGCCACAGTCCACAAGGCATCTGAAACTCTGACAAGTGCGTTAGGTTAATTATATATTCAAACCATGAGAAAAAAAGTGCCCGCATTGCTGAATAGTTTTGGGTTCGTTTAATTTGCACTACAACAAATATGATCTTTAGTAACATCAACACAGTGGCATTTATAAGATAATGACACAAAAAATTAAGATAGTGATGGTTGTAAAAGAATGCCACTATAATATAATATTTGGTGGCATTTGGTTATAAATGACAAATAAATTAGTGACATTTAATTGAAAATGTCAAGATACATTTATTTTAAAGACACTTCACTAGTGCCACTAATATGTAGTTATGGTGTCATTTGAAAAAGATGTCATAAAGTATTTAGTAGCATTTTCTAGTATAATGACATATAAATGTAATATAGTGTTAGTCTTAGAAAAATGCCACTATAATAAAATATTTAGTGGCACTTGATTACTGAATGACGTATAAGATAGTGGCATTTGGTTAAAAATGCCAACAAAAATATATTTTGCAAGCATTTAGCTAGTGCCATTATTTTTTCTTAAGAAAGGTCGCTCATATTTATTTATGGTGTCATTTAGGAAAAAATGTCACAATATTTTAGTGGCACTAATTTAATGACATTCTATAGTGTAGTAACACATAAGAATAGTGTAGTGATAATTATTGAAAAATGCCACTATATTACAATATTTAGTGGCATTTGATTAATAAATGACAAATAAAGATAATGACATTTGATTGAGATTGCCAACATAAATGTATTTCAAAGGCATTCAACCAATGCCACTAATTTTTCTTAAAAATTTTTTTATGTTATTTAATTTTGGTGTCATTTGAAAAAGATTCCACAAATTATTTAGTGACACTATATAAAAGTAATATAATGAAAAAGATGCCACAATAGTTAATCAGTACGTTAGTGATATGTTATAGTATAGTGATATATTAAATTAATATAGTGATAGTATTAAAAAAATATCACTATAATATAATACTTAGTGTCAATTGATTAATAAATATTGTAAAAACATAGTGGCATTTTATTGAAACAACCAACATAATTATATGTTAAAGGCATTTAACTAGATCAATACCTTTTTTTTTTTAAAAAAAAAAAAAGTCACTCATAATTTAATCATGATGCAATATAAAAAAAAAATTGCAAAGTAGATAAATAATAAATAGGTACATCAATAACTATAAAATTTATAAATATATATATATATTATACCATTAATGTATCGATACCCTATTTGATTTAAGAAAAAATTAGTGTATTTCATATAATAAATTTGAACTCTTTCATATATTTAAATAATTGAGTAAATGTACTTCTAAACTGTACAAATAAATTAACATTTTTAATTATGCTAAAAATTGATGGATAGCTTGATGGTAAACTCATATTCTTACAAACAGATGGTTGTGTGTTCGAATCTTATAAAGATCAATGGAGCCATGTTGAAATATCACAATTAGGGGGTGGTCGGGGATAGGTTAAGATATATATGGGAGTTGGGATAGGTTAACATATATATCTAAAAAAATCTTTTGTGATATTTAGTCTACCATTAATATATTATTTTGTGACATGCTAACATGTCATTTAAAGAATCTTTTAATGACATTTTAATATATCATTTGTTGAAATTTTTGCGGCATGTTAATATGTCATTAAAAAAAAACTTTTCATGGCATTCTGACATGTCATTTATTGCATTTTTTATGGTATGCTATAATGTCATTTAAGAGATTTTTTGTAGCATTTTAATACGTCAGTACATGCAATTTTTGCGACATGTTAGCCTGTCATTTAATGTACTTTTTGTGACATTTTAACATGTCATTTAATTCATTTCTTGTTGCATTTTATTAATGCCACAAAAAGAATAAAATAGTGACATTCATACCTTTAGCTACAAGCACTTCTTAAAAATGCCATTATATGTAAAAATGTCACTATAATTCTATTTAAATGGCATTTTTTAATGCCATTAATTTATAATTTTCTTGTAGTGTTGGTTGACGGAACAGAAAATTGCACAATAGAATACATAGTATAAAATTGCAATATGCCACATCAAAGCATAGCAATAAAATTTAATATTTAGTGATGCTTACTTAATGATATTTTATAATTTAATAATAAAAAAATAATATGATGATAATTATAAAAAATATTACTGTAATATAATATTTAGTAGCATTTGATTCTTAAATGACAAATAACACAATGATAAAATAAGTATATTTCAAAGGTATTTAACAAGTAGTATTAATTTTTTTTAAGAAAACATAACTTTTATTTAGTTATTATTTTGATCATTTGAAAAACATACCGTAAAGTATTTAACTGCATTAAATTAATAATATTAAATATTTTATAGTAACAAATCTAATTTAGAGTAAAATAACTTTATAAGTACAACCTGGAGACCACTCAATTATTGCCTATATTTACGTGTTACGTGGGAATCAGAACAAAATCATGCTAAACAAATAAGAAATTAAACGTGACCCCATAAAGAAGCAGACAGAATCTGTATATTTTAAAATTGCGAAAAATCTATTAATCTATTCAAGAAATGTTGGTCCCTTGTCCTATATCCGCTGCATGAGATAAGCTCCAAGTTGTTAAATCTCACACAAAGGAATTCCTCATAAGGGAGCTTTAATTTCTTGCAGCATTAATGGCAATGAGGTGATCATACTCAAATTGTAATAGACTCATTATATTTCATATATAAGTTTTGTCCTGATTCGGCGTGATTAGTTTGCAGGCTTGAAGGCAAGGTGGCTATAATCACCGGCGGCGCCAGCGGAATCGGAGAATCGGCGGCAAGGCTATTCGTTCAACACGGTTCTAAGTTAATAATCGCCGATGTACAAGACGAACTCGGCCAAACTGCGTGCCGAAACATAGGATCTCCCGAAGTCATATCCTATGTACACTGCGATGTAACAAGTGAAAATGATGTCCAAAACGTCGTAGATACGGCTATTTCCAAATACGGTAAGCTTGACATAATGTTCTCCAATGCGGGCACCCCAGGAAACAATGATCCAAGAATTCTTGCAACAGATTACGAAGATCTCAAAAGGGTTTTTGATGTTAACGTCTTTGGAGCATTCTTGTGTGCCAAACATGCCGCCAGGGTGATGATTCCTGTGAAGAAAGGAAGCATTATATTTACTTCAAGTGTTGCTTCTGTGACTTATGGGAGTGTGCCTCATGCTTATTCAGCATCCAAACACGCCCTTGTCGGGCTTACCAAGAATTTGTGCATTGAGTTGGGGCAGTATGGTGTTAGGGTCAACTGCGTTTCTCCGTTTGGGGTGGCAACTCCGATGTTGATGAAGGTGATTGGAGCGACTGATAAGAGTAAAGCAGAAGAATTTGTTTCTCATATTGCAACCTTAAAAGGGGATCCAGTTGAGGCAAATGATGTGGCTGAGGTTGTAATGTTTTTGGGGAGCGATGAGGCAAAGTATGTTAGTGGGCAGAATCTAGTGATCGATGGAGGTTATAGTCTCACCAATGTTGCTCTGAAAGAAGGCCTCAAGAAGTGTTGAGTTCTTGAATCTTTTGCTTGACAAGATCTATGTTTTATGTTTCATGCTTGTTTTAATTCCTTGTTTGTGCAATAACAGCAATATTGCTGATATGTCTTCTTGTGGCATGCATTTTCTATCTGCTGATATAATTAAAATGGATTTGGGCTTTGTGGGATGACTAACATATTGAGATAAAAGCCTGTTTTTGGTTGAGATGACATGTCCACCAATATGATATAATTAGCATTACAATAGTAGTACGTTGAATGGTTGAACCAAAGGAGTGCAAATATGAATAGCTTTCCTCAAAAAGTAGCAAGATTCTACTTCAAGGCATCTTGAGTTCTCTATTTTGATATATCTTTCATCCTTATATAAGTTGTAGAATGAAATAAACGATGAAATATCAATTGAAATTTTAAATACAAACTGAGTTTAAAATGTTCCATGATGAGTAAACTAACTACAGCTAAATCATTGCTTTATATTCACTAACATTGAGGCGCTCATAGTTTTAGTTTTAAGATTTGAAGAGTAAGAGACCCACGATAAGTAATTTAAAAGATAAGCTTTCGACAAATTTCTAGGGCCATGTTAATATTTCTCTGTATGTTTCCAATACTCGCGGCTCTTAGCAAAATTCTATGCATAATTAAGATGCTTAAAATTTTAACTTAATGCCAAGTTGAATTTCTGGAAAAAAATTTGTCAACACATTCAAGATAGTTAGGATGTATATGCCAAGTGAAGGGAAATTCCTCCTCCTTCCATGTAAGTAGATTGACCAAGACAATGTATACATATAGTTCATTTGGATAAAATAATTTAATATCCATGATTGCAACAACTTGGGCAAATCCATATGAAATTATGGAATCATGATTGGGCTGTAGAAGACCATTTTAGACATACTGAATGCGAGAAGGGACGGTGGCCTGCAAAAGAACATATTTCCCATCAATCTAAAGGCCAAATGTGTGCTGGCAAGTTGCCTCTGTTAATATTGAGTTGATCATGGGCCGTTGTCATTTGCCTAACAGATATTTGGTGCTGATTAGCAGCTATATCTCCATGAGAACTATTGATTTCTACACATTTAAAGGCCCATTTTCTGTTGCAATATAACCTTTTAGCCTATTGATCAACAAAAATGGAAAAAGAAAAAAGGAAAAAAAGAAAAAAAAAAACATAAGATGATGGACTCAATTAATTTATTAAAATATACGAGGAGATGATATATAGTCCATTCAGCGTTAGTCAGCGAGCTATAGAATTTTATAATACAAAAGAAACAATGCAGAAAGGCCAGAAATTAACATAAAAAGGTGGATTATTTTGTGAAACTTGGGCCTCCTTAAGTGGAATTTTTGATTGTGGAAGTTATTGAGTGATTGGAGACGAAATGAACACCTTCAATGAAGACTCTAGCGAGTAGTCAAGGAATAAGACAATAAATTTCAAATGAACTTGGTTCCAATTTCAGGTAACTTTAGGAAAATATTTAGATAGTGTTTGGATGTTTTAAATTTAGATTATTTGTTTTAATTGATATTTTATTTTTATTTTATATTATAAATAAATATTAAGGTACTAAATTATTTTTTAAATCGTGAACCCCCACCTAACAAATCATTTTAGGATGCAAGACTTACAATGTTTCACTAAATAAAAAAAAAAGTCAAATTAGGATTAAAGTTGCAACAAAAGATTAATAATGTTTTGATTCAAATTTGATACTTTTCATTTTAGGATGCAAGACTTACAATGTTTCACTAAAAAAAAAAAAAAATCAAATTAGGATTAAAGTTGCAACAAAAGATTAATAATGTTTTGATTCAAATTTGATACTTCTAAAAATATAATATGCCAAAATTGCAGCATTCCATATAGTAGTAGTAGTAGTAGTAGTAGTAGTAGTAGTAGTAGTAGTAATAATATGTTATAAAAATTTTGTTAAATCATTATCTAATATATCTAAAGTAAAATGATGTTCAAGTTTGTTTTAAGTTTTTTTTTTTTTTTTATGTAGTAATGATGTGGATAAGTTAATTTTGTCCATATTTACCACGTAAATATATTCCATATATAATATATGTAACTCCCTGTAACATATTTCATATATAATATAAATATAACTTTCTATGCTAATTTTTGTAACTCCCTATATTAATATATAATTTTTGTAACTCCTTATATTGCTTATTTTGATTCCTTTTACCCATGTCAACATATGTATATATATAATGCATATATATATTATTCTATCAATATTTATTTTAATATTAATGCAAAGGATTATATAAGTTCATCTTTTTGTAACTTAATATCTAATATTGATAAATATTCAATATATATTTATATATATAATTTTTATATTAATTTTTTTAACTCCTTATTTTAATATATAATTTTTTTTACTTCTTTCTATATATATTGTCTAATAGTTTCTTCTAATATTGTCATTGGCATTCTCAAATTTGATTTCTTGAATAATTATGGACAAACACACACACACACACACACACACACACAGAGACACACATGTGTGTGTGTGTGTGTATATATATATGTATGTGTGTATATCTAGGTATGCACATAAGTGTATTTATCAATATAGTTTAATCGTCATTTCCTACTTAAGCTAAAAATCCTAACAAAAGTTTATATTAAAAATAATTTAAACATATAACTTACTATTTCAAAATAGTACAATATTTGTCTTCTTTTTTTTTCTCCATCTCTATAAAACCATTCTCTTTGTGAAGTTAATTATTTATTTTTCTTGAAAAAGCATATATCTTATAATATTTATATTGACTTTTAATATATTTAATTTTTATATTTATGAAACAGGATACATAAATCATATTCATATAAAATATTGTTATATCTCACTTTACATAATCAATTATATTATATTAATAAAATTCTTAATTTTGAAGTGTTATTTTGTAATTTTTATAAAAAAATATTAATATTTAAATGATAGCTTAAATTAAATAAAATAATTTTTTAAACTTTACACCCAGTGCAATGCACGGGCTAATTACTCTTATAAGTGTAAAATAATATCATTGAATTAATTAACTACTCAATCATAGTATAAGTTGCGTAGTTCAAAAATTAAGATAATAATTTATTTATACAAATCATATATATATATATATGAGTTATTAAATACTACCATAAAAAACATCTATCGGGATAATGATATGTCATGCATAATTTATTATTGTATTATATACATATTATAAACTAACTTGTCTAAAAAGTTTTATTAAATGTACTTCCAACTAAATTATATTATCAGTTTGTTATGTCTCTCTTGACGTGTATGAAAGGCTAATTTGGGCGCCTACATCTATCAATAGATTGGGGTGTATGTCCCCATGAATTTGCAGTTGTCTGAAACTGTCCAGACCCTTTAATATCAACTAGATGCTTCCTATTTAATATTTCAAGATCACAAAAGTTGGCCAAAGATTCAAATAGTGCAACCCTAGCACCAGACAACAAATGAAAACAACAGAAGCTAAAAAGAACATTTGCAAATTAGAAACAAGTGTTGTTGATGATAAGACAAACAGGCTTTCAAATTTTTGCCATTTGCTGTAGAGTAAAAGGGAAACAGTAGGAGGTGTTGTCATAAATTCGATGAGCAGCAATTCGAAGAAAAGGTACTCATCTCTATTATAACATGGCACTGAATTCGGAGGACACAACAAAGGACTTGCTCTTTTCCTTCCAATTCCACAACAAGCTGCATCCTTCACCTTGAACCCATAAGTTTCAGCATTGTTACGCAGGTCAATGAATACCTCAAAAGAAGCACCAAGAGTGAAGATTGATCCAGGGTACTCGGCATTGAGGTGATAGACAAGAGATTTCAATCCTGAATTGAACATTTGCAACAAATTTTTGGAGGTGGCCTCACAATCTCCTGGAAGTGAATGGCCACTGTTCTGTAAAACAGGTGTGCAGCCGATGGGTGCAATCTCTGCAAAGAAGAACTTTCTGATGCCTAACCTATGGACAGGGACGGATTCAAAACTAAGACTTTGGGGGGAGGAGGGGGGGGGGCAAAAATTATGAAATATAAAAGTTCAAATATAAGTTTTATAATCTATGAATTCAAAATACATATCATCGAAGTTGAATGCGACGCTCTTTCATATCATAAAATTCATCGAAGTTGAATGCGACGCTTTTTAGTTATATCTTTCTCAATATGAGTAACTAAAATAATTACAAAACAAATAGCACGGCAGACAAAATGCAGTATCCTTTTCAATCGAGTACTCCAACCAATTAGAAAAATTTTTGAACCATGAAGATTGAAATTGTTGAAAATGTTTTTTTACCTAAAACTAGATAATTAGTAAGAATAAGCTGATATTGTTCCCTTTGTATATAAAATCTTCGAACTTTGTCCCGTTGGTCAGCATTTTATTGCCAAATTGTTCAACGCTTTCCCAGATCTTTTTCTAATAAAGAAACATCATCTTTTTCCAGTCTTGGAATTTTAGATTGATATTGTTTTTCATTACTGAATTGAATTGTTGATGATAGAGTAGAATAAAATGATTTACCAACTCTTGTATTATCACTAGCTTTTTTCTAGAAAAATAAATTTATGTTATTCAACTTGCTCATGATTATTATTTTGTCTCTTTTCCTCAATCTTCTTGAAGTCAAAAGGAAGATATTTTAATTGTTTTGCAAGTTTCTATAAAGTTGTAAATGTTTTTTTTTTGCTAGATCCCTATAAATATATTCTCAAATAAATAAAATAGAAGTGTCTTAATGGACCTAATCTAATTGTGAATTATTTAATTGAAAATATGAGTCTAAAAATTTGTTTTAAACATCTCAAAATCAAAATAGGTAAAGAATTAATAAAAATTATTACAAAATAATTAAATATATACAAACTAAAACTTATTACAAAAATTAATATATATATATACACACACACACATATGAATCAAGTGAGCCAAGGGGGGGCAAATATAGATATGAATCAAACAAAAATCATCAAAATGTTGGGGGTGCGGGGGGCACTGCCCCCCCTGTGGATCCGTCTCTGCCTATGGAGTTCCTGCATGCTTGCAAACAACGTTGTCCAAGTTAAGATATATATAATTGTATATATGTAGTAGCTGATATGACAAATTGACTACAAATGACATAGCTAGCCATCGTCTCTCTTACCAATACATAACCACTATAGAGCTTTATGAGGAGATCAGCAAACACTTGAGGAGTATAAATATGATTGCTTGTGTAAAGCTCAGGTCGCAAATAGTTGTTAAGGTAATCATTAGCACCAATAGCCACAACTACCAGAGGCTTTGCCAAATAATTGTTGTATTCCTCCTTTTGCATTTGGCTTTTGAGTTGATTCAAGGTATTTCTGAAGTTGCCAATTTGTTCGCTTAGAGGGATTATACAGCCCTGTTCATATTTTTACATTTTTTATCAACCATTTTTTTTTAGTAATATGAATGCAGATTCAAGTATATAAATGCTAAGTCAATTAGACATTACAAAAAGATACTCTGTGTCTTGAAGAATTCCGGCCCCAGCGGAAGCATAATTTACTCCTAATAGAATGTCGGCACCTTTGGCAATGGTATTTGCATAGGATGGAATAAGTGGTAATCCCAATAATTCACCTGCAATCGGAAAGAAAAAAGATGAATAAGCAAACTAATCTAAAGACCGATCATTCCAAGATAATATGTAATTTAAGATGTCAGCCAAATGACTGTCTCAAGATAAATGTCGAGAAAATTTTGACTTAATAGATACCGATAAAGTCTACAAGAATTTTCCCATTGTTGAATCTTCCAATAGGTCCTATATCAAAATCAACACCATAAGGCCAAAAGTTGGCTTTTGTGATAGTCTTGATGAAATAAATGTTGTTTCTAGGGTCATTGAGTGAATCGCCAAATACGTACATTGTTGTAAATAGTGGCTTTGTAGTTGTTTCGATGGATGAAAGAGCTATGGAACCGACTATGCTGATTAACAGCAGAACTGATAGGCAAGTTGCTTCCATCGTCTTTATTTACAATGTATTTTCTTACTGTAGGGTACAAAATATCTTTGCTATTGTTTCTGTTGTGTTTCTTCTCAATTTTAAACACTTGTTTATATAGGCATTAAGGGGCAAAAGAAGTAATTGTCCTAGAGAAGAATTGAGCCCTTTTCCATAGCTAGCTATAAAATACAGCTTGCGAGATTCTTATTTAATACACTCTGTGTGTAGCCTTCCACATTTGCTAGCTATTTAGCTAATGAAGCTTTTCTTTCTTTGTGCTGCAAGTGAGCTCCAAACCTAACTCGTAAGATACAAATAAATACAACAAATTAAGAGTCTTTGTACTACTTTTGTTATAAGTGAAGAAGAATAAATAATGTGGGCTTTAGCAAAGCTTAATTGTTGCCATAAGTCGCCTGCCTGTACTTAATGGCTCAAATTGTACTAGTGGCAGCACTAATTTATTTTTATAAGGGAAAATTGCATTTTTTGTCTCATTCAATAGAGAAATTTGCACTTTTGGAACTTAAGTCAACACTTTTAGGACCAAAATTTTATGTATTTTTTTAGCACATTTAGGACACCGCCCCATCGGCCGTTAATTTTTTGGCAAAATCATTAAATCAAAAAAGATTAATTATGCCACCACCCCCAGTGGCGTATCTAAGAATTTAGGTTAGTGGGATCAAAATATTAATAAAAAATAAATTTAAAATAATTAATATTTAATAAAAATAAATTTTAAATACATTAATCCAATTATCTTCGACGAGTTTTCATATTCTGAAACATTGTCATAATATCATCATTTGAAATGCTCATAAATACTTCTATTTCTTTATAAGTTATCAAACAATCATTAAGGAAGTCATCATTCAGTCGGTTCCGCAAATCAGTTTTGATAAATTTCATTGCCGAGAAAGCTCTCTCTACACTTGCAATAACAATCAGAAAAAGCAACGAAAATTTCACCAACCGTCGACCAACTATGTTGGGGTCATTTTGATATTAAATGGGGTCAAAATACTATATATCCATCATTTCTATATAAAATATATATACATATATATTTAAAAAAATAGCAAATGAGGTCAATTGACCCCACATATGTGGCTGTAAATCCGCCACTGACCACCCCAAAAATTTGATTTATTCATAAAAACCCCACAAAATGTGAAATGTTCAATCAATCCTCAATAAAACTTTAAAGAAAATAATAACAAAAATTCTAAAAATAAATACAACAAAACCCTCTACAGAAAAATTTAAAATCCTATATATTAATATATAAATGTATATATAATAAATATTATATAAATACTCTTTTTGCGCCAGTTGAACTTTAAATTGAATATCTACCTCCACACATGACTTTTTTAATTAAAAAATCTAATATCTAAATTAAAATTACAATCAAGAATTAAACAATAATAATAAGATCACAATCCCTAAGGGCAAATTTGGTTGGTAAAATTATATGAGATTAAAGAAAATAATTCTTTTTTCAATCTATTGTTTGATTTGTAGGATTGTATACATATAAATCCGTGATTTATCATTGACCCATATTTATAAATTTAACTTTTGGTATTATTAATTTCAGCTCACTCATAGAATAAATTAACCCATTTTCTCACAAGATAACTTATTATAAGACAACTAATTATGAGGTAAATTTAAAATTCAACCAAACTTGCCAGACATTCATAAAATAACAAACCCCCTCCCAAATTGTCATCCCCAAACCCTAGCCAACACTCGCCACTCGCCCTGTCTTACGCCGCCGCGTCCCGAAACTACCACCGGAAATGGGTCGTGTTCGCACAAAGACGGTAAAGAAATCCTCCCGCCAGGTAATTGAGCGGTACTACTCGAAGATGACTTTGGACTTCCACACCAACAAGAAGATTCTGGAGGAGGTTGCTATTATCCCCTCGAAGCGCCTCCGCAACAAGATCGCTGGTTTTTCAACCCATTTGATGAAGCGGATCCAAAAGGGATCCGTTCGCGGCATCTCATTGAAGCTGCAAGAGGAGGAGAGAGAGCGCCGCATGGATTTCGTGCCTGATGAATCGGCCATTAAGGTTGATCACATTGAGGTCGACCAGGAGACTGTGGACTTGTTGGAGTCGCTTGGAATGAAGGAGCTTCCAGGTGTCGTGCTCAAAGAGGACCAGGGTCCTATAAATGTTGCGCCCCCCATGAACTACGGCCGTGGCGGCGGCAGGCGATACTGATATAGATGAGTCTTTTTATTTCCCGGTTTTAATATATTCTGTTGGATGTTATTTGACAATGGAGTATTGTTAGTTTTGATGAAAACTGATGTCTTGCGACACTTTTAGATTATGGGTTTTGGAATTTGAGACTATTGATTAAAGTGTTAAAGGATTTTGTGGCAATCTCATTTTTCCTCTTTCAGATACTGCTGAATTATGCATTTTGCAGATTATGCCGGTAAGTATTTTTCTTGCTTGATAGGTCCTTTGATTGTTTGCGTATGAAATGGTATTTATGCCTTTTCCTCTTGATGCCAATACGCATTGTCACTTCTTGAAGTTGGTATTACTTAAGCCTTGGATTGGCTATTTTGTTCTTGTTTTGCTTGGATCATATGTTGCAGGAACTGTGAGGAGTGTTCATTGCTTGATTGCTAAGTGTATTCTTGTTCTGAAACTGGTTTTATAGAAGTTTCCTTTCTAGGATAGTTATTTGGTTAGTTGTAATGTGAATTACTCTTCTACTGCTCTCTGCTTAATCGGTAATTTGAAAGCTATTTTTAGTGGTAAGCATCATGGTGAAACTAGTTTGGTCAAAGTCTCTCTTTCTGGATACTTGTTTAATGACATGTATTCTGGTTATTGTGCACAAGGCCACAAGTGTACTCTGCCTACGACGCTTACGTAGTTCTTAATGTATTTATGTGACCTTTAGCATTTCTCTATCTTGAGAATTGATTATATTGCTGGTTCAATGAGGAGACAAGGGAAGTGATAGGGAGGGGGAGTAGTGGGAGCTGTAAATCTCTAATACCTTCCATGTTCTGTACAAGATACAATGAAAATAAGGTAGGGAGTTTTTGTACACTGTACAATGAAAATAAGGTAGGGAAGGAAGGCTAATCCTCTTTCTTTACCGATTCACTGTATTTTTTACGGTCATGAGCTGTAAATATTAAGAGTGTTTAGGATTTGTAGGACGCATGGCTCTTCTAGTTCCACTTTTCCATCTAATTTTGCCAGAAATGAAAATGGCCTAGGGAGGGTTCTCTCGTGTCTCCTTTGTTACTTCTCTCTAACCAAGCAACCGACTTTTTCTTGTGCATCTGCATATACTCAATACTTCCCTATCTCTCTCGTATACCTCCACTTTTCACCTCAACCAAACCATTGGTGTATTCTGGGTTGGGGATCAGTTTATACAGAAAGATTCTGGCTTTTCAGCCTCAACCCCATTGGTTCAGGAAGGAACTTCTTCAGTTTAAAATTTGTGAATGTAATCCGTATGTTCTGGCTTAGCTATTATCTTTTTGTAGACGGAGGACAGGTGATGTTAGCTAGTTCATGACCCTGTGAACACATGATAGTCTTTGCTGCCAGTAGCTCATCCTTTCCTTTTTCACTTGTCAGTGCAAAGCGCATATTCTTCTTCAATTCTTGTACCCTTTTCTTTTCTCGGTTAAATGACTAGCCCATGAGTTTTGTGCGACATTTACGAAGAACGCGTTTGAAATGCTTAGCATAAAAGCAACTACCTTCTATTCTATCTTCATTTATTTATAAAATCTCTGTAAGCATTTGTGTGGGGTTGGGGGGGGGGGGGGGTGTCTCTATAAGCATACAAAAATGAAAAATGTTAATACATTTTTATGATATATTTATCTTAGTGAAAGATTAAGAAATTGCATTTTTCTTTTCTTTTTCGTTTTATCCTTATCTTAATCAACATCTAATTTTACAGCGTGTGGGATGAATTAAGACATTGTACATGGACTCCAGCCCGACTTCAAGCCCTTCCCAGTTTAAGATTTTTCATTTGAAGCCCAAACTATAGGGCTTAATAAATACTTTATTTATTTTTTTGCTTTCTTTTGTGTACATAATAATAATGCTTCATATATTATTTTCGTTAATTGCAATATAGGAGACATATTTATGCTGGAAAAAAAAAAGAAAAATAAATAAATAAATGAAAAAAAAAAAAAACATGGGCGGTGATGGGACCTTGTCCTCGTCTTTTGTCCCTCAATGTAATGAAATTATTAATAACTAATTATGGTGAAATGTTTTTGATAAAAATGCTCTCAAAATAGAGCGAAACGAATACCCATATTGAAATTTAAATCCCAATTTTCATATTTGCGGAGTTTTAAAAGTTCCGGCTTTAATTATTTGAATATGTTTCTATTTTCAACTTCAAACTGTTGTGCTAGATAATTAATAAAATATCTTATTCAGTAAGAAAACAAGAAAGCGAAAAATCTGAAGATGACCATGCATGTACTTTACCTTATATCCGACACTGATGATTGTTGTTAAATCCTAAGATTTGATTAAATGGCTCCTTTTATCTTCCGTTAAGAACTATACAAAAATCTCCCTAGGTTTGTTGAAAATACAACACCACCTAAATAATTAATTAAATTTTGTAAGGCTTATTTTCATTCCGAGATTTTATTCTAATAGTAAAATAGTCTTTACATTTTTTTTTCTCTAATTTCATCTTTCAACTAATTTTGTAGTAGCAATTTTCGGCAAAAGGAAAAATCAACTTGCTTGAAATATCATAGAGCTCAGTTTTACTTGTATCTTTCATGAATTTTAAAAGCCAATCGTAGTTGATCCTCTGATGTGTAACAATTAGGTGTATTTGACTTTTTGACTTATAATTATATTTTTTTAACTTTTTGTCTATCACCCAAGAAAATAATAATTCTTTTCATTTTGCATATATGTTTAGGGATAGTCAAAAAACTATTTTCTCATTAACTTTGTGTTTTTTCCTTCACAAATAATCATCGTGGTTGGGAAATTAAAGAAAAGATTGCAATCAAAATAAATTCCATAAATTAAAATAAATAAATTTATATTAAATTGAGAGAAATGTTGAGTTGAAGAAATGATGAAGGGTTTAAAGTACTCATAGTTGTAGTTGTAATGGACTAGGGATGGCAATTTTCAACGTGATACGATAACTCAACACGAGTTTGACACGAAAAAATTGGATTGGAATTGACCAATTTTGGGTCTGGGCCCAACAAGATCAACACGAATAAAAATCCGAAGAAAATGATTTAGATTGGGTTGAATTTCAAGTTACACAAACAATCCAAAATTTGATTATGGGTCACGACAATCCAAACCCACTTAAACCAATTTGACCCAAATCGATAAACAAAGAAACATTTAAATTTTTTTAGAAGTAAAAATATAAAATAACAAAATAAAGCTTAACATTTTGAACTTTTGCAATATCAAAATTACTACTTTAGCATTTTTTTTGTCTTATTTATTTCACAACCATAAAGGATGGATTATTACAAGTTTAAATTACTTCTAATTGTTATTTTTATATCCAAGTGGACATGAAAATTGTACTACAAAACAAAACATGCTTTAATTGCTGAATTGTCCTAAAAGTTTTTCTCCAGCCTTATACAACGCAAGATTTTGCATATATAAATAGATAAAAATTCTTTCTATTTAGAGGTTATAAAAAATTCAAAAGACTTAAGTAAGTTTTCATAATAAATTATGTGTATAATTTAAAATATTTATTTACTTATTTGCTTGATGATATATTTTTATTGATTTATGTATTGATTAATTGAATTAGTATTAAGTTAATAAATAATGGCATTAACTTTAAAAAGTTAAAAGAGGCAATTTAATCAACACAAAAGATCTAAATATTAAATAGAGTGGGTGAGCAAAACTTGCAAAAGTATGATATTTTTAAAAATAAGACACTTTGTGATTTCAATATTTTTATGATGCCAATAGATACTAGAAAATGAAAGAAAAAAAATTCCTAAAAATCAACATATTATATGGTTCAATTAAAATTATTTGATTGCATTTGTGAAGTTATAATGGGAACTCCTTACTCCTATTCTAATTTATTAGTAATTAAAAATAGACAAAATTAAAAAATAAAAATACCAAAAAGTTTCTAAAAATTAAAACACATATTCAAAATAATTATTTTAAAAATCAGGTCGACCCGAACCTGACCTGATATGAATCGGGTTGGGTTATGATTGAGCACTTTCAGGTTGTCATCAGGTTGGATTGTGATATGGGATTAGCCCAATTAGGCCTTAAAAGCCCAATAAACCCAGTAGGCCCAATTTATTTTCCACCTGGAGGCCTGGATGTTTCGATACCATTAGGCCTCTCCGCTAGGCCCAGACTTAATCGTAGAGGTCAGGATAACTGTTCGACCATCAAAGTCGAGAATGCTGACCCGATTGGCAGATTAAGGTGTTGAGCAACTAATTACGCTATCTACACCATCCCATCCGCGGTATTAAAGGCGCTTCAACCACCCGTCCATCCGCATTTAATGTTCTGACAGTGTGTCACCTCGGCCATTAATGTTGTCGTGTCTGCATTTAATGGCAACACGGCCTCCCCCTCCATGAAGCTTAAGGGTCGGCACAGTAAACAGTTGCAAAGCATGAGGTCTGGTCGAAATGACCATAGTTGCCCCTACCAGCAGGATTTTCGCTGGAAGCCTATTGAGGCGATTCCCGTCTTTTCACCCATGAGCATACACTATAAATACCCTCTTTTTCTAACCCAAAGGTAAGAAAAATATTGATAAATTAAATCGTTACTCTACTCATTTCTCCTCTTAGCTCTACCCCAAACTAACTTAACCATCGGAGGGTCTTAGCCGAGGGCCCTCTCTGCTAGCCTAACGGTTGCTACTTGATTGCAGGTGCCAACCCACACTACTTCCTGGTCGAGAAGCCTCACATAATGTATTTGTTTCCATCTCTCAGGTCAAGAATAGTGTGTGACCACTTAACCATCAACATTTTGGTGCCGTCTGTGGGAATAGAACTTCGCAATCTAAAATGTTAGAAACCAAGATGACTGTTTTTCGAGAGGAAAAATGAGCGGCGCTCGCCCCAACTGCCTTCATCGCCTCCCCATCAACAGCCTGCCCAGGAAAGGGGTTGCCCCAGCTCTCAAATGGAGCAAGTGGTCACTCTGACCATACCTCAGCTTATGCAAATGATCAGTTCAACTTTCGGCTCAATTATCCGCCGCTTTGCAGAGGCACAATAATCTGCTTACACTTGCCGCGAGTGTTACTCCGCATCCCACCCTCCGAGAGGAACAGCCTCGACTGAAGGCAGAGCCAGAAATGAGATACGTCTTCCCTCCAGTAGACGTGAGTTAAGCCCAGGTCGTTTCCCTCGTAATAAACCCCGACATGTCCCTCGTGAGGAGGTAGTGGAATTGGCAGATTAATGGGTTCAACCTAATCGAGCCCAGCAGCGCGATCTAGGTGAACTCCAAAGGCCAAATCCCAGTCGAGATATGTCCAGGGCAGATAAGGAAGAATGGGAAGAGGTATCACATCAGGTCCAGCAACTTAACAAGAGGTTGGAAGAAATCTCAAGAAGGAATTTGGAAAGGACTCAAGCTGAAACAACTCCCTGAGTCCAACGTGAAAGGGAGTCGCCTTTTATACGGGAGATTATTGATGAAAGGATAGCCCTTGATGCAAAAGTCCCTACCGCATTGCCGCAATATAATGGTCAACCGACCCAAATGAGCACCTCTTGCAATTTGAGCATATGATGCAGCTGCATGGGCACAGTGACCATATTCATGCGAAGATGCTGGTTACCACCTTCCAGGGTATTGCTTTGGAATGGTTTGTTAAACTTGAGCTAGCTTCCATATGCACTTACAACCAACTTTGTGATAAGTTCTTGCACCAATTTGCTAGCAGAAGAAAAGCTAAATTGCCTCATACTCACTTACACACCGTCAAGCAGAATGAAGGAGAAACTTTGAGGGATTTCTTCTCCAGATTTAACACGGAGGTCCTAAAGATTGATAACCCTTGTATTGAATTCCTCATCGATGTGTTGTTTTTAGGGCTGAGGCATAAGGAGTGCGCCAAAGCATTAGTTTGGGAGCGCCCTCGGACAATGGAAGAGCTCTTAAATTTGGCAAAAAGTTGTATGACCCAAGAGGAGATGAATAGCATAAACTTCAGGGGTGGACAACCCGACAAGAAGAAAGGAAAGGAGAAAGAGGACAGACATCAGAAGGAAGGTCATAGGTCTCCTATCAAACGCTTCTATAATTATGCTCCTCTAAACACCCCCTGCAAGGAGGTCTTGCTAGCAATCCAACATGACAACCTCCTAAAAAGACCCAGAAAGCTTACGGGGACAGAAGCTATGAGGAAGTTGAAGAAGTATTGTCATTTCCACCGTCAAAAGGGCCATGATACTAAAGATTATTTTAACCTGCAGGATGAGATCGAGTGCCTTATCCGCCAGGGCCACCTTAAGAAGTTTGTGGATCATAAGGCTTTACAAGCTATGGCTCAGACCGACCAGACTCCCTGTAGAGAATAGTCGCTGAGTCTAAAACATGATGATAAAGGAAAGCAGAAGATGGAAGATGGCCATGCCTTTTTGAAGGGCATAATCGATACGATTGCCGGTGGACCGACCAGAGGAGACTTGAGGTCAGCACAGAAGCAAGTGCAAAGGTGGCTCGAATCTGATAGATGGGCAAACAACAGGTCGATTTATCAACTATCTACTAGTTCTGAGCCTATCTCCTTCTCTGATGCCGACTTGAAGCATCTGGGAGGACACGGTGCTGGAGGTAGTTTAGATTGCCCTTTGGTAGTTTCTGTTGAGATAGCAAACTTTGAGGTTCGAAAAGTGCTGGTCAATAATGGTAGTTTTGCAAATATAATCTTTCTTTCTACCCTCGACAGAATGCAGATTGGGAAGTTGAAATTCGACTCAATCAAGACACCCCTGGTCTGGTTTGGAGGATTGGAAATTATCCCAGTTGGATCCCTCAATTTGACTACCTCGCTTGGGGAAGTTCCTAGGAAGCGTACATTGATGATCAACTTTCTGGTAGTTGATTTTCCCTTTGCTTACAATGCTATAATTGGCAGGCTTGCTTTGAATGACTTCCAAGCGATCATGTCGACCTACCATATGAAGGTCAAATTTTCCACATCAATGGGGATAGGCGAAATGCTTTGCAACATGAAATAGGCATGTCGATGTTACAATATTTCCACTAAAGCCAACTGTCAAAAGAAACGACCTCAACTGAAGACCTCGGGGGACATCCCAGTAATGAAACCCGATGGAGGTCAGAATACCAAGAAGAGGAAAAATGAAGATACTAGGGTCGAACCAGCTGATGAATTTAAAACCATTGAATTGGAGCCTGGGAACCCTGAGAAAACGACCCAAATAGGAGCAAACTTAGGAGGTCAAATGGAATGTTTGCTCGTTGATTTTCTCCAAAAGAATGTGGACATCTTTGCATGGAAGGCTGCTGACTTGGAGGGAATTGACCCAGAAATCATTGTGGATCGACTTAATGTTGACCCCGCCCACAAACCTGTTAGACAGATGACCCAAGTTTTTAATGCTGAAAGGACTCAGATCATCAAAGAAGAGGTCGGCAAGCTTTTTGAAGTAGGCTACATTGTTGAAATCCAATATCCTAGTTGGTTATGTAATGTAGTTTTAGTTCCTAAAAATGAAGAAAAATGGAGAATGTGTAAAAATCTCACCGATCTTAATAAAGCATGCCCTAAAGAGCCGTATCCTCTGCCTCGAATAGATTTATTAGTTGATTCCCTTGCTGGGTGTGAACTTTTAAGCCTAATGGATGCCATTTAAGGATATTATCAAATTTTCATGGGTCCTAAGGATCGAGATAAAACTTCTTTTGTAGTGCACGACGGCGTGTACTACTTCTGGTCATGCCTTTTAGATTAAAGAATGGCAGGGCAACATACCAGAGATTGGTTAACTTCATGTTCAAAAATGAAATAGGCCAATCTATGGAGGTGTACGTAAACGACATGATCGTCAAGACAAAAAAAGAGTCAGACCATCTTACCTACCTCGCTCATACTTTTTCCATTCTCCGTGCTTTTAGAACGAAGCTTAACCCAAGTAAATGCACTTTTGGCATCAGGGGCGGAGAGTTTCTAGGGTATATGGTCAACCAGAGAGGTCTCGAGGACAATCCCCAAAAGATACATGCCATCCAAGATATAGCGTCCCCTGAGAACAATCAATGAGGTGTAGAGGTTATTCGGGTGGATCATAGCCTTAGGTCAGTTTATAGCAAGGTTGGCAGATAAGAGCTTGCTGTTCTTCCAGGTCTTGAGAAATGCTAAGAAGTTTCAATAGACTGAACAATGCGACTAGGCGCTGGTCGAATTAAAGGAATACCTTTCCCAACCTCCCCTGTTATCAAAACCAGTTGTTGGAGAACTTCTATATTTGTACTTAGCCGTGTTGATGATAGCCATTAGCTCTGTGCTGATGTCGACCAGAGAAGGTAAAGACAAACCGGTGTACTACATCAGCAAAGTGTTGTAAGGTCCCGAGTAGTAGTGGCAAATGGGTGGGTTGGGTTGGGTTGGGTTGGGTTGGGTTTTTATGGGTTGGGCTAAAAATGGGTTTATATTTATGGGTTTAAAATGGGTTGGGGTGAAAATGAGTTGGGTCGGATTTGGGCGGGTCCAATACAAAAAAAGAAAAAAATGTAAACTTTTTGCTAAATATATTGTTATATTATTTTATTAAACTATAATTTTTTATCTTTATTTGACGTATGTTAATTAATTATTATTAAATCCTTGTCAATCACATAAAATCAAATCAAATTACGTAAACATATAATTTACTTATTATTTTATAATATTTATATTTTTTCTTTTAATACAAAATAACAATCTTGCTCAATGAATAAAACATAATTATATAAAATATTTTAAATTTTTAGTACAAAATGTTTACATTGTACCCAACAAAATATTTACTATACTAGTCGTGCTTGTTTTTTGTTATCACAATGATCAAATTCTAATTCGATTCGACATAAAAATATTACTATCATTTTAAAATAATTAAAATATGCATATATCTTGAAAAATATGTCTTTTTAAGAATAAAAAATATAAATCATTTAAATTTAAATTCTTGTGTCTACCTAAATTATTATTTTTAAATAAAATACTCAAAAAATATTGAAATATAATTAATTTTTTAATTTTTTAAAATATTATAACTAAAAATAAAAATAAAGTCAGGGCCCTTTCTTCATGTGGAGGGAAAGGAAATGAAATGGACGGCCGCAATCAATCCTCTCACATGCTACCACTACACAATAAATTTGTTGTGTTTACATATTAATATTTTGGTAGTTTGCAAAAATTATAAAAAGGAAAAGGAAAAATAATTTTTTACTTATTTTCATATTGAAAAATTGAAAAAAAATCTAGGGACTATAAAATTAACTAGCTAAAATTTTTTATAAAAAATTGGAGTTTATAAGCCAAATAATGATATAATCAATTTTTAGATCATAATCTCAAGTAAAATGTTACTTGATTAATTCATTTGAATTAAGTTAATAAATTAATATTTTAAAATTAAATGAGGTGAAAAAATGGTAAATGATTAATCTGTGATATATAATTTATCTATTTTTTATTTTTTATTTTTTATTTTTAAAGTGTTATAGAAATAAAAATAAAGTAGCGTATGATCTTGAGTGAATGAGAAAATGGAAGGATAATTTTGGGGCTGAAATTGGGTTGAATATAAATTGGTTGAAATGAATTTTGAATGTAAATGGGTTGAAATAGGTTTTGAATATAAATTGGTTGAAATGAATTTTGAATGTAAATGGGTTGAATGTGGTTTCTAAACCCATTAAAACCCAACTCATATTCAAGCCACTAAAACCCAACCCAGCTCAAATCCAATCAAATTATTTTAAACCCAACCCAAAGTGAATTAGGTTGGAACCATGGGTTGAGACCCAATTTGCCTCCCCAGTCCTGAGCATAACTATTTAGAGATTGAGAAGTTCGCATTGGCACACGATAGCAAGGAAATTGAGGCCTTATTTTCTATCCCACACTGTCATTATTCTGACGAACCAACCTTTGAGACAGGTGCTCGCCAAACCAGACAATTCGGAAAGGTTGACCAAGTGGGCCATTGAATTAGGAGAATTTGACCTCAAGTTTCAGCCTTGTACCGCCATAAAAGCCCAGGTATTTGCGGATTTTGTGGCAGAAAGGGTAGACCCGCCACCTCCCCAAGAAACTCAATCGCTAACTTGAACTTTGCTTGTCGATGGGTCAGCCACAAACTCAAAATGAGGAGCAGGGATATTGTTGTGCTCTCCTCAGTCTAAAGAGTATGATTTCGCTATCAAACTAAATTATACAGTCACTAATAATGAGGCAAAGTATGAAGCTCTAATTGCTGGAATGAAGATGGCTCTAGACAGAGGGATCAGGAATCTAGCTGCCGTTACTGATTCTCAGTTGGTCGCAGAACAGTTTGGGGGTAATTTTGAAGCAAGAGATATGACTATGACTGCTTATCTTCAGGATGTCAAGAGATTGGGACAATTATTTGAGAAGTTCACACTCGACCAGGTACCCTGATTGGAAAACGAAAGAGCATATGCGCTTTCTAAATTTTCCAGTGCATCGAAAGGTACCCAAGACGAGTCGATCAATTTCTTAGTTTCAGATGAACCCGTCATCTCTGGATCTCAACGAAGGACTATACTCGTAATGGATACTCCAGAACAAACCTGGATTGATGAGATTAAGGACTACCTCAAAGAATGGAGGGTGTCGCCTGAAAAGGCAAATGCCCAAAGACTCAGGAGACTCACGTCGAAATTTGCTTTGGACGAGTTTGACCAATTATATAAGAGATCTGTCTCTGGGCCTCATTTAAGATGTCTTACACCCTAACCAGGCACAGGAAGGTCTACAAGAAGTTCACGCCACTATATGTGGGAAGCATCCTGGGGGTCGATCATTGGCTCACAAAATCATCAGAAGTGGATATTTCTGGCCAACCCACATCAATGATGCGGTCGAGTTTGCAAGAAAATACTGATCATGTTAGTTACATGCTAGTATCCCTCATCAACTCGCCACCAGGCTTGTTTCGATCAAAGTCACTTGGCTGTTCGACCAGTGAGGAGTCGATATTGTTGGTTCCTTCCCAAAGGCTACGAGGCAAAGGAAATTTATGATTGTGGCAGTCGAATATTTTACTAAATGGGTTGAGGTAGAGGCAGTGCCCAAGATCACAGATGCTGCTGTAAGAAGTTTTCTATGGAAAAACATCATTTGCCATTTTAGTTTGCCGAAGATCCTTATATCCAATAATGGCACTCAATTCCTGAGCAAATGAACCAAAGAATGGTGTGAGGCCTTAAGGATTAAGAAGCATTTTACTTCAGTGGGAAACCCACAAGCCAATGGTTAAACTGAAGTCACCAAAAGAATTGTGCTCAATCATATCAAGAAGTTCTAACGCAAGTTGGGCTGACGATCTCCCAGGCATTCTATGGGCTTACTGAACCACTCCGAGAATGGCCACGGGACAAAGCCCTTACAGTTTGGTATATGGTTCAGAAGCTGTAATACATGCAGAATTGATCCAACACACGGCTCGAATTATACACTACAACCCAATCAGGAACAAGGTATAAAGAGAGGTCGACTTAGACCTAATTGATGAATTGCGGCAGCAAGCCTTCTATAAAATGCAAAGATATAGGTTCATAATAGTAAAACATTATGACAAGAAAGTGGGGCTTAGATCCTTTAAGGTGAGCGACCTCGTTTTGAAGAAAGTTGAAGTATCTCGTACTGTAGGTAAACTTGATCCAAAGTGGGAAGGCCCTTACTCCATTGTGAAAGTGGTGAAGCACAACTTATACCAATTAGCCAACCTATTAGGAAATGAATTGCCTAGGCCATGGAACAATGTAAATCTCAAGAAATTCTATGTGTAGATTAAATTGTGCAAGACAACGCTTTGTTTAATAAAAGATGTTGCGCGACCCCGTAGTCGCCTTATCTTGATCTATCTAATTTATTTATTTAAGTAAAGTGTGAGCAGACCGACCTTGTAGTCATTTGGTTTCCACTTATTGATTCTTTCGGCGAAATACGATTAGATCGACCCCGCAGCCATCTGATCATGGAAATGTTGATTATGCCAACCCAGTAGTCGCATAACTACAACCCCACTAAGCATTATTGATGAAACTTTGTCGATCGACCTCGTAGCGGTGCAACTTACAAGATAAATGTTACAATATTTGACCAAGAAAATGCTCTTTTTTTAATTTGGCTACCTCTTAATACTTATGGGGACCCCTTAGTTGCATTATGCTCATAGTGCAAAACCATCATTTTAATTATAAAAAAGTATCAAGAAATCGAACCCTGCAGTTGGTATCTCAAATAAAAAATAATTAGTAGAACAAAAGAGAGGCCAAATCGACCCTGTACTTCATTGAAACATCCTTTGGTTTACAACTACCATTCGACCAAAAAAAAAGAGAAGAAAAAGAAATGAGAGAGAGAGAGAGAGATTATAATATGGGCTAACGAAGAACAGCCTAACTAGACCCCGCAGCCTCACCGTGTCGAGCCACTCCCTCAACGGCGACCTCATCCACAATCCTAAAAAGCTCATCAGTAGAGCCCACTCAGCCTTTTAAAGTGGGCCCTTCGACCTTCTGCTCAGCCATCCTGGGTCAACTGGGGCCGCTATCTGGGATGGTCCCAACTCTTCTATCAAGAATACCCGACCCCCCATCGGGAAGAAAATTGACGCATCCACTTCTTCATTCTTAATCTCCAATACGAACTCCCCCGCGAAATTAAACTCTTCGCCAACAGCAACAACGCACGGGAGAATAGGAGGAATATGGGCACCACCTTCGACGGGAGCGTTTGGATCAAAGGCTTGTAGCTTTTCATCTTTGTTCACATCGAGTTTCGCCTTGAATATCCGAGGAATTCCAACTACTTCACTACCCAATCGAATGCCTCTTGTGCGTCGTCCATATTGGAGGTGACACTCGCTTCAATGAAAGTCGATGTCAGTATGAATTGCTAGACCGCCTCTTTGCGGATCCCAGGCAGCACTCTAAAGAATTTCGATCAAGCATAATTCATCGTGTTGTTATAGCCGTATGCTCGACCTGCGTCAGCGGCCTCCTGCATCCTTCAAACGGTCTTCTTCAACTGATCTTCAATCTGACTCTTCTCTTCCACAAATGTCAATAATTCGGCATCTTTTTCTTCCAGTTGTTTCATCAGCTCAGCCATCCTCGACACTAATGACTGAACTTGGGCTTTCAGTACGTCACTTTGCTCATTTACCAGTTCAGCACATTTTTCCTCCAATCCCAATCAGTTGTGCGAGAGTTACACCCCCATTGTCCGACCTGAAAATAAGATAGTTCGTCACTCTACTGATGATTATTCTATCTAATATACTGAAAAGAATAATCGACCTAACTCTTATCACATTGGCATGATACGCGAAGGCTTTCAGCGCTGCCAACTACTCATGATTATGCATTTCGACATGGTCTTTCTTAAATAGCCCGGCATTTAGCACAACTAATGGCATCATGGACGTCGAGCCCATTCCCATTATGGTCGCTTCATTCGACACACCAACCTTCTCCCCGAACTGAGGTTTCGGGAACTCTGGAAAGTTGCACAGTCGGTCGAGAGGAAGAAGAGCATACGGATCCTCCATTAACTTCTTCCCTTTCTCGATCGCAGCCTTTTTCACGGTGGTTTTAGCTGCGGCCTCGACAGCTTTCCTTTTTGGCTGAGGGAAACCACTTGCAGCCCCTTCAATTTATACTGTCGGAACCACGGACTCGAGAACCACCTGCCCGACTTCAGCACTTTGTGCTGCTCGCCGAGCAATCGATGCTTCCTTGCGCTACTGTGCCTTCTATTGTTTCTTCATGGAGATCTGACGAGCACGATTCATGATGGATAGACCTAAAAGACAAACAAAAGTTTCTTATTAAACGAGCAGTAAAAGAGATACACAGATTACATTATTTAAGGAGTCAGTCTCTACCTAACTGAGCACTTGTGTGCAACCTCAAAGAGGCAGTCGACAGCCTCGCAAGCACCAAATTCCTCTTTTGTAAAAAAGCTGAGACATCCATCTCGCCGTATTCGAGGAGATCTCGAACAAAAATATTACTCCATGATAAATTCTTACTGACATCCAACTCGACCCTACCCCTCATCCATTCTATCGGAATTTAGAATTCGACCCAGTGGGGGTTCGGACATAGAAATACCTTTCTTTCCATCTTTGGCCATGAGACAAAGAGAAACTCCTAAAGATTTTTCTACGAGGTCGCATAGTTGAATAATAAAAACCCGACTCCCCCGCCAACCACAACTTCCGAGACATAGATAAATGGAAGAGATGGCTAAATTTGGCCCATGAGGGCAATTCCTTGACAATGCCCATTAGAACAATGAAACTGTACATTAGCCCAAATAGTTATGAAGGAGCTAAGTTATACAGACTTCTAAACCCCTTAAGAGGTCGACTATGGGGTCGGCTAGAGGAAATCTTAAGCCACATTTAATGGCATCCTCAAAAACGGTAATGCATACAGCAGGTGGGGTATGCATCCTATCTACAGACCTAGGCTTTATCAATTCAAACCCTTGTGGAATATGAAATTTCCCTCGTATCGACACCAAATCATTCAAGGACACTTATGACATAATATCGCTATAATACGTCTTCGTGAATAATCAACCTCTAGACCTAGGTACCTCCTCTACATGTACTTCTTCCTCATCACAACCTTGGCCCGAAGGCCCAGCTATGTCCTCAACGGCAGGATTAGAAGGCCCCGCCCCCTCATCACCCCCACCTAATGTTTCCCTAAACTCCCCACCTTAAGTCTCACTCATCTCGACCTCACTATTCGAGGTGGAATGAGTAGCTTCAGAGTTAAAACTAGAACTAGACATTATCAAAGGACAACAATTTATACAGCCAAGAGTAGAAGAGGTACTTACGAAAATAGTACTTGAAAGTAAGGAGTAATCGACAATTGCTAGACCAAAAATTCTTCTGCTCGACCTCAAATGCGTTGCGGTAAAAGTGAAAATGAATGGTTAAAACCTCCTATTTATAGGAGGGCGGGAATGTTAATCGGCTAATAAATGTGTAACCCCGGTTCCCCCACCTTGATCTCCGTGTAACCGCTAAATAACGACTCCCGCCAATACTTTTCTACTCAAGATTTAAAATCATTTTTCCTGCCAACACATTCCTCATCGAGATTTATGCAAACCTATTCCAAACCCCGACCTCCTTTAGGTCGGACTTCGGAGTGAAGGGGACTGATGATATGGGATTAGCCCAATTAGGCCTTAAAAGCATAATAAACCCAGTAGGCCCAATTTATTTTTAACTTGGAGGCCTGGATGTTTCGATATCATTAAGCCTCTCCGCTGGGCCTAGACTCAATAGTAGAGGTCGGGATAACTGTTCGACCATTAAGGTCGGGAATGTAGACCCGATTGGCATATTCAAGTGTTTAGCAACTAATAACGCCATCTACACCATCCCATCCACCGCATTAAAGGCGCTTCAACCACCTGCCCATCTGCATTTAATGTTTTGCCAGCATGTCACCTCTGCCATTAATGCTGTCGCGTCTGCATTTAATGGCAGCATGGCCTGGTCGAAATGACCATAGTTGCCCCTACCAGCAGGATTTCCACTGGAAGCCTATTGAGGCGATTCCCGTCTTTTCACCCATGAGCATACACTATAAATATCCTATTCTTCTAACCTAAAAGTAAGAAAAATATTGATAAATTAAGCCGTTACTCTACTCATTTCTCCTCTTAGCTCTGCCCCAAACTGACTTAACTATCATAGGGTCTTAGCCGAGTGCCCTCTCGGCTAGCCTAACGGTTGCTACTTGATTGCAGGTGCCAACCCACACCACTTCCTGGTCAAGAAGCCCCGCATACTGTACTTGTTACCATCTCTCAAGTCAAGAATAGTGTGTGCCCGCTTAACCATCAACAGATTGGGTTCGGGTTGAGAAAATTAATGTTATACTTCTACTTCAATCCTACCCAAATTGCTACCCATTATGGACGAAGTACCCATATTGAGAGCGACTTATAATGTTAATTCAATCTATTGTATATTAAACATAAGAAAGTGTAGTATGATAAAATTCAGCATTTTGGCTCATAAAATTGAAATCATACCAACGCAATCGAGAGCAACGGGACACGATGGGCTCTTACTCTTGGCCCCCTTGGGATTTGGGCTCAAATCTTTAGATCGAATGCTTATTTGTCTGAGCATTTGGGCACTGAGTCATTGGCTTAAGTTGTCCAGCACAAGTTTACTCGGACACGCTATTAAAATATTAAGTATATGTTATGAAAAAATTAGTATGAAATTAATTTTATAGATATGTTTAAAAATTATAACTATAAATTTTTAGAGTAATGCAATATTTTTAAATAACAATCAACAAAATTTATTAACTATCACTCAATAACCTTGTATGTTAGAAGTGCGGCATATTAATTGTTTATTATCAGTAAAAAGAATTAGTGTGTGTATATATATAAATAATCATCAAGTACGAATCAATCGCACCAATAATCAGCTATAAAAGCATCTACTTCGAATTTGTTTAGACTAATTTCATAACCCAAGTTAGAAATTTTTAGTATTATAGCTGATGCCCTAATTTTTTGTAGTGACACTGGTGTCGCCCCTTGTGGCTTTTGCACAAATTTTCTACAATCAAAATGTTTATTTTGTTAATAAAAAAATTTGATAATACCCCCAAGATTAAAAAAAATAAAAAAAGAAAAGAAAAAGAAAATATGATAATACCCCAAGACTATGTAATTCTCCACCAATATATAATGAAGTCTGAACCAAGCTACTAAGAATTTATATTATCGAATCTTACTCAATTTTCAATTTTTTTCCTTTACTTTTCCATCCTTTTTGTTTCAACCCAAGAAATCGAATACTCGCATAATCTTCTTTTACTTGATTTGAAATCCATCACACCTTAATAAATTAAATTGTGGTCAACATGATCTGATGCAAAAGTACGTACTGTGGATCCGGGCCATCCGCCAAGTTTTTAGAAAATAAATCTTTTGCTGTTTATAATTTTAATGGGAGGCATTAAAAGCCCACATTGGAAAATGCAACAAGAAATTAATTATAGATGGGGGGGTTCGCTTTTAAAACCAAAACATTTAATTGATCCCTCCCTCATTTTTTTGCAGAAAATTTTAATGAATGTGACATAAAATTATAGGTGACAACTGTGGAAATTGGGAACTTGAATGTTCTTTAATTCAATTTTCTCATAAGTGCCGCCTGATGAGGGCTAGTTGAATAGCAAAATCAATGCTTCAAGTCAAAAGGTTTTCAAGTTTTGGAATCCAGTCCCGCCATCCTGCGGAGTAATGTTACTTCAATTTGATATTCTAATTGTACGTTTGTATCTATATTTTAAGACGTAATTGTTTGATTTATTTAATTAATTTTAGTATGAGTACCAGAAATATTCTCCTAATTAAGGGTCAGACTGATGTAAGTTAAGGACAAATTTGCATCATGAAATCATAATAAAGAGTTACGTGTTTGCTCCGAAAAAAGCCTTCTATACCCACGTGATCAATGTTTGAAGATGAGGAGTTAAGAAATATTGGAAGAGAATTTGTAAAAGTATTAGCAATTGCAAACATGTATATAAGGGCCAAAGTATGAAGTATTTAAAGGTTTTTGTCATTCTAGGATAAACCATGGATGAAGTGACTTAATCTAGACCCTTTAAATATAATTGATCTAATGAATGTGATTTACTAAGTTGTAGGTTATATCAAATTATGTTGGGTTGGATCACGCGGACCGAAACAAAGATGCAGATTCTGAAAAGTGCTCAGAAATATTTACAAGTTAAGAGAATTTTCCAGAGTACCCTTAATTTCGAAATTGGAACCTATTTCTTAATATATTGACACAATAAAGTATTTGATAAAAGGAAAAGGAATGAATAATTTGGTTGGACATGAAATAGAAATCATAAGTGTATTAATTTGAGTGCATCCTTTTCTTTTCTACATGGACGAGTAAGGAAAAATAAAAATAAAAAGGTTGGGGGGGGGGGGGGGGGGGGGAATCTCGTATGAGCAAACATTCGTATTTTTTCTCTTTCCTTTCTCCTTAATTAGAGGGCTAATTTTGTAGGGTACGTATCAGTTAATGCTTCTGTATGCAGTGGCTTCAATGAGGGGAGGTTGAGATTTTAATTCAACTTTCATAAATTGGGTACTCCACTTGATGGCTGGCCCTTTTTCAACAATATTTGTAACATTTTGATAATTTCGCAAATTCTTTGTAGCACGTAAGACAACTTAGAAATGTTTTTCCTTAAAAATTTCAAGATGAATATATGTCTTAAATCGTATTTGGTACCAAACATTGTGATGAAAAAATAAAAAGGGGTTGATAAGAAAAATAGTAAGAAAAAAATTGAGATAAAATATAATATAATTGACGAGATTCATTCAGAAAAATGAGAGAAATGTCTATCAGGTTTTGTCTTATGATCTTTAACACACCAACCGCTTCCTCTTTGCATTAATTTCTTACTTGGTTTATCCTCGTGCGTATATCTTCTTGCATTACAATTATATATAGAAAACAACAATATAATATCACATTTTAATTCTACCAATTGGACAAAGGATATTGAATTAGTATTTTCAGTACAAATTGTCTCATTCAAAAATAAAACTAAGCTTATCATTTTACTCCAAAATAATTTTTAATCAATTCTCAAAAAATAAAAACCAGACATATATCTCACTTCCCCAACCAACTTCCAATATTTTCTGAAAATACCTAGGGTTTATTTAGTTTTGTTTCCCCAAAATATCTTCCAACTCAAGAAATAAAATTAAATGTGCCGGTTCATTCCCCAACGGCACTTCCGAAGCATACACAAAGTGTCTCCCTCTTTTCATTCCCCAAAATGAAAAGAATAATTATAAATATACATTTGTATCTTCTCGCATTACAATTATACATATATAACAATACTAATACAAAATTATGTTTTCATCTTACTAATTAAATAAAAAAAATATTGATTTGACATTTACAGTATAAAATATCTCATTCTAAAATAAAACCAAATACACCAAAATAATTTTTAACTGTCTCAAAAAAAAAAAAATGCAAAAGCCATACATACATCACAATATCCTCCAACCTTACTCCCTATAATACATTTTCCAAAAAAATTTCCAGAGCAACTGAACAATACCAAATTAAGCCTGAAAATAAAATTAAACAGTATCTTAGAGTTTGTTTAATCTGGTTATGTTTTGGATTTTTAGAGAAAATATTTTGGAAGAATAAATTTTGGTAACACCAGGACAATGTAATATATGTTTGGTTTTATTTCGAGGATTGATTTAGATACTATTTTGGGAAAGAATAGTTTATTTGGTTCTATTTTGATATGAGACATTTTGTACTGTAAAAGTAAAACATCACTTTTTTATTTGGTTGGTAAGGTAAAAATATGATTTTAATTAGTATTTTTAAGTAGATATAATTATAATATGAGAAAAGATGTGTGTATATATAATGATTATATCTAGCTTAAAAATGGGAATAGGTATGTTTTCTCAAAATTAATGTATGAAATAATCTAAATTGTGAAGCAAAATTCAAATTGTGTTGTGTTTGACATGATAAAAAAGATATATAATGGAATAAAGAGTTTTAACAATATGATTTTGTGAAAAATATAATTGTAATTTATTAGGTCATCACTGTAAAGCTTAATTTAGAAAACAAAATTGAAATATTAATAAAATTGGTATCAAAATAGTTTTTCATGTATAGTATTAGTCTTTATTTTATTATTCAAATTTCATTATCTTTTTTAGTTGCAGAAATATTTAAAAGATAATTTATGTAAAAAAATCATAAATAACTTTCACTCTAGATACAAATCAACATTTTCTCAGGCAAATCTATTTAAATATTTAAGAAAACATATTATTATATAAAGTAAATAAATATTTTTAATTGTATATTAAAATTTTAGACATACATATTCAACTACTGTTATAAATAATGAGACTCCGAATTGCCATAACTAAGCCAATGGTAAACCAGAATATTAGTTCCTTTCTCTTGTGGCCCTATATTAAAGAATGGACTTGGGCCTAACTCAACCCCAAAAGTTAACTCAAGAGGTGATGATTGTTCAAAATTATATATATAAATTACAATTTATTTATTTCACCGATATGGGACACTAACACATCCCGCACATGCCTAGGAATGAACATTTAGAGCGTGGAATGACATGAAATTGGTGGCCCAACAACACTAGGTAAACCCCACATCGAGAATGGGTGGCTCTATTATCATGTTAAAAAATGGACATTTAACCTAACTCAACCCCAAAAGTTAGTTCAAGATGTGAGGATTGCCCAAAATCATATATAAAGACCACAACTTATTTATTTCATCGATATAGAACACTAACACCCTATCAGTAACAGCCAAAATGTTTTACTACCATAGGGAAAAATTTTAGTTCAAATTTAATTTATCCAAATTAAATAAATAATATTTTTAAAGAGAATTGTGACTAATTCCTAAATATATCTAAATGTAGACCGTCACAAAACCTAAAATAAAAATATCTCATTGTCTATTTATTGAATTTATAAATATTTTTATAAGGGCATTACATATTTAACTATGAAAAACCAACGTTATAAATAACTTTTGCATAATTAATTATCTCAAAGTTAATTTTACGAAGAATCTTAGTATTTTCTAAAAAAATGTTTTAATTCTTGAATATCTTCATTCCCTTGACTAATAATTTATGTATACAATTTTGTAAAAATCAGTTACTATTTATGATATTTTAATGACCTGGTTTTTTTTCACCAGAACTTTTGTACCACACTTACACTCATGCTTTTATTACAATTCCGAAATTGTGCATATAATGAGTTAATGACCAATAAATTCTCAAAAGAAAAATGAGAAGGATTCAATCATATTAATTATATGTGGGCCCGGATGCTCCAAAAGCACCTTTAAGCAAAAAGAGTGAAACAAAAGAATTGCTGAAATAATTAAATTGTTATTTTTGTATATAGCATATGGTTAGGAGACAACGAAATTGTCGATATAAGATAAAAATATTCAAAGCCAACGAAATTTTAATTAATGAATATGTTGAATTAAACAATTCAATAGTTGCTCGTATATATAGATTTTTGACCTAGCCATTAATTTTTTTTATTAAAAAAATAAAAAAGAAAAAAAGAGACCATCCGTAGGTACCAAATTATGTATGGATTCGTCATGCAAAATATCAAATAAAGTAGAATTATATAATGAGAAAATGATAACGTAACAGACCAATGGCCAAAAGCTCGGTACACAGCTCTTCAGCTTCGATCCAACATCAAATTAAGGGAATATATAAAATGTACCACAGCAAACAGCAATAAATCGAATTTCGTTGTGAATGCAACCACAGTATGAATTAATTCTACTTCCTCTTCATTACATAACTGCGTTTATTTATTTATTTTATCCATTGCATCTCTCTCTCTCTCTCTCTCTCTCTGTTAGATTAATTTCTTCAGATTTTTTCTATTTTTTCTATTGCAACCACAATATATGTGTGGATATAGACCTTAGGTTTTTTGAGCTAGTAAATTACCATTAAGCCCTTTTAAGTCTAGCAAAAGTGACTCTTCTCTAAAGTAATCGAATACTAAAAGGGTGTTTGGCTAAACTTATTTAAAATATCTTATAAGTTCCTACATCTTATAAGATATTTTTGGAGCTTATAAGATGTTAGATCTTATTTTTAAAATAAGTTATTAACGTGTTTGGATAAAATAAGATCTTGAAGCTTATAAGATGTTAATAATGGCAATTTTATAATTAAAATGGTTAAAAATAAAGGAGCTTGTTAACATGTTAAAAATAAGTTAAAGTCTTCTTACTTTTTTAAAAAGAGCTTATAAGCTCATAATATCTTATTTTAGAATCTTATAAGCTCTTTTTTTAAAAATTTACCAAACACCCTCTAAATCTATGTGAAGTGAGTCCAACTATTCTGCTATTGCTATGGTAGGTTGAGTTAGTAGCCCAACAAAATGATTCGCATGAGTTGAGCTATTAGATTTATCAAAAAATAGCATCCTCAAAACTTGATCGAGGCACATTCGCACCTTTTTACCAAAAAATTCCTTTCTTTTTTTTTTTTTTTAGAAAACTTAATTTCTGATTGAACATTGAAAAGATTTTTATTAGGAGAGTTTTTAACACCCTATAGGCTTTATCGTTGAGGAAAAGGAAAATTTTTCTAATGCAAGATTTCAATTCACAATAATAATATAATATAGTCTCATATAGAGTAGTTGAAAGAGGAAGACTGCTACTATTAACCCTTGTATCGCTCCATTCTCATACGTATATATATTCAATTATATATGGTCCCAGTGTTTAAACCTTATTCATGGAGGTGTTTTTCGTGTGAAGAGACTATTTTGTGCATAGGTAATTAAATTTATAATGGGGGACCATTTTATTTGATTTTTGTAAGGATATTTAAGGGCCTACATAATTAAAGAAGAATTACTAGGTTTAAAAGGATAGGGTTTTTGGGATGGCTCAACCTCGGAGGTGGCTCAGGCAGCAAACGGGCGTACAAGGTACATCATAAATGAGGAAGAACAGGGACCTCTTCCCTTATTTCATCATTTGTTCTAGGTTAATTACATTTTTTTGTCGAAAATAAATATATGGAGAGAAACTTAGATTAATTAGATGATAATGATGATAAATAATGCCTAATATTTTGTGGAAAGTACAATATTGTATGTGTAGAATTATTTATCGAGATTAATGAATAAATATGTGGGTTCTACAAAGCACACACATACACATACACACACATGTGTGTGTATGTATGTGTGTGAATGTGTTAGAAAAGAATTTTTCTTTTTCTTTTGTTTGTCTTATGTTCTAGGTTAATGTTTGCCCAACAATAGGTTGGGAGGGGTTCAGATTAGACGTTTCAATGAAATGGCCAAAATGGAAGCCCATGTTCGTGTTTGGAAAATTATCGGAAATTTTTAATTTTCTGCAAACTTTCTCACTTTATTTCTGTGTAATTCATAATTACTCCTCGTGATTATGCTCGTTTAATTATTTATTTCATATTTTTTTAAATAAAATCTAAAGTCCGATCTTGCTCCTTTCAAAAGGAATGTGTAATAATATATTAATGTTTTCTATTTTTCTTAATTATGCTCAAGTCTGAACAATAATATCCCTCTTCACAATTTTCATAAAACTTAAAATTTAATATGCTATTAATTCATAATTACTAATATCAATGAGAATGAAAAATAACTATTATTTAATGATCATAAGATTATAAAACTATGTATTATATAATTGATTGATATTCTTGCTATTTAATTTTGTTTATATTTATTAGCATCATTCTTTAACCAGAAAGAATGTAATTGATTGAGAACTAACTGTCCAGTTTGTAGTGCTTACAAAGTGCAACCATGTTAAATTGACTATAACCTTATGCGGTGCTTTTAGTTGCTAAATGTATAAAAAAATAAAGATATGCCTCAACTGACATTTATAGCTTTTAACTAATAATAAACACTTGATCATGACAATTGATATTAGATAGATCATGGGTTTGAATCTCCCAATTTGGTGCTGGGATACTTTTGGCATTTATTATTAGCGCTATCATTTGATTGAGAGAATATAATTCAGTAGTTGATTGAAAACTAACCATATATCAGACCAATGGTACTTATGAGACTAACCATAATTCAGTAGTAACTGCAATCACCTCAAGTTAACCTTAGCCTCGTGTGATACTTTAAGTTGGCACGACCACCTCAAGCTGATTGTAGCTTTACGTGGTGCTTTGTGTTGTCAATTGTATGAGGAATTATAATATTATATAGTACTTTGTGCTACTAAATGTATAAAAAAATAAAGTTATGTCTCTCCCAAAAGTGCATCATCTTTGACTCAAGAAAAAATAATTGATCGAGACCTAACTCGTCCGAACCATAGTACTTATAGGGGTACAACCACCTCAAGTTGAATATAACCTAATATGATACTTTATGTTGTAAAATATATAGAAGAATAAAATTAAATATATGTTGACAATTATAATTTTTAGCGTAAGCATTTGATGCTAACAAATTTTAAGTGTTTCAATCTCAAATATTAAATGACTCGGTTAATTATGATACTTTAATTATTATTACTAATTAAATGCAAATAGTAATATAAGTTAGCTATTGGGCCTCATTTTAAAACCAGAGAGGGGACCTAAAGTGACAATATTTGAAATAAACAAATAAACACCATTTGTATCTATACTATGTATAAGTAGCGTGGCTTTGTAATGCTTCTGAATGGATATATAGCCAAAATTAATCTTATTTAAAAAGAAATAATAACAAGATAATTTTTTTCTCCTTGTCTCTCTAATCTGTTTTTCTTCTTCTATTATTTTTTTTCTTTTTTCTTCAATTATTATACTTCATTTTTTTTTTAAAAAAAAATCTTCTCTGATTAACCCTAAAAATTTAAATAAGCACTTTTAAATTTTAAAAAAATTATAGCATTATTTTATTTATAAATTTTAACTCATGCATTAAATATGTCAAAATTATTAATATATTAATTAAGCATCTTCACAGGACACATATTTAAGCAGGGACATGCCACAGTTGGCATCCTGCGCCCCTTTGCATGGATCCTTGTGAAAATTTATGCCGCGGTCAATTGAGATATATATTATTAGATAGAAATATTATAATGTTATGAGATAAAATTCTAATATGATTATATATAATGTAATCATTTATTTTTTTAACTTTGTGTATATCTAATTGGGTGTTTGTCAGAGTATTTGTTTTTGAGAAATAAAAACGATGTTTGCAAGAATTTTTATTTTTAAATAAATAAAAAATTGTAAGGAATGTCATAATGGAAATTACAAATAAAGCTGAAAAAATAAGGTGATGATTATTTTTAACTTTTAACTTTGATTTTCTTAATTTTAAAAATTAAAAGTAAATACAACATTACTTTCAAATACTTCGAAACAACTAATTAAAAGTTTAAAAATACTATTTTAGTCGTCAAAAAAGCTCCCATATTTATAAAGTAAAAGCTTTTTCCCACTATAAAAATATCCTACTCAATTAAATGCAAAAAGAAAAAAAAATGAAATTAAACCCATATATCGTCTTCCTCACATAACACACATGGGACAAACTTGCAATTTTTGAGATTATTTCTTTAGTTATAATTGGACCATATATTCAACTTCCAAGCTGCGACCGTATCAAGAACACATAAAATAACCTAAGTTAGTTATTATATATATAACATGAGTTGTATTTTTTTTTAATTATTGCTTTTTTTTATAATTGGTACGAAGTATATTTCGGCCTGATTGTTCTGGGTGGGTGGAATTGGGTCAGACAAACAATTTATGGGCCATAAAACATGACGAGAAGGCTAATGGCTCTGATGGGACTGAATGACATTACACATTGAATTCACATGTAAAATAGTACTCCATTTCTCATCAATTGTTAGAAGACATGCAGTGGACTGAAGCCAAATCAAGAAATATTGAAAAGGAAAGGACTAGCCCATAACCAGATAATATATATATATATATATATATATATATCTCAGAAATATTATTATTTTAAAATAAAAAGTAATGTGTACAGTTATATTAATTAATTTTCAGTCTCCGGAGTTTAAATTAATATATATTGATATATATATATACATGTATTAAGTTCTCACTTTTCAAGTGTCAGGTGATGAATTGCAACAGAGAGTAATTGAAGTGATTGTGCTGGAGAAGTGGAGAATATATAGTTAAAATATTAAATTTTTTATTTATTTTTTATCTTATATATATTTATTTATTTTTTTCAAACTAGGAAGTATAAAAAAATTATAACCATTTATTTCACTTTGACAAAAGTATGAAAGCCCTTTTCCCCCCTCGATAATAGATAGGGACAGAACAAATAGAAGAATATTTGTTGGGGATAATTATGTAATTTGCATTTAAATATAGCAAAATAATCTCGCAAGAAAAATGTTAGCGCAGTGTTATAATACAAGACTTAATATAACTGAATAAACCAATTAAAAGTTAAGGCTTTGTATGGTTATGTTTCTCCGGAGCAACATTGTTTTTGGGAAATATAATCAAACATTTCTCAATTTTTCCTCCAAAATGCATATTCATCAATATATACATACATATTATATATATATATATTATATATATTTTATTATTATTCTAACATTAAAATAATAACTCAATTTCATTTTCATCCCAAAAATCGAATAAAAAGGCATTAATTTGACTGTTACAGTAAAAAATATCTCCCCCAAAATGTAAACAAACATACCAAAAAACAGCTTCACATTTTATAATAATTCATTCTCCCAAAACACATAATAAATACATAATAAAATCAAACGAAAAATATAACCAAACATAACCTAAGAAATCGGATAGTTGGACAACTGACAAATCACAATATATAATAGTTCTTGTCCTAAAACTATAATTGCTTTCTTTGAGGCAAGTTCCAACATTGATATCTATTTCATGATAGAACTTCATTTAATAGTAATAATATCTCATACTGCGTGTCTGGCTATCAGAAGATTAGGAATCAAAAATCATAGTTATATTACTAAAAATACAAAGTGTTGTATGAATACAAAATGAAAATTTATGAACGTACAAATTTCAATATACTAGTCAAATGATCAATTGACCTAATAACATTATCTTTATAACGCTCAAAGTTCGAATTTTAGGTGCGTATGCATATGTAGATTAACAAAATCTCAATATACCACTAAATGAATTTTAAACCCTTTTGTATAAGACTGAAATTTGACAGTTAGTCAATAATATCATAAAAAAAATACCAAAAATTTAATGTTAATTGGGCGCAATAATAATAAAATAAAATAGACAAATATTCATTAAAATTATCATAATAAAATGATCAATAGGCCATAAATATAAAATAAATCAAAATAAATAAATACAGGAATTATAAAATTAAAATTAAAATAAAAAAGTAATTCTCAGTAGGAAACAAAGTATAAATCAGAGAAACTTTAAATTTTATTTCCAATAATAATTACTATATAGACTGACACATGAGTAGGCAAGTTGGATAATTATTGACTTTTTGTCTTGGTATTTTTGGCACGATTTTTAACCTAACCTAACAACAAACTGACACGACCGAAAACTTAATTAAGTTGATATTATGTTAATAAGATCATGATCACAAGTTGTAAAACTTGTGCTTGTATGAAAATGGAAATCAAATTTTGGGAAGAAAATCAATTTACCTAAAAAAGGAAAAATAATTGCAAGTACCAAAGACTATGTGGGTTCTATCCAGCTACTGCTGATAAGTTGGTTGAAATTGATTAGGAGCAAATTTCGCAAAGTTAGGCCTAACTTTACTGTACAGTTAAATAAATTGAAATTTCATCTTAAAGCTAGATGGGTTGAACTAGACCTTCTCACTAGGGGGAAAATATTATCCACTTTTAGCATTGAGAGTAATGCTTAAACTTCAAGTTGGCTTTTGCTTTTCAAGATCCTTTTGAATATAGAGGTTCTTTTTCCTAATTGCAATAACTTTCACATAATCTATGATAGTTTTTGTTATGTGATAATGCAAAATTTTTCACCAATTATGTATATTAAGTGACAGAATTTTACTTTAATAGAATAATAATTTTCAAATGATTAATAATGATAAAAGTCGTATTTGAATTCTCATTCTTCATAATTACTAATGCATATATAGTAATAATGAAAATTTTGTCATAAATGATCATTGTAATTTTTATTTTTATTAATCTGTCACTATATATATGTCATTAGTTTTAGAAGTGGCAACTTAAAATACTAGTTTTTATCACTATTAGATCACATTGTAAGTGACAAAATAAAAATTATTATTTTTTAAAATTATAATAAGTGACAAAATTATAAATATTATTGTCATTTAATATACGTTATTAGTGATATATTTTATATTTTCACTTAATCTTTTTGTTACTACTAGTATATTCCTTTTATGGGGGATTTTAGATGAAATATTTTTTTTCCAGCAAGTTTGAAATTTAGCACCATGTTAGAATTGAAGATACTAATGAAGAATATATTAAGAAAATATTTTGCTTAATTCAAATGAAATTAACAAGTCCGTCTCTTATTATTTATTATTTTTTTCTTTCTTTTTTACCTCACTAAAATCCATAGTTGGCCAAATATAGACTAATCAAAATAATCAACAAATATATGGATTTGACCTAGTTTTGCTTTTATTATCATTAAAGTGAAAAAAAAAAAAAAAAAAAAAAGGAAAGAGGTAATATTTTTATTACGAGTTAATTAAAATTAATAACCTTAAGCATGGACACTAATATAATTTGTTATAATAAAGAGTCGTGGCCTCTCTTTTGTAAAACTTTAGCTGTAGCAATTCTCTTGCTCTGACTGCTAATTTTTCACTTCATTTTTTTGCCAAAGAAGAGAGAGAGGGAGAGAGAGGGAGCCATGTTATCTGAAGTATATATATGGCTTATAGATTTTGTTTCGCTTCAATATTTTGTTTGTACATTGCTCCGTAAGAAGATTAGTATTAATGATGTATTTACAACCTACCATAAAATAAAATATTACTATTTATCAATATAATTGATATATTCTATATATACCTTAAGGGACAAAGATAAAAATTATGGGGAAAAAAAAAATTAACTTATTGAGATAGACCACTTATCCCAATAAGATAGATAGTCAGGCTTAAGGGGTTCAATCCTACAAGAACTTAGACAGTATAAAATATAAATATATGCCAACAATCATAGCTGAAATAGGAGGGGAGGCGAGAGGGCAAGAAAATTTTAATTATTTTAAGCTCTTTCTCAAGAGTCAAGACAAATACGTTCTTAAAGTAGAAATTCATAATTTTATAATTTTTAAAAAGATTCCTAAATTCAAATTCCAATTAACAACATCAATAATAATATAGATTAAATGCATAAATTGTTTACACCATATTTTATTCATTATTAATTCTTCAACTAAAAAGGACAACTGAAGAAGACAGGCATTATTAATTTGTTAACTTCAAAAAAGAAAATATGCATTATATGAAATTAGTATGTTTGATCAATTATTTTATAAGGTGAACCTCATTAATATACTTTAGGGCACAGCCAAGCCACCTCACTAGTTTTGTGAAAGATCCATCTCCTTGAATTTATTAATGGCATTATTTAAGTTGTCTGAAAAGACAGTTTAGTCTTTGGGGTACCTTAAATTTCATGATTTTGGCTGTCATGATGCTGGAAACTGATTTAATGCTGCAAGAAAACCAACCCCCTTATTATATGCGCATGATAATTCATGATCATCCAATTCAAAGTCAATGAAATGATTTTAAATAGGTTGGCTTTAGTTTGTGTTCATTATTCAAGAAAATTAAACAATTTCCGACTGGCTAACATTGACTTTCTTGTGATCAAATTTCATTGTTTTACCAGAATAAAGCCAGACCCAACAAGCTATAAATTGCTGCCATAATTGTTAGGCTATTCCTGCTTTAAGATACCTTTTAATTGTGAAAGATGTTTTCCAACCCTCTTTTTCTCATGCATGAACATAATGCTCTTCGTTCCAAAATTAAGAAATCTAAAAGTATCAAATTTGAATAGAAGTTTGAAATTGCTTTCCAGGACAAAATTCTTTTCGAATATGTGCGGGAACAGATTCAGAACCAAAACTGTGGTGGGGGATTTAGAAAAATATAAATTTTATAATTTACAATTCAAAATACATGTTGTCATCGAAGTTGAGCACAACGCTCTTTCACATCATAATATTCATTAATGTTTCAATTAATGTCAAAAAATTTAATAATATTTTCCTCAATATAAGTAACTAAAGAATTAGTTAAAAAATCATCTTTAATCTAATTTCTAAAGTTTATTTTTGATAAATATATTCTCAAACAAATAAAATCAAAATTTCCTAGTGGGTCTAAGCTAACCTAATTGTAAATTATTTGATTGTAAATATGGGCCTAAAATTTTGCTTTAAATTTTATAAAACTAAAATAGGTAAAGAATTAATAAAAGTTATTGCTTAAATTTTAAATATATGTAAACTAGAAATTATTACAAAAATTAAAATATATATAAATGTTGGGAGATTATTACTAAAGTTTAAAAATATGTAGAAACATTAGAAAAATTAAAAAATATTTAATTATTGCCTCCCCACCCCTCCTGAATCCGTCACTAAACATGTGTTAGTGGAGCAATATTTAAATGCAACTGAATTTTAGATTTTGCCATAGATTAATCACACAAACACATGAATGGAATCACGAACTTTAATTTTAGAGACAAGATTTATTTTTTAAAAATATGAACAGGAACTATATTATTTTATCGGGGGAGCAAAATTTCAAATTTTAATAAAATTAGCATATGTATAATATAGCCTTATATACATTTGAGGGAGGGCGGTTGCCCGTATCAACCCCTCCTTTCCCTGTGTATAAACTTCATATTGTTATAAAAGCATCATATATACTTGGGCCTATTTGTTTTTTATTTTCAAACCCTCTTTTTATTTATTATCATTGAAAAGTTAAAAACTATTACTTTCTACACACTTTCATTGAAAGTACCATTTTTTTTTTTAATTTTTTAAACCATCATATAATTTTACTATCACATCAATAAGTTCAAATTTAATTTGACATCAAAGTATTGACTATCATTTTAAAATAATTAATATATAAATATAATTTTGAAAAAATGTCTTTTGAGACATAAAAAATATAAATATATCACCTAAGCATTGATCCATATAACCTACACATTTTCTAATCATTATTTTAAACAAAACATTCAAATATGTTTTTACTTCAAATCTCAACCTATAGCTATTTTTCAACTCTTGAGAATGTTAGAAACTGCAAATAAAAATACAAATAAATCCAAAGTGTAGCACCCTACCCGGGGATGTCTATTTCACGTCGAAGTGCTACTCCAGTCTCAAAAACTACATCAATCCAAAAATTTTGTTAAATTAATATTTTTATTTTTAAAATTTTACTTTCTAAAATGTTAAATTTAGGGGGTGTTACACAAAATGGGTGGTTCTTTAAAATTAAACATATTAAAAATGCCAAGAAAATTGAAAATATATATCTTTCCATGTTCATGAGAATCAGATCAATTTTATTTCCCCATATGGCAAAACACCATGATATAGGAAACTATTCTTTCTTGCTAGCCTAATAGGCAACAATTTAATGCAGCAAAGGCCTTGTACTGATTGTAGTTTGAACTTTGAATGATTTATTAGGCAGAAGGCATAATTAGTTTGCCAAATAATTCTTGCATAAGAGTCCTTGGACCTTAAGTCATCCTTAATTATGAAATTAAGACAGACTTTTGTATAATTTGAACAACAAATTCTGCTAGTAATTACTTCGCATGAGCTTGTAGTTATATTTTATGATTTATTAATTATTAGAAATAACAGTTTGTATCATATGTATTATTTGAGTAAGTTAAAATATATAGGAGCTTTAAGGCTCAAAGTCAGCAGAGTGGGCGAGAGCGTTTTGTGGCAAAGCCGCAGAAGGAAGCCGAAGGGCTAGTTGGTTATGTTTTATTTTCATTTTCAACTGTTTTTACTATTTAAAAATGAATTGTTAATAATTTATCATCATTTTTATCAATATTCTAATTTATTTTTATCTCAAAACATTTTTTTCAATAATTTACATATCTTCTCTAATAATCTATATATTTTCTCTCTTTTCTTTATTATTACTATTTCTCTCCACCTACAACCTACTAAAAGGGTGTTTGGCTAAACTTATATAAAATGTCTTAAAAGCTCCTACATCATATAAGATGTTTTTGAAACTTATAAAATGTTAGGTCTTTTTTTAAAAAATAAGATGTTAAAGTGTTTTGATAAAATAAAATTTTGGGGCTTATAAAATGTTAGTAATGACAATTTTGTAATTAATATGATTAAAATTAAAAGAGCTTGTTAAGATTTTAAACTCTTGTTTAAAATAAATTTATTAAATACTTTTAAATATCTTATAAGATATTTTGAGGAGTTTATAAGCTCACCAAAACACCCTCTAAACCCTATATAATCATTACTTTTCAAACATACTATCCAAAAATAAATCTATTTTCAACTCATTTACTCTAACTAACTTTTCAAATTTTAAAAATGTTGAAAATAAAAACACAGCCAAGCTGGCTATAAGTGATTTAATTAAGAAGTTGCTTATTGATGGAAAGAAATTTAACTGACAATGTCTTTGGATTAGTTCATAAGCTGCTTTCAAAATATTTTATAAGATATTTAAGAGTTTATAAGATGTTATGAAATATTTAATAAGTTTTTTAAAAAAAATTTACAAGTTTTTAAAATAAAATGTTATGGTCTTATAAGCTCTTTGAAAAAAAAAGTAAATAATTTTTAATTTATTTTTAAAATTTTAACAACTTCTTATAAATTTAATTATATTAATTAATTATAAAATTAATATTATTAACATTTTATAAATTTTAATGTATATCTTATTTTTTAAAATAAAATTTAACATTTCATAAAATGAAAATTTTATAGAGTATTCGAAGCAAGTTTAGCCAATTCCACGTCCAAAAAGTTGAATGTTGACTTCAAATTCCACAAGAACAGCCATCAGTCAAAAGAATATCGCATCGTCCTCGTGGCGCAAATAGCTACCACGTGTTTGCTTGTGCCTCGTGCACACAATTTTTATTATTTTCTTGAATTTTTATCTAAAGTTTTATTGACATTAATGTCCTACCTATATTTTATTCATAAAGAAATTATACGGGTTATATATATCTTTAATTTCCAACCACGATATATCTAATGCAATTACATTTTGTTATTATTATTCTTTCAAGAAAATTAAATACTTTCTAATAAATAAAACCGATATTTTTTTATTTATTTACCGATGAGTTTTTGTTGAAATTCTAGACCTTCAGCGTGCTTTTTGATAAAGGAATTAGATTTTTAAAAAAATTGAGAGAATTTTATCGATGCAAAAATTCAAGCTCACATAAAAAATTAAAAAAAATAAATCATTACTTACAACGAGTGTGAGTCTATGAAAATTTGGCGCATAATAAAATACCATGCCTAGTCCAAGAATAAAAGCCAATAAAAAGATTGATGGTTGTTGATAACCATTGAGGAGAATGAAATTTATGGATCTTCTGTACTTTCCGATTCAATTTATTCTTCGTCAAGAAAAATTAAGTCAAAGACGGTAACATCTGGGGTATACATCATCCTTTTGCGAATATATTGTAAATCAATAGTACTATACATAAAGATTTTTTTCCCTTCACGTAAGGATTATTTTCTTTAGTTGTATGTCTTGGTATACAACCATCGATGTTGATTGCATGTAATTAGTTGTTAATATTAGATGAGACGGAAGATGTCTAATGTTGATTGTAATATCCCACCTACAAAATGCCACAGTAAAAATCCGCAAAAAATACATCATTAAGATCTTTTTCAACGAAGATCCTCTGCTACTTAAATCAGAAAATAAGTTTTGCTTATTTGAAAAATGTAAAAATTTGTTGGAAATTAGTAACAAAAATGTATTTCAGTTGAGCTTATTACATGATACTTATACTCAATTCTTCAATTTTCTAGTAGAACTCTACTCGTTAAGACATCAAAGTCATTTTCTAATATACATCAATATGCATTAGGTAAGGACCTTACTTATCTTTGAATCACAACATTCAAGGTTCATTTGATTTCTTAACTTAGGTCATCTAACAAAGCATTATCCTAAGATTTATCACTTGTCCCTGACTAATATCCCAGCTCAGGTTTATTTGATGTTGGGGTGGCATCCCAACGGTACGGTCCCTCATTGTGCACACACACGCACATACGTGTGTGTGCGCACAGTGAGGGATGCCCAACTCGACCTAGTTAATTTGATTAGCTATTGATTCAATCAATCATACCTAGTCAACACACCTCAAAAAGGCATCATATATGCAAATATTAATTAATCACTTGATCTCAAAACTTAGGACCTATGTTCATATCAACATCACTACTCGTTTATCTCAAAGTACATATACACATAGATGGGATTAACCTTTCAATGGTGGTTCATGCATGAAGCCATCAAAACCATATATACAATATTGTTGAGCATGATGCATGGCTTATGATCATCCCCATAATGTTGTTGAGAGGGCAAGCATTTTGACATCAGATATTTAGTCCATTTAATGAAGGGCTGAGAAAGTTGAAGTTTGCTCTCGTATTTCATATATATCTGCATTCATAGTTATAATTCAACATTGCGACCATAAGGGCATTGCTTTCACTATTTTACTTTCCTTGGTTTGATCATCTAGAATACATACATGCAACAAGATTATGACAAGATTTTAATTCCGCCTAATCGATAAGAACACATTAATTTCTTGGTATTCAAAGTTGACAACCTAATGGGGCTGGTCATGGTATGCCAAAGTATTTCAAGTAAAACGGCAATTAGATGATAAATAGAATAAATTTAATGGGCAGAGGTAATTTCTGTACATGTTGAATAAAATCACACGCAAAATAGACTTTTCTCATAGTTTGAAGTATAATATTTTTTTTTTTAGGGGGGGAAAAAAGGCAATTTAATCCATGCACAATTATGGACATTTAATTGATGCACCTTCACGCTATAGAGCGATATAGTGGTTGTGTATATTGTATAATTTTGAGTTGTCTTATTATAAGGCCCATAACTTAAAGATGGCTACTTAATAGGGCTGGATATCATTTATTATTGTATATAGAAAGAAGGTGTTTTTGATCATAATCATAAAACTTTAATCAAACTTTAAAAATTTTAAAATTATATTTTTTATTTACTTAAAATGATTTCATTTATTCTGAATTTCAAAATTTTGAATTATTAATCGAATAAATTGAATAAAAATGAACTTAGAGAGAAGCAAAATAACTTGAAGAAGGGCCAACGAACTTAAGTAGGGCTAACATAAGTTTGGAGATTACACGGGCATCGATAAAGAGAAAATTTAATCATATTCTGCTTATGGTGTAAGACTAATTTTCTAAAGCAAAAAAAGAAAGCTGAATTCAAAAGCGAAGATAAAAATACTTAAAATAATTTCATTAATTCTGAATTTTTATATTTTCTTCTAAATCATTTAAAATCTACCAACTAACTAAGCTTAATGACATTTTAATGCAATTTTAAGTTCATTCACGCAATATATATAGGGTGGGGATGCAAAAATCACTATCTGCAGCATTCTTAAATTAACCCACTACTGAGTGATTTGTGGCCCAGTGGCATAAATCTTCCATATAATGTGAGAAGTCAAGAATTCGAGTTTGAACAAACTCTTGATGTATGTGTGTATAAATTTTAAAAAAAAAATACCCCAGTTAAAACTGTAACTTCCTGCTGATGATAGGCTGAGGCCTTAATCATCAATTCATTTTTGAAACTAAACATCTCAACAAATTCAACTTAAATAATAAATCACAATAAATGAGATATTGAATGGCATTGGGCCGATCCATTAAGTAATTCTAAGCTGCTAACATCATGAACTCCGGCGGCCACCATCACAACTCCATCAGGGTCAATCATATTACGCAATGTTGCATAAATATATTTAATAATACTAACAATAAAAATTAAATCTTTGGCTTTCAAAAATTCAAACCAAAAAAACAAAAACATATTACACCATTCTTGTTAAATCTTACATATGCAAGAATTTAAGATCCGTGTTGGGGTGTGGTTGGATTTGTTAGAAATTTAGTTTTGCTTTAATGGCTGCTGAGCTTTCCCTTCTGCCCGATGTATGTATGTATCTACGTATTCTTCGCAAAAATACATACAAGAGATGTGCACACCTACTCCATAGGCAATGAATGACGGCCTTCCTGCAGTTTTGTGTAATTGCAATATTTACTACAAATTTCCCTTTTCTGCAACCATCTTGGGATTTTTCCAACAATTAATACATTTCCTGCCCCTCAATTTACACACTTCTCCTCTTCCACCATTCTTCCTCCAATTCAATTCTATTCAATTCAATTTTACTAACCTCCCTCTCTCTCTCTCTCTCTCTCTCTATCTCTCTCTCTCTCTCTCTCTCTCTCCCCCCCCCCCCCCTTTCTCTCTCTATATAGTATATACAACTGCTCTATCTATACCCTCCACCTCTCATCATAATTTAATTAAGCTTTAAAGCAATCCCATCTCTCTCCTCTTCACTCTCCTCTTATATATATTATGGCCCTAGAGCTCCAAAAACAACAACCTCAGCCACTTCAACAACCCCATGCTAGTGTTGTTTCTACTGCCATTAGGGGTGGTGGTCACATAGCCGCCACTTGCCTCCATCTCGCCGCCCCAATAACCCTGGATCTCTTCCATCGGAGCCACCGCCCTTCTAGTCCCCCTTTAGGCTGCCAAAAGTTGCTCAATCTAGAGGTACTTATAATACATGTCATGATCACTAACTTATTATGGTTCTTGATTACTCTTTCTTAAGTCCCTTATTGATGTTTTCTTATCCGTTTTCCTTTTGCTAAGTTAGATTGGTCAGGTATACTATTCAGAAAAGGAATTACTCAACTTCAAAGGAGAAACGAGGATGAGTAGAAGGAACGGACCGAAGCTGGACCTCAAGTTGAATTTGTCGCCGCCAAGGGTGAGCCATCCCCGAGTGGAGTCTCCTAGCCGATCATTGACGGTGTCACCAACATCCCCGCCGAGCTCATGCGTTTCGTCGGAGCTGAACCAACAGGACGAGTCCCTGAGGTACTCCACGAGCCCGGAGGCAACATCGATGATGCTGGTGGGGTGCCCCAGATGCCTCATGTATGTGATGCTTGCAGAGGAGGATCCTAGATGCCCAAAATGCAAGAGCACTGTTTTGCTTGATGTCATTCATGATAATGCAGCCACTGCCACCACGACCAGCAGGAAGGCAAAGAAGAGTTAAGAGTTAGTCAGACAGCATTCAGAAAATCTTGAAAAATCTGCTATTATCAGCTAGCATCCCCACCCAGAAAAACCAAAACCCAAAAAACCAACAATTTCTAGTCTTAATTTGCAAGTAGCACTATTGTTGCTCCATTTCTGACCCAGTATGTGCAAAGAAACAAAAGTGGAGCCTTAATAGTGCTACCTTTCTTACTTTCTTTTACTTTGTTTTTCTCCCCTTTTCAAGCAAGCATAGGAAGAGTGGATCTGGTACAGCAGCAGTGGCATTGGTGGGTGAGATTTGTGCCATCTTTAGCAGAAAAATATGTTCATGTGTCCAAATTTTCTTACCACAATCCTAGGTAATATTTGCCTGCATTTTCACTGCCGTTTTTGCAATAGAATGAAGTTGTTCTTCCAACCACAGGATGCCACAACAGCAGCAAATCACCAAGCCAGACCAGTCAATCTTTTTCTTTCTTTTTTTTTGGGTATGAGAGAAAAGGAAACAAGGTTTTGTTTTCTGAAAATTTCAAAAAAGTTGCCTTTAATAGATTAACTGAAAATATGGGTAAGCTGGATGGACACAGATGTAACATTTGTACTTGGGAGCACAGGTATTGTTTTCTGGACCCACCAAGTTGCAGATTGCAGCTTCCACTCCCACTCCTATACATTAACGGCCAAGTTTACTTTGGCCTCCAAATTCATAGGCCACAACCAATTTTATGGTATGTTTCACCAAGGATGGGGGGAGAAACATGTACCATAATCTTATACCCAAACAACTCCAAGTATTCCAATATTGACAGAATGATCACTCAAAACCGGTTCTTTCTTTTTTCATTTGTTCATGGCTGCAAAAACATGCATATTCAACAGCTGTACATAATAAAATTGGTTAAATGAAAACAAAAGGTCTAACAGGGTGGATTGTCGAGTGAAATACCTCCTTAGTACAAGCCCTGATATCAACGATAGTATAGCAAAAAATTAGCTAATTTTACCAGTCGTCATTAAGAAATAATGCCTTTCCAAGTAGTTCAACGTCGATATTACAATTAAGCAAAAGAAATTAATGAGATGATGCTACCCAAGGAACTATGCATGTGAGGTTATAATGAGGTCAAAGATGTTGGTTATAATGAGGTCAAAGATGTTGGTTATGAACAGGGGGGAGGGTAATTAGGTAAATGTACAAGGAGAGGATGGGTTGGAATGAGGTTGGGGTAGTTCAAGCATTGAAAAAAAGGTGACTATATTAGATTGAGAAACCATTAAAACCAAATAAATGCAAGAGTAATTGAGACGGTTGAGAATAATGAGGCTATCACGTCATATGATAAATACAAATTAAATTCACAAGCAGAGGCCCTTTTCTTATCGTTCAATGTTCATCTTCATCTTCTACCCTTTTATATTTGTTTTTGCAATCTGCCTTAACTTCTTTTATCACTAAATGTCATCTCCCATTTGGATGCCCCCCTCAATACTCCATGTTCTCATATTCAATTCTAGTTACCCCCTTTCCTTTTTTTTTTCCAAACCTCTGCATTGACTCAACTCACGTTACCCCCTATTCCCTCCTCCCGGCCCCTTCTTTCCTTCTCTTGATCGAATCTGTGAAATTTTTATGGCTGAAATGGAAAAATATTATTATAAAAATGTACCATAGTCTGAAATTTCTTTAAGTGTTATAGATACACATTAATTTTTTTCACATGCACAACTCAAATCCCAAAATGTGGAAGTTATGGTGGCCAATTAGTCACTGCTAGGATACCAAAATTTATGATGCTTATACGTACATGATAATAATGTAAAACACAGTTTTTTCTTACCTAAAAATGTGGCAACAGAGGCCCGTATGAAGTTTAATATAAGTCTTATAAATGCTTTTGCATTATGATGAAAGTTGTCTAATCCCAGAACAAAAAACCAGAAAGGGGGACCCAAACGAGGCTGGGATGGAAAACAAGTGTCTAATAAAGTTTGCAAAAAAGAGAATGACCATAAACTATAATTATATATGAACCATCTGATGATTGGTTACCTGGTAAGAAGCAGAGAACAACCGGAATGTCTTTTCGTCTTCAGCACATATGATTGGGGGTATGGTCACAAAAGTCTATTTTTCAGTATTCAGCAGATTTGGATATCTTTTTTCCTACCTTTTCATAGCATGAAACATAGAAACAGGAGCTTTAGAGAAATACCCAGCAAAATGGCCTTACAAGTATATCTATTGACATAGACACTGAAAAAGAGGGGGAAATGGCATTCAGCCCTCAGGGAGACAACCATTTTATGCACAATTGACCTCATCTGTCTTCATCTGCATTCTAAGTTGCATTTCAACATTTTATTTTGAGGAATATCTCAATGCATTATAATCATCCAACTCCACAGTCATAGTTTATCTCACAATTAGCAGAGCCATTTTATAGAAGGCGGAACATATCCCTTATGCAGAATTAGAGTTTTCCCAGACCAGAATATGCATCTATAATTGCCTGTGAATGTAAATTATTAAGATGATCTCATCAGTAACAATCACCTTCTTCATTTCTTCTCGCTCAGATAAACTTTTTTTCTTTTTCTTTTTCTGGATGATGGTCTGGTGGATCAGATAATCTCTCTATTAGCATCAAGTTGATTAGAAAAATCAATAAATTTGAAGCTGATACATTTTACTACCTATACCAACTTTATTAGATCAATATCGTGATAATCTGTTACAATTGTACTTATTGACCTCATCTTCTAAAAATTGTGGTCAGCCTGGACAGCAAGTAAGCTGGTAACAATCAAAATTTACAGTGGAAACTAAAGGTAAAAGCATCATCAGTAATAAGATTCAAGAGTAATCCAGTCTGGGATAAAACCTAAAATAAACCATAAGAGCAAATTATATTGAACATCACGAACTGACGATAAGGCAAATTTATTTCTCCTCAACATAGAGCCAAACTCCAACTAAGCAGCCCTCACCTCATCCGTTTCTTTTTAAATTGCACAAGAACAAAAGTAAACTAAATCAGTTATCAGTTACACCATTATAACATATGATGTGGTGCATTTAATTAGCCAATTTAAAGACAAAATTAGTATGCTACAAATGAAGTCCTATATTATCTCAGCACATCCACTTACCAAAAGAAAAATAGATAGGTCCGACAAGATGCAATTCTGCCCAACAAAAAGCCCATAGTAAATGCCTACCATGAGTTTAAGGTGCTCTGAAGCATGCCTTGATAAAATGTGGACAGGCCTTTAACAATTGGAGAAAAGAAGGCCCAAATTTTAGAAGCCCTTTTATCGTGCAAAATGTCGTCAATTATTGAACAATTTCAATCTTTTTCATACTCCTGTATGATAAATAGCTTCTAATTTCCACAATCATACAGACAACCAGTAGAGCATCAGCCAGGAACCACATAAAAAGATATTGTATGTATTCATCCACTTACTAGAAATATATCGTGTGCAAAAGTGCGAACCAGGAATGTCCCCTTGTGTATACCCATCCTGACATCCAGCCAAAATAAACAAACCTAACAGGCCACCTCTCATAGTGAAGCCATCACTTCGTCATATTGACACAAAATGCTATGTCTCTGCCAAGTTTCAACTCACCCTTACTCTTAGATAACTCTGAAGCCAATATCAAGGCATAGAAACATGAAATAGTGTATCCTCATCAAACATGAAATTACACATTTTACAAACTAAGTGAACCTAAGTTTTAAAGTAGTGTAATTAACTGATTCTGAACTGTATTTGGTACTGAATTACTATGATGAGGTTAGAATAATGACAACCAAAACACACCATATGTCTTCGTAACCAAGTGACCTTATGCAGTTGCGCTAACCTTAACTGTGGGGTTCCTTAACAGGAATTTACTTTTCATGCCCTCAGACTCACTACAACATTAATGTGTTGTGGCATCCTTAAGGCATTATGGACCAAACATCAAGAACACATTTTATCCCGACCTCAATCATCAAATAGTATAACATTTCAATCACAAACCAGAATCGCAATACTGATGAATCAGATAGCTGCAGGATAGCAGAAACATCTCTTTACAAAATCTTTATGATGCTAAAAGTCAACAAAAGCCTGCAAATTATAGTCGTAAAAAGCAAAAATATACATTTTTATTTCTTATAACCCCTTTATAGAATGGGTTTCTTGTGGCTCCCTCCGAGATCATAGGTTTTAGAGACAAGTCCGAGAAAAATCCTGCCTTCTGATTACTAACCACCAAAAAAGAGATGAATTCCTTGCTTAAAGGACAGAGACTATCACCATATCCAACATCTAACTAAAGTATTTGTTTATTAAAAGGTTGGAATAGCAAGACTTCCCAGCAGAAAGACAGGACAATGCCAGCAAGGATTGCAGATAATCACATTAAATAATACAAGACAAGTAAAACATAACCTAGATAAATACGGTAAGCGATAAAGTTAAAAATCATGAGTCACCAAAGACAAACAGAACTAAGAGTCATATGTTTGCCATAGCGATATGAATGTTCCAATACTGACATTCAACCAAACCTCAAAATTGTCTAATTTGGCAATATCAATTGATGTCATAGCCAGCTTACCTATCCAATGACCTATAATGGAGGTGCATCTCCCGCAAAACAGGAAAGCAATATATATGTGTATATATGTGTGTGTGTGTGTGCGCGCGTAAGCGCATGTGAGCACATGCGTGTGTGTGGGTTGGGTGGGTGGGTGGACTGGTTTATGCCTATATATATATATATATATATCATCTTGCAAGCAGATAATGTCCCATTTCTTCTTATAAGAGCTTCATAGAAACTCATACGGAAAGTGAGACAACAAAAATTATGCAAATTAACTCATAGAGAGATATTATGAACAGAAATGACAAGTTTTACTTTTACGTTAAAGATGTGGTCGTGTTATGAAATTTTCCTCGCACACCAGCGAATGACAGTACATTGCATTAGAACTCTATCAGATATATTATTCCACAGTAAACTTTCATGATACATACATATATATATATATATGACAGTTAGCAAGAGCTACCACCCATGTGAATTAGCATTCAAATTTTATCGTTGTTAGTCTTTATGACAACAGTTCCATAAACCAGAGACGCAAGGTATGTGGGTTCACACAAAAAATCTTGATTTCACAATGTTGATTCATCATCAAAAATAAATTTCAAAGGAAGACATGGCTTACGCTAGATAATAATTAAAATATTTCTTTCAGGAATAAGATAGTTACTATTAAACTGGAAAGAGGCATTGATGGCCAAGCATATCACAGGAACTTATACAAACATTCATTTTGAGTCAAAGAAATATGTAAATATGGAACGTATGCGGTAAACGAGGGTGTTTTTCAATTACACACAAGGATGTATGGACTAAAAACCGCACCTGAGATTTCTGCTTCCAGCTAAAGCATAATATTGGAAATGTCATGTCAACATTAAAACAATTTTGATTTCTGAATGCTGCTTTTTGCAATCAAATAACCCAATAAATATCAACTTCACATTACCAAATTCTATGTTCAGTTTACTTCCAATTTCAGATCAATTTACGTTCTTAACATATAAGAAAACTAGAAAATATAATGTAATGCTTATAGATTTATCAAGGACACAATCAAATGTTTGAAACATGTCCATTTAAGTTACCATTACTATGACATCTCAGCTAAAAAGTCTTTTACTTTGACCCACCAGATCATTTCTTGCCATATCCCACTTTCCAAATAGGCAGCTCCAAATTTTTAGTTGCTACAGAAGAACCAGAAGGTGATTGCAGACCCATCTATGCAACCAAAAATATTTAAAAGGAAAAGTCCAACTATGCTGTAATGACAATTTGTCGATATCCTAATGAAGGCAAACTCTCACTACCAATCTGCGAAAATGTTTTCCTTCTTTGTTTGGTGTAAGAGTTTTTTCATATGTCTGCCTCTTTTCTCTAACTTCAATTTTTTTCCTTTTCGAATTCTGACAGAGAGCCAAATAAGCAATCTATTTTACATAACAGTGAGAACTTAAAATTTTAAATCAGTATTCAGTACCACAGGCCAAACAATGCTCTGGAAACTCCCTAATAAACAATAGAGTAGTTAAAGAGAAAAAATACGAAATTCAACAACTAATAATGCTAATGAACTTTGACAAAAACGCACAATAGTCATTATTGAACTTAGACAACAACCTCATACGCTGTGGTCTCCACCAAACCCATAAATCCTTTGACGTCAACTATAATTTGTTCATTGTTTGATTTTCTCCACCATCTAAGGGAGCAAATAGCTCCTCTAGCCCCCAAATCAATGCTGGAAAAACAAGAGAAAGATTAAGCACTTTGCAGAGACTTAAGTTCACAAATTCCCCAGAACCACCCATGACTATTCCTCACCTTGATAAATAATAGCAATAAAGTATGAAAAACTAACCAAGATACCCCCAATCAGACAATGAAGAACACATGACATCTGTGATTTGTTAGCTACATTTTGTTGTCAAATATGGTTGAAGGGAAGGGTAGTTCTACTTTTTATTTGTTGACCAGAGTCCAAATTGATTTGTCAGTGATGGCAGTGGCTGATTCGGCACGGAGATGGATTAGATACCTTTTCGACATTTGACTTTCTTTGCACACAGTTTCTTTTGTAGCTAATCCTCAAATGTCTCATGATACAATGTTGGTCGCTAATGCAAGCGGTTTCATAAATTGAGATAATTTGATGCTGATCTAAAACGAAAGAGTTGAAGCTCTTCTCGCGCAAGTAGACAAGCTGAACATATTTTACCACAGCACATTTGACAGCCAAAGCGAAACAGTTAACCGGTGTTTTTACTCTAAGCTGATTGGCTCCAGGTCAGTAGTCAAGCAAAAAACTAATCCATTTCACATTCTTGTAAGAGTTATTAGAAGTTTTGTAGCTGGTACTCGAATACGATGCACCTGACAACGATTTGGAAAGAAACATAAAATAATTCAGCAAGAATCTGACTAGCATCTATCAATACCACAAGGAATCATAATAAAACATAAAAAAAAGAGCTTACACATGCACAAAAAATTCAACTATACGTTTAATGTTTGTGTTTGATAAGTAGACGACAAATGTTTCCCTCATTTTCATCATAATAATAGAATGAATAAATAAAAGTGCCAGCATAATCAGCCAGATAATCACATTCTTAAACTAATCAACTGAGTATCTCAGAGAACATTTTCTCCTCAAAAGGTCACTAATTCCTGTAGCTTCACTCCCATCAATGAAAAACCGAAATGCATCATCATGAGTTCCAGAAATGCATCTAGCATTTTCTAGAAACCAGCACCAAAACCCCATTTCAAGTATTAATGAAGCCATTTGAATTTCTTTAGACCACTAAATTACATTCTCCAAGGAGGAGAGGAGCTTGTAGGTTATCTTGAAAACCAAAGAGAACATGGTAGCATTTATTTTGATGCATCATTCATTCCCAAGTTGATGTTAACATCCTAAACACATAGAAAGCATACTTTTCCATCAAAATTAATGTTATTAAGGTCAACTAACTAGGTTGAAATTAGTATTAGCTTACTTGAAGAAGCAGAAATACACTGGCCTAGGTTGAAATTAGTATGAGCTTACTCGAAGAGGCAGAAATGCAGTAGAATTAGTAATGCCAATTACTAAAAAATAAATGAAACAGTTTTCAAACAAAGAATGGTTAAGTACGAAGTCGGAAAACTGAGTTGGTTTCATGAAGGCAACAGTTTCGTTGGAATATGACATTGCATTACAAAATTTCACAGTATCCAGGTCTAATAAATTTACTGAATAGATGGAAATCACATATACCCCTCCAAAAGAAAAGGAAAGTAAGAAAGAGAAGAAGGGAACCCTACTATATGAATTTTCTCATCTCATCCATGAACCCACCGGCACTTAAAAGCAGGAGAAACTAAGAAGGCTTGAATATCTTGTCATGTTCTTTGACAGTTCAACACACTCTCAAAAAGAAGTGATGGAGCAAGGTGGACCTCTAACTGGTTTCAGCAATACTCTTAATAAATGAGCAGAGGAAACATAATAGTCGGTACCTGGTAAGGCTTTGGTACTAGAACTTCTCAAGCATTTCCCACGCATATGGCGTGATAAAAACTTGGAATCAAAACAAGTTGAGAAACAATGGATGCACTCATCAATGAAAAAACACTCAAGGATTTCCTTCTTTCATTTCACTCCACCCGCTGCTTCCTCGGATATATTTATCAACAATGCCGAACTCTTCATTCTGAGAAATCCTCCTTGCATAGTTTTCAGCTGATATAGGACCCTTTTTCAATCGCCTATAGTATATTATCTCCCAAGGCCATGATCTAGCTGAACCAAAATAAATTTCTACAGGTAAGTCCTTTTCAGTTTCCTCAGGGTACTGCAGACCATAGTGTTTTAGAACCATACATATTTCCTCTGTGGAAATTCTGACAGAATCGGAACCACTAGACCTTAAAGAGATATCAAATTCTGGTTCCAACCTTCGTTCTCGCACAAGGTCCTCGCTTTGAGAATCTCTAACTGCATTTACAGTGTGCAGAAACAAATTATCAGCAGTTTGATCAGCATCGTCTGGCTGCAGTACATACGATTCTAACACTTTTACTGAACCTCTGGAGACAGAATGACAGTGTCCATCATCCTGCTCAGACAGATTGATCTTCATTTCTTCCTCTTCCAATTTAGTGGGTCCTTCGTCACATTCATTTTCCATTGCAGCTGTAATATTTTCAGATCTAGAGGCACCTGCGTCACTTCTTACCATTGTTTCCCCTTCAAATGAACCCTGACAATGGGCAGGCCTAACAGCATTTACCATGGAATCCTTGGAATCCATTTGTTTTTTATTTGGAGATGGAGAAAAATGCCCATTGAGTTCCGCAGGTAATGATGAAAAGGTAGGAGACATTGACCTTAATGCCGGCTGGGACTCGAAGAGTTTAGATCCAGAAGGACGTGAAGTTGAAGACCTCAAAGAAGACAGTGAATTTCTTTTCAGTGTCACTGACTTGGACTTCGAACGTGATGGGGCCCGTACCAAAGGCTCTAATGATCTTGCAGGTGACTGTGATCCGGATGAAGTATAATCAGAGTGGAATGAAGATGAAGATGGTCGCCTCGCCCTCTTCACGTGACTTTTATCCTGACTTCCATTGCCTTTCCTATTTCTTTTCTTATCACTGAAATCTTTTCTCCTACCTCTAGGAGAATCTCCATGTCTCAGCAATTTCTGATGATTAAGTGAAGTGAATGGCTCCCTATCACTTTCCTCATGCCTCATGGGAGCAACATTGACAGCACCTGGGAGCAGGCTTCCTTGGGACCTGGACTTGTGCCTCTTCGGATCAAATGGACACTTGCGCATCTTGTGGCCCACTTCCCCACATATATAGCAAGTTTTCTGAGATTTTTGGTTGTATGGATAATCCGATTTTTCCAGAAAATCATTATACCCACTTCCTCTTCTCTCTTGGGACTTTCTTGCAGTGGGTGAACCAGTCAAAGGGGATATACTGTTGTGTTTGTCTGACTTGTTTTTGTCATCACTGTGGTAAGGTTCATAGCGGTCAAACCCCATACTATATTCCAAACAATTTTCACTTGATGGATCCACAACTTGCTCTCCCCACCGATCATCTTCCAAACGATTCTTTCCAGCACCTCCTATCTCATGACGATCATTTGAAAAATGACCCCTTTCCTCCACATATCCTTTCGAGTTGTCAGGATGGTAGCTAGTTGATTCATCAACCAGGTCGGAAGAACCAAGTTTTCTACCTTCACCATCTGCTTGCTTGGAATCCATCTTGTGATCTCGTCGACTATTCAAGCTCAACCTTCGATTTTCTTTCACTGAGTACTTCTTGTGTGTTGGCTCATATGCTTTCCCACCTCTAGCAAATCTGTGCAAGGCTCGAGGCTGTCTATTAGACCATGATAGAGTAATTGACTCTCCACATATCCTCTTTCCATGAAGATTTTTTAGAGCTTTTTCAGCACTTGCAGGGTAATCATACACTACAAACCCATATTTGTCCTTCACCTGTATAGTACACCTACCAAACCTCCGAAAAACACGTTCAAGGTCATCTCTGCGAATGCGAGATGAAAGGTTTCCAAGATGCAAAGACATCTGTAACAAAAAACATGAGAAATTACCTAAAGAATACAAAAGGGCTAGATCACATGTACAGATACATTTTACAGAGACATATACATGTATGTTTGAGGGCATAATGACATAAACATCTTAAACAGGCTCATATTTAAGGGGTGAGGATGATTTCAAGGTATTCAATTTTATGTTGTAATAAAAGACTCCAATAATGCTTTTTCCATTAAAATAAACTGCTAATTCACTTAAAAGACAAAGGAACAAGCAAGCTCCAGTGTTTCATTTTTTGAACAACAGAATGTTGATTATTTTTAATTGAGGCCAACAGAAGAATGTGGCTCATAAGATATTATTCTTCCACACATCATTTTATCAATCAGGATTACACAAACAAAGTCAGAAATAACAAGAGCATCAACTCCACTTATCAATCATGGACAAATACATGTTCCTCTGATTCTGTCGTAGCTACCACAAAATTCAACATCTCAGCCCCCAAAACTCTCTGATGCGGGTTTCACTTTTTCTGGTGTACCGTTAGCAGATTGACACTTGAGGAATTTTAATACGCAAGATTGTATACCATTTCGACATTTTTTTGGGCAGAATACATCAACTAAAATTCCCACCAGCTAAAAATAAATACCCTTGAAGATAATAAGCAGATACAGAGGATAACTATCTGTTGAGGGAAAATAAAATTCAACATGATCTAAGAACTCAATTAAAGACTGACAAACGAGTTTATTTGGAATTTCACATCAGGATTGTCCCATTTGGTCGAATATTAACCTTGGAATCTGTAAGCTTCTAACACGATTCTCCGGGAAGAACAAATAAGACACATTAAAGAAAATGACCCAGAATATAAAATCAAGACCCTAAGAACAATCTCAAGCAATATTCAATAAATACACGTGCAAAGCATAGATTCTTTAAGGAAGAAATTACTTCAAAAAACAAAAACAAAAATGAAAAAGGAACAACAACAAACTAAAAGAACGCCGAAACGATTAGTAATAATCATGTAATAAATCTCATAATACAATGGTAAAAAATCGATGAATTGTAGAAAATGTTCATTACCAAAGAAAATGGCGACGGTTAGTGATTCTTTCTACTGATTACGAGCTCTGTGGCCGTGAGGTGTGCAGCGCCGGCGTATCGCGTTCACACTTGCAGAGAAAAATACTAGAGTACTACAGTATCGCTTTTTGGCTTTATGGCTTTTGGCTTCATTATTTTGTCCCTCAGTCCTTGTAGCCTGCTTACCTTTTGGGCAATTCCATGTGAGTCCCTTGCTTTTTTCCTAATCGCACTCAGCCCCCGAGTCTCGAGTAGAAGTAATCTTTGACTTTTTTTAAAAAAAATTCATAATTATTTCTCCCTAGACTTTTTCTAACGCAACGTTTAATACATTCTATTGAATTAAGATGTCGATGCTATAATGCACAATGAATCTTAATTATTATTTTATATATATAATCAAATTTGAATAGATAAAATCAACTTATTAAACATATGAATATACATAATCAATGTTAAGGAAGTCTCACATATAAAATGTGATGTTGGAAATCTAACTTGATGAACACCTGATGTGTATGAGTATAAAAAATAAAAAAATTGAATAGACATAATGAATTGAAATTTTTCATCATTAATATACTGTAGACGGCTTAATTTTCGAGCCAATTGAAAAATGACATGTGTAAATAGTATATTAATTATTAATTTAAAATTTTCTTTTTATGTATTGGAATTTATTAAGTTTGATTCCAAATGATAAATATTAATTTTTAATTAATATTTTAATATTTATTTTATACAAATCAAATGTTGACAAGTGTCAAGATGGAGATGTATCATGTTAATCAAATCAAGTTTGGTGGCCTAACAATCATAGGCCAATTAAATTGTGACACGTGGCATATCTATGTACGTGGACCAATCAAGTTAATAATATTTGATGTTATCTTCAAAAAGGATAATTATCAAATGGTGTTCAAGTCATTCCGGAGTCTCCTACTAAATGCCTATATAAAGAAATGCTCAGAGACTCATATTGACATTCATACACTCATATTCACATATTCACATATTCTCATATCCACATATTCTCAAGTCCAAGTCTTCAAGTCTTCAAGCTTTTGCTGCGACGACGTATTGTTACCGCAAAGGTCCTATACCTCTTCAAAGCATCAAGTCCTTTGATCTCAGAGTCAAGGTTCGAGTTTCAAAGAAATCTTGTAGTGTTCTTTTATCAAGTCAAAGGATACTACACCATATATCCGAGAACAAGCTTCAAGCCCTTGGATCATATATATTGGGAGAAGAATCAGTGGATTAGTTTTGTTAGGGAATTTATATTTTTCCTCTGATAAATTGTAATTCTTATATATTCTTCAATATAAATTCAATTTGTCCATTATTTTTCTTTGTCTTGTGATTTAATTTTGCAGACAAACAAATTTTGTGTGAACATATACTTTTTAAATAGGTGAAAAAAAGAGTCTATTTATTTGTAATGTGTTGAATGCGCCGTTGATTGTGTATTCAATATACAGTCTAATATATTAATTTAAAAAATATACATGGATACGCCAAGGGGCAAGTCTGATGCATACTGAAAACATTGTGTTATTTGATGTGTTGTACTTGACATGTGAGAAATATATTAGCATATCGTATTTAATGCGGCATCTCACAAATGAAAATAATTTTTTAAAGTGCAATATTTATCTCTGCTCAATTATAATTTAATTGAAACAAGCTTAAGGCTATACAACATAATTTTTAGAGTTCGTTGCAAATGTAAATCAAATGCTAGCTTGCATGTTGACGTGGTTTTGATAAATGAGTTGTCTTTTGAACCTCGAATCGTCATCCAGGTAAGATTGAAATTTGTGCATCTCTAATAAAATGACTCAAATCCAAATCCTTGGTTTAAGAAGAAAGGAAGATTCCATTTGTTTAACTTCTCTAAAAAAAAATTCTATTTTCAAAAGAATACGAAACATGTTCTCCAATTTTACTGGCCAAAACGAATATGAAAATACTCAAAATGCCCAAAACACTATGTATACATATATATACACTAAATATTAAAACTACACATATACATAAACAATTACTATAAAAATATCAATTTCACCCACTAACCCAACAAAAAATGATAATTCGACATTTAAAGTAAAATTTATCCAATCCCAAAAATAATTTTAAGCAAACAATCTTATTTCAAAACATTCCAATAATCCCCAAAATAAGAACAAACAACCATTCATTCCTCCAACCCACTATACAAAATATTTTTCACAAAATATAGAAAATACAAGAGAATGTTAAGTTATATTTATGGATGTATGCTATATGTTTGGGAAATAGATTTTGGGAGTGGAGTTGGAAAATGTAAAAATTGTATTAGGGAATGTAATGGATTTTTATTTATATTTTGAAGAATAATTAAAAAATAAGGATGTTTGTATGTTGGTTTGTGTTTTGGATATATTAATATAAAATATGGTGATTTAATCATTTTTACTTTGTTTGCCAGCAAAAATTGAAGAGGCTTTAACGGTGTTAAAGTAAATGAAGTAAAATTGAAAGTACATGGAGATAAAATGATACAATTAAAAATATAGAAGGGTAAAATGAGACGGAGTTTGAGTATAAGGGAGTAAAACAAAATTTACCCATTCTTTTATATATTAGACTCGTATGAAAATAACAACCAAATGATTATATTTTTTATCCATAGAAAAATAAGATAAGTAGATTATTCCATGCGTTCTTATTTAGTATGTGGAGTTTTGATTCAGGAGCACTATAAAATTGTTTAAAATGTGGGGATGAGATAACTTATATTTTAAATATCAAATTGATATCTTTTTTGTCTAATTATGGGACAAAGATATAATTTTATATTAATATTTTTTTTGGCCAAATTGCACCACACCCCCTTATAATATTCGAAATTGGTTCATGACCCCTTATAAAATAAAAATTGTCTCATATATCCCATGTGTTTAATTGAATATAACACACTTGATCCAACTACCTCCCTTTTCTTATTTGATATCCATTGAGTACTAAAAAGATGTAATTACCTTTAAGTAAAATTATTTTTTCATAAAGTTCAAATTAAATAATTTTTAATTTTTAATATTTAAAAAAAGGACATATAATGTGTTTCTATTTATACTTATATATAATATGTATACATATATTAGTTTATGCATAATAATTTTATAAAAGTATATATAATATAGTTTTTACACTTATATAATATATGCACATGTATGAATTTATCTATAAACATATTATATATTATTTATTTATACATATCATATATATCCATATATATATATATATAGCTTTTCTCTAATTCTTTTTAAAATTAAACAATATTTATAGATGTACATCTATAAATATAAATATATATTTTCTTCATTTCAAATTAAATAATATTTATTATTTGTAAAAATATATAATATATTTTTTATTTATACTCATATACAGATAATATACGTATATATAAATTTATCATAGCATATATATAAAATTATATATAATATAATCCCCTACCCCCCCCCCCAACCGGCCCCATCCCCCATCCCCCATCCCCTACTCCTCTTCCCTAAATCTCAATAAGCTGCCATGGCAGCAATGCATAGTGGCTAGATCCAAATCTAGCCATGGCGGTTGTTGGTTGCCATTTATTCTTTTTTCCTTTTTTTTTTCCCTCTTTTGGCTCAAGTTGCCAAGTGGCCGCCGAACTGCCAGGCATGGTAGCCATGGCGGTCAGTGGGGTGGGAAGATACATTATATTATATATATATATGTATTAGATTATATATTATACATATATGAATTAAATGATATATATAATAATAAATTATTTATATCTTTTGATATTTTTTTTAAAAATATTATATGATTTAATTTTGACCGTTGATTCCTTAAAAAAATCCACCGGCTGATAAAATGAATGTATGATTGTCTTTTTATGCATAAAAATGAATGCCTAATTGCACATGCATGCGCGTGAATTACACCAACATTTTCAAAGTGCTCATTGCATGAGTTTAGAAAACATAATGAACTTTTTTTATATTTTTTTTAAGAAAGTTATGAACTATTTCCAATATCACATGGGGATGTTGTATAATTTGGCTTGTAATACGAGTGCATATATATAATAATTAAAAGAAATAAAAAGAGATATTTTGGAAATATTTTATGAGTATCTCTGGTAATGCTATTGGGCAATGGGAATGTAGTGATAATTTCAATTCTACTAGTGAAAAATGCTCGGAAAAGTGACCTCTATTATTGATGAAAATGTAGTATAAATAATTAATATTTATACTATTAATAAAGCATCTACCTATTTTTTAGTGTATTTTTGGATGATTTATCTAAAATGTCCCACTTCTTTTGTTTTTTTCTTTATAATTTATAATAAGTAAAAATTATACAATAATTACCATTTAAAACTCATCTATTTTATGCCTACAATTATCACTTTATAATAATCTTTTAGTTTTTAGTATGAAAAAAATAAATAATATATATTAAAATCATCAAAATAAATTTATATTATATTAAATATAATTATTATTATATAAAAATACTATATAATTTTAACACATATATCAAATGTGGCAAATTTATAGCCCTGATAAATAATTTTAGGAGAGTTGCCCTTAGCTTCAATTATTTTTATTGAATTTATTCCCACTCAGCTTTATTCCCATTTCTCTTCACTCTTTATAACGCCTCCTCAACCTCGCGTTCCCCTTCTACAGATTCTCTTGACTTCGCTTTCTAAATATCTTGGCCTCCCTTTCACATATCGATCCTGCACAAAATTCATCCACACTCAATTCACGTATTAACACAATGACCCTTGGCTCAGGAGGATCCAGTGTCGTGGGTAAAATACCTTTTTCTCTCACACAGATTTTGTTTTTCAATAATTTATCGATTTATTGTCCTTAGATTCTTTTCGTTATTCATAATTTCCAGGGTTAATCTGCAAATGGGTCGTTAAATTTTGTGGGTTTTACAGATTGCTATTTCAGAAAAGTGATTGGTTTTAAGATTTAAAGGTTGGATCTCTATAAAGACCTGATCTTGACAAGTTTGATTATCACAGATACATATTGGGAATTTAGTTTGTGTGTTCTTTCTCAAGTATCTGAATTTTTCTGTATGGGCTGGTGAGGGAAAGATTTGGTTGAATGGAAATTTTGATGCTTTTGGTCTACACATTAGAAAAGCTGCCTTTCATTGTTCCAGTCATGTAATCTGGTAGTTTACTCGTGATGAGCGAGTGATGAGGTCATTTTTCTTATGCTGCCTTGTCATTTGATGTCATGGCTCTGCTTGCTCTCTAGTTTATTGAGTGCTGTGTTTTTAGTGGCTCAATTCTTTCATGGATTGAATGATGTGGTTGCAAATAATTTGGCATTTTAAGGCTATTGTAAAAGGTAAAAACTTATACATCGCGAACTGAATTTGCTAAATGCTTTATTTTGAGGTTCTTTTTGTTGTACTTTCTGGAAGCACATGAAGTCAATTAATTTGATTTCAATGATTTCACAAGTAAATTTGTGCTAATTTCCATAATTGTGGTCGCAAATTGGTTTGGCCAAACAACTGTTCAAAGGCAGTCTTCTGAAGAAGCTCTTAGTTTCTATAGCTTTGAATGCATATAATTGGTTGTGGGTGAATGGATGAACAATGGAACATTTGTTGTTTGGTCTCAATTCCTCTTTAGGGATAGGATGCTGGATTACTTGATGAAAACGTATAGCATCTTAAGTCTCTGGTTTTTTGCAGTCCCTCGAAATTTCAGGTTGCTGGAGGAACTTGAACGGGGAGAGAAGGGAATTGGGGATGGTACTGTAAGCTATGGAATGGATGATGGAGATGATATTTACATGCGTTCCTGGACTGGCACCATTATTGGTCCACACAATGTGAGCATATCTTCTTTTTATATTGTCTCGTTCTGATGTGTAACAATAAAGTTTAAACTGGTATTCCTCTGTTTTGATCATCATAGATTTGTACTGTTAATTCCATCCTTTGCTCATGAATTTATTCTTCACCTGTGCAAGGATCAAGGATGGAGTATTTCATCAAGAATCTATTTTCTGTGGGTACAAGTTCTGTTTATATGGTTATTCTTGAAGCCTTGTTCTGTGTCATACAATTCCTAACAATCATGCCATGTGATTGTGGCTTAATTGTCACGAGCATAAATTTGATGGATGCTCGACTTTCAACTTGACGAGTTTGTACCTTCTTTTCTGGGCTGTAAACATGTTATTTCGGAACCTTTGCTCGCCTCTGGGTGGTGGCTAGTTGATAATGATATGAATGTTTCCGTAGCACGACCTTATCTTGCAGAGTGTGCAATATCTGTAACTTTTATGGAACAGTTTTGCATGATTTTTAATGTGTTGCATCATTTAATGCTGTACTTATGGGCACTACATAGTTCCAGTTCTTTCAATTGACTTTTTTCCATAGCTCCATTAATATGTAATAACTTAGTGCACCATTCTTTTTCTTCCTGTCAGTCTGTACATGAAGGACGTATATATCAGTTGAAGCTATTTTGTGACAAAGATTATCCGGAGAAGCCTCCCAGTGTTCGTTTCCATTCTCGGATTAACATGACTTGCGTAAACCATGAAACTGGTGTGGTATGAATACAATTATCTCATTTCTAAGTTGGCCTTGTAGTTTCTATTTAGAGAGAGCTGTTGTAATGTTTTCGGATATTGAATAGTATAAATCTGATGTTTTCACCTTTTGTGCCAAATACTATGACTCACCATCGGCAATCTGTACAGTAGTGTATATAAGCTGGGCAAAATTAAGATGGACTTGCTGATTCTCTCCCTCTTCTTTATTTTTACTTTCTTAAATGGTCCTGGAAGTAACCCTCATCTACTAGCAATTACCTTGGACACATTTTAACGTCTTCAAGATATAATTGGCCTTTCCATTTGGTGAATATGTTGAACAATTTACCTTTTTCAATTTTTTGCTAGATGGTAATCTTTTTATCTGTATTACTGGAACTTATCTTTTGGAAATCTTTTTGCTTTCTTAGATTATGGTAGTTATTGTTTAGTAAATTTAGGCAACGTAGAATTATGTTTGCATAATGTTCACTATCAAGCAATTGAAGCTGTTGAGATGAAACTTGAAGATGTCCGCTCAAATTTGAACAGAGTTTCAGACCAATTAATTCTACAAGTCTGATTGTATGAGTTCAAACATATTAGTAAAAGTTTTCCTATTTAGACAGAATTTCGTATTGTAAATATGTAACAATGTGAGACGTTGAAACAAATAGAAATGGAAAATTTTAACCCTAGTGAAATGTTTTTTCTGAGTGCATCAATTCATTCTGTGTCTTTGTGTCTATAATGGTCTATAATGCTGATGTCACTGGAGCAACAAATTTATAGAGTTGGATACTGGCAATTTCTGTCAAATCATACCTGTTTGAAATGATTGATTATGATGTTTGCTGTCTAGGTGGAACCAAAGAAGTTTGCTCTTCTAGCAAATTGGCAGAGAGAGTACACAATGGAAGACATACTGACGCAGCTGAAGAAAGAGATGGCTGCTCCACACAACCGTAAGCTGGTCCAACCTCCTGAAGGCACCTATTTCTAGTGTAAAGATATAAAGGTCTTATTGACTATCTGCTGATTTTATAGTTTATATCGTTTTAGTTATTCTGTGTTAAGATGTAAAGGGGAATGCCCCACAAAAGCTTTCTCCTATCAACTCTCTTGGATTCCTGATATCTTTTTCTGTTGCACTCCCTCGTGTATTATGTTGTTGGGTTGTTCGGTTGATGGGATTTTCATCTGTATGACAATCATTAAAAACATATCAAGTCATCATAATAGTATTTACGTTCATGAATTCTCCTGGTTTGTCTCCATACTAGCAAAACTTAAGAAAGAAACTGTATTGCTGAGTGGCCTGTGGCCCAACGGCATTAGTCTCCCACATAATGTGGGAGATCAGGAGTTCGAGCTCTAACGGACTCCTGATGTGCGTGTGTATAAATAAATTAAAAAAAAAAAAAAAACTGTATTGAGGTTCTCCTGCTTGGGAGTTTTAAATCACTGGAGTGTCCTAAAATATTCTCTCACACTTGTGTTTGCTGGCTTATTCATGTGATTCTGATCTCTGTTGTAGTACTTCTGGGGGATGTTTAATTAACTAGGTTTGTTATTATTTCTGCATAATTCCAAAAGTTAGGAGCTTGATATTTGTATTATATGGTATATGAGTTCCAGGCTTTAAATTTGTATTTTTTTCTCAGATTGTTTATCTTTATTTTTGGCTTATATTTATCATGTTATCTCCTGTATTTGATTTCTTTGTGCATTTTTGTTGCATTTTTCGATTGTTTGATGTGGGCCGAGGATTTGGAGATCTATGGTATGAAATTTAGATCCTTAGCCCTTCCAAGTTCTAAAGCAATTATTCATGGCCTGCAATTGTAAATTCTGTTCCATGCTAAATTGATGTGGATGAGAAGAGAATCAGCTCACCATGTTGACAAAGTCTCTAGGGTAAGTCTAGCATCAGTTATGAAATGTAGGTGACTAACGTTAGTCATAATAAATTTAGTTTGTTTGATATGCATTAATAGATCTATACCATTCGTTTATTGTAATCTGTAACTTACTAAACATGTCTCATTAATTTGCTACATATACAACTTTTATATATAAGTTATTGTAGTGTTTGTTTAATTCAATTTGTAAGTGTAGGAAAAAATTGGCTTTTTAGCCCTATAATTTAATTTTGATACAAATTTATTGCCTAAATTTTTTTAAGAATCTAATTTATAACTTTAAACTATATTATCTTAATAATTTTGGGTTGCATATTTAATAATTTTAAAGTAGTACAAGTATCAAAATAATTTCATTAAATTTAATTTAATTAAGAAATCAATAAATAAATAATTAAAAATATACTCTTCATTATTGTTTTTGTCCAAATCATGCAATTAAATAAATTTTGAGTGCTAAAAAGAATTAAAAATTACACATTAGAATTAAAATACTAAATATCCTCCAAATTTATAATAAATTACCTTAACTTTTTTTTATTACAAATTTAATTTCCAACTTTGAAGTATATAATCTTACTAATTTTTTATTACATATTTAATAATTTTGAAGTAGTAGACACACACAATCTTACACAATATAATTTTATTAATTTAAACCATACATTCAATAATATCTAAAATAATTTAATTAATTTTAATTGCAGTTACTTATTAATTAAATTAAAAATTTATGTTCCAAACTATATAATCTAAATTACTTAATAATACTAAACTCTGTAATATATCTAAAATATTTAATTCAATTTAAATAAATTTATTTATTAATTTAAATAATAATATATATATATATATATATTAATCATTATTATTTATAATTAAAAAAAAAGAGGCCCAGCCCACGCCACCCCACCCCTACCCTAAGTAGCCGCTAGCCCAACACCGGCCTCCCTCCCCAAAAATTGCCGTTGGCCGTGGTGGCCGGCAGATCCCTGCCGTGGCCAGTCCGAGTGGAGGGGTAGGTGTTTATAAGTGTGTGTGTGTATATATATATATATATATATCTTATATATTATAAATATTTTTATGTATTTAAAATAAATGTGGAGGATATATATTTTATGTTTTTTTATATGTAAATTTACTTTAATTCTTTTTTTGTTTATTTTCATTCTTCAAGTTTTAGGCATTTTTATTTTTGTTAGTCCTTTTTGGTTTTTTATATATAAATTATTTTTTTTATTTTTTGATATTTCTAGTTTAATTTTATTTTTGAAGTGGCAAGTTACGTTGCCACATCATGTGCCATGTAGGAAATATACGACACTTTTGATGATGACACACCAACAAAAATATTTTATTCTAATAATAACAATAAATTACATTATGTAGCAATCAACTTGTTACTCATTGTAGAAAAATTAAAAAAGTACACTTGTCACAATTTTAAAATATAATTAACATTGATCACCTATATGAGTGACTGATGTTAGAACTCTCCAAGTCTCTCTAGACAGCAAGGCTATTTTTTATTTATTGTTTTAATTAGGTTAAGAGGAAATTTTTAAAACCATTTTTAAAGAGATTGAATGAGAATAAAGTTTTTAAAAAGTTAAGTAATAATGTACAAATACTTTGAAGCTTGCGAGAGGTTCTAGAAAAAATTTAGGGTTTTAGATGGATTAAAAATGTTTATGTGATTCTATAACATTTCTTCAAAGTGTGTAACTTAAGAAAAAATCTAGGAGAATTTTAAAATGTTATATCTATGTATATATGTTGAAATATTAGACATTTCTTTAAGAGACATTTTTTTAGAATATATTTGAAATATTCATCCAGTGTTCTCTCTCAACCATTATTGTTAGATGTTAAATGGATGCTATCTTATGGAATATTTTTTTAAAGTATGCTTCAAATATTTTTGGAGACTCTAAAAAAATATTCTTTCAATCATTTTATATTTAAATCATCATTGGAAAAGGTAGGAAGCATAAATCGCTTGTAGTTTTTTTTTTTAGAAAATCAAATTTAAGAAGCTACCTTGAGATTTTTTTGTCCAAGAACTCTCTCATTTTAAGCTTTCAGTTATAACTTCTTTCAGTCCCACAATTTTTTTGCACATAAAGGATGATTGAGGTTGACTTAGTTAAGTTTTAAGTGGCAATTGATGGAGTTAAGGTGATATTACATATTGTTTAGGAAAAACATGCCTGATAATGTGTTTTGATATATATGTTCCATATCTTACATCTTAAGGTGTTTGATTGTGGAAGAGGCCTCTATTTATTTTAAGTTTTTTGTTCTTTTGGATAAAAATTACGAAAATTAAAATTTATCAAAAGGATTTTAAACAATTGGATTGTAATACTTAATATCATGATTGTATGGCTTGAATTTATTAATTGGGAGCGAGTAACTTGTGTTTATTTATGTACTTTTATATGTATTATAAGGGAAAATGAAGTAAATTAATTGTTTAAATTTTTTAGACAGAAAATTTTCTCATTTTCAAAATGAAAAGTGAAAGGCAAGATGGTGAAAATTGAGCAAGATTTTCAAAAATTGAAAATTGGAAATACTACGCTGATGGGATTCTAAAAATTCTTCCAAATTTAAATTTAATTATACCACATTTAAAAATCTTCTTGCAATTTTGGGTAGGACCACAATTCCCATGAGTATTATACTATCACTGTACTTTATATAAGTTGTCAATATTTTCCATAAATTATTTGGTTAAAATAAAGTTTGGCCAAATAATGAATTACAACTATTATCATCCTCTCTGTCAATTATAATACTTAACCAAATTCATTTGAATGTATAAACAATCATTATTGTCGATCTACCATGGGAAAAAAAAAAGGGTAAGTATACAATACATTCATACTCAATATAAATTGATATAATTATAATTAATTTTAGTTCACAATTCTTGCACATATGTATATCTGTATAATTTCTATTTGTATCTGTACTCAACAATTTCAAAAATTAAATTATTGTTCTAAGAATTTAAACATATTTTAATTATAAATTATTTTAGCAATACAAAAATCATTAAAACAAATTTATTTGTATAGCTAGTCCAAATATATTATGTCTCAAAATAAAAATGAAATTCGGACACCTCCACATTGTAAATGTAATAAGCATCATTGCTCTTTGATAATTTTCACTGTAAGTAAAAAACAAAATAAGTAATTAATTAAGGCAAATAAAAGGCCATCGAAAAGTTAACATATAATTGCAATTCCTTTTTTTTTTTTTTTTTTAACCAAAAAACCCCCATAATTAAGTTGATATGGGCTTTAATATTAATCACCTAAATGACATTAAGTTACTCAAGAGTCAATATAACATAATAACTATGAATATTTAAAAAGTTATTATAATATTTTTTGAATAATACACAACACATTTTTTATTTCTCATGGAAAGGCTATAACCAACCATAAATACTAAAAAGTGAGTTATAATTGGCAAGCTACCTTAAATTTGATTTTTTTTTATATAATTTATTGTGGGTATATGTGTCTTTTTGTACTCCACAGCTTAATAATTTTTAAATAATACAAAGGGGTTCAGTGCTAGAATAGACAATTGAGGGGGTTTAAGAGGCAAAGGATACCAGTTTGCAAGGGCAAAATGTATTTTACCCAATTTATTATATGGCCTTGTAGCCCTAGTTTTTCCCCCCAATTTAACCATCACTATCAAAAGATCGACTCTGATCTCGATTTCCCACCATGGTCACAGCCAGCCCCGCCGACGACCCGCCACTTTTACTCCTATCCTCGCCGCCTACGTCCCCTCCTCGTCCTCCGTGGCCGGCGGAAGTCGAGTTCTGTAATGCCAAAAAGACAATCTTGATCCGCTCAGTTTGGTCCAGCAACCTAGAGTATGAATTCTCCCTCATCCGCCAGCTTATCGATCAGTACTCCTTTGTTTCGATGGACACCGAGTTCCCTGGCGTCGTTATCCGCCGTCAGCACCCTTACTCCGACCCCATCGATCACTACCAAACCCTCAAATCCAATGTAGACGCACTCAAACTCATTCAAGTGGGGATCACGCTCTCTGACGCGTTTGGGAACCTCCCAGACCTCGGATACCCCGACCGACGCTTCATCTGGGAGTTTAATTTCCGAGATTTCGACATATCTCGCGATGATCACGCCCCGAACTCCATTGACCTCCTCCGTCACCAGGGCATCAACTTTGAGTCCACTCGCCAGTTTGGCGTTTCCACCTCCCGTTTTGCTGAGCTGATGATGTCATCTGGTCTATTGTGCAACGAGAATGTTACTTACATCACCTTTCACAGCGGGTATGACTTTGGCTATCTCATCAAGGCCATCACCGGGCAAGCCCTCCCAGCGACCCTCCCGGAGTTTCTGAATTTGCTGAGGGTCATTTTCGGGAACCGTGTTTATGATGTTAAACATTTGATGAAATTCTGTCACGGACTGCATGGTGGGTTAGATAGGTTGGCGCAGTCGCTTGGCGTGGAGCGTGTTGTCGGGAAGTGTCACCAGGCTGGGTCTGATAGCCTGCTGACCTGGCATGCGTTTGAGAAAATCAGGGCAGTCTACTTCAATAATGGTGAGGAGGGTCTGCCGGAAAAGTATGCCGGCGTGCTCTATGGGTTAGAGATCCTTGGTCTCTAATTAGCTTCTCTACTATAGATGTATTGAAGCTGTTCTTTAAAAAAAATCTTTTGTTTTCATTGGCTTTATTTCCCAGCTCATCTGTAAAATCTTTTCGCATAATAGTAAAAGTCAATCTGTTTCAAATTAATTATTCTGTTCTTCCATTTAGTATTATGCTTTTCACACGTCCATATAAAAAATTTAGTATGTCATTTGTGATTAAATGTTTGAAGTTGGATAACACGAGTTTTTGATGGTGGGCATTGATGTGAATTACTTATAGACTATTTGGATTTGTTTTCTGGAGGCGTTTTCATTTTTTGGTGAAAAGAAATAGTAAAAAGTTAGTTATAAAAGTGTTTTTGAAAACGAAATGATGTTTGGATGTTTTGTTTAAAATGTAATGATTATGTAGGGTTAAAAATGAGTTGTATTTGGAAAATGTAGTGTTTTGTATTAATAGTCATGTAAATGTGAGTAGGAGAAAATGAAAAGTGATGAAAGTGAAAATGGAGAGAGAGTGTGAGAGTTTGTCTGGAAGAATATTTTGAAAATGAAAATGTTTGAGAAAATGGGGGAGAAGTTGATGGCCCTCTGTTTTCATTTTCAGTAGAAAATAAAAATGAGTCCAGAAAACAAAAAACAAACGGGCCCTTAGGAATTGAGATATAGAACACTGTGTTAGAATTTTAACATAATTAGATCTTATTGTCTGGGACAGTAAATTGGGCGATTGACTTGTAGCAAGGTGGTTATAGAAAATTTACGAATTATTTTTCAATGTTGCAATATAGTTTGGACTCTTTGTTGAAGCCAAAAAGAGTTTTGTGATTGTATTACTAAATGCAGGATAAGAATGTTACTCCGATTGTTTGATTTGAGGTTGGTCTGGATGGCAATTGAGGTAGTTTATTTTTGTTACTTCCTCTCTTGCTTTACTGTTCTGTTTCTTAGGTGGTGAAATTCGTGTTTGCTAAGTATGATAATGGTCATTAAGTTGCTTTTTTCAGAGGGTTGGGCACTAAATTGACCTTATAGAATTTTGAAAGGGTGAAAATAATTTTCTAATACTTTGTTGAAATGCTGAATTTAGTTAGTTGAAAATGGCTTTGATTTAAGTTGTGTGACCAGGGAAACTTTGCTTATGTTGATCTTTAAGAGTGTAAACATGGGTATTCCTTTGATGCTAAGGAAGATTGCTTGTTTATACTGAAATGATTTTACGGTGTGATCAATTTAAGAGCAATGCAGATGAAGAGTGCTGTGTTTGTAAAGTTGGCAGTCTAAAGCAAGCATAAAGTCTACTTGAGGGTAAAAGCTTGTGGATTCTAGTTGAGTTGACTTTGCATGTGAAAATGATGATTCAAATATATATTTGAGATTTATATCGCTTAGAAATTTATGAGGCTGCCACTTTTAGGATGGTGTAAATGTGACTTTATTGCACTTGGCTGAGGCATCCCCCACCCAATTAGATATGTAAATTCTGATCCCAAATAAATTTTATCTTATCAATTAAAGTTCAATAAAACATAGCAATGCAATTATGTATGAATGCACCTTATGAAGCTACTACAGTTTGTTGAGAAGCTATAAATTGGCCAATACCTTTATACTGTTTTTATTAAATCTATTTTTTAATTCGACAAGAAACTTATTAATGGTAAGAAAGTACTTGATTGATGACAAGACATATTGAATCTTGTGGAATTTTCAGATGAAATAGAACGTGTCAAAATTGGGGGAACAGTTGACATGTCTCATGTATGGAAGTTGCATTATGTTCTAGAAAGCATGTTTGTATTATTATGTTTATATGTTATATAGTAGGCGACTTGTTTGAGGATAAACTTTGATTAGTAAAGCACATAGTATTATTGTGAAAGACTGTAATCCTCCAAGCAACCCATTCTTGAAGGTTTGTGGTAAGTTTGTTCTGGTTGTTTGAATGTGTTAGCTTCAACATAAAGCACACCATTAGCCTTCCAGGGTGACAGGTACCTGGCATGAAGCCCTTACGTGCCAGCAGATGACCGGATGCCAGGTGTCGTCCTGGTGCACCAAACTTTGGTTAAATGTTGGTGTCATACCATTTACACGCGGGACATACAGGTTAGGAATTTTTGGTAGATAGAGGCTTTCGACATGTGCATGGCAGTGGGTGGTTATTCATCGGGTGATGACAGACAGTGTATGAGTGTTGGGCAGCTTAACTGGGTATCTACATCGGGCATACATTGGGCAGGAAACTTAAATTAAGTTAAGGCTTAGAGATAAAAGTATACATCACAAGGATCACACAAGAATGGATGGTGGCTAGGTCCAGTGCCTACATTTGAGATAGAACGGGTTTCTCAACTTCTTAACATCTACTGCTGTCACAATGAATCTTTTTGTTATGCCCATTATAAGAGGTGATGTGCTTTGAAGGGCTTGCCCTTTAGTGGACCTTAGGACCCTCCATCATGGCTTATGTGGCATTTTACTGGTGTACCATGCTTTACCCTTGATCTGCCCAGGTCGACCCGAGCTGGACTCAACCCACAGGTGGATCAACCTTTATCCGTTTATTGGTTGTGCTGAACTGCATGTGCGCAGAGCAGGCCACTTTGTGCACACTGTGTGGGAGTTACATGAGTGTGTATTGGCGTGACTTTTGGCATGTGATGTGTTGCGAACAAATGTGCAGTATGTTTTGGGCACCATGAGGGTGTCTTGCACACAAGTGTGAGATGCCTGATGTTGGGTAGGTAACATCCAAGGCTGTTACGTCTCAGGGCACTTGAGAGTTGAGAACATCAAGAGGCATGCGCTGGTTGGCGGGCATGCTGTTGAGATGAAACTGTTGGTACCGGCTGACCTTGTGACAATTGGAATGAGTATGTCTGAGCATCTTCATGCTCAGGCACTTAGGAAGTTCATTGCCTGACAATCCCTTGACACATAGCATCTGTGGGCATTTGCTGAGGGATGACTCTGCCACCCAGTGGCACGTGACTGGCTGAGGTTTCTAGCTGTGTGGATGTCCATTGTAGCGTTTCTTGTTGCTTTTAAATGCCAGTGCTAATTACCTCACATTTTTGCATGATATTTGTATGTCATGGTCTGCATTAGGGCTTGTCAATTGTGTAACCAAAGCAGCCCGCATGAAGGGCTCAAAATTGGGCAGAAAATTTTGTACTGTTCTAGTCCTTTTCGCACATGCCATGTCAAACTTCTTGATATTACAGTGTTGGTACTTGGTAGTCAGTCAAGCTAGAAATTGGGCGCATAGTACTTTATTATAATAAATGTTTTTATTAGACAATTTTTTGTGAAGGATGATCAGCAACTTATGCTTTTAATTTATGCTTAAGCCTGACATAAGGGAGAGAAAAGGTGGAAGCAATTAAACCCATTGTGGATAAAAGATTGAGTCCTTTCTTTCTGGATTATATGTTACATCAGAGAATTATAGGTGATTATCAAACAACATTGGGACCAGACTTGAATACTTGCAGGCAAATCTCAACAAAGTTAATGTAGGAGTGCAATGTAAGAACAATATCTGCCAAAGTTTTGAGTCAAATTCAATGCAAGTTCGGTTAGTTTTGTTAGGAAGTTATTCTGTTTAGTTATTTTGTAGTACAATTGCTGGATGGCAAAAAGTAATCAGATTTTAGTATTTTCTTTATAACTCTAAGCACTGCATTCAAGCATTTATCTGATGCCTGACATTTACAAGGTTGATAGGCCGAATATTTGCTTTGATGCTGCTTTGTGAAGAAAGAAAATTCTCTATTTAGTTACATCTGTGTCTTTCAGTACTATGTTCCTATTGCTGCTGTTTAATTTGATGATGCTCTTAGGTACTTGATTGGTGGATTTATGGCCTTGCAGATGTTTTAATCATCTTATATAGTTGTATAATCAATTGCTTTGACTTAACCAATTTTATTGTGCTTTCTGGTAATCCCTTTGTAAGTACCCTTAAAATTTTTTTTGCGCAGATATCTCCGTGTTGGATTTTTCAATCTGTATTTGTCATGGTTGTGCTGCAGTAGTTGCAATTTGAAAATATACTTGCTCATTTAATTGTTTCAGTTTTGTTTATGAGATTTTGGCACTATGAGTTGTTGGTCCAGCAAATGTATCTGAATCACACTTGTTTCTTCTTTTCATTGTCTGGTAAACTTTGAATTAGTTACGATGGATCTCACAAATTGGTCTATTAATTTCAGTCTTGTGCACTTAAAACTATGCATCCCAACCTGTGTAATTATTAGTCTTTAGTTCTACTTTTTAATTTTAGACCAGTATTTCATGAACTGTTCCACATGGGAACGATGCACTTTCATTCAGGCAGAACTTTGCTTAGAAGAAAGAGTACACATAGAGGGTTGCTGTTAAGAGCTAAGAAAAATTGATGTAAGATCTTATTATTTGTTGAATTATTTCTTTCTGATACTCTGTTCTCAAGCTTTTGTATTTTTCTGTTCTGAGCCAGATGGTTGTACGATGGACAGATGGGTGCAGCTTGATATTCACCTCACTAGCAGCTTTTGTTATTACGGTAAAAAATGAGTCACCACTTCTGATTCTTGTTTTGGTTAGTTGGTTGTTTGTTTTGGCATGCTTCACAGTTCATGTAAGCTAGGTTTTCATGAACAATTGTTAGATGGCGCTATGAAAAAGTTGACCTGAGAACCCTTTCTGTTAGATTGTTGCTTTCTTGTTCAGACTCTTGGCCCCCCCATTATGCTTTATGAAGAGTAAGCTAGGTTCGTGATGGTTTTTATTCTATAACAGAAATTGATTTGTAGTTTATCTTCAGAGTTTTCATTTTGTCATTACATTGTAGGTATATAATCTTTCTTATCTTGAAACAGTAGGGTTCTGTAATGTTTTGTCAAAGGATGGTTGGACCAGCTCAGCCTAGGAACAGATACTGTATTTGTTTTTGACATCCATTTTTACTGTGAGTATATCTCTGTGGACATTGAGTTATAGTACATCAGCCCCTTGGAACCCTATCAATCCAGCAAATACTCTATTTACAGGATTTTAAATAAATTCATCCAAGAAAACCTCAGCTTGTGATAGCCCGAATCAAGGGTTGTTTCCAGTTATATCCCTTCGCCCCGGCTGATTTTACCCTAAAATGCAGCTGATTTTGTTTCCATGTGAAATCTTGTATGAGCTGTGATTCTAACAGGTAACCTCGGAGCTTTATCCTGATAGTCTCAAGAATTTAACTTCTCTTCAAGCTTGACAAATGAGAGTAAGTTCTGTCAATTTATGTACTAAATCTTCGTCTCCATCAAATTTAAGGTGATTTTTGGATGAACTTTGAGGGGATTTATCCCTTTGTTGAGTGTGGGATCAAAAACATAGCAGGAAATGCATGCGTGACTTGGCAGAAAAGGACCATCCTCGGCAACGGCTCGTGTAGCATGGTCCCTTCGTTTTTAAGGTATGTACAAGGCAATAATCTAGTGTCTGTCATGTGGTATGAATGATGTTTATCTAGGGGGACAATGGACCCTACCCAAAGACATCCCAAGTTATGATCCAGAAAAGAGCTGGTCACCCTTGATGTTTTAGGACAAATTCATTTCTGCAGAATGTGCGTGTAAGTATTTGGGTTGATAGATACCTGAAATTTTCAATTCTCGTCCAAATTAAATGGCACATGGAATGTGGTTTAACTCCGAAATAGGACTTGCCCTTGAGTAGCTTGTCATAATGTTTGGGTCTCAATCTCATCATATGGGTACCCCGTGACGGATGTTTCCATTCATAAATACTCTCACATGATTTTCCACCACATTCGGTTTCCATTTTTGTACCTTAGTCTCTCTAATGTCTCAACTCCACATCCACTGCTCTTTCCACTCCATATTATTATTGAACTCGTGATGCGCTTTAATTTTCACGGAGTTGATACAAAATTTTAGATGAAAGTCAAAAAAGTGAGACTTATGTATTCTTATTTGCCTTGCATTATGTGATGTCAAGGTTTGATATTCTTCGAGATTTTGCCATCACGCTTATCTGTCTCCGGATTGGCCTATGATTAATAGGCAAAAAGTGTTATTTGACTGGTATTTAAGTTTAATCCACCTAACTAGTCAGGTAATAGTTTAATTGATTTAGCCCATAACTTCCTAAAAGAAGATTGAACCAGATAGAAGATCCACAAAGATGAAATCTCACCTGCTCTTACGTGCATTGCATTGAATAGCAGTTCGTGAATTAATTGTCTCCACAATGGGGGGAAATTTGATTTGCTTGATTGATACTTCGGTGTGGTTTGCTTCTTAAACAAAAGAGCTCCCGTTTGGTTTTATTTTCAAACTCCATTTTTACATTTTTTTATTATTTGAAAATTAAAATACATTACTTTTTACATATTTTTTCTCAGAATTTTTTTATTTTTTTATTTAGTCTTAAGACACATTTTTCAGTAACGTATATATTTTGTCCTGATAATCTATATATCTTCTCTTTCTATTTTATTATTTCTATTTCTTTCTATTTATAACCTACAAAACTCAACATAATCATTACTTTTTCAACAATATATTCAAATATAAACTTATTTTTAATTTATTTTTACTAATTATTTTTTCAAATTTTGGAAATGAGAATAAAACCAAACAGTCGTTATGATTCCAAATCTCCAACAGAATATTTCATTGAGATTTCTATGATAACCCCCAATAATGGTGGTTCTTATGTTGGTCACTTTTTCTTTTATTGTAGTGAGATTAGCCAAATAATTTATCCCGCTCTCTCATGTCTACATTTTAAAATTTATTTTTCTCATTCAACCAATAAAATAGTGAAGAATTTATATCAAATTAAATTTTAACTCGAGTTCAGTCAGCAGTAATGCTAGCTAGATTAATCGAGATGGAGTTGAGAGTTGGTACTTGATAATAGAAACGTAATACTTCAATATAATAAATTAGTATTGCAATAGAATGTTTTATACTCAGTTATTGTATGGTCTAATTTGCCTCAATTTATTGGTGAAACAAAGTTAAGACTACTTAAAATAATCAAATCATATATTATTCTAGTAATGGTTGAGATATGCCCATGTTCAAATAGCTAGAAGATAACTATTTACATTTAACCACCTATATTTTCTTTCATGCTAGTTTAAAGTATCACAATAGTAAATATATTATTTTGACAATAATATTGTAGCACAAACAACATTCATGACTATATACATCTTAGGTCTAAGAATTCACGCTATGATAGTCAAATAATGACGAAAATAGTTAAATTTAACATGATTTAAAATGTATTAAGAATAATACCACATTTCTTAAAAACTAACATATAAGTTCTAGATATTAGTACTTGATTACATAAAATCATACTTTCGTTTAAGAAATTCGTACTACAATAGAGTATTTTGTTACCCATTTGTTATATGGTTTAATTTGCCACGTTGTATTACTGAAACAACGTATAAGACAATCCAAAATAATCAATCACATTTTCTTCTAATCATCATTGAGACACACACTTGTTTAAATGGTTGGTAGATAATTACTCATATCCAACCACTTATATTCTTTTTCATTCTCGTGTAAAATATCATTATAAGTGGTAAATATATCATTTTGATATCAATATTGTAGCGCAAACAATGATTTATGATTATATCCACTGTAGGACAAAATTTTATGCTGCAATAGTCAAACAAGTATTGAACTAGTTAAATCTAACATAATTTGAAATGTATTAGAAATAATACCATATCTCAAAAAATTAATACCTTAGTTTTGGATATTATTACTTGATTACCAGAACAAAATATTTTAGCTTAAGAAATTAGTATACAATAGAGTATTTTTATACTCACTTTTTATATGACCTAATTTGTCTCATTTTATTTGTGAAAAAACATATAAAATCATCCAAAATAATCAAGTCATGTTTTCTTTTAGTAATAATTGGGATATGCACTTGTTCAAATGATTGAAAGACAATTAATCACATGCAACCACTTATGTTCTTCTTCATTTTAGTGTACAAGTATCATTTTGGCATCAAAGTTGTAGAACAAATACCGATTATGTTGTGCTAGTTAAACAAGCACTAAAATAGTTAAATCTAACACAATTTGAAATGTAGTGTGATCAATACTACATTCTAGAAAACTAATACATTAGTTTTGCAGATTATTACTTGATTATGGATACTCAATACTTCAATATGAGAAATTAGTACTACAATAGAGTATTTTTATAGCGTACTTTACCTCAATTTACTAGTGAAATGTAGAAGAGCATCTAAAATAATTAAATCATGTTTTCTTCGGGTAATGATTGGGACACATACATATTTAAATGGTTGAGAGACAACTGCTTACATTCAACCATTTATGTTTTCTTTCATATAATGTAAGGTATCACTATAGGTGGTAAATAAATTATTTTGACATCATTGTTATAGCACAAATATCATTTCATGGCTATATCCTAGAATAGTACCACATTTCGATAAACTAGTATCTTGATTTTGGAGAGTAGTACTTGATTATTGAAACGCAATACTTTATTTTCAGTATCTAGTATTGAGTTATGGTGATTTTATATATTTCAAACTCATATCTTTACCACAAAATATTAACATTCCATATATATTTACCATAATTTCTGATTATTGAAAGAATGCTTAATTTGAATCCTTTTAATTTTCAATTGACTAACTTATTAGTTTTAAGATTTTTGCTTGTTGCCATGTTAAAATGACAACTCCTAATGCATTCATATATGTAAGTAGTTTTTTGTATTGCATTAGTCATAATAAGTATAGATATCACATATTCCTTTAAAAATATTGTTTATTTCACCAATCTGTAATATATACATCGATAACCAATTTCTACATAAATCAAGATAATAATTCAATACGCAAATCTGTTTAATAGTTGGAAAATATATTAATCATCTAATAATAATAATTAACAAAATTATCATTGGTAATACTTATCTAGAAATCAATATTACCAACCCTCACACCCCCACTCCACCTCCACAAAAAAATTATTCATATAAATGTAAGTTGTGTTCCATAATTATACTGCTCTTGAATGTTACTTTCAAAAATTACATTGCTCCAGAATGTAGCAAGCCATGCTCATTGCCTGAGATTGTTGCAGTTATGTGAGCCTAATATACATCAATGGGACATACATTGATTTCTTAATCTATGAGGAGGTATTATGGAGGAACAACGAGTGTATAATTCATATTTCCTTTTAACTATTTCTTCAAACAAAGAAATAAATATAGATAAGAAGATATGAAATATTTCAACATATATAACATTCAGGTTCTAAGGCTCCATACTGCAACCATAATTTAAAATACTGAAAGTTTGAATTTTGGTATCAAAATGATTTGCACAAAATACTAAACATAGTTAATGTCAAATTTATTTAAATGAGCAACAAAAAGGACTCTACACTATTAACTCTATTTATTCAGATCATAATTTGAAATCAAATATATGATTACTAAAAACAACAAACTTTAGTCACCAGGGAAATAAATATTACCTATCAGTTAATAATTTTAGCACCTGCAACCACAAATTCAAATTCATGTAAAAAGAATAGCCACCAAAAATTAATTGTGGTCATGCCCAATTTTTTACTCTGGCAATCTCTTGCAATCATAAACTCAAATGGGGTTTCTCTTGTTTTTAAGGGGCATTTTAATAATTTTATTAGAGGTGGGAAGTGAAAACAAATATGAAAGTTTAACAGGGAGTGCAGAGTAAGAAAAAATAATAAGGACTAAATCCAAAATTCAAAGTAAGTTTTGATACTCATCATCGTTTTAACAACTTAAAATGTGTTAAATGACTTGTTGTCAAATGGTATAAGTCTCTTTTATTATATGAAATGTCAGAAATTTGAGTTCGAATGAACTCTTTATATGCATAAAAAAATATAAAGTCTGTATTTTAAATTACTTAATTCAATTTTAATAATATGATAAAACAACCAACTCTTCATTTTTAAACAACTTGCACCAAATTTAGATAATGTCCTAACGGGAAATATCTACACGATGGGGGTTGGGGAGGGGGAGGGGGAGGGGGGGGGGGGGCGTGGAGCGAAAGAAGCAAAGAAAAAAGTGGCTGTCGATTGCAAAAATCAATAAATGGACTGAAGTGGATGTCTCTCTATCAGAATCAATCAAATATTAAAAGACCCCCCAAATCCTCAAAATCTTTTATTTTTCTATCATTTAATTCAAAAGCCTGTAGGGATGTACATATGAAATAAAAGATCTCAACAACCCCTTCTTTATTATTCTGCACTTACTCACTCCATGGCCCTATTTGCTGAGACCTTACCACACCTACATTCAAACAAAAGTAGCACTTGCATTTATTCTCCAATTGGACTTTCAATTGAAAAAATACACTCTTTTCTGGTAAATTATTATTATTTTTTAAAATGATCGTTGTGATTTTCGACTATTCTGTTTAAATTCAAATTTATGATCAAATAGATATATTAGCTCCAAGCATGAAAATTTATTATCGAATTAAAGACGAATATGTAGTTCGATGGTAAGCTCTCATTTATACGAATAAATCGAATTTATATTTAAATCTCATCAAGAATAATTGTAGAGCGAGTCAGAGTCAGAGATTAAAAAAAATTTACTACCAAATTATCTATTTAATTATTTATTTTTTTCCTCTAAAATGGGAATTTAGGTTTTGCAAGCAATGTTGTACGAGAGAAATAGATAGGACAACAAGAAACTCCCAATCTTGGACACCAAGAGAGCATTACTTGTGACATCAATTATAGATTGTGAATGATTCTCATGTAGCAACTTCATCGACTTTCACAAATGAATTGAGACATGATTCAATAGTTCAACCATTATGGTTGGTGGGTAGGTGTCTATATCATAACGTGGTAATTACATCGTTGTCGTATATCTTTAAAAGTTAGTTAAATCAAAAAAGATAGAGAAAAGGATAATATATGTAAGTATCAAATGAAATTCTAGAAGTTCAAGATTGATCTTATTATTATTAGGGATGGCAGTGGGGGGGGGTTAGCCTCGTCCCATACCCTGCCCAAACCCGCCCCAAAAAGACCCTCCCCCCCCCTCTTCCAATCCCATCAGGTTGAGGGGTTTAACCCATTAACTCGAAAACCCAGAAAAAATTAGAAAAATTAGAATTAGTCAATGAAAGTATCAAATTAAAACCACTTGATAGCAATTAAAATTCAAATTTCAAGTACAAAAATAAAAAATTCATACAAACAAGATAAGATTGTAGAAGCAAAATAGAAGATAAGAGTAGAATTAAAGTAATAACCAGCACAATATCTAAATTTTTATACATTATGAGTTTGTGACAGTAAACTGAAATAAAAAATAAAAAATAAATTATATATAATATATTTATTATTATATATAATATTTATATGGGGCGGGGTGGCGGGACGGGTTAGGTAAACCCTATACCCCACCCAAATAATTCGGGTTATGAAAATCGCGCCCCATACCTCGATCCATACCCATTTAGCCACCCCAAATTCGACCTATTCGGGATGGATTGAGCTCGGGTTCATGTTTTGACCCGCTACATTACCATCTCTAATTATTATCCACACATATTATGTTTTTTTACAAGTAAATGAATAAATTGGTTGGAAAAAACATGTTCTTGATGAAAAAATAAAAATTATAATAAAATTAATATTGTGTTTGGAATATAGCAAGAAAAAAAAAATCACATTTCATATGATCTAATTTTGTACTTTAATGTTTGTGCTTTTTTTTTTCCTCTTCTTTTTTCTTTACCTCATCAAAGTTATTGATAAAATATAAGATGAATAATTTAATAGTGGGATGACTGAATAGTCAATTGGCCTAGTGAAATCACCTATATAAGTAAGAAGTTTGGAGTTTAAATTCTAATAAACTCTTAGTACACTTATATGTAAATAAAAATAATATTGGGGCGGATGAGTTAGCTGTGGGTTATGCCAATTCTTTTGAGCTTTGGTGATCAATATTCGCATAGCATGTTTTATTAACTCAATTTGCTTCAATTTGAAAATAATTAGAATTGTGGGATTTTCTGTAATTAAGTACTATTTTAATTTCTGATGCATGAGTAAGTCTTATTTCAATTTGCCATTATTTAGTGTCTTGAGGTAAAATTATATTATATTATTATACTAAAAAGAGTAGAGAAAAAGTAAAATATCGTAGTGGAAAAATGAGTGATTGCTTAACCTAATTAATCGCGAATTCTATGCATGATAATGTAAATAAGAGCATGAATAGCGGACAAAAAGCCATCCTTGAAGGTACATGATCTCGGACACGGGATTATTGGACAAAGGAAACTTGGAAAAACCTATAGTATTATCTATTACTTTTATTTATTTATTTATATATACGCACGTATATCAGAAGCTTGTTCGGATTTGAACTCTTAACCTCTCACATTAGGTGGGAGACTTATGCCACTGGGCTACAAGTCACTCGACATCTATTACTTATTTAACAATGCTAAATTCTAATTTAGTTGCAACTAACTTTGCATTATATCTTATAATTGTGTGATAAGATTGTAGCTAAATCCTAAACTTATGTTTTAGCCCTTGATGCGAGCCTATTTTACACATGATTTTGTGAAGTTTGTTTAACTGAAAATTGAAAGACCATATGATACTTATTCATCCAAAAAAAAGTGAGCAAATTGTCAAAACCATAAATAGAGAATTTTAAGTCAAATTAAAATGGTATTTGACTAGATTTATTTAAATAAATTTATAAACTTTTACATTTTATAAAATATTTTGAAATTGATTAGATCCTAGGTTTTATTCAAAATAAAACTGTTAAAATGTTTAACTAAACTAAGATTTTAAAATTTATAAAAAATCATTAATAGAAATTTTGTAATTAATATGATTAAAATTAAAGGACTTTGTTAAAATTTTTAAATAAGCTAAGAATTCCTTACTTTTTTAAAAAGAACTTATAAGTTCTAACATATTATTTTAGGAGCTTATAAAATTATTTTAAAAAGAGTTTGTCAAATACTTTATAATATCTTTTAAGATTTTAATTATCTCATAACATCTTTATAGGAGCTTATAAGCTCGTATAGATACCCTCTTAATTTCATATTGTTTAATAAAATATATAATTTATCATGTGTGTAAGAAGGTGTTTTGACTAAGCTTGTCTAAAACATATTATAAAACCTAGAAAATTTTAAAATATTTTTAAAACTCATAAGATGTTAGATTTATTTTAAAAATAAGCTCTTAAAATATTTGGACAAAATAAAATTTTAAAATCTTTAAATTATTAGTAATAACAATTTTGTAGTTAAAATGATTAAATTATAAGAATTTTAATTTTTTTTAAAATAAATTAAAAACTTTTTACTAAAAAATTTCCAAAATATTTTATAAATTTCCAAATATCTATAAAATGATTTGAAAAGTTTATGGACCCGCAAAAACACCCTCTGACTTGAATATAGACAAAATCAACTTGAATATTGTCAAAACTCAACTTGTGAATTGTGATTTCTCTTCATATATAAATTTTTATGATGAATAAATAATTAAATAACGACATGCTTAATATATTTAAATTATTAGGGAGTACCCCACATAGTTCTCTCTACCAGTTACCACCCGTTTAAAATCCTCCCATTGATTGAACCAACCTTCTCTCCAAGCTTTTAATGCTCCATAGTCCTCCAACAAAAATCAGACAACACTAAAATATTATTGCTCCCCCAATTTCAAATCACAATTTTCTTCTCATCATACTCAACCTCCTCAAACAGCACCCATCATCATCAATATGGGCAAGAAAATGCAATTTCCGTTTCTGTTCAAATCCACAGAAACCGCCGCCGCCCCGGCATGGCCGTGGCCGGCCTGCGTAAACAATCCCAAAACCCTCTCTTTCCGGGCCAGCACCAATGCCAATATTTACAAGACTATGAACTCAGCCTATCTCGGCGAGGACAAAAGCACCATAGAATTTGCAGAGACCCCGGATTCATTCTTCAGCATCCGCGACTCTTTCGAGCATAATCCCGAAGAAAGCTTCTCTTGCCCATCGGAAATCTCTAATCCCGACGAGTCCGCCGTGGTTAGAGGGCTGAGATCCAATAGGCTGTTCTTCGAGCCTGGAGAGACGAGTTCCATTCTGGAAGAAGCCAAATCGCATGATTTTCCATACAAAGAAAGCGTGGCGATAATGGCGATGGATTCACGGGATCCGTTTCTGGATTTCCGGGTCTCGATGGAGGAAATGGTGGAGGCCCATGGGTTGAAAGACTGGGAATGTTTGGAGGAACTGTTGGCTTGCTATCTCAGAGTGAATGGAAAAAGCAATCATGGGTACATCGTCGGAGCCTTTGTAGATTTGCTGCTTCATCTTTCTATGGTTCCTGCATCTTCTTCTTTTTCCAATTCTAATGATACTTCTTCTTCCACCTCCGCCATTGATGAGGGCTGCTCTTCTTCTTCGACTACAACTCAGTATTCTTTCACTTCTCCTCTCTCATTTTCTTCGTCCTCCACTTATTCCTCCACCAGCCCTTGTTTGTCTTCACTGGAAAATGAAGATGAGATCGCCGTCGAGAAAAATGTAGAAAGTTCTTCTTCACAATGAAATCTGTATACTTAATTAGTATTGTATTAGTATTAGAGATAAACAGTTAAATTTTTGTTGGCCCCCCAATTGCAGAACCCTTCTTTGTTTTGTGTAAGTAGGTGTTAACACGTGTAGAGAGATCACAAGAATGAATTAATGTAATGGTGGCCATGGTTGAGGATGACAGTTGAATTTGATTTCTGAAATGAATATTAACTAATTTTTACATTCCATGATGCGTATGTACTATTTATGCATATATACATATATATTTACTTACATACATTGATATCAAATTTTGTTTCATATTGATGCTGTCGAGGATTTTACAATAATAAATTAAAATTATTGGACATTTTTTTTTTATAAAGATAAAATTCTCTGTTACACGTATTGGTGAAATATTTGATGCCTGTAACGTCAGAATACATTCGTATTTTGTTAATGATATTATATATGCTATTGTTGATTGTTCTTGTGTGCTGAATTCTTGAATTTTTGAATATATATTACACACACATACACGCAGACAATACAGACATGTATATGTATGTAATTCTGGTGGTGTATATATAGCAGTGCTGATTTTTCAGTAAAACTGCTGTGATTATTTAATATTGAATCAAAAGAATAGTTTGAGTAAAGAGGTTCTGAAAAGCTTGCTTCCACGGCACATTCTGCTATTAATGCCATGCTGAATCCCATGTGGTACCATTGCTTTCATTTACTACCACTAAAGTAATTAATGTATGATAACTTTGTTTTTACAACAAATCAGTATCTTAATCATCTTTTATCTGTTGTTTGAAGAATATTAAAATATTGCTAGCATCAATCCCAGAAACGGAGTCATAATTTTTTATTTTTTTTATGATGGATGAAATTCTGAATTACAAAAAAATATGATATATATGTATTTATTTCATATATATATATAAAGATGTATAATGGGGCAAAAGATATATTTTCAATAAAAAGGGGGACAAATTTATAATTCGAGGATGACAAAGTTGTAATATTTTAAAATTTTTAATATAAAAAATGAAGTTTTAATATTTTGAGGGGAGGAAGTTGACTCTGTTCACCCTCTGGCTTCGTTTTTGATCAGTCCTAAGCGCGCTCGAAACAACCTCTCTCTCCCTCTTTAAAACGTTTTTAAGCGCGTGTTGATGTGGTATTACTGAAATACTCTTGGAAAGGCCTCCTTGGCAAACGGGTTTGGGAGCCCAACCCGAACTAGTATAAGGACCGTCAAATGTGAAGAAGTTAAAATCAACATGTCTAATAATGCACTATGAAATATAATTACCTTATGTTTTACATGTATACTAGATTTAATTTGCATCTAATAGTCTTTTACTTTCATTTTTAATTGAATTGGGAGTGGAAGAGTTTTAATGGGGCCACCTAATGATCCTAACTTGTGTCTGGCTTTTAGCATAGGATAAAATCAAGCTAGTAGACGCAATAGAGAAGACCAAACCCAAACTAGAAAAAGATTCATCTAATTCAAGTAAGTATCTATCAAATTACTTGTGTAACGCGCTGATTCATATGTTATAAATATTGTTTCATGGTACATGTTATGATAACATGGCTGCTTTCATTAAGATGGGCCATTGGATAAACATGCCAATATTAGGCATTCTTACAATAACGTTTTCAGTAAACTCCAAGAATATCAACATTAACATTGATTCTTAACCTTGGAATTCAAATAGGGGAGTAACCATCACTTGATAGCAACCATACTAGTGAATTTGGAGTGGTCCTGTCTGCAAATTGAGATCGTATATCTCTGCAGTGCTGCAGCATTATCATGAAACAGAAATTGAGAAATAAAGAAAATACATTCATATGGATATGTCTCTATATGTTAACTGGAACATATGAGCAAAGAGCTGTTAACTATGCCATAAATTGAAATTAAATAAAAGACAACTGCCATATAGTATCTGTATCACTTTTCCTGATGGGTTTATTTAAATGTTCCTTTTTTTTTTTTTCTTGCCCAGATAATAAAACAGAAAAATGGTTTTGTATGTCTTTTTCTTTTGGGGTAGGGTATCTTATCTTTTTCTGGCTTCACTGGCTAATACAATTTGAGTTCTTTTCTGTCTGTTAAGCAGAGAAAAAAACAAAAAAACTATCTCATGGGCTGGAGAATGTTGCTGGAATTGCATGAATAGTGGTGGTCCTTCTCCTGCACTTGTAAAATTTCAATGAATTTTTTTAAATTTGAATCTGAAAATATTTGATACCATAAAACTTGAAAATTATAAGTGGACAAGATTTCAGTCTCAAGATTTTAATATCAATCTTGGAATAAGACCTCGTGGGATAAAACCATATGCGGTACCAAATATTTAAAATCATGACATCAATTATTATTATTTTCAATCTGATGAAATTTCTTTTGATTTTATTGAATCCCATCAAATTTTTACCCCAAAAACCATATGATTGAAGTTGAACCATGGGTGGGTTCATCCATTGCCCGGCCCAACAATTACATCATAGTACAACGTGACCCAGAAAATAGAGCAGCAATTTCATGGAGACATCCTAGCACAAAATGCTCCACTCTTTCTGCTGTTCTTTTCCTACAATCAAGCACAAAAATACTTAAACTAATCGAATAGAACTTATTTTATTTTGCAATGAAACAAATTTTCAATCTTCAATGTTTCATATATAATATTCATTCTTCTTTTTTTTGGCTTAGTATCAGACAACTAGGCAAAGGCATCAATCTGAGAGCTTAAGATTCTTGTCTGAGCGGCGAACCTTCTAAACCCTGTGCTTCTGCAAAAAATTTTAAACAAACTTATGCTGGAAAACTTGAAAAGATAACAATAAAAATATAACTAGTTGGGTTTAAATATGATAAATTGGGCAAACACTTATGAATCCGCAGAACATATATGTTAAATAATGTCTGAATTTATGCCATCTATTATTGTTTTTGTATTCAATCGAAGCATCAAAAGTTAATAATTACTTGAAGAGTGCTGATATGGTTCCCTTGATGCTTAATTAAAATGACCTATAGTATAGATTAGATCGATCTAATCTGATTTAATTTTATTTGCAGCCAATCTTAGCCCTTGATTTAAAATAATACGAACGAAATATATCAACTATACATCAATAGTCCGATGAGGTGTTGACATAAACACCTCATTTATAAATTCACATGAATATTTTTTCACTTAAAATAATTTATTTATTTTCTAACTTTTATCTCACAATCATTATATTGATAAAAAGGTTAGACGGTTTTTCTTAAAGTCAACTCCAGTAACTCTAATTATTTACATCCTTTTAGATCATCTCTTGTTTCAAATCGACTCAACACATGACTATTTTCTCAACCTTAAACTCATCAATTCAACTCCAAATATGTAAGAGGGATATTTTCGATTCTAATATCCACAATCTAATTTTTTAATAAATATCATGGTAAAAATAGAATTATAAGTATGTTTGAAGAGGTAAATTTAATGATTCAAAAGAAAAAATAATTATTTTTACTAATTAGACAAACTTTATACATTGAGATCTTCAAGTTGATATGAGACAAGCCAATCCCAATGGGTCTTCAATGTGCAGGCCTTAACTTGTCTATACATTTAGGAAAGCAAATAAATACTGCTTTTTCTTGTGTAATTATCCTTTGCTTGGGTCATTTTCAGTAATGAGTAATTAATGAGATTTTCATTTCGAAGAAAATCAATTATTTAATTGTCTTTTTCCTGAAAATGATGACATAAAAAGAGCGTCCAAGTGGTGTCCTCGTTTGTCTCTAGCAATTTTCTGCTTCGAGAAATTAATGCAAGTCTAAGATGGGCCGAGGCCCAGTAGGATCATTGATGCCAAGCTCGAAGCTCAATTCATATTCAACAATAAAAGCCCCATTAAAAGGGGTTCCCTAAAATAATCCAATGGTTGAATTTTTGCATGGATCATACCATATTAAATTTCAAATAAATGAAATTATTACAAACTCGTGATCCTAGTCAGTAATAACGGGTATATGATTTATATACAAATCAAGATTGTTGTTCTTGTAATTTTGCACAATTGACCAGAGAAATGTTGTTTGTGCTTCAAATATAGTATATATTTATTGCTCGTTTATTTAAAAAGTTAATGTAACTGGAATTTAACATATAATTGTTAGAAGTTAAGTGATCAATTAACCTAATGTATCGTCCTCACATTTATATATGTGATGTGCAGAATTTGAATTTTAATAAATTTTTAGTGTATGTATATATTTAATAAATGAAAAATAAAATGCTTAATTACTAAAAAAATGTATAAATACATACAAGGTCCTATGTTAGATGCACAATATCTTTCACATTTATGTTCACTGGTTTTTGGGTGAGGACAGAGACATGGAAGCAAATGGGCCTTATGCATAGGTGAAAACTCGAAGACGAATGGCCTCCCCACTGTAATTCATAGAACCAAATTAAATTTACTTTTACTAATTTATCTGCATGTATTGTTATATCTAGCAATAACTTATTTAATTCATGGATTACTTTCCAAGTATTTTCTAATAAAAGAATAATTAAATATTCCATAGACTTATTGCAAAAGATATGTTAAAATAATTGAAAGACATCTTTCAAGTTGTTAGTGCGGCGCAAACAAAACCACTGTCTTATATATTATATGGTCAACAAATTGTTATGAAGTGAAAATGGTCAATACAAAGGCCAAGTTCTTTTTGAAGTATTGTACCATTGATATCTACTTGTTGGAAATTTTGTTTTCAAAAAACACATAAAAGTATGAGAAAAAAAGGAATAACTTATTAACTATCTTAAAATATTCTATTTTTTTAATGTGGGATAAATCAGGTATTACGGTAATGTTTAAAATTCTATTGATATAAATTTGGGAAAATATTATTCTAATCAGATACTCGAATCAAAATGAACTTGGGTTTGTGCTTTGATTCTTCGATCCTGAATCCTAAAATAAAAATAAACTAAGGTCATAAAATTTTTTTCCAAACAAAGACATTCCAACACTCAAACTAATAACGGAAACTAGCAGATTTAAAGTAAGTAAAAGTTTGACTTGTGCATCTCTAAATGTGGTAATAACATCAATATTTATAGGTAATTGTCGCTTGTCAAGTTAAGTTTGGCTGATATAGTCAAATTTAAATCTTCCATATTCTTATAAGTTAATGAATATGACTGTATGATCATGAATCAAACTCAAACCAGTCCAATTAACCTGTTTAGTAAAAACGCAAAATTCATAAATTATAGTAGGAAAACATTATAATACTTAATCATTTATTGTACCCTAGTCAATCATTAGAAATAAAATTTTATAAGGTTAGGTTATAAGTTAAAATCAATTTTATTCGTCAACTGATTGTCCATGTGAGGTGAGTGATCTGGAAACAAAAATTTCCACTAAAATCTCAATCAATTGATCACATGATCAATACAAGAATGCAACATCAAGAAGATAAGATAGAGCATTATCGCGTGAACTCTTATCCTAGCAAAGACGAAAAAGGTAAAAGATTCATGATTTTTTGCTTGGCTCACTATTTATGGTTGGATTTTGTGTTCCTTTTTTCTCTTGGATAATGAAATGGGGGGCCCTAAAATAACATGAGCGCAATTACTCTAAGTTGTACTCGGAAGTCAGATCACATAAATCGCTTCACGATTCTTTGATGGCATATTCTGAGAGCTCAAGGGGTCAATTAATCATCCTTTGTCTTTATGGACCTCTTCTTCTCCTTCTTCTTTTTTTTTTTGTTTTTTTTGTTTTTTTTCCTATATTTTTTTATGATTTATATTTTTCACTTCTGAGTTACTATTGCTGAGTCGCATCTGCATGGGCTTATGGGTGCATACTATTGGCCTTCTCTTTGTTTCTTTCTTTGTTTCTTATTAGAAAAAAAATTCCTAAACCTACTTTTAGTTTAGTGTTCAGTCCCTATTTAAATATTTACACACTAAACTCCCCACTTTTTTACAAAAGTTAGGAATCACTCCCCATATCTTTTAGAAAGACCTGTATACCATTGCAGCTGGAAAAAAACAACAAAAATACCTAGAAAATGCGTTCTCTCTTAAGAAGAAAGTTTTTTTTTTTTTTTTTTTGCCTGAAATCGACTTCTCTAAGCGCCAAAAGAAAAGGGCATGAAACCGTTCCTCTGCCACTGATGCGAGAAGAAGAAGAAGAAGTGAAAAAAAAAAAAACAACAACAAAATTTCTGCCATTTTTCTGCGACAATGGAAGGAAAAACAGCTGCAACAAGAAGCAAAGTATAAAAAGAAGTGACGAAAAGGAACAAAGGTATGTTTTCTGCATTTGAAACTTCAAATGTCCGTGATTTTTCAGTATTACACTCATTTCTTGTCTATTTTCTCATGTTTAGGGTTTTTATTCATTTTTTAGTCGTTAAACACTTGAACCCATTTGATATATATATGATTTCTATTGTGAGATGGGAAGTTATGATTTGTACTTGAAGGTCATGAAAGTTGCACTTCACCTTTTAGGAGTTTATACTTCTTTTTAACTAAAATTATATAGTGAAATTATATTATAAAATTATATGAATGTGGTAGTATGTTATCTGTAGTACAAAACATCCAAGCATACAGTACACATTAGCAAAAATGTAGTATATAATGTGGGTAACCGCAGTACAATTTAGAAGCAAATATAGTATAAAACATTAAACTGTTAGTACATGTTACGCATAAATGTAGTATATAATCTGTGTAGGCGTAGTACATTTTAGAAGCAAATACAGTATAAAACATTCAAACTGACAGTGCACTTTAGGCAAAGGTGTAATATATAATCTGTTGCTGCAGTACATTTTAGAAACAAACGCATATAGTATAAAACATTCAAGCTTGCAGTACACATTAGGCAAAAGGTAGTATATAATCTGTATAGTTGCAGTACATTTTAGGCGCATTTGGAGTACACTTTAGGCAAAAGTGTACCATAAAATCTCTGTAGGTGCAGTAAATTTCAGAAAATGTAGTATAAAGTATTTAAACTGGTAGTACACTTTAAGCATAAGTGTAGTATATAATCTGTGTTGTTGTAGTACATTTTAGAAACAAATGTATGTAGTATAAAGTATTCAAACTTGCAGTACACATTAGGCAAAAGGTAGTATATAATCTGCATAGCTACAGTACATTTTTGGGCATTTGGAGTACACTTTAGGCAAAAGTATAGCATAAAATCTCTGCAGGTGCAGTACATTTAAAAAACAAATGTAGTATTAAATATTCAAACTGATAGTACACTTTAGGCATAAGTATAGTATGTAATCTGTGTTGTTGTAGTACATTTTAGAAACAAATGTATGTAGTATAAAACATTCAAGCTTGCAGTATACATTAGGCAAAAAGTAGTATATAATCTGTATAACTACAGTATATTTTAGGGGCATCTGGAGTATACTTTAGGCAAAAGTGTAATATAAAATTTCTGTAGGTGCAGTATATTTTAGAAACGAATGTAGTATAAAACATTCAAACTGGCAGTACACTTTAGGCATAAGTGTAGTATATAATTTGTGTTGCTGCAATACATATTAGAAGCATTTTAGTGGATAAACATTTAAGCTTGCATTATACATTAACTAAAAATGTAGTATATAATCTTTGCATCTGCAGTACATTTTAGAAGCAACTGAAGTATAAAACCTTTAAGCCTACAGTATACATTAAATGGAACTCTAGTATATAATCTGTATATCTACAATATATTTTAGAAGCAACTGTAATATAAAAAATTCAAGTCTGAAGTATAGAATAACTGAAAGTGTAGTATATATTATGTATTTCTAAAGTACATTTTTGAAGCATGTTTAGTAGAAAACATTCAAGTTTTTAGTACACTCTATCTAAAAATGTTACTTTATTATCTGTTTATATACTATTTTTTTTTGTTATTGCAGCAAAGCCAAGACATTGTGAGGTCTGTTCTCGTTGCTCCCCCTAATATTTTCAGAGTAAATTAGAGCTTGTGAAGTCCAAGATGGGGTCCAAACATTTTGATGCATTGAAGAAGACCCCTTTCTATATATATATGGATATGCCTAAGTTAAGTTCAAGCTTCATTCGGCTTGAAGCTATACTTATGAGGTTTGACCCAAAAAAGCTCTCATTTCATTTTGCGAAGGGGGTTGAGGTTTCTTTTTCTGCAGTTGAATTTTCAATGGTTTTAGGGTTGCCACATGTGGGGCAATCTGTTGATATAACATTAAAGATGAAGTCTTCAACCTTTGACCGTCTTTTTTCTGAAAAACTGCAGAATATAACTAGACCTGAAATAGCAAAAAAACTTGAGGAGTATGTATATAAGGATAGTGTGGAGGACTTGAATAATTTTTGTAGGTAGTACATAGTTTTTGTTTTTAATTGTATTCTGTTTCCAACATCTAATTATTGGACTCCACGATTTCTCCTACCATACTTGGACAATTTGTCTAGAGTTGGTCTGTATGCATGGGGTATAGATGTATACAGCTTTCTTGTCCAAGATATGAAGAACCATTTAGGAGTAGGTGGAGAAAGAAGAAAGAAGTACATTGATGGGTGTGCAGTCTGCTTGATGGTAAGTGTTTGCTTCATTTTTCTAAGAACATTGATTATATTTACATTCAAGTGAGTATAATTTTTTGATTTATGAATGACAGGTATGGGTTATGAACGCATGCCGTCACTGGCTTCACCAGTGAGTTTGTTTGAGTTTTCACGTTTTTACCAGTGGAAAGATAGCAAACTCCCACAAAATGTGGAGCAGACAAAGAATAAATTGAATCAAGTTACATCAGATATGGTAATAATTGTAATAATTCATTATTTATTTTTTGTATAATAATTTGAATTTGATCATTATTTCCATTGTAATAGGTTGTAGCCCTCAACCCTGCTCCAGAGGAGTTAGAATTAGCAGATTTGATCAAGAAATCAGAGGCTGCCAGTATTGCCATTAGTGAAGTCCATGTCTGTGATCATACAATATATGAAACAATTATTGCAACAAAAGGTGAAGAAATTAAATCATTGAAAGAAAAAATTGCTTCATTCGAATACATGGCGATGAAAGAATAGGGTGAGGAAGAGCATCTAACCGAGGAAGAGACTGATGGGGTGGAGCTTGAGCAGGAAGCTGGTGAGTATGTGCATGAGGGGGGGACTTGATTTGGTACATGATGCACAAGAAAAAAGGGAATGATTCTGAAGACATGGTGGATGAAGAAAGTCGAACCAAACAACGTCATGATCCTTTAGATTCCCCCATACCTTTGAAGACAGAACATTATATACCAATTCAAGCGGCTGAATTCAAGGAATCTGAGATTGAAGTGACAAATGTCATGTCCTCGATTGTGACAAATGTGCCCAATCGAGAAGACAAGAAGCCAAAATAGAAATCTCCAGATTTTGTCAGCCCCCCGAGCACCACACTAGCCAAAAAAGCAAGACAAGTGACAAAGACCTATTGTGCTCGTCCTCGTGCACGAAAAAATAAAGAACAAGAAGAGAAGAAGGTGTTATACACTACTTAATATTTTATTTTTTTGCTACTTGCATTTCATTTGTAAACTATCTGTTTGTAATAAATGTTATGATATCTTATACTTGATTGGTTGATATTTGCACTCAATGGATGATGTCTTATACTTCATGTTGGTGATACTTGCACTGATGTGCTGATCATTTCTACTTCAATAGTTGACACTTTATACCTAATGTGCTTGAGTTTTGTACACCATATTGGTGATGTCTGTACTGAATGTGCTTATCTTTTCTACTACAACAGTTGACACTTTATACCTATGTGCTTGAGTTTTGTACACTATGTTGGTGATATTTGTACTTCAAGTGCTTATCTTTTCTACTTCAATAGTTGACACTTTATACTTAATGTGCTTAAGTTTTGTACACCATATTGGTGATATCTGTACTTCATGTGCTTATCTTTTCTACTTCAAAAGTTGACACTTTATACCTATGTGCTTGAGTTTTGTACATCATGTTGGTGATATCTGTACTTCATGTGCTGATCTTTTCTACTTCAATAGTTGACACTTTATACCTAATGTGCTTGAGTTTTGTACACCATATTGGTGATGTCTGTACTTCATGTGCTTATCTTTTCTACTTCAACAGTTGACACTTTATACCTATGTGCTTGAGTTTTGTATACCATGTTGATGATATCTGTAATTCAAGTGCTGATCTTTTCTAATTCAACAATTGACACTTTATACCTAATGTGCTTGAGTTTTGTACACCATATTGGTGATGTCTGTACTTTATGTGCTTATCTTTTCTACTTTAACAATTAACACTTTATACCTAATGTGCTTGAGTTTTGTACTCCATGTTGGTGATATTTGTACTTCACATGCTTATCTTTTCTACTTCAATAATTGATACTTTGTACCTATGTGCTGTGTTTTGTACCCCAGGTGGCAGATGAACCAATCCAAGTGGCAAATGAACCACTCCAGGTGGCAGATGAACCAACCATCCCAAAGACTGAAGTGGTCTATCCCTATAAAGGAATGACTGATTATAGAGGTCTTGCTCTTATTCCAGTAGAAAAGTGAGAAGTCATCGACAACTTTGTCAGAAGAGATAATTTGAGGTAACAAAATTTGCTTATTATTTTTCTGTTGGATAAATTGGTATTTGAACTAAAATTAACAATTGTGTAGGGTGACTGTCTGGGAAGGAGCAAGACAGTTTCCGGATGGAAAAAACTTTTGTGAGCTCTTATTTGAAGGAGAACTTATCGGTGACATAGTGGACTGTTACATGTCGATATTATGTGGCCCATCTTTCAGCAAGAAGTGTCACCACAAGGTGTGGTTTACGTCCTCAATAGCGCAAGTATGTGGCAGTTTCCTAACTTAATTTAGTTCACGGTGACAAATGAGTCTAACCATTTGTTTTATACTTCATAGGCTGATATATTAGACCGACTAGAGGAACGCAACATCAAGGATATTACGAATGAAGAATTTGTGGAGTTGAAGCTTAAACTTAACACCTTCACCTATACAGATTTGGAAGAGCTCACGGTGGATGTTTTAAACGAGTGTCGTTAAATAATCCTACCGATTTGCCAGCGCTAGCAATGGTTCTTGGTTGTCCTTGACACCTCGACTCGTTCTTTCTTATACATGAATTCAATAATGGCTACCAGATACAAATCGATAGTTATTGCCGTTGTAAGTTTGCTTTCTTTCCCTATGATTTCTTCATAAAGTATGGAGTCAACAACTGATCAATATTTTTGTAGGCTTCATTCTATTCTCGGTACATAAAGTTTTCATTGGGGAGTCGTGTGGATGAAAAGATAAAGCAGAGAAAAAGCAGGCAGCAAATGGGTACAGTGGATTATGGTGTCTATGTATGCCTTTGGGCAGAAAGTTTTGCTAAAGACACCCTCGAGTTCTGGAGGGATGCTAGAACAATTGAAATTGATAAATATCGTGCGAATATGGCATATACAATATTAACTCATGAAAATGCCAGGATTTGAATCACTTGTATGTAAATACATGTGTAAATTGAAGCATAATTTGTTTATAATATTATTTTGTATGTAAGTATAATTTTCCATTAATTATTTATAACTTAAATTCAATTGAAACAGGGCAGGGAATTTGAATACAATTAAGGGGAAATGAGGTACAAACCCGAAACAAAGAAAGTATAAAATGTGTTTCGCTGAAGAATACTTAAATTAAACTGAAACAAGGCGGGGATCTTGAGTACAATTCAAAGGAAATGAAGTACAAACTCAGATTAAACAGAGTATAAAATGTGCTTTGTTGAAGTACACTTCAATTCAATTGAAACTGGACAGCAGATTTGAGTGCATTTTGAGGGTAATGAGGTACAAACCCAGAACAAAGAAAGTATAAAATGTGTTTCGCTGAAGGACACTTAAAGTCAATTGAAACAAGGCGGGAATTTTGAGTATAATTCACAAAAAATGAAGTACAAATTCAGAATAAAAAAGAGTATAAAATGTGCTTCGTTGAAGTACACTTCAATTCAATTGAAGCTGGGCGGCAGATTTGAGTGCATTTTGAGGGCAATGAGGTACAAACCCGGAATAAAGAAAGTATAAAATGTTTTTCGCTGAAAAACACTTAAATTCAATTGAAATAAGGCGGGTATCTTGAGTACAATTCATGGGAAACTAAGTACAATTCAGGGGAACGAAGTACAAACTCAGTACAATTCTAGAGATATGAAGTACAAACTCGGAACAAACCAAGTATAAGATTTGTTTTCTTGAAGTACACTTATTGCAATTGAATAATTATTCTCCAATAATTGTAATGATGGGCAAGTATAATAAGTTGAGATTATCGGATCTGGTGAAGTACGAATTTGTACGGATGATAGGGTGGATATCATCGGCAAATTCTCATTTCTTTACATCTTTGAAAGCATAAGTATTCTTTTATTACTGCGATTGATAACATTCATCCGTTGAACACTAGTGATTAACAACTTAAAAATTTTAATATTATTTTATTCATATGATAAATATTGGACACATACTTCAATAGTTTGGTTATTAATTACCAAGAATTAAAAAGCAAATCTTTGAATAAATTTCAATTCAAAAATATTAGTAAAAATATCAAGATATTAAGTACAAAGTTGCCCAAGTGAGGTGAAAATATGAAGAAATCAAGTACAATTATCCCGAATTGAGGTACAAAAGTTAACTATATCTCGGACAACATGCAAGAATGCTAATTTCACGCTAAATCACCTGCCGCATTGCCCAAGTGAGGCGCAAATGCGAAGAAATCAAGTACAATTATCCCGGATTGAGGTACAAAAGTTAACTATGTCTTGGACAAGATGCAAGAATGTTAATTTCACGCTAAATCACCTGCCTCATTGCCCAAGTGAGGCGCAAATGAGAAGAAATCAAGTACAATTATCCCAGATTGAGGTACAAAAGTTAACTATGTCTCGGACAACATGCAAGAATGCTAATTTTAAGCTAAATCACCTACCTCATTGCCCAAGTGAGGCGGGAATGTGAAGAAATCAAGTACAATTATCCCAGACTGAGATACAAAAGTTAACTATGTCTCGAACAACATGCAAGAATGCTAATTTCATGCTAAATCACCTGCCTCATTGCCCAAGTGAGGCGCGAATGCGAATAAATCAAGTACAATTGTCCCGGATTGAGGTACAAAAGTTAACTATGTCTTGGACAACATGCAAGAATGCTAATTTTACGCTAAATCACCTGCCTCATTGCCCAAGTGAAGCGCAAATGCGAAGAAATCAAGTACAATTATCCCGAATAGAGGTACAAAAGTTAATTATGTCTTGGACAACATGCAAGAGTGCTAATTTCACGCTAAATCACCTGCCTCATTACCCAAGTGAGGCGCAAATGTGAAGAAATCAAGTACAATTATCCTGTATTGAGGTACAACAGTTAACTAGTTTACTAATTCTTTGCAAGTTAGACGATTATGCCCTGTTCTACCACACCTTTTACACTTAATTACACGTTTCTCAATCTATGATGGAATCCTATGTGTCCTTCTACGCCCAGGCTAAGATTGAAAATCAGGTGCATGAATGATGTCATCATCATCTACAGGGAACATATACATATCAAACGTAGGAATAGGGTTTATAACTGCTTGGTATACTTGTTGATACATCTCAACTCGGTAGTATTGATCGATGAAGTCATACGGTGAAAGCGACTTTGACTCAATACAAGCACAAGCATGTCTGCATGGTATTTTATCAATTTTCCATGCTCTGCACGAACAAACTCTGCTATGTAAATCTACAGCATATGATTTATATTGCTCAATCACCTCAAAGCTCCAACCGCTAGACACGATAACTTTAAAGTTACGAGAATGCATATGATTGATTGCCAACTTCTTCTCTTGCTTGGGACATAATTAACCAACCATCTTATGAGATTCTTCTCGTCTATCATGCATCATAACCATTCTTTGCACATGTATGTGATCAACCATGACTGCAACTAGCATAAATCAGGCTGATTTAACCCAATTATTCCAACTTTCTGCTTGATTATTGTTTATTACCCCCCATTGATCTCCACTGAATAAGGAATTTACCCAACATGGTGGGTCAGACTGCATAATAAAATCTCATGCAAGTGGCATTGACTCCAAGATGCTATCTATATGTCGGGTATATTTCTGCCTTGTAGACGCATATGCAGCTTTCATAAAAGCATAACACCAATGTTTCTTGATATGTAGAGGGTACTTCCTTAATACCTAAACTTAAAATAATAGAACAGTAATGTGTTTAATGTTATGAAGTAGAGTTTATTTCACATAATTATCCCACAAACAAAGATAGAGTACACTTACTTGTTTCTTAAAGTTATCCTCTAAGTGTCTCAAGCAATATGCATGGTGGCTACCGAGAAATATCATGGGGAGGGCCCTAAGAAGACCTAGATGTCGATCAGAGAAGAAAGTAAACCTTGATAAGCCAGGCAGATATTCAGAATCTAAGACACTTCTCAGCTTAAAGCAAAACCACTCCCAATTAATATCATATTCAGAGTTAACAACTGCATATACTAACGTGAATAAGTCATCATTAGCATCCTTACTGACAATGCTGAGTAAGACTCCTTTGTATTTATTTTTAATATGGGTGCCGTCCAAGAATATTAATGGCCTGCATCCCCTGAGAAAACCAAGAAGGCAGGCACTGAAACATATAAATAGCCGATGAAATTTTTGACTGATTGGGTCAATCTCACAGTCTGCAATACTTCCAGGGTTTATCCTATTCACAGTATCACAGTACCACCTCAACTTATCATAAGATCCCTTCTCAGCTCCATGGATGTCATGCATATCTACTTCATTACCCATCCATGCTTTATGGTACCTAAGTTCCACACCGTATTCTCTGTGAATATCTTTTAGTATGGTAGAGGGCCGATAACATGGCTCTGATCTCAATTTATCCTTCACTACGTTAACAACCTAAGCGGAATCGGCTTTAGGATGTCCCCTTGTCCGAAGATTAGCCTCACCACATGTGTGCTCTAGATTGCATTTTCAAATGTCAAATAATTTATCAGCTTCATGCCTTGATGCATAGATTCTCCATTTGCAATTTTCATCATTGCAAACGGCTATGATTTTTTTGCTGTCATTTTTCTTGTATTTAAATGACCGCAAAGTAGACACTGCATAATTCTTAAGCATAATTCTGAACTCCTAAGCATCCTTGAATGTTTGATCCTCTCCATATATGCAATTCCTCCATGCATCAATTGAGTTGCTAATTAAAGCCAATTCATTGTGCGATGCATTGGTCGAACCAATTTCCTCCTCGACTGCATCCCTTGAGGTTGACAAATGAAGTATAATTTTAGGTAAAATAAAGTACAATATGTAGAATAATTCAGCATTGTGGTATAATTTTAAATAAACGAAGTACAATTTCATAACAATAGAAGTATAAAACGCAAGCAATTGTAGTATAATTTTTTGGATAATTCATTAGTAGAACACTTGAAAATTAAATAAGAGATTCAGAAAATTGAAGTATAAGTTAAAATAAAATGAAGTACAATTTGTGAACACCTGAAGTACAGAACTTCAACTAAAAAAGTATAGATTTAGATAAAATGATGTATAATTTTAAGAAAAAGAAGTAAAAGAAGTGAAGTACAATTTTATAACACCTAAAGTATATAACTTCAATGAAAAGAATACAAATTTAGGTGAAATTATGTAAGAACTGAAGTATAAGTTCAGAAAATTGAAGTACAATTTTAATAATGTGAAGTATAATTTCAAACTTGAAGTATAAAACCTTAGCAATTGCAGTATAATTTTTGGATTATTCATTAGTAGACGCTTCAAAATTAAATAACAAGTTTAGATAATTGAAGTAGAAGTTTAGATAAAATGAAGTACAATTTCAGACACTTGAATTATAGAACTTCAATGAATGGAGTTCAAGTTTAGGTAAAATGATGTATAAAATGAAGTATAATTTAAAGAAATAGAAGTACAATTTTGGACAAAGTGAAGTACAATTTGAGAATACCTGAAGTATAGAACTTTATTGAAAAGAATACAGATTTAGGTTAACTTATGTAAAAACTGAAGTATAATTTCAAAAAATCTAAGTACGATTTTATATAGGGTGAAGTACAATTTCAAAACAATTGAAGTATAAAAACTTAGTTATTGCAGTATAATTTTTGGATAATACATTAGTAGACGCTTCAAAATTAAATAATAGGTTCAGATAATTGAGTACAAGTTAAGATAAAGTGAAGTACAATTTCGGGCACTTGAAGTATAGAATTTCGATGAATGGAGTACAAGTTTAGGTAAAGTGATGTATAAAATGAAGTATAATTTACAGAAATAGAAATATAATTTTAGACAAAGTGAAGTACAATTTGAGAACACCTGAAGGATAGAACTTCATTGAAAAGAATACAGATTTAGGTTAACTTATGTAAAAATTGAAGTATAATTTCATAAAATCTAAGTACAATTTTATATAAAGTGACGTACAATTTCAAAACAACTAAAGTATAAAACCTTAGCTCTTGCAGTATAATTTTTAGATAATACATTAGTAGACGCTTCAAAATTAAATAATAGGTTCAGATAATTAAAGTACAAGTTCAGATAAAATGAAGTATAACTTGAGACATTTGAAGTATAGAACTTTAATGAATGGAGTACAAGTTTAGGTAAAATGAAATATAAAATGAAGTATGATTTCAAAAAATAGAAGTACAATATTAGACAAAGTGAAATACAATTTCAGAATACATAAAGTATAGAACTTCAATGAAAAGAATATACAGATTTAGGTGAAATTATGTAAGAACTGAAATATAAGTTTAGAAATTCGAAGTACAATTTTAGATAATGTGAGGTACAATTTCAGAACTCCTGAAGTATAAAACCTTAGCTATTGCAGTATAATTTTTGGATAATCCATTAGTAATCGCTTCTAAATTAAATAATAGATTCAGATAATTGAAATACAAGTTTAGATAAAATGAAGTACAACTTCAAACACTTGAAGTATAGAACTTCAATGAATGGAGTACATGTTTAGATAAAATGAAGTACAATTTGAGAAAACCTGAAGTATAGAACTTTAGTGACTAGAGTACAGATTTAAATAAAATGATGTATAAAATGAAGTATAGTTTTAAAAAATAGAAGTATAATTTTTGATAAAGTGAAGAACAATTTCTAAACACTTGAAGTATAAAACCTTAGCAATTGCAGTACAAATTGGATAATTTATTAGTAGAAAACATGAAAGTCGAATAATAGATTCAAATAATTGAAGTACAAGTTTAGAAATGACATACAATTTAGGAACACTTGAAGTATAGAACTTCAATGAAAAGAGTATAGGTTTCTGTAAAATGAAGTACAAAAGAAAATATAATTTCAGAAAACAAATGTATAATTTTAGATAAAGTTAGGTACAATTTCAAACTCTTGAAGTATAAAGCCCTAGCAACTGCAGTGTTTTTTGGATAATCGATAAATATAACCCTTAAAGTATAGACCTTCAATAAATAAGTAAAGATTTTGTAAAATAAAGTATAATCTCAAAAAATTGAAATACAATTTTAAATAAAAAGAAGTACAGTTTTTGAACACTTCAGATATAAACCGTTAGCAATAGCAGTATAACTTTGGATAATCAATTAGTAGAACACTTTGAAGTATAAAACTTAAATAATAGAGTACAATTTAGTGAAATGAAGTACAATTTCAGATAACTGGAGTACAAATTTGTGTAAAATGAAGTACAATTTTCGAACAATTGAGGTATAAAACCCTAGCAACTTCAGTGCAATTTTGGTTAAATGAATAATTTTAGAAAACAGAAAGTATAATTTTGTATAGATTACGTACAATTTGGAAACACTTCAAGTATAAACCTCTACAAGTTGCAGTACAATTTTAGATAATCCTTTAGTAGAACACTTGAAGTATAAAACTTACATAATAAAGTATAATTTTTGTGAGATGGTGTACAATGCTAACTACAATGAAGTAGAATGTAGAACGCTCCAAGTACAGAAAGATTTTCAAATAAATAGAGTGCAATTTTAGAATACTTCAAGTACTGCAGTACAGTTTAGATTCTGTAGAAGTATTACCTTAAAACATCATTGCTCTTCTTTTCTCTGCTACTTGATTCATCCTTTCGATTTACCAGGATGTCAACAATGTTCATCTTCAATATCAAATGCAGTAAGACCATATTCATGACATTATCGTCATCAGTTAAACCCACGTACAATCTTTGATGTGGAGCTATATATTGCAAACTGAAGTGCTCGGCGTTGATTTCACTCCATTTTCTTGCGAGATTAATGTACATATCCATTAAAGTCATACTATCCTTAATTGACATTATATGGAGCTAGTCTTTGTAGCGACAACTCCCCAACACTTGATTGAGCACATTTGCTTCATTACTGGTTGATATTGTCGAAAAAATATAAAAACTCAGAAGCAATTGAGAAGAAATTGAGAAGAAGATGAAACCCGAAAATGATGAAAATAAAAAGAGAAGAAGACAATGCAGCTGTCGGGTTGGTGGTTTTTGGCTCTGACTTTATTCTCGTTCCCGCCATGGAGCTTGTTGCGTTTTTTCTGTTCTTTCTGTTTCCGGTAATGAGCGTATGATAGGGTTTACTGTTTGCTTGTCCGGATGAAGAAGAAGTAAGAACAAATGAATGAAAAATATTATACTTAAGGGCATTTTTGTCAAATCAAATGAGTAGGGAGTGATTTCTAAAATTTTAACAAAATTAGAAAGTTTTTTCTAACAAAAATTAAATGGGAACTGATCACAAAAGTGAAAAGTGTTTTTGGTATTTTTAAATAAGTGTCCCATAATTATATATCAACTCAATCACCTTTTCTTTTTTTTTTTTGACATCAACTCAATCAATTGATTGTAAATAATAAAGTAATTCACTCGGAAAATGGACTGTCAAAATTAAATCCGATAAGGAAATTAGAAGTGAAATACAGACTACAGTGTAAATGTTAAGGACAGGCTTTAAACTCGATTATGACACCATATAATGATTCAGATTTCAGCAGACAATGAAAATTGTCCTTTGATTAATCTCTCTGCATCTGGGGATGGGTGAGGAAAATGACCCAACTATGGCCACATTTCCATACATCAATTTAATTTGTGCCAACTCAACTCCCGTCGCGGCCCCTTCAGTTCCATCTAAAAAAGTAGGTGCAACTCTTTTTCTCCATCTTTTTTAAATGTTCACTTTTTGGGTTTTGGATTGGAATCAAATAGTTTTTACAAACTCTAGTCTGCATCAAATGTACTTTGGGGGTTACTGTCCATGGCTTTCCATGGGGCAAACAATGCTGGAGTTCCAACATAAAAATCAAGGAATTTGCTTCTTTGTTCCGACCATGATGGTGCTTGACAACGTTAGGAATATTCTCTTTATTTGGCATATCAAAAAACCCCAAAAAAATTATATAAAAAAATAATAATAATCATTTTTTATTTAGATAAATTAATTGATGTTTTTGGTTATTTTGGTAGTGTCAATTGTAGCTTAATAGTTAATTGTAGAAATATGCATATATGGATTAATATGGGTTCATTTATGATCTTTTTCAATCTTTGAAATGCGATGAAAAGACTATATGTAGGATAGTAAAGTTTCTATATCAGTTAAATTATACCGTACGAAGATTATTAGCATTGGTGTTATATAACTTGTCAATTAGAGCTATATATATATATATATATATATTAAAAAAAACTTCAATTTAACTCGTTCGATTGATGCCAAGTAGTATGTATATTTATAAACATGTTTATTTCATTAAGTCTCTCTTCGAAATAATGTTTAAATTTCTATGTTTTTCAATGTTGGTCAGAAATTACCTAAGATAGAATTTTAGTATTTTAATATCATTGTAATTATGATTGTTGGTTTTCCTATCATCATATTATTAGTATATTTTCTTGATCTTATGGCACCGAACAGATGTAATTGATTACATGATTACATCCATGGTCTCGTGATTTTAGTTAACATTTAAAATTTTCCCACAATTATCACAATCAATTATAAGAAAGTTTATGCTGCCCAGTCTTTATGATCCATGTCAAACTAAAATACCTTTAAATTTGGTAAAAATAAGGAATGTTTGATTTTGTTCTGAGAGAAATTTTTGTGAAATATGTTTTGATAGTATTGATAATATACTAATTATGCTTATTTTATTTCAATGAAGATGATAAATTTACTATAAATATCCTTTCTGTAAAATTTTTGTGCGATTAGTGATGTCACATTAAACTTTAGCATCATTATAGTTTATAATATAATAATATTGCTGTCAAATATGTCCGAAGTAGTCCACCCCTTTTATATGTCGATGAACAGTATTGAAGCAAATGGGGTTAACATGTCCCCATGATAGAAATGATATATTGGATGAATTTTGTCGCTGGGATTGCTCTTTCGACAAGAGTTGACAGAAAAAAAAAATGCATTTCATTTCACTAATCTTATTTTTCTCCTTTGAATGTCAAGAATGCTCATATTATGTCCAATATTTGGCCAACAGGATGAGCTCCCAACTAACGTGATTTGCTAGAAAGTGAGGTGATAAGAACTGAACTATCATTTCAATAAAGTAGCAGCATTTGTCAACTTTTCCTTTTTCTTTTTTTTTTTTTCTCTTTTTATAATTGACACTGATTTAGCAACTACTGACTTAACTATAAAGTTTTGGAGCCAAAATGTTGGCAGAGAGAGAGAGGTATGTAAACTGGGATCTATTTGATTTATTGGGCACAGTGACAGGTCAGTTGAAGAGTGGCTTTTGCATATACTAATTACTATGTATGGTGGTGGTGTGCTTGGGGTCCAGATTAATGTTAGAGCTGCATATAGGGGGCCTTTGGCACATACCCTAGGCTAAGGTTGTACTTAAGATGTTCCACATGTACATCTCAACCGTTGATTATAAGCTCATGTGAGGCGATCATGATTTGGAACTGGGTTCAAACTTAATAAAAGGTACTCCATATTATGCATGGCATGCTAAGTGGGTATATGTGCTTGAATTTGTTTGTCTAAAATCTTGGTTAATTGAAAATGTTATGGCTAATGATGTTTAATGAATTTATCTTCAAATATGAAGTTCAACAAAATCAATATACTTTTCTATATATATTAGATATAAAGTCGAACTCATGACTGTAAAGACAAAGTGAAGTTTATAAGTGCAGCGATAATACTGAGTTAATGACTGTGAAAACAAGTTGAGTTGATGATTGTAAAGATAAAGCTAAGCTAAGGGCTATAAAGACTAAATTGAGCTCATGCTGCAAAAGATAAAAGACAAAGATGATGACCCAAGCTCAAGATGAAAATGATGATCTAGTTGAGGAAGCAACAGTGGAATATGTGCGAGTTTGTTGGAGCCCAGATAACCATGGACGCCAACGGTTACGAATTTCATAGAAATAAAACAATTACATTTTCAGAGATCATGGGAAAAATTTTCAGGACAGTGTGGGTTCTAGCCCCAAACTGCATTTATAAATAGCAAAATATTATGCAAAATGAAGGGGGTTGACACTCTAGCAGTAAAAAATAATATTCTAGTTGCATTATATACAACTTTTTGAATTTTTTTTCTTTTGAATACTCTATTTTAATAGTTTTAAATGAGTTTTTGGATACGCTTAATTGAATTGCATCATGATGCAGTTAGATTTTTATATTTGATAACAAATTTAGGTATCATTAATACATTTGAGTTTAGAAAACCTTTTTTGCATTGGATCCTCCATAATGCATTTTATCAACATTTTTTCTTTAAAAATAAAGAAAAGTGAAAATAGAAATTAGTGTTGATGTCCCATTTCATCTCCCCTTTAATCAACCCATAACACTTCCCAAAATGGGTCCTTAGGGATCAAAAGTTAATAACTTAGACCTGGACCCTGAGTCTACCCTAAAGAAAGCACTCAAGTACCAAAATGGAGACAAACAGCCCCCTCATAACTCTACTTGCAAAAGAAAATGCGAGCTACACACACTTGTTCATAAAAGGCCACAAAAGATCATCTACATAATCTATATGCCTTTTTCCAGCAAATTGGACCCGGAATTGTTTCTTATGCCTTCAGTTTCCCTGGCACTTTATCACAATTTACACTATATTTTCTCACATACAGATTTCCTCTTAATTCTGTTAAGGAACAAGTAAGATGTTTCTCTGTTGACAACAAAAGTATGTCTCCCACTAAGACAGTGCTCTAACAGAAGTTCACATGGACTTGGGTTTTTCTGTCTTCCTAACAAAATCCCATGCTCTTTAGTTGCACCATAATCATGAACTATACTATATTTGTCTGAAACTGGACCTAAAAAATACAAGAAACACAACTTCAACCAAAAGGGAACAAAACAACTGCAATTACTTCCTCTCCATATGCACACAAAATACAATCATTTCATGTGGGATTGCAGCAAAAAAAGCCAGCAAAAAATATTGGCAAAACCCTGCAAAAGCATTAATTATTCATTGGACAGAAGCAAATCTAAACTTGCACACATATCTTTGCAGAAGCTGTAAAAGAAGTGATGAACAGTGAGCTGGACTGAGGCCTATGTTACACTTAATTATCCCCATCCCCATCTCAAGATTGATTGCATTTATCTTTTGCTTCATCTCTGTGGAGCGTCCTTCTTTCTACTTCTGCCCTTTAGATGTTTTAGGATTGAAGTAGGTACCTTGTTAAATACAAAGATTTACCCACAGTACCCCAAAGATACTTTTGGATTGAATTACAACATTCATCGATTTCAAAGTATTGTTCTGCTAACACATATTGTATATTTAATGAGAAGTTTGATTGTGAAAAAACTTATCGAAGGGTGAAAAATGATAAATAACTTATAAATTATCTCAAAATTCTAAATTTCTCCTACATATGACGAGATAGGATATTATCATAATTCTCAACTCAAAAAATTTGAGAAGAGGATAAGTCTATCATCTTTACATATAATGCCAATGATGATGATATGATCAAATTTATCAAGAAACACGAAAATTCAACAACATCGAGGAGTTTATCTCATCAACATATATTTAGTTAGAAGTTTTATCCTAAAAAAAATACTGTGATGGTACAAAAAAATAATATTTAAATTATTTCAAAGTTGTTATTTTCTTCCCTGTGGAATAAAATAAGTTTTGATCATAATTTCTCATCAAATTCTATTAATGTTATTTAGGGAATGTTTGGTTATGTTTTTTGTTTGATTTTATTATATGTTTATTATGTGTTTTGGGAGAATGAATTATTGGATAATATGAAAGTTGTTTTTTAATATATTTGTTTATATTTTGAGGGAAATATATTTTACTGTAACAGTTAAATCAAGGGTGAAAATGAAATTGAATAATTATTTTATTGTTAGAATAATAATAAAATATATATGATGTATATAATATATATATATGTGTAAATATTAAAGAATGTGCATTTTAAAAAGAAAATGAGGATATATTTGATTATATTTTTTCAAAATAATATTATTTTGGAAAAACATAACCAAACACTTCCTTAATAATTGTTTGAGAAACAAAAATTAATAATAACAACAATAAAAGCTAGAGAGCGAATTTTTTGGGGGTGGAGTTATTGTCCCTGCAAATGCAAATTAAGAGTGCTCGAGTGCAGTCGATTTTTGTAAGCAAAGTTGACTTAAGAGTTGAGACTTGACAGTGCCAATTTATGACCAAAGGAGCAACCAAATAATGCAACATGAGATATTATTACTTATACTTAAAGCAGATATGCATCACATCACATATAATATTAACTGCAACAGCATTAAATCTGAAGCATCCAAATACTTAATGCACATTTGCACTACATAGATGCATTGCTATGATGTTTTTAGTCATGTATTTTTCCCACCCTGATATTATTTCAATTTTGCATATATAACTGTGTTTTGTAGAGTCTCTTTTTCCCCTTCAAGATAGGACCATCTGTTTTCATTTTCATACCTTATTTTTATATTTTTTACTATTTAAAATTTGAAAAAAATTATTTTTTACACATATTCACCCAATATATTTTCATTTTCATTTTCAAAACACATCATCCAATGACTTATGTATCTCCTTCCAATAACCGATATATATTCTCTCACTATTATCATTATTTCTATTTTTCTCCACCTACGATCAACTAAACCTAATATAATAATTATTTTTTCAATAATTTATACAAAAACAAACTCATTTTTACTAATTAACTTTTCAAATTTTAGAAATAATGTAAACAGAAAATGAGAATGAAAATAAAACCAAACAGCCCCTAAGCTTTCAAATTTCCAAGAGCCCATCTGAGTATGTTTTCAAAATTATTTTTTATTTTTATAATTTTCAAAAAGTGAAAAATTAGTTATGAGTTAAGGTTTGAAAATAAAATATTGTTTAAATATTTTATCTAAAATGAAATAATCGTGTATGATTGAAAATAAGATTTATTTGGATTTTGTGTTTTTTTTATTAAAATCATAGAAATGAGAGTAGGAGAGAGTAAGGTATGAAAATGGAGAGAAACCGTAAAAGTGTATTTGAAAAAATATTTTGAAAATGAAAATTTGGAAAAAAAATTGATAGCTCTTTTTCTTTCTTTCTTTTTTTTTTCCAAGAGAAAATGAAAATGTGCACCGAAAACAAAATCAAACAGGCGCTAACTAAGTAAGAGAGGTGAATCAATAATTTAATATTGGAGCCCTTAAACTGTTTAATTTTGCTTAGAACTATATTCTCATATTATTTGAATTTGAATAAAATAAGTTTAGAGAGTTCGTCAAGTTATTTCGGATATTACAGAGATATGCATAAAATATCTTGACACCTTCAATTGACAAGTATAATTTTTAAGTACTCCATAATCTTTGTAATTTTATTTGAGTCGGCCGCACCCGATTAATCTTGATCCTTGATTAAGAGGGTGTTTGGGTGAGCTTATAAACTCCTCAAAACATCTTATAAGATGTTTAAGAGCTTATAAGTTGATAAAAAGTATTTGGTAATTTTTATTAAAAAAGAGCTTATAAGATCCTAAAATAAGATGTTATGAGTTTATAAGCTCTTTTAAAAAAAGTAAGGAGACCCCAACTTATTTTTAAGATTTTAACAAGCTCATTCATTTTTAACCATTTTAATTGTAAAATTGTCATTACTAACATCTTATAAACTCCAAAATCTTATTTTATCCAAACACTTAAACAACTTATTTTAAAAATAAGATATAACATCTTATAAGCTCCAAAAATATCTTATAAGATGTATGAGTTTATAAGATGTTTAAAATAAGTTTAGCCAAACACCCTCTAAATATTGTGGACATCTTAAATGCGCTTCTTCTATTATATAGCATTTTTTCAGACGCGGTAAATATTTATCCATTTACATGTATAATTTACTTTGATCACTTAAGCCTGTTTGGTTTTATTTCTAAGCCTCAATTTCATTTTCACTCGGGAATAAAAAAAAAAATATCATTTTTATCTCTATTTTTACTCAAAATATATTTACTTTTAATTTTAATTTTTTTTTAAATCTACCTTATCATCATATTATCAATCAAATTCAAAATTAATTTAATATAAAACATCCACTATCATTTTAAAATTAATAAAATATACATATATTTTTAAAAAATAAAAATTTTTAAACATAAAAAAATATATAAATCAACTATCTTTTCAATCTTATACATACTCTAATCATTATTTTTCAACAATTCATCCAAATGCATTTTTATTTTCATTTTAAAACTATAACTACCTTTTTAATTTTTAAAATTGGCTGAAAATGAAAATGAGTCTCGGAAATAAAACCAAATGGCGTGTTTCTTTGATCTTTCTATCTAGTATTTGTCTCTAAACTCTAACTTATTTGAACATTAGTGTTTGTTGAATCAAATCAAGACCAAAACCTTGTTTAATTATGCTTTCAAGTAGAGTTTTACCAGACTTTAATCTCATCAACTCCACTTAAATCAGAAAAAGAAATCTTTTGAACTCAAACCCAAATGATTTACAACCTGTATGGTAAATAAAAGGAATCTAATTTTATCATCATGAAAGAAATGCATGTTGAAGTTTTGATTTATAAGATAATAATCATATATAAATATATGTTGGCATTTACTACTTTTGGAGAATTTCCAAATTTCTACCTAAATTCTTGAAAAAGAAAAGCAAAAAGAGACTCTAAAATGGCTATTGGTTTGATAAATGATAAAAAGATTTTCAAATATAACTTGCCCCCCAAAAAATTGGGGGAGTATTTGGTTATATTTTTTGTGTGATTTTATTATGTATTTTGGGAGAATGAGTTATTGAAGAATGTGAGTTGTTTTTTGATATTTTGGGGGAGATATTTTTTACTGTAGCAGTTAAATCAATATTTTTTTGTTGGATTTTTAGAATAAAAATAAAATTGAGTGATTTTTTTAATATTAGAATAATAGTAAAACATATATAATATATAATATGTATGTATATATATTAAAAAAATATTTTTGGAGAGAAAATAAAGATATGTTTGATTATATTTCCTTAAAATAATATTATTTTGAAGAAATATAACCAAACACTCCTTGTATCTAACCAAAATATCCTCTAAACTAACCCACAAGCACTAATATGTGGAGAAAAAAATTGCAATAACTTATATCTTTTTATTATGCTCATGTTATATTTCATCAATAATGTGACCATACTATATGTTCATTAAATTTATAGAGGCAACCATAAATTGGCTGCTAGATATCCCATAAAGAGAGGTAAGAATGCAAATAGATCGAGAATAATCAGAGGTGGCCAAAGCCAATCGGGTTTTGACAAGTGGCAAAGATGAAAGAAGCCAAATATTTAGGTGGGTTGACACTGTTCACTGTTGTTGGAAGAGGTGAACGAGTGGTGTACTCTAGCAAAATATTAATTGCCTCATTCAATTGCATTAAAACAGCTGCTGCAGTTTTTTTATTATTTTAATTAAATTTTCAAATCCCAACGTCTATCTTTTCCCACCCAAGAGAACTACAGCTGCAGACCCAGTAGAGGATTTTGACCAAAATCATCTACCAAAAATTTGTCCTCAATCGGTATTAAAACAAAACACCATCCCAAGAAAAATAAATACATATTTAAAAAAGAGAATCAAAGAAGAGATAGGGAAAATAAATAAAATATATATTCAATTATAACTTTTTTTTTTCTTTTTGTGAGGAAAAAAAAAGGAGACCTTCTTGTACAATGTTTGAAAAAGTTTTAGTTGTTATGACAAGATTACTATAATTCTATTCAAATATAAGTTAAATTAATTTTTTTTTCACTACTCAGATAGTCGACTTATATAAATTGTGAGCACCTTATAAAAAATAAGATGCTAATTGGAGTTATTACCTTTATAATATTTCAATTATTATTTTGACTGCTTTACAAATTACTGTTACAAATAAATTCCCTCAAAAGAAAAAGCCTTCTCATTGTTGAAAACACAACAGATTAGCTATGTGTTCTCAATAGAAATATTAATATAAATAAAAATAATTAAAATCGTGACGATAGTATTTACTTCAAAATTGAATTGAATAGCTCAATTTTGTATCTAAATCTATGAATCTATAACATTAGCTACAATTTGAACATAACTGATTCCCTAATTTTTTTGTAGTGTATTAAGAATTCATTAGAATTCAAGTTCCAAAGTCAAACTTATATACGAGAGCAAAGCTTCTTAACCAATTGATTACTCAATTTTTTTAGAAGAAATACTTTTTCTTTTAGATAAAATACTTAATTATGACTCAAGGTGCAAACGAGTCGAACCGACTCACGAACCTCATGAGTTGAGCTTGAACTAGAAACAGTTCGAGCTCGAGTCGATCTCGAGCCGTTTATATTTAGGCTTGAAAAATAATATTTTCTATTTTATTAATATATCTCTATTATATTATATATATTTTTATTTCAAGTTCGAGCTCAAATTCGAGTATGCAATATTTTGCAATTCATTTGTCAATTTGAACTTTATCATATCAATCCATGCCAAGCTCGAGTTCAATGAGTTTGGGTAGTCAATCCGTGCTGAGTTCGAGCTCAAAAATTTTGCTCAAATTCGGCTCGACTGCAACCCCTAGTTATGGCTCACTTACATTTGATGTATAAAAAAAATCCAAAATGATACTCACTAGATATTATGAAAAAGACAACTCAAGTATGAGTACAAATATCTATTTACCGATTATAAAGTTACATGTAAAGAGTGCTACTTTTTGTACTCTATTCTTACCCCTTACAGTCTCCATGGAATGCACTAGAAAATGGACTGAACAAAGAAAACTTTTGAAATGAAAAAAAAGCAGTACCCTCTCAGAAAAAGCTAAAATGTTTTCCAAACAAAAGGAAAAAAACAAGCGATATGCATACAATTCCAAATGTTTAACTGAAACAGCAAAACCCAACTGCATTCACTAATAGTTAATCATTACAAGATTACAATTTTCACAGAATTTTTGACACCCGCAAGAACAATATACATTTCCTTTTGTTCCATTCGATAAAGACTAAAAGAAGATCAAAAAGTCTGTGAAAATCAAATCTCTTGTTCCTAATAGTACTAAACTTAGGAGGACATAATTAAAAACCTTAAATAAAAAAAAAAGCCAGTAACTAACATTCGGGTTTAACTCTAATATCCATACCCAAATTAATACTAACAACCATCCTAATCATTAAAGTTGTCAACACTTTATTGCAGATACCAGTTAGACGGAAAATGAAACCCCGGCGGCACGTGCAACAGCTAGAAGTCACGTGGCATCCACATTCCGTCCAGGTTCGGAGGCCCGGACCGGACCGAGTATACTCCATTCCAGATCTCCGTGAAGGCTCTAACAATAATCCCGTGATAGTACGGAGAATTCAGCTGCAGGAAACAGTTGAGCAGCTCTTTGAGATCATCTTTGGAGTAAATCTCCTTCTCCAGAATCATCTGCAGCATGGACTGGCGAAAATCCAAATACGGGTCGTCGGAGTCTTTCTCCACAGCCACGCTGGCGCCGCCGATTCTGCCGAAGCCCTGGACGGCTCTCAGGCTCTTGATGTCCGAGTCTGTGTCCGAGGAGTAGCACGCCGGTGGGGTGTCGACGGCGGAGGAGAACGTGGTGGTGGTGGTGTCCCAGGAGCTGGAGGAATAGTAGTGGTGGCGGTGGGGCTTGCGGTGGTGGGAGTGGGGTCTGAGACGTGGCCTCGGGTTGAAGACGGCGGAGAGTTTTGGCCTTCTGCAACTGCTGCTGCATCCCAAGTTCACACTTACTGTGTTCAGAATGTACTTCTTCTTGCTGCTTGACATTGTAGAAGCTAGTAAGGGGGGGAAATGAGGTCTTTTTTGTATGTATTTTTGGGCAGTATGTGTTGTGCGTGCGGAAGGGGGAATGGATTGAAGGGTAGTCTTAGAGGAACTCGGTTTCTGCTTAAGGAAGTGCTCTGCGCTGCACTTGGGGAGTATGATGCTGTCTCATATAAATTCTGCATGTGAGCTTTTGAGGGGCCATTCTGCTATTCTCACAGCTCCTAGTTGATTTGACAGTTTAGCAATCTGGATCACAACTTATTGGCTGATAGAATTAAGTGGGGTGATCAGTGATGTGAGTTATGGGAGTTTTCTCTTAATTATTAGAATTTGGGTTGTATCTGGTTTCATTTGGGTCAAATCAGATAACTTCGATTAGCGTATTTTGTACTATGTTTGATTTAAAAGATTTAGTTAAAAAAGGAAACAAAAATATAAATATGTAAAAAGTAAAATATGAAGTTACATTATTTAAAACTTGGGAAAGAATTTTCTTATTGATTTCCTCATCAAAACTGAAATTCCAAAAATAAGGTTAGGGTCATTGAATTCTCGTTCAAAATCCTCCAAATACATGAATACATGATTCCTACAATGGAAATGAAAGTTAAGGAGTATAAATATGAAGAATGCACTTTGGAATGCAATAATTGATTTAATTATAGTTATTGGCCATTGAAATAGCTCCGCAATTTATTATTAGCATCTTTTATTTTGGATTATATTTTATTTTACAAATGTATGGCAAATATACATAATTTATAATAATTTTTAAAAAAATATAATTCAATACATCTAATATATATTCATTAAATTAAAAACAAAAAACAAAAGATAAAGTACCAACGAAAATAGAAGATCTGAATTGCTAATTTATGTTGCTTCATCTTAATCACTCAATTCCCAAGATCCGGCAGCTATGTAAAACGGGCATGGGTTTTATTTGGGTAGAATGTGACCGACCCGGTAGAAAAAGAGGCGGACCCCGTTGGTAATGCCACATGAGAGGGATTTTGATTGGTCTGTCATGGATGAGGGCGAGAAGCCTGTCACTGTAAGCGTTGAAAGTCATTCTGCTTATTCTGCAAATTGATATTATGGAGTAACTTAAAGAATACGGGAGTATTTACTTGGATTAGCTTAAAATAATAATTAAGGTATAAAGTGGGGAAATACCATACAAAGAGGGACCTGACATGCATGACAGTGGGGATGACGATCTGGGGATCCATTAATTAAAAAGAAAAAAAATATCAGCCACTTGATTCATTATCAACGCTTTAGATCTAATGTGCAAGATTAAGAAGCTTCTGTTTGTCAGCTATCACCATATGCATCATGCTTAAATTGGAAGATTTATTATTATTATTATTATTATTATTATTATTATTATTATTATTATTATTATTATTATTATTATTATATTGCAGTTTCTTTTGATAATTTTTTATCTCACTATGGCCTTATATTATGCTGTTAGTTGCCTGATTATGTATGTATTAGGTAGCACCATTTTTGCTGATCTCCTTCACAGATTAAGACAGAATACTTGAAGACAAGGAGGAATATGATGACAAGAGATCAGAATGTCTTACATCAAATTTGATTTTTTGTTTGATTTACAAATTTTAAGATATATTTCATAAGAATTATTTATTATGTAATTGATTAAGAATCAATTTAAGATAGTATACACATCACTTAAGTTAGTGGCTGGTGTTGAGTATAGCATCAACTTGAGCTTGAGTTTTGGATATGGAAATTTTAAATTATGCCTCAAATTTGATGTCAACTTGAAAAAATAAATCAAAATGAGGTACAAGTGAATTATCTGTACAAACATAATTTGGGTTCTAATTTGAATATGTTCACAGTTGATCAAGTTTGCGGAAAATAAATAAATAAGCGAGATTTAATTTGTTCCAAAAATACATTTCAATGATATGGATAATTTTGTTAAATTCAACAAATTCGGTAGACACTCCTAAGTTATACTTACACAACTTGTCCTAATAAAAATGTGGTCATATCTTTGGTGTTAAATTACTGGGATCTTCATGTCCATTCAAAGTACAATTTGACTGGGAAACTTCGAATTGCCTCTCTGCCTCATAAGAACATCTACTTCTCCATTAAGAAAAGTATTCATATGGTCGATGGTTCTAGAATTTCTAGAAGTCCATTAATTTTCTTCTATTGCATATATATATATATATATATATATAATCAGAGCACTTTTGGGTTACTTCTAAATTTTTTGCCAGTAAATTCCTAGTCATAACGTCTCATGCTATACTAAGTTCTATCTAAAAACCTCAACCCAAAACAAAAAACACACTTTAGCTTTATTTCCCCTGATGAAATCTTAATCTTGTACTCTGGCACTGACACTAAACAGACAAGAGCTAGAACCGTTAAAAATGTCTTTATAAGCTGGAGAAAAAAAATAAATAAATAAATCAAAGTAGACAGATTTCAAGAATGATGTTGATTGTTGTTCAGCTAAACATGCATCTCGATGTCTCATTGCCAATCAGCTACCTGGTAAAATTGCTGTCCCGGACAATAACTGTTGGATTACCCATTAAGACAGCAGCAGGAATATATTTCACAAGAGGAACTTAGGGTCTTGGGCAAGACTCTCGAACAAATCCGTCTCATGGCTGATTCTAAGATCCATTTTAGTACTATGATAATTCGTGATAATGTAAAAAGAATGTAATTATGGGCTTAGTGGCCAGTTGACCAAGTGGCACCGTACTTGCGCCTATAAGTATGAGGTTTAGGTGTTCAAATTCTAACAAATTTTCGGTGTACCTTAATATTTAAATAAATTTAAAAAATATATACATATGGTGTTTCATGAAATTGCCTAGAAACATTGATTAGCTCAAAAACTATCATGGTTATATTCTCGTAATCCTCTTGGAATTTTTAATTTTAAATTAGATTTCTATTAATTAAAATTTATTTTGTTTATATTACAAATTGACTAAATTAATACGATACATGAAACACATCGAATAGAGCCTATTTTATTATTAACCACATTATTAAGGCTCCCCTTGGACTGCTTTGAATTTAACAATTGATGTATGTCCAATCCCAAAAAACCTGTAATAAACAAGGATTATATTGCATTATAAGTTGACTAAGTCCCCGCATTTTGATATATTATTTATTCCATTAAAAGTTTGAATGGTAATGGAGAATGAAGAGAAAGTTATAGTCAATGATATCTACACGGATAGTCTAAGATTGTGCTATCATCAATTCCATAATATAAATATATTAAATTAAATTATATATATGATTCCTAAATTCACAGCGACAAGGGTCCTACAAGTCAAACCATATGAAATTTGGACAAATGGACAAGAAAATTCTCGGGCAATAAAGCAGAAACAAAGATGGCATACGAGGAATTTTCCAGAAAATTCAACACAAGAACTGGCATTGAGTTCATGGATTGGTTAGTCCAGCTGAAAAATCCGTGACCGAAGGCCGCAAACTGGGCAACTCAATGTTGGGCCAGTGGTAGCAAAGCAAGCCCAATCTAAAATCGATTAAATAAACACAATTGGGCTTCCTTATTCGGTCCAACTGGAAAAAAAGAGTCATAAATGAGTAAATTCACACTACTCGAGTTTATTTTAAATTCTATTAGTAAATTTTCGCATTATACTCCCATGATATATATATATATATGTGTGTGTGTGTGTGTGTGTGTAAATAATAAAAAATATTTATATTTTTTTATATATATTGTGAACTTAAGGAGTAATATTCATGCTTTTAAAGTGAAATTTCTGTGCACGTATATATTTTTTATAATACTTGACGAATAGTATTTTATTCTAATAAATAATTATAATATTTACTAAAAAATTATATTAAAATTATTTATAAGTATTAATTAAATATCATACAAATAAAAACTAGAATCCTAATAGTTTATAGAAATACTAATTCTTGTTAAACAATTATCTTTAATAGTTATAAATTACATAATATAAAACATAAAAAATAATTAAAAAAAAGTACAACCCAATATACAAAAATAAATTAAACTTTTGTGTTTTTCTGCTTTTGTTGAGTAAGTTTTTTATATTCATATTTTGCCAATATATGAGTTCATATATTTTTCATTTTTGTATTTTTGAACCTATTTTTTCAATGTAACGTTAAACAGAAAGTTATAATATACTTATACACATTAAATATCAAATATTTCTTGTCCAAATTTAGTAACTACATCTTCAAATATAATGTATTTGGCAATCAAGTGTTGGTTCAATAACATTGTCCTTACACTTATATATACATATATATTGTGTATATTAAAAAAAAAAAAACCAATTTAGGCCTGTAAATGGGTAGGGTATCACCCTACCTACACATATACCCTAAAATACCCAATTTTTACCCTACCCTAAAATACCCAAAAGAATTAGATCCTAACCCTACCATACCCTAACTAACCCAAGACTAGTTTGTTGGACTTATGTTTTTAATGTATATACTAATTTTCTTAATATATACTAAAAATATTATTTGGCATATGATAACAAAAAATAATTTTTTTTCTATATTTAATTTAATCATTAAATTTAAATTAATTAATTTTAAACTTTTTGCTAATTAAATTAACTGTTTTATTAATATAATAGTTAAACTTTATTAATATTATTAGCAGTTAAAATTTTTGTTAATTTAAAAAATTCAGTTTAAAAGTAGTTAATTAAAACAGTTAATAAAAATAATTTATTAAAAAAAATACAGTTTATATACAGTTTATTAAAAAAATAGTTAATAAAAACAGTTTAAGAACAAAAACTTTTTCTATATTTAATTTTATAAAAACAGTTAATTTCTATATTAATAAACTTTATTCATTAGCAAAATTAATTTTATTAACTGTTTTTATAAAAATATTTATTCCATTATTAATTTTATTAATAAAAAACGTTCAACTGTTTCTATGCTATTCCAATTTTATTTTATTTTTTTAAATTGCTATCTCAATTTATTAGTTTTTATTCATTTAGTTTAATTTTTAATGAAAAAATTTATTTAATTGTTACCGCTCATTCACATATTTATAAATTTTATATAAGTTTATCATTAATATAAATTTGATTTCGGTATAAATAATTTTTAGGTTCATAAATTAAATTTAAATATAAAGTAATGAGTAATGTATAGGTATGGGTACATGGGTAATTTATGGGTATAGACCCTATCCATACCCATTACATTATCTTTAATAAGTATGGGTATGTATATGACATTTTGGGCCTGGGTAGCGTAATACCCTACCCATTTACATGCCTAGGTACCATGTATTTGCTTCATTGTTATAATTACAGCTAACATTTTTGTGTTATCATGAACCTTGAAGAATTTATTTAAAAAAAATACACAAACAAAACCCAAATTAGATGCTTGCTTTATTTTTTCTAAAAATTAATAAAAGTCAATTTCCTGCATTTTCTTTTATATATATTGCCTTACAAAATGTATTATATGATTTTAATTCGGTTCTTTTTAAATTTAAATTAAACGATAGACCAATCATAAAATAAATCCCTTCTTTTTATAATGGTAAGTAAACAAATAGATTCGGACAACTAAAATAAAGTAAACAGACATCCTTTAATTTATAAAATGGAAATAATATATATTGTTTTAGGTAGCTTTCTGATTTAGACCGAAATTTGATTATATAACATCATTTCCTTAAGTCATTGTTGACTTAAGTGTAATTTTTATTACCTATTCTTTCAAGAGTGATGCCACTAATGACGGCTTAGTTAGAAGCGTCATTTGTGACACATTTTAACATATTTTCACCGTAAGCTTTGTTTGAATAAGTGAAACGAAAATGGGGAGTAAAAGAGGAAGAAAAAGTAGACCTTAATTTATATAAGGAAAATAATGTAAATAGAAATATATATCTTACACACTTTCTAACTTTAGTTTGATATAACAACAATAAAGTGGAAATTGATAATAGGAAAAAATTTCAATAATAGTTAAACTAATAAGTGATATTCTTTTTTCATACATATATATATGAATCTTAATAAATAAATTCTTGTTTTCTTTTTTATTTATTTATTTATATACACACATTAGATGTTTGTTAAACTCAAATGCCCAACCTCACACTTATTTCTCAAATTGCCAACCTCCAATTATTTTTTTCAAATCAAACAAATATATTATCTTATACAATCATTTGTATTTTTTACTTTTTTTTACACAATCACTTAATCATATTGCAATTTGCTAGCAAGTGTTTTGCTTGCACAACCCATAACCCACCAGCTAAATAAGTTTTATAATTAAATCTTTAGTATTGGTAAGAGTCGATTGATCAATTGTATGAAGAATAATATTATCCTCATATTTATACGTGTGAAGTTTGAAGTTTCAATCCTAATCAAGGACGGATGCAACCCCCCCCCCCCTTCCCCCAACATTTTGTACTTTTTTTTTTATAATAGTTGTAGTTTATATATATATGTGTGTGTGTGTATGTGTGTAAAATTTTAGTAATAATCTACCCTCCAAATATTATATATATTTTTAATTTTTCATACTAATTTCTAGTTTTTATATATATATATTGAAATTTTAATAATATTTTTTATTAATTATGTGCTATTTTAATTTTTGAAAGCCTAAAACAAGTTTTTAGACTCATTTACAATAAAATAAGTTACAATTAGGCTAGACCTATTAGAACACTTTTATTTTATTTGTTTGAAAATATGTTTATAGGGATCTATCTAAAGAAAACATTTATGGCTTTATATGAACTTACAACATAATTAAAGTCTCTATTTTTTGACTTCGACGATATCGAGACAAAGAAACAACGGTAAGTAAATATTTCAAGAAAAAAAATAGCTTTTTTGAATTTTTCTGTGTCTTTAATATGTATTTATCTCGTCTCTTTACTTTAAATAATATATATTGTTATTTCCATTCCTCAATTTTATAATATATTTTGAGTGTTTGTTTATATGCATTATAAAATATGTTATCGATTTATTGTATCTTTCAATTGAAAATAATCTATATTTGAACTTTTATATTTTTATAATTTTTGCCCCCCCTCCCCCCCACAGTTTTAGTTCTGGATCCGTCTCTGATCCTAACAAATATTTAATGCAAATATACGTGAATATATATATACACATAAAGAAGAAAGAAAAACATACTGTTGGCAATAATCAAATTTGGAAAAGATCAATCCTAAATTTAGTTAGTACCATCCATACACAACATTAAGAAAAGAAAAAAAATTCTTCATTTTTTTTGGTTACATGTATTCCTTTATAAAATGGCAATGCAAGTACTAGAAAAGTAAAACAAAATCACAAATTTTCTTTGTGGAATTACCTAATACCATACTATAATGCTTTATTTTGTATGAACTTTGAATAGAGTGCCAATATGGTACTTACCTAAATGGATCTTATGCAGGCCATATCTAGTGATATTATAAACAGTTGATGCCATAATTTGGTTGAGGGTTGACCTAACTTAACCACTCATTTGTTGCATTATTATGGATCCACACAATGACCATTATTGAAAATATTAATAGGAGATACTTGAAATTAATGATTAAGGTCATTTTCATCTTTATAAATTAAATGAGGGTATATCATAGCATAATATAATGAGGATTCACGTGAGCAAACTTCCGATTCTACCCCTTATAATATTAATTAAGATAATTAACCACGATATAAAGCTTATCATCTGTAAGATTAAATTATGCTAATAATATATAGTAAATCAAATCACTCTGATGTTTATTATAGTTTATCCCGTTCTAATATTAGAATTTAATTAATTTGAGGAGAAAATTCTGTCAATAATCTTGGTAAATTAATTAAATATTTTTACACTTTAATTAAGATTCGTGTTTTTTTTTTTTTTTTTGTGGTTAGGTTGGTTTTACATGGTAAAAACTAACTTGGGGTTCAGATCATTATCGGATTAAATTGGGTTGGACACCCTAACTCAAGTCATTATACTCCCAAGTATTTGCACATAAATTAACTTAGAGCATTTTATTATTCTTTCAACACTTTTACTTCTAAATTGCCAAAAATTGAAGGTTTTGGGGAGTACTTTTTGCTGACACGCTCGACGATTCAACTATTTTCATTTTTTTTTTTTTAATAAATCTAAGTATCTATTCCATTCAAATTTGATCGATCCAAATTCTATCTTTTTTAAATCGACATCCAATTAAAAGAATTCTCAAAATTCTAATCATGATGTATATGGCCCCATTTTCAGGCAGGCGGCTCATATCCCCGTCTGACCAAAATTAGTACAAACATCCTCAACTTCAACCACAATAAATCAGTCTAGATTTTTCATTTTAATATATATTTTATCTTCTATACTAATTTCATACATAAATATCAAGTATATTTAATTTACAATTAATTATTTTTATAAAAAATATTTAATACACTTGATATACATAACTATTAAAAAATAAAAACTAAAACACACATTAAAATAGAAAATTGAAGTATAGTAAAATGCAGTGAATGCCAAACTCCAAATATAAGAAGGAAATCAAATATTTCCTCGCACTTCAACACAAACAGCAGCAAGAATTTTATTACCAATTCTAAGGTCAACTCATGCTATTCAGCTTTCTGGAAGTTTTGCAGCCTCTACATTGACCTATTCTTGTAGTGGAAATTTATGCCACCCGGTTCATGCGCATTGGACAAGAACGCCCTTGTTCAGCAGTGTTGAAAAGACAAAGTCACCCTTGCCCGTAGAATTAAGTAATCAACTGCCAAACGGCGAACCCCCCACCTAGACCGGAAGAATCCCAAAGAAAATCAACTTCACTGGAATTACGTGTAAAATAATGAGGAGGCGTCCATGACAAGAAATCCCCTCATTTCCTCTCTCTTCCAAGCTTCAATCTTCACATTTTTATTCAATCCAAAACTTCTCTCTATCTATTATATATACACACACACACACACACATTACAGACATATTTAGATACAGATAAGACATACACATATACATACATACACTCACGCACGTTTATTACCCCCTTCATATAACCAACTTCCATTATATATCATCCTGCAGTTTCTGGGATTTTAATTCATCTCTATCTGGAGCCCAGAATTCAAATATCCTTCCTTTACTCAAAGGTAACAATAATTTTTTATTTTCTTGTCCTAAGGATTCTTTTTCAGTGCTATTCTCTTGGTTTCTTGAATTTTCATCATCATATGATCAGTAAATTTTTGCCCCTTTTCTAAATGCAGTACCTTCAAATGGTTTCATCTTCAACCTTTTGAATTATGTGTGTGTGTGTATATACATGTACATGTGTCTGTGTGTGTGTGTTTTGCAGGGACATGATTCTTTTCTTTGTTGCAGTTTCTTCCTAGATTCATAACTCTTGAAATTAGCCTTAATTGTTTTTTTTTTTTTAATTGTGCTTTTTAATTTTCGAAGTTTTATCAAGAATTTGGGTATGAGTTGCTTGTGGAATTCCACAACCATACATCTTTTGATCTTCAGAATTATGCATAGTGGATTCTTGAACTATGAATGATTTCCCCCTTCTTTGATTGATCCAGAAATATTGAAGTATTAAAGATGATCGGAGAATTCGTCACCTCCTGTTTAATGTAAGTCATCATCATATCATCTTTGTTAAAACAGATTCTCTCTGTTTCTGCTTTTCTTTCTCTGTTTGTTTTCCCTTTTACTTTCTTTGAACCCCTTTTTCTAAATGTTTTTCCTTTTATTTCCTCTTTGGATTGAGCAGATTGGTTCTTGGATATGCATATCCTGCCTTTCAGTGTTTCAAAACCGTAGAGAAGAACAGAGTTGAGATTCCTGAACTCCGGTTCTGGTGTCAATACTGGTAAGCATTTGACTTTTCAATCTGAGAATATTGATTTTTAAACTTCTGGGAGATTTACAATTATTGGTCTTTTTTTACATCTAATAATGTGGGCAAACCTTTGAACCAATCAAATGTTTGTGACATTAAGAATGTTTCATTGATTAATTATAATGGGTCAAGAAGTGCTTATTAAAGAATGATCTTTTCCTTTGAGATGAACATGAAAGGTGAAACAGGACATGCTTTTGACTTAGTCTTGATGAATCAAGCATCTTGACTGCTTCTTACATGAAAATGACATACTTTCTTTTTGTTTTTTGGTGCAATAAATTGACCTTCTATACTTCAACATAGGCAATAGTACACATAATAATCATTAATTTTTGTTTTTTGGTTCAGGATAATTGTCGCGGTGATAACAATTCTTGAGAAAATCGGTGATGTATTTATTTCATGGTACGATGTCGACCCCAGAACCCTTAATTCCTGATAACATTTTTTTTAAAATTAGGGTGCTGCTGTGTACTTCATCTGTGTGTATAACTTAATTTTTTCACAGGTTGCCAATGTATGGAGAGATGAAGTTGGCACTCTTTATTTATTTATGGTATCCAAAAACACAGGTAAAAATCACCTTGCGAAATACTAGACTCACTATATTTTGGGCATAAATGAAAAATTATTGTTTTTAGTTAATGTTTAAATGAATTTTTGTTGTCTTAAAAATACAGGGAACGGGATTTGTATATGAAACTTTGCTGCGGCCATATGTGTCGAGGCACGAGACAGATATTGATAGAAGTTTATGGGAATTTAGAGACAGAGCATGGAATTTGGCAATTTATTATTGGCAAAACTGCACCGAGCTTGGCTCAACAAAAATCCTTCAATTTCTTCACTACGTGGGTTCAATTACACAACCCAGCTCTCAGGTATGCCAATTTTTTCCTAATTTCGTGCCAGTTAAGATTATTTTTGTGGGAAACTCATGTTTAAGGTAGTAATGCATTTGATTCAAACTTACTAGCTTAAGAATTCCCATCGAAGTGCCTAATCCTTCAGATTTGATATGCTAATTGCCAACCTAAATTTGCCGCCTTTGATTGGAAAATTTGGTAACAGTTAATCATTAATTAATCAACTTATTGCAGAATGCGGCAAATCAACAATACGACGGAGCTCCTCCTCCGTCAGCACCACCTAGCAAATCCTTTGGACTATTCAGGAGGAACAAGGACAAGCGGCAGCCGCCATTTCCACCATCGGGACCCTCCACCTCTTACCGTAACCAAACACCAAAGTCAGAAGCCATTAAAGTTCAGCTCCAGAACCAAGCGCAATTTATCCGCCCTGAGGATGTCCTTATTCCTGATTCTGATGCTGGTGGTGGCTTAGAAGACAAAACAGGTGTAGAGCACGATATCCAGGCCGCCAGGCTCAGGCTACGGCGCTTCATAGATGGCAATTAGCTAATATAGAAATGGAAAAGCAGTTGTAAAATATATGAGATTGTACTCAAGTTTTAAATTTATTCATTTTTTTTTTTTGGAATTGATTTCCCCTAAATCAACCAGTATTCTTCAGAGTTTTGTGAATAGCATCGCAGAGTGAAGGGTCCAATTTTCTCTAAACAAACTTCCTTGAAAAGAATTATAAGAGTTCTTGTCACTGTAAAAATGATCTAGTTGAAGTTTTATATCCTACTTTTCTTTTTTCACTACTACGTTACAAGGAAATACTATTTCTTATTGGACTTTCTCTGAACATGACTACAAGTTTTTGCAACTTTAGCATATGACTCTTAGAACTCCAAAAGTGGCATTCATTTGAGTGAAACTAACTCTTGCAACTACATGTAGATCATAAATGCACGCCCCCTCTCAACCTCAACCTCAACATTTTGGCAGTATTTGTTTTGAAAATTAAAACCAAAATCGGTGAATGCTCGAGCGTACCAATGTATGTATGTGTATAGGCAACAATAAATAAATATATAAATTGAGTGTCCTTAAATCTTGTTTTCTTTGAATGGCAACCTTTTGGCAGTATTTGTTTTGAAAATTAAAACCAAAATCATGCTCGAGCTTACCAATGTATGTATGTGTATAGGCAACAATAAATAAATATATAAATTGAGTGTCCTTAAATATTGTTTTTTTTAAATGATTGAGTGAAGTAAAGCGAACAAACATCGTTGTGCCTTTTTGTCTAATTTGATCATAGAACTTTTTAGTTAAACTAAATCCAATGCGATTTGAGTTTGTTTTTCGCGAATATTGCAAATAAATTGAGTGAGTTTTGTTGGCTCCTAGTCAAGTGTAAAATTCACAATTTAAAAAGCAATAAGCATAAATTGGGATGCACAAAGTGCTAGAAAATCCAATAACGAAAAATCACTTGAAGAAAATAATTGATTTGAATAATCAAGTTGTTGAAGTGTTGGGTGAGTGAATTTGTACTAGTGTTACAATCAAATCAACTTAAATAGTACAATAATGATACAACAAGTTGAATCCTATGAAGTTTCTATTTGTTTGGGATGAAGCGTATCTTCAAGATGCTCTAGGATCTCCAAGAATCTCAAGTTAATCTCTTGATGAGGTTATTACAACACATATACTTGGTTCATTGGCATGGGCATGAAATATGCAAGTATTTCAATTTAGCCATTACATTACCCAAAACAGGAAAACGAAAAGAAAATAGGAAAAATTGTACATGAATAAAGAATGATCCCAATTCACCACTTCATGGAATTTTTATTAGTCATACAAAGCGCATTTTTTCGACCGTTGCAATCTGGAGCCCCGGATCCGGATACCACGGAGAGTCCCATCGATGGCTCCAATTACGTTCCTGCAGAAAGAGTCAATAAAGGCGGCGACGCGAGTCCACAAACGGTGGAAAAAGTTGCCACCGGTGGAACCGGGAGAGGTGGACATGGGCTGAAGGTAGGCCCACGCGGCCTGCTTGACGAGGCGGTTTCGGATGCAGATATCGGAGCTGGGCAGGGCTGCTTTGGGATTGGGGGAGTTGACCGCGACTGACGGCAATAGGTCCTTCAGCGAACTGTAGCTGTGGGGTGTAGATTTAATCGTTTGCAACTCCAGATCATCGGACGGAAAGCAGGATGATAAGTTGGTGGAAGCAGAGTTGTGCTTGGCGAGGGTGAGCTTGGCAGGCACAAGCACGACAGAGGTTGAGATGGAGTTCCGGAGACATAGAAGACGATGATCTTGAGACTGTGGCTGCGCCGATATAACGTCCATGGCGGCGGGGGAGAGAGAGAGAGAGAGAGAGAGAGTTCTTTTGTTTGCCGTTTATGGTGTGTGTGTGTGTTATGTATGGCGACCGTTTCGCAGGGAAAGGAGTTTGATTTGCTTTTATTTTTGTTTTTTTTGGGCCTTTTCGTTTCTTTTTGTTGGGACTTCGGCGAAGCGCAATTATTGGTATGTGTAGTAATGTGTCCGCCACACGTTTTGATTTTTGTGGTATTTTTGTAGAATTCTTTTGTATGATATTAATTACTGAGGATTTCTAGATACCTAAAAATAAAATTCAATCTTTTGAGATGTCTGTCTTGCTAATCATACAATTTTGATACGTGCTATATAGTTTCAGAATTTGGTTCGCTTCTACATTATATCTGTGTCGATCTATATTGGAGCTCTACGTCATTGTATTCAGTAATTTAATTACCAGGAAGGTTTAATTTCAAACGACAGAAATTTCCCTCAAGAATTAATTACTCTTCCTACATCTGAAACTGCCAAGAATTGCGCAAAAGGAAATTGATATCGAACCTCAACAGTGACAAATGAGTTTGGCATCTACATTACCATTTCTTGGTGTAGAAGAGAGTTGGGTAAACTTATAATTGAGAACGACCAATAACTTGTGGATTTCAACTTAATACGGCGGGATGTTTAGTTGCTTTCTTACAAGAATGGATCATAGAAACAAGAATAGAAAACTACTGAAATGGACAAGAATGGATGTAATAAACTGAAATATAAACTCCCAGACATCCTTGAAGGACATCAAACATTTTTCTGCTGGAAATTAACAAGAAAATCCATTTATCTTTAGAAAAAAGTTGGAAAATAGGAACACAGCAACTATAAATCAGAAAAACATTAAGAGTTCTTCATCGTTGCTCAACCAGAAACAGGCAGCAATCCGGCCTCAAAAGTGACCACCACGGAGGCGAAGCACAAGGTGAAGGGTCGACTCCTTCTGGATATTATAATCTGCAAGGGTGCGGCCATCCTCAAGCTGCTTCCCTGCAAAGATTAGGCGTTGCTGATCGGGTGGGATCCCTTCTTTGTCTTGGATCTTTGCCTTCACATTATCAATTGTATCTGAGCTTTCCACCTCCAAAGTGATTGTTTTCCCAGTTAAAGTCTTAACAAAAATTTGCATGCCTCCCCTCAACCTCAAGACCAGATGGAGAGTAGACTCCTTCTGTATATTATAATCAGCAAGAGTCCTACCATCCTCAAGCTGCTTGCCGGCAAAGATCAGCCGCTGCTGGTCCGGTGGAATGCCTTCTTTATCCTGAATCTTGGCCTTCACATTGTCAATTGTGTCCGAACTCTCAACCTCTAAAGTGATGGTCTTTCCAGTCAATGTCTTAACAAATATCTGCATTCCACCCCTCAATCGCAGCACAAGATGGAGGGTTGATTCTTTCTGGATATTATAATCTGCGAGCGTCCTTCCATCTTCAAGTTGTTTACCAGCAAAGATCAGTCTCTGCTGATCCGGAGGAATACCTTCTTTGTCCTGTATTTTTGCCTTGACATTGTCAATTGTATCCGAGCTTTCAACTTCCAGGGTAATTGTCTTGCCGGTAAGGGTCTTCACAAAAATCTGCATTCCACCTCTCAACCGCAGCACAAGATGGAGGGTTGATTCTTTCTGAATATTGTAATCTGCCAGCGTCCTCCCATCTTCAAGTTGTTTACCAGCAAAGATCAATCTCTGCTGGTCTGGAGGAATCCCTTCTTTGTCCTGTATTTTCGCTTTGACGTTGTCAATTGTATCCGAGCTTTCAACTTCCAGGGTAATTGTCTTGCCGGTAAGGGTCTTCACAAATATCTGCATTCCACCGCGAAGCCTGAGGACAAGGTGGAGAGTAGACTCCTTTTGGATATTGTAATCAGCAAGGGTTCGGCCATCTTCAAGTTGCTTCCCAGCAAAAATCAATCTCTGCTGGTCAGGGGGGATGCCTTCCTTGTCCTGAATCTTTGCTTTGACGTTGTCAATGGTATCTGAGCTCTCAACCTCTAAAGTGATAGTCTTCCCAGTAAGAGTTTTCACAAAAATCTGCATCCCACCACGAAGGCGGAGGACAAGATGTAGGGTAGATTCCTTCTGGATATTATAATCTGCAAGAGTTCTGCCATCTTCAAGTTGTTTTCCAGCAAAGATTAGCCTTTGCTGATCTGGAGGAATTCCTTCCTTGTCTTGAATTTTAGCCTTGACATTGTCAATGGTATCAGAACTCTCGACCTCAAGAGTGATAGTCTTGCCAGTTAGAGTCTTAACAAAGATCTGCATCTGAAATTCAGAATATAAAATAGAACAAATGTGCATCAATAACCAAACAAACTAAACGCACTCCAGTATGCCCAAGAAAAAGATTCAACAAGCAATGACAATACTAAGGTAAATAATAGCAAAAGATTATGTCCCTCATGTCATTCAAATGCTAAAGTGTCCTCCTTTCAAATTGTAAAGATTAAACTTCAACCCACAAACAATAAGCTAATATGCCCATATTCCCAGAAGAAACATAAATTTAATATAAAAATACATCCCAAAGGTTTTACTTACATCTGCATTTGGAAACTCTGAAATTTCTTTTGTTTTTTCACTTAGCTAGGAAAATAGTTTCCAGATTCCATGTCGTATTGTTGTATTGCACCAAGTAGGCACACACCAATAAGCACGTACATGTAAACAGTCCAGGAAACTAGAAAAGGAAAACGGATCCATATAGAATCATTTGAAGAGCCCCATACCCTTAAGTCGATCATGTTGGCCATTGTTAATGTGCAGCCACCATTATATTCTCATTCCACAAGATTTAAGAAAGAAAATATTGTGATTGCCAACTAGTTCATAAGTTCGCACAATCAGAATCATCATCTACATCAAATCGATCTCTTATACTCCAATTCACTATAGAAAAACCATAATATTTGATCAAGAACCAAGATCTAAAACAAAACCAGATAATTTCAGACTATAATCGAATCGACCAGATCAAATACATCCATAAAATGATACACAAAAGGAAAACAAAATAACAGAAAAGTAAATCGAAATGAATCCAAAAGACATAATACGATCTTGTTGCCCATTGTTTACTGTGCAGCCACCATTAGATTCTTATTCCGCAACATGAATGATCTTGTGGTTATCGATTAATTCACAGATTCCCAAAATCACATCATCGTCTACATCAAATTGATTTCCTATACATTTTTCATTGCGATTTCGCTAAAAAAATCATCGCAATTAAAAAAACCATAATATTTAATCAACAACCACGCTCTAAATAAAAACCGCAAAATTTCAAAACCTACTCGAATCAACCAGATCAAATACATCCACAACATTACACACAAGAAAAATAAAATGACAGATAAGTTAATCGAAATGAATCGAAAGAGCAGAAGAAACAGATTTACCTTGAAGGCGGCTTGTTAGGTAAGCGAAAACTTCGACGATCTTTTTTTAATATTTGAGATATTTAGAACAAAGGCGAGAATGGAGAGAGAACGGGGGGTTTAAGAGTTTATATAGAGGTGGGGAAGCCGAGTTACGCGACCAACAGAATTCTCGGGGAGGCTCTAGCTCCTTCTTCGGGAGTTGACTTTTGATAGTTATTTGGTCAAATTATCTATGGTATTTAAAAAAAAAAAAGTTATACACAAAAAATTATTTACCAAAAATATTCTTATAAGATAAAAATAAATTTAAATAAAATTTTAAAATTTTCTTCATAACTAATGTGTATAACTCCTATCTACTAACTCTTCCTCTCTCCAATCTCTATAACTCATTTTCTCACTATTAACTTTTCCTCGCTCTAATCTCTATAACTCGTTCCCCTACTAATTCACTCTCTTCTCATTATTCATGACTTATTTAATACGTTCCAACTAGATGATTTGACTTTTTGGGCAAAATAACTAATTTTATGTATTTGTATTTCAATCAATAAAATTAGATTGACAACTTATTTCATAATTTCCTTATGACTGGAAAAAAAATACTTGGCTATTAGAATCTTGTTATGTAATTTTTTTTATTTAATGGTCTATTTCCTTTAAAATATTATATAACCTTTCATTGTATCATGATGATAAAAGAAAAATTACTATATAATTAATCAATTAATTTTTATTATATCAAATGAAATTTTTTCAAATTTAAAATATATTGCATTCAAAAGATGCTTATGTATTGTTCATGGGATTACGTGCGACCATCACTAATATTTGAAATGCTATTATGCAAGAGGCTCTATTGGTAAATTTGAAAGCTTAAAGTTTTTCAGTTAAAAAAATGTTTGGTTGAGTTTTATTTACCTAGTTATTTGTATATTTTAATAATAGTTTTTCATACTTATTAAAAATCATTGATTCAAAAAAGCATTATGTACTGTTGAGACTGAAAAAACTTGGTTTACATTGTTTTGGATCAAGGAAAATTAACCTGGCTTTAATTATATTTGAATTAGTAGGATATCATATGAGTGAAGCAGAAGTATTTGTAAAAATTCAAAACCTCTATTAAAATTACAAGGTATTTTTTATAATAAAAAAAAAGTGATTAAGTTCCTAATTGTTCTTTAATTAGATATGAACTATAATTGATTTAATCAGTGGCGGAGGTTAGTTACTGACCCCACTTGCTCTATATATATATATATATATATATTTATATCGAAATGATGAATATATAGTATTTTGATCCACTTAATATTAAAATGACCCATAACACAGTTGGTCATCAGCTGGGGTGTAAAATCAATGCGGTCGCAAGTCACTAGTTCGAAACCTCATTATCGCACCCGCCCATTTGTTTTATCACTTATGAATTAACTAAAAGTTGGGGCCAGCATGATGTATTTTTTCCCCTTGAAACTGAAATAAATAAATAAATAAATAAAAATGGGTCAAATGTTAATTATACTCAACCAAGACAGGCACTTCAACTCTTTCTCTTCTCTCCCTCTCCCCGCCCAAAAAGCAGCAAAACAAAGCCTCAAGACACTGTCCCCACCACCAATATTCCAAACAATTCCCTTTATATATATATATATATATATTATCCACCACTTGGGATTTAAAAAGAATATTAAAGGCCAAAACAATGTATGTTATTTGCTTTTCACTTGTTTATTTCTTAATTTTTGTATTAGAAAAGTTGGGTTTTTTTTTTTAAATTGTTAACTTGTTTAGCTTTTTGTATGTGCATATTTTAATTGTTAACTTGTTATTAATAGTTATGTAAATGATGATTATTGCATAGATTAAAAAAAGTTAGGATTTTTTTTTAATGGGTGAAAAAAAGTTAGAGTTTTATCAATTAAAATTTAGAATAAATTGATAGTGTTAATTTATTAACTTTTTGTATATGCATATTTTAATTGTTAACTTGTTATTAATTGTTATGTAATTGATGATTATTGCATTAGATGAAAAAGTTAGGATTTTTTTTAATGGGTAAAAAAGAGTTAGAGTTTAATCAATTAAAACTTAGGATAAATTGATAATGTTAATTTATTAACTTTTTGTATATGCATATTTTAATTGTTAACTTGTTATTAATTGTTATGTAATTGATGATTATTGCATTAGATGAAAAAGTTAGGATTTTTTTTTAATGGGTAAAAAAGAGTTAGAGTTTAATCAATTAAAACTTAGGATAAATTGATAGTGTTAATTTATTAACTTTTTGTATATGCATATTTTAATTGTTAACTTGTTATTAATTGTTATGTAATTGATGATTATTGCATTAGATGAAAAAATTAGGATTTTTTTTAATAGGTAAAAAAGAGTTAGAGTTTAATCAATTAAAATTTATGATAAATTGATAATGTTAATTTATTAACTTTTTGTATATGCATATTTTAATTGTTAACTTGTTATTAATTGTTATGTAATTGATGATTATTGCATTAGATAAAAAAGTTAGGGTTTATGGTTAGAATTTAGAAATTGTAAATATTTATGAATTATGCATTATGAAATAAATACTAAATTAACTGTACTTAAATTTATTTTATAGTGTTCACATGTCGATAGATAAATTTTTCACCCAAATTTCGAAGTTTGGAGGCTCTACTTCTTCTTCACAAGATTTGCCTCTCTTTCAAGAAAGTGTCAATCAACCCGAATATCCGTCTTGCAACGATAATTTGAGATCACAATTATTTGAAAAACAAAGTCAGGGAGTTGATTTATACTCTTTAAAGGTCGATCCCACAGAAAGATTACCAATTTTGAAATATCACACAAATGATCATGATACAATAAGAAGATCATATATTCAAAAAGGTCATTACCAACCACGAAATCACAATTTTCCACGAAACTGAAATGTCTGGTATGATGCATTGATTTAATCGTAAGTGGTTTGATATTTATCTTGACTGGTTGGAATATAGTATATCATCATATGCAACCTTTTGCCTTTCTTATTATCTATTTAAGGATGAAGATGTACATCATTGTGGAGAAGATGCATTTTCAACTAAAGGATTTCAAGCTTGGAATAAAAAGGAAAAATTTGCTACTTATATCGATGGGCCTAATAGTGATAATCACAAATCAAAGAAAAAGTGTGAAGATTTGATGTAACAGAGTCAATCCATTCAAGCAACTTTGGAGAAGCAATCAAGCCAAGCTAAGTTGGAGTATCGAATATGTTTAACTGCATTGATTAAAGCTGTGAGATTTCTTTTGGGTCAAGGACTGACATTTCGAGGTCATGATGAAAGTGCATCATCGTCAAATAAAGGTAACTTTCTTGAACTTTTGAGATACTACACAGAAAATTGTGAAAAAGATTTGCAATATTGAGAAAAGCACAAAAAAATAATCAGTTCACTTGTCCAACAATACAAAAAGAAATTATACGTGTATGTGCTATGGAAACAGCTAAGGTCATCATAGAGGATTTAAATGGTGATTACTTTAGTATACTTGTTGATGAATCCCGTGATATATCATGTAAGGAGCAAATGGCTCTTGTTTTGCGATATGTTGATAGGAGAGGATTAGTAATGGAGCGATTTATTGGAATTCTTCACGTTCGTGATGCTAGTGCTTTATCTTTAAAAGAAGGAGTTGCTTCATTGCTTGCTCAACATTCATTAAGTACATCACATATACGTGGTCAATGCTATGACGGAGCTAGTAAGATGCAATGTGAATTTAATAGACTTAAAGCTTTAATTCAACGAGAAAATAGGTCGGCTCATTCAGTTCATTGTTTTTCTCATCAACTTCAATTGACTCTTGTTGGGACTAGCAAGAAATGCGATGAAGTTGCTGGAGTTGTTAACTTAGTTTTAGTTGTGATAAATGTGGTGGGAGCTTCTTTTAAACGTAGAGATGAACTTCGAGATGCACAAATTCTCAAAATTCAAAAGGCATTTGAAATGGGTGAGCTTTAGATTGGTAGGGGTCTACATTAAGAATTTAGGTCTTGCAAGACCAAGTGATATTTGTTGGGGATCTCACTTTAAATCTTTTGTTAACTTCATTCTATTGTTAACTTCATTCTATTGTTTGATTCAATAATTGATGTGCTTGACACTATTAGTATGGATGTAGGCTCATCAGATGAAAAATGGAAAGCGCGTGGGCTTGTTGATGCTTGTCTAAAATTTGAATTTGTTTTCATGTTGCATTTTATGAAGAATATTCTCAATATTACAAATGAACTTAGTTTAGCTTTACAAAGAAGGGAACAAGATATTGTAAATGCCATATTGCTTGTTCGAGTAGTAAAGAAACGGTTACAAAAGACAAGAGATAGTGGATGAGATTTACTTATCGGTGAGGTGTCTAAATTTTACATCAAACATGATATTGAGATACCTATATTTGATGATCTCTATGTCTTTCCGAGAAGATCAAAGCGAAAAGTTGCTGAGTATACGGTTTTACATCATTACCATGTTGAAGTATTTTATAAAGTTATCGATTGACAACTTCAGGAATTAAATAATCGATTTAATGAGGTAACATCTGACTTACTTCATGGTATGGCTTGTTTGTCTCCATCTCAGTTATTTGCAAGTTTTGATATAGAAAAGATCATGAGATTGGCTGCATTATATCCTGATAATTTTAGAGAGAATATGATTTAGTTGAGCTTCGTGTCAGCTTGAGAATTGTATAATTGATGTGAGTTATGAGGATAAAAGATTTTCTGGTGTGAATGGAATTGGTGATCTATCCAAAAAGTTAGTTGAGACAAAGAAGCATTTGGTGTATTCTCATGTGACCAACTTGTGAAATTTTCGTTGCTTTTGCCAGTCGCCACTGCAAGTGTAGAGAGAGCTTTCTCGGCGATGAAATTTATCAATATTGATTTGCGGAATCGAATGGATGATGACTTCCTTAATGATTGTTTGATAACTTATAAAGAGAAAGATGTATTTATGAGCATTTCAGATGATGATATTATGACGACGTTTCTGAATATGAAAACTTGTCGAGGACAATTGGATTAATGTATTTAAATTTTATTTTTATTAAATATTAATTATTTTAAATTTATTTTTTATTAATATTTTGACCTTATTTACCTAAATTCCTGGATACGCCACTGAATTTAATCGATTTATTCGCAAGAATAAAATTTACTGCCAAACTACTTTTTATCATAAAATACTCCTAAAGTCCCATCTTATTTGATGTTAGGGATATTTTTGAAGAAAAGAAAAATAAACACCTAAAAAGATTAATTATATTGTAGTTAAAAAGAGAAAAGAAAAAGAAAAAAAGAAGTTTTTAAGAAAACTTTTTTGATGTGAATAGATGCGAGAGGAACACACAATCGTAGAAGTTTTTTTTATGCAAAAAATTCAAATATATTTTTAGGATAGCAAGTATTTTAGTTTTTAAATTATACAACAGAAATATTATCCTTAATTCCTTTTTCATAAAAAAATTTCAAGCTCATGAGTTGGCTATCAAAACCAACATAATGTTTTCATACATGGATATTGGATGGGATCTTTTCTACTTCGTAATAATTTTCCCCAAGCCTTCGTAAATGAGTTCGTTTTCTTATTCAAGAGTCAAATCACCATCCAAACACGACTCTAGCATCTAGGGTGGAGAAAACGAAATGGCGGGAACCCAATAATCCCTCGCCCAAAAATCGTTCTCCACTGTCGAGTTGAATATCACATTCTGTGTCTGCATCTATAGCCTGACAGACATCCTTTAAAGAGATATGTATGGAAACAGCCAATTCGATGGCAACGCCGCCTTCTCCGGCGGAGGTTTTATGCCTTCACAGGCCACCCAAACCGCCGACCCAGCCTTCTCTCCAGCCAAGGTGCGCATATGGAACGTGACAAATTTATTCTTTCCTCTGTTTGGAACTTTATTGAGCTCTATTTGCTTGTTTTCTAAAGGTTTTCTAGAAACCCTAAACTGCGGTTTTAGAAATGGGTTATGTATTCCATTTGCATTTTCGAGATTTTTGAGATGCCGAAGCAATGACAAAGGATCTCTACCTTCCATTTCCCATGTTGCTTCGGACAATTTGTTTTTGGTTTTAATTATTGAGCATGAAGATTGAGGAATAATTTCTTTTCGTTTTACTTTGGGGTTTTATGCAGAACCGTGATGCACAGGCGTTACTTCCATTGACCGTGAAGCAAATAAGTGAAGCCTTTGAAGCGAGTGATGAGAAAGCGAATTTTCTAATTGATGGTGTTGATGTGAACAATGTCGGTATTATGCTTTAAGAAAAGGAAATTATGATCGATATTTCTGTGACGCTTGACTATAATTAATTGCTACGGTTTTGAAATCATGTCGTGTTTAGGTGAAATTGGTGGGCATGTTGTTTGAGAAAACTGAAAGGGTGACTGATGTTTCATTTGTGCTTGATGATGGAACTGGTCGCATTGATTGCCACAGATGGTATGCTTTAGGGTTTATTTCATTTTCTTCTGTGAATCAGAATGTTGCAAATCTCTTGATTGATAAAAGTTTGATATGTTGTTATAATTTTTATGTTTCAATATGACTTATTTGTGCTTCTATATAAATTTTAGGGTAAATGAAGCTGTGGACACAAAGGAAATGGAGCTACTACTGTAATACACTTTCAGATGGATGTGTCATTCTGTTATCGGTTTTATTCTACCCTACTTTTTCTAAATTGTTTTTCATGTACTACTTGATTAGAAATGGCATGTACGTAAAGGTTCATGGGCACCTGAAGGGCTTTCAAGGAAAAAAACAATTGATGGTGTACTCTGTCAGGTATAGGTTATTCAACTTGTTTATAAGAATTTTCTTTTCCTTTTATAATGCTTGCTGCCTGATTTACATGGAAAACACACCTCATTCCATGTAAAGGCACTGAGAACAGCATGATGTGAGATCCCTTTCTTCTCCAACACAAACATACATGCAGAGGCTTCCTCATTCTTCCAGTAGCATGTTGCTTTGAGTGATCTCATGAAAAGATTGTCATACTCGTTGGTAGCCTAGAATATTGTCAACTAATTCATGATTGCCAATTATATTGTCCCTGAAAATTTCATTCCAAATTGTCTGATACCCCTGCCAGTTTGGACTTTGGCATTCTCCGTGCCCAGTCTAAAACAATATTGGTTGCATGTGTAAACCTCAATTATCTTGCTTTTCTACTAGTTGTTAGCAGCCTGTGCTTGCTGGCAATCTGAAATCTTACCAACCAATAGTTATATTTCACTGGTTTGTCATGTTAATGGAATCAGTATTGAAATTTTGTGCGAGTCTGTTATGTTCTTTTCTTGTATCTTTGTGATTTGATCCCTGTTTAAGAAATTTAAGCAAAGATGCTTCCACCATCAGGCCTGTTACAGACTACAATGAGATTGCAAACCATTTTGCTGATTGTATCTATGTCCACTGCTACAATACCAGACTACGGGTATGTATGAACTGAATAAAGTTATCATGTTGTTCATAGACATCGATGTAACATCATGTTGTGGTTAAAATTGAGGTTCTCCTTCCCTTTCTCCTATCTGTAGAAGCTGCAGGATGCTCCCCAAGTTCCAGGTCATATGCCGAATTCAGCTGTTAACACCCCTTCGAAGGCTTACCAATCTACCTCTTCAAATCAAGTAAGTGTGAATTGATATTCTGCAATGAAACTCGAAGTTCTTATCCTTCTGAATCACATTAATTGACGGTTTGACCTATTTCTTAATTTTCAGTTTTCGGTACAATATAACGTGGATGGAGTCAAGGGCATCGATAAACTTGTCTTAAACTATTTGCAGCAGCCTTCATGCATGTAAGTTGTAAAACATTGATCCATCTACATATGCATTTTCTTCTTCTTCTTCTTCTTAGTTTTTTTCTTTTTTTCACATCTTTTCTGAAATGCTCTCAGACATACTTGTGACGGTTTGTGTTGTAACTGCGCTCAAGCGCACATCTGCTTACTGGTGTAGTACTAGAGAATCAAGCACACAACCATTTCATTACTTATGTTCCTTTATGAACTTTAGAGCAAATGAATAATCTAAGGCCATGTAGCTTTTTGGATTTTATTTGCGTGTCTGATACTGTAATTTTATGATAGAAATCTAGAGTGATAAATATAAAACGATAACACCATGCTATGGCTTGCAAGTTCTGTAGTCTTGGTCAAATAATTTACAACAGATTCGGCTCTCCTTGTGTTACATTTTGCTAGTGATCTGTTTTTGCACTTGAGCACTTCCGCATATTCGTAAGTTGAATAGTTTAGTTTTACAGCTATCATAACTGTATCAGCACTACATTGGCAAGTGGTTGTTTAGGATTTTTCCTACTGGGGCCTTAGAAGCACCATAAATGTAAAGGCCACAGCTCCGCAGATGATATTGTATACTACGAAGACTCTTACACAACGACAGGAACATTTTAGCTCTACAGCTTGCTGGCATCTCTCTGAATGTTGTTGGAAAGAACAAAGAGATTCTTTCTATTATTTTTTCCCTCAGCGAGCTTTTAAGCAGTAGATTTGTAAAAGCTACGGAACTCTATGGATGATATTTATATGCCGTGACAATAATAAATATGTAGAGGTTTAGTATTTTCTACATTAAAACCTTTCAATAACAAATTTTATGAGCTTAGGAATGCTAGATATAAGTTGTTCTCAAGTAGAAACTCTGTAACAGCTGTCTAGAGTTAGATTCTTCTAGAGTAAAAATGCTTGTACATTTGCAGATATCATAAATTTGACCTCTTTCTTCTTCTTCATATTTCTCTCAATTGAAGGGCAGTAAGCAATGATTTTAGAACTCAAGTTGCTATTTTGCCAGTTCTCAATTCTAAGATCTTGCATGTATTACTAGAAAGTCAGAAAGCAAAAGCATACAACACTGTCCTTGAATCATCATACCCCTTCGGGCAGAAGATGATCTAAAAAGCATTAAATACTAGACGGGCATTAATATAAGCTTTTCAGACATAAACCCTCTGCTAGTATCATCTTAATCTAGGAAAAAGTTTTGTGTAATCTTTCTGGTTCCATTGTGATAGTTAGGTCCTTGATGATCTTCCTTCTTGATTCCAGTTTCCACAAGCAAGTTTTGAACTCTTTCTACCATCTTCATGATAATATTTCTTGGTGACTATGTAGCCAGTTATATCTTGTGGCATATACTTATGTTTCTGTTTATGTGACTGATGATTGTAGCAGAAAAACATACATGTCTAAAGGTGATGGGATGTTTCTTTTCTCTTTCTTCCTTATTGGGAGCCTGTCTCTAAGCATATGTCAAGACAGGCATAGCATATTGATTGTGCTATATGGATCATGCAGTCATCCTATATTGCATGAATGACTAACTAAATATTGTTGCTGTATTTGTTTTAGTTTGATTTATTGGTTGGGAAGGAGGGGGGGGGGGGGATCTTCACTAACTAGTACTCAGAGAACATCCACTTGTACTTCTAAGAATCTATTGAGCCTTAAGACCTCAGTGAAGTTCTTTGAATGTTGCAGTTCACGAGAAAAAGGAGTCCATCGTAATGAACTTGCTCAACAACTAAGTATTCCCGACCATAAGATCTCGTAATTACTCTCCTCCCTACACGTGCTTGTACACGCCACACTTTTGCACACATTTACACACTCTTGAGCAATGTACTAATTCTTTGTCTTCCTGGTGCCTTGACAGAGAAGCTATTGAGTCTCTGGAATCAGAAGGTCTAATTTATTCAACAATTGATGAGTACCACTACAAGTCCACTGCCAATGGTTGAAATTGAATACGAGGGTAAAATTTGATAGCTAGACCAAGTAAAAGATAAAGTTTTCTTTGTTATTACTGTATATCTACATCTGAGTCCTAGGTATGCATTTTAATCTATATTATTGGGTAGTGCGCTACTCATTGAATCTATTTGGTTTGCATTTGAATGAAGTAGTACCTTTGGATTTTTGTAGCATTTGCAATATATTTTCTGTAGTGAAAAAGTTGGAAAGTGCGGTACTTAAACAGTTGAACACAACTATTACAGCAAAGTACTTCCAACTTCCAAGTACTTTCCCCCTTCATCTGATGGTTTTTGTGACTTCTCCTTTGCAGTCCATTGGATATAAGAAGCCCCGAAACAGTTGCGTTATAAGTTGAACTCTATTCTAGAATTCCTATATACTCTATATGACGTCAAAATCCTTAAAATAAATTTTAATATTCGAATTCCATGAAATGTTTTCAACCTTAGATATCCATTCTACTATCTTTTTAAAAAGACCTAACCGTTGTTTTCTTCACCAACATTTATGTAATTGCCATCATGTGTGAGTAAAGTGAAATTGGTAAATAGGGATACAAAAATACTTTATTGGATTTTTTAGATTGCTTGATTATATTAAATATGATTTAATTTAATAAAATATTAAATGAATAAGCAAGAAAGTTCTTGCTAACCTTCTAAAGTCATTCTAAGTATAGTTCTGCATGGATAATTAGTTTAAAGAAATTTAATGTGAAAGGTAAAAATGAATAAATTACCTATATAAAATTTTGATTTTATTTCTTTTGAATTTATACATGCATAAATGCATAGAATTATTTGAGTTTAAACTTCAAATATGACTATGAAACTTCAATACTATCAAAAGCAAACAATTAACTTAAAATTAAAATAATGATCCAGTAATAAACTCTTCTATTCTTATGAAGCCCAAGTGTGACATAGTTCATAAATTTAAAAATTTAAATACTGTTACTGAAAAAGTCAAAAGTTGGGTATTCGGAATGGAGAAATTTTTTTTTTCGGTCTGGGTCAAAAAGTAATTTTTACGAATTTACAATATTAATTTAAGAGGTTTTAAATAAATTTTTCCTAATATATGATTCTCAAATTAGAATGTGATGTGATGTCAAAAGTTGGACTACGCTTATTGTCGTGTACGGCCTCGAATCAATGCCAAGAGTTGATGAACTCTATATATACTATCATTTACTCAATTACTTCTTCTGTAGGTCTTAATTTTATGTTCTGTGTTGGCATTGTTAACAGTATAAGCAGTTGATTCGGGCAATTTTATAATAAAAATTCAGTCTCATTTAAAATGTGTTGGTTAATAAAAGAGTAAATTAAATAATTTTTTTTTTTCAAAAGTAGGGATTTAGATTTGATTTATTTGGCAAATAAATTTTCATTTTGATAAATTTCATTTATATTTTTCACAATTCAATTCATTTTTGGTTGCATAAAAATTTTATTTGATGTTGCAATTTAAATAAATAATAAAAATAAAAATCAAATAGAAAGAATGGGTGCGAGAGAAAAGGGTTTTAACGAAAGAAATTAAATTTTTACAACTGTTAGCAATTAAAAAGTTTTTAAAATATTAATTGAAAATTAATGAGAATAAATAAAATAAACACATACAAAAATGTTATGTGTCTGCATCTATTATATGCACATTTTTTTGTGTATATATGCATGTAAATGATATAGCTACGTAGCGGTCTGGTAACAACTAACTACGGCCGATTTCAATTAATGAACCCACTGTACCGAAATTAGAAGAGATCAATCTTAATTAAACTGCCCTTATTATTCAAAAATTTAAACTTGAAAATTTTTCTAGTGGATCAATTTGATTTGAATGGGTGAGTAAGACATAACAATTTATATTATTACTAAAGTACTTGATGTGGGATAGCCCAATAGGCTCGGCTTAAAGACTACAAACTCGAGGATGTAGCATTAGACCCATCTCATCCTTAGAGCTCAACTGTGCCATCGACTTCAGATGACCCAGGTTGACCAATTAGGTCGACCTCTCGTATCTTGGCTTTATAGGGGCAGCCATTCAACCAGACCACAGGCTGGGACCGTTGCTCGACTCTTCGACCGTGGCGCACGGCCACCCCTTACGTTGCGCGCCAACCCATCGTAAGGTCGACCTTGCCACCAACCAGGGAGGTCGACCTTGCCACCAACCAGGGAGGTCGACTCGATACAGAATCGACTCTTGACCGCATTAAATGCCCTAACAGACAGCGTGCCTCCGCATTAAAGGCGCGTGTTGCCCCAATACTGCCCATACTGTCGCACTGGGGCAGGAGGCGCGCCTACAGTGTACCATTTTGCCCATAAAACCTGGAGATGTAGCCACCTGGAATAGTATAGGAATGGGAGATGACCTAATGCCCTTCATGCAAGGACAAGGACCCTCCATGCATGTTAGGAGCATCTTAGATAAATCCCCACCAGGAGAAGGCTATAAATACCCCCTCTCCAGCCTCACCAAAGGTATGCCATTCTCGATACAAAGCCCATACTCTGCTACTCATTATATCTAGGCGACCCCGTACTGACTTGAGCGTCGGAATGTCTTAGCCGAAGGCACCTCGGCTAGTTTGACATTTGCTTGTGATTGCAGGACTCAACCCAACTACATCAATATCTGGGGAAATTGCAATTTTAGTCCACCAACTATTGCTTGTTTTGATTTCACTCCATTTTGATATGGGGTTAGCACATTTAGTCCATCAGGCTGAAAAATTTTCAATTAGGCCCAAAAATTGCCCAGTAAGCTTTCAACCGGGCCTAATTTTGGGGATTTTGTGACACATGTCACCATGCGCCACATCAGCGTCCACGTCAGCAAATTTGCTAAAAAAAAAAGAAAAATGTTGAGGGAAAAAAAATCAATAGAATTAAAAATTTAAACATATGTATAATATATATAATCTAAACATATATCTTTTTATATTCATGTCCCCCACCCCCACCCCACCCCAACACCACTAGCTGCCATGGCTGTCGGTAGCCTAGCCGATGGCCATGGCAGCTTGGGCCACCGGCAGCTAAACGGCTGCCGGCATAAACGAAGGGGAAAAGGAAAACAAAAAAAAATGCTAGCGGCCAAAACGGCAAGGTTGCCATGGCGGAAACGAAAGGGAAGAGGAAAAAAAAAAAAAAAAAAAAAAAAAGCTAGCGGCCATAATGGCCGCCAGGCTTGACTGTCGGCGGAAGGCTGCCATGGACAATATGGCCATGGTGGCCAATGGCCGGATCTGGCTAGATTTGGCCAGATCCGGCCAGTATGCAGGCTGCCATGGCAACTTGTTAAGGTGTGGGGGGTGGGGGTGGGGGTGCCGCGGGGGTGCTTGGTGGAGGGGCTTTTATTTTATATAAATATATATTATATAATTTATATATATATGTATATAAGGATAAATAAAAAATATTATTAATAATATATAAATTTGAAATGAATAAAAAAAATAAATATTATTTAGAATTATCTTAATTAAATATTTCATAATTTTTCACATGTCATTATTTTAGAAAAAGAATTTCAATTTTTTTTTCAATTTCTACAATTATTTGAAATTATTTTAAAAATTGGTAATTTTTCACATACTGTTATTTCAAAGAAAAATTGATTTTTTCCCAGTTGCCATATTTATTTGAAATTATCTTAATATTTTGTAATTTTTACTTGTCATTATTTTAAAAAAATTTCAACTTTTATTTGTTTATTCTTTTTACATATATTTTTACATATCCTTTTTTCATATATTCTTTTTAAATATATTATTTCATACATTTTTATATATCTTTTTTCATCTCCTTTATACCAATTTTTTATTTTCATCTTTCTAATTTATTCTTTTTTTATTTATATTATATATATATACACACACAATTATATTTACACAACTATAAATATAAATATATAATATAATAAACATAAATATATAAATACATTATAAATATATAAATATATAATATAATGACACAATATAATATAATACATTATATATATAAATATACAATATAATAAACATAAATATCTAAATACATTATAAATATATAAATATATAATATAATAGACATAATATAATATAATACATTATATATATAAATATACTTATGTATTTATACATAATATATCTTAATAAATAAATATTTTATATTGTATTTTATAAAATAACACCCACCCCACCCCACCCCACCTTCATCTTACCTGCCACCATGGCCAGTGTTCCTGGCGGTTGGGGGGTGGGGGGTGAGGTTAGGTTGGGTGGGTTGATGTGGGGTGGTTTTTGAATTTTTTTTTTATTATTCCACCAGTTTTTTCCTTTCTTTAGGTTTTAGCCACTTAGCTAACATGGCGGCTGAGGTGGACGCTAACATGGAGCTATTTGACAAATGTCACAAATCCCTAATATTTTGGCCCAATTAATGCCGATTAGGCAATTTTCCAGCCCAATGGACCAAAATTGCAAAAAATTGGACTAAACGTGCAAAAATTTACGGGCCCATGGACCAAATGTGCTAACCCCATATCAAAATGGACTAAAATCGAAAGAGGGTATAGTTGGTGGACTAAAATTGCAATTTCCCCTCAATATCTCAACTAGAGAGGTCGGATCTTTCAAAATTATCACCAGATCCAGTTACAAGCAGTTTTCACCCTTATCATTTGGCGCCGTCTGTGGGAAACTTTGAGTCCGCAATCAAAGATGGTTAACATCAGGCCAGCCCCCTCGGGAAGAGAAGAAAATTATAGGTCTAGCTCTCCTCCGTCTCTACCTCGGTAAGAACTTGGCGCGTGGGGTCGAGCGCCCAGTAGGAACAGGTGGTCACCCTGACCATGCCCCAATTGATGTAGCTCATCAGCGAGCAGATATCGGCCCAGATTTCTGCTCAACTTTCTGCGGCTCTGAATTGACATGCCGTGCAACCTAGAGCTGACGGCCAGTGCAACTCCGCAGACCTCGTCCCCGGAGGAGAGACCACCTAAAGAAAATCAAGACCGACCAGAGTTTAGAAGGCCTCCCTCGAGAAGTGAAGTTAGCCTGAGCCGTTTTTCGAGGGAAGTGGTCCGGCCCATACCTTGCGAAGAGGTTGCGGATTCAGTTGACCACGACGTTCGACCCATTCGAGCCTTACAACGCAATAGGGTCCAACGCTCAAGACCCCACCCGAACAGAAATGCATCCCAAGCTAATAGGGAGGAATGAGAGGAATTATCTTACTAAGTCCAACAGCTGAACAAGCGATTAAAAGAGATCTCGAGGAGAAACACAGAGAGAAATCACTATCAAGAAGGGCCGCTGAGGTATCGAAGAGAGAGAGATTCACCATTCGTTAAGGAGATTATCAACGAGTGCATCATCGTCGACACTAAAGTCCCAATAGGCCTGCCCAGATATGATGGCTCGTCGGAGCCAAACGAGCATTTGATGCAATTCAAGCACATAATGCAGCTGCATGGGCATAGCGATTACAACCACGCTAAGATGCTGGTGACAATTCTTTAGGGGATAGCGCTCGACTAGTTCGTAAAGCTGGAGCCAGCGTTGATATACTCATACGACCAGTTGTGCGACAAATTTCTGCACCAGTTTGCAAACAGAAGAAAAGCAAAGCTCCCACATACCCACTTACACATAGTGAAACAGAATGAACGTGAATCCCTTCGAGACTTTTTTACCAAGTTTAACATGGAACTGCTGAAGATTGATAGTCCCGGATCGAGTTCTTGATTGATGTGTTGTTCTTGGGCCTCCGACACAAAGAGTGTGCCAATGGGTTGGTACTCGAGCGGCCCAGGTCGATGGAAGAGCTCCTCGACCTCGCGGAAAGATACATGACCCAGGAGGACATGAATAGACTGAAGTATGGCAATCTTGAGGTCGATAAGAAGAAGAGCAAGGAGAAAGACGACCGCTAGTACAGGGAAGGTCGTCGATCCCCTATTAAACGCTTCCATGATTATACTCTGCTTAACCTCACGAGGAAGGAGGTGTTGTTTGCTATCCAGCACGACAACCTCCTTAAGAGGCCCAGGAAGCTGACCGAGACCGAAGCCATGAAAAAGTCAAAGAAGTGCTACCATTTTCATAAGCAAAAGGGGCATGATATGAAAGACTGTTTTAGTCTGCATGATGAAATTGAAAGACTGATTAGGTAGGGCCATCTCAAAAAATACGTCGACGAGCATGCCAGATGTGAAGAGGGCAAAATCGGCCAGACTCCCCGTAGAGAAAGGTTGGCTAGCCCGAGATGAGAAGATAAAGGAAAGAAACCCGCCCAAGATCACCGCCTACCCATCAGAGGAGTCCTCGACATGATTGTGGGAGGTCCCACTAAGAGAGACTCAAAGTCTTCCAGAAAGCAGACCTAAGGCAACTAGAATCAACCAAATCAACCCAGGTCGAAACGATTTTCAGCTCTCAACCAGCGCAGAACCAATTTTCTTCACTGAGTCCAACCTCGATCATCTGGAGAAAAGATGATTCGACCGTAAGATAGACTGCCTCATGGTGGTAACGCTCGAAATAGCCAATTTTGAAGTAAGGAAAATCCTGGTCGACAATGGCAGCTCAGCCAACATCATATTTTTGTCAACCTTGAAAAGAATGAACTTGGGGCAATTAAAGTTTGAGCCAGTCTGTACGCCACTGGTCGGATTTGGGGGATTCGAGATCATCTCAGAGGGGTCCATTAACTTGTTCACATCATTTGGACAAGCCCCTTGCAGCAGAACCTTGATGATAAACTACCTTATAGTCGACTCTACCTTTGCCTACAATGTCATCATTAGTCGACCTACCCTAAACGACTTCAGGGCCATTGTCTCGACCTACTAAATGAAGATCAAATTCCCAACCCCAGCAGGAGTAGAAGAGCTTTTGTGCAACGTTAAGGAAGCATGGCGCTGCTATACCATTTTGGTCGAGTCAAACAAGCAGAAGACCCGACCTCAACTGAAGCCCTCGGGGGATGCCCCTGTAGCGAAACTCGAGGAATGAACTGTATCTCAGAAAAGGAAACTAAAAGACACCCTGGTCGAGCCCATTGGGGAGTCCAAAACAATCGAGCTTGAACTTGGAAATCCTGATAAGACCACTTGGATCGGGAATGATATAGGCCACAGTTTGGAATGCCTCATGGTCGATTTCCTCTCAAGAAATATCGATGTGTTCGCATGGAAAGCTTCCTACCTCCAAGAAATTGACCCAAGTGTCATTGTTCATCGTCTCAACGTGGACCACTCCTGCAAACCAGTGAGACAGAAGACAAGAACCTTCAATGCTGAGAGATCCCAAATCATCGAAGAGGAGGTCAACAAACTATTGGAGGCAGGATAGATTGTAGAAATTCAGTACCTCTCTTGGCTTTGTAACGGTGTACTCGTCCCTAAGAATGAGGGGAAATGGTGTATGTGTAACGATTTCATTGATTTGAATAAAGCTTGCCCGAAAAATCCTTACCCCTTGCCTCGCATAAATTTATTAGTGGATTCCACTGTCGGGTGTGAATTATTGAGCATGATGGATACCTTCCATGGCTACTATCAAATATTCATGGCACCCGAGGACAGGGACAAAACCTCTTTCGTTGTCCCCAATGGAGTATACTGTTTCTTAGTCATGCCCTTTGGACTAAAAGACGTGGGGGCAACGTACCAAAGATTAGTTAACTTCATGTTCAAAAGCAAGATTGGAAAATCAATGGAGGTCTACGTCAATGACATGATTGTCAAAAGAGAGAAAGTTGAGGATTACCAAATCGACCTCGACCATACCTTTTCTATACTGAAGGCATTCGGTATGAAATAAGTGCATCTTCGGGGTTTGAGGAGACAAGTTCCTGGGCTACATGGTCAGTCAGAGGGGGATCGAAGCGAACCCGCAGAAGATCCAAGCAGTTTTGGACATCGCCCCTCTCCGAACTGTTCGAGTAGTGCAGTGCCTAGTCGGCAGGATAATAGCCCTTGGCAGATTTATTGCACGGCTGGCCGACAAGAGTCTTTCTTTCTTTAAAATCCTCAGAAATACAAAAAAGTCAGGATTCCTATAGATTGAACAGTGTGACCACGCTCTCACCGAACTGAAGCAATATCTATCCTCACCATCCATGCTCGCCAAGCCCGAGCTGGGAGAAGTTTTGCAACTCTACCTGGCCGTGTCCACAGCCTCGATTAGTTCAGTGTTGGCCTCGACGAGAGACAAAACTCACTGACCTGTTTATTACTGTAGTAAAGCCCTGCAAGGGCCTGAGCACAATTACCTAGAGATCGAGAAGTTTGCCCTTGCCCTTGTTACAATAGCACGAAAGTTACGACCTTACTTCCAGTCTCATGTGATCATAGTGCTGACGAATCAACCGTTAAAGCAGGTGTTGTGAAAGCCAGACACGTCAGGTAGACTCACCAAATGGGCTATCGAGCTTGGGGAGTTCGATATCATATTCCAACCGTGGACGGCCATAAAAGCATAGGTTCTGGCCAATTTTATCGCTGAAAGGCTCAACCTCCCCGACCAACTCGACCAGAACTCTTCCATTTGGATATTACACATTGATGGTTTAGCAACCACTTCACGAGGAGGAATTGGTATTTCACTTAGCTCCCCACTCGCCGAGGAGTATGATTTTGCAATAAAACTCGACTTTCCGAACACCAACAACAAAGCAGAGTACAGAGATCTCATTGTTGGGATGAACATGGCAGCAGCTCGGGGCATCTAGCAGCAAGTTGCAATCATCGATTCCCAGCTAGTGGCAGAGCAGGTCAAAGGAAATTTCGAAGCTAAAAAGGCCAAGATGAGTCAGTACTTGACTGAGGTGAAACGGTTACAACGGTCGTTCAAGAACTTCACCCTAAGCCAGGTACCCTGAGCAAAAAATGAGCAGGCAGATGCACTCTCAAAGTTTGCTAGCTCGACGAGAGGAACCAGAGAAAGAACCATAACGTTCCTGATAGCCAGCAAACTATCTATCCATGCTCGAGACCAGAATTTCATCGAAAGCATCGAGGAAACAGCTCTTTCCTTGCAAGACCCAATCAAGCTCTACTTAAGCCAGGGGACAATCCCAGACGACAGGAATACGACCCGCAGACTCAGAGGGCAAGCAGCCAAAATTGCCTTCAATGAAGCAAACGAAATCCTCACGAGATTCACATTGGCATTTGTGGTAGTCATTCTAGAGGTCGGTCCCTGGCGTACAAAGTTATTCGATACGGGTATTTTTGGCCCATGTTATTAAAAGATTCAATTGACTTCGCTAGAAAGTGCCCATCTTGCCAACTTCACTCAAACACGCCACACCAGCCCGCAGCATCGATGGTAAACGTCTAGATCACATGGCCATTTGACCAGTAGGGGATCGACATAGTCACGTCTCTGCCAAAGACATCAAGCCAATGAAAATTTATCATCATTGCGGTCGAATACTTTACCAAATGGGTCGAGGCGGAAGCAGTTTCGAAGATCACCAATGCGGCCATCAAGATCTTCATTTAGAAGAACATAATCTGTCGTTTTGGCTTGCCCAAAGTCCTGATCTTAGACAATGGGACTCAATTTCAAAGTAAGAACATGAGAAACTGGTGCGAGGCTTTGGGAATCTGCCAACTTTACTTCGGTAGGAAACACCTAGGTTAATAGCTAGACGAAGGTCACGAACAGAACAGTCCCCGACCACCTCAAAGCTTGAATAGAGGGAACATGAACAAGATGGGCAGACGACCTCTCTGGGGTGCTGTGGGCACACAGAACCACCCCTCAAATAGCCATATGCCGCAACCCTCACAGGTTGGTCTACGGCTCTGAAGTAATGATTCTATCCAAGCTGGTGCAACACACAACCTCGGTGATCCATTATAGCCCCATCAGAAACGCGACAGAAAGGGCCCTCAACCTCATCACCATCGACGAGCTGCGATACACAGCCTACAACATAATGCAATGATACCGGTGAAAATGATGGAACATTACAACAAAATAGTTCGACTGGGTAGCTTCAAAGTCAGAGACCTCATCCTTAAGAAAGTTGAAGTGTATAGAAATGTGGGAAACTCGACCTAAAATGGGAAGGGCCTTACTCCGTGGTCAAAGTGTCAAAACACAACTCATACTAACTAGCAGACACACGAGGCAATGAACTACCGCTACCTTGGAACACTATAAATCTAAAGAAATTCTATGTATAAAGAGGCCACTGGTCTTTGTTGTATTTCCTTGCAACAATGAAATTTTATGACACATCCCGCAAATACCTACTTGCATAAATTGATCTATAGAGTCGATCTCAAAGTCGACCAAGTAGGCTTCTAGCCGCCAAGTCAAGGCTTCACAGTCAAGACCAAATAAACGAATTGATCGTTTAGAGTTGACCCCGAAGTCGACTAAGCAGGCTTCCAGCCACCAAGTCAAGGCTTCACAGCCAAGACCAAATAAACGAATTGATAGTTTAGAGTCGACCCCGAAGTCGACCAAGCAGGCTTCACAGCCGAGATTAAGCAAATGATTTGATCGGTTGCAATCGACCCAGTAGTCGAACAAAAGGACCTTGAGCCGATAAATTAAAGACTTATAACGTGAATTAAAATGTGCGCTGGTTTAGGTCATCATGGTTCATTCGACAACAATATTGAACTAATTTTACCAAAATTTGGCAGCACAAACACTTTAGGACAACCTTTATTAAACAGAATTGCTTACTTAAGAACAATTGCCTTTCGACAAAATAAATATGTTAAAAGAGCATAAAAGAGTACTTCATTCAAGTTCAAGCATTCCCAATTACAACCATTCAATGGATTGAAATAAAAAATACATCAAAAGAAGAGCATCATCTCGAACCAGCGCCCTCATCATGTCCGCCTCGAGCACCCTCATCAATTGCTCGATCGAGTTCATCGCTTGAGGGAATTGGAATGGGAACCACCGCGGGGCTGTTTGCTCTTGGCTCAGGCATTGCAACAACAACGGGAACAACGGCGGTCGTCGGTTGAGAAGGCCCCGCCTCGTCGGCCAAAAAACTACCCCTGGGCAGAGAAAGGTACACGACAGCATTAACCATGCGGTCTCAAAGCTCGAACGCAAACTCATTCATGAAGGCAAACTCCTTGGCCAGCTCATCCAACTTCTTCGCTACCTCGGCCGCCTTTTTCTGCACCTCGGTCAGGGGCTTGGCAAGTGGAGCCTCTGTAACCTCCTCGACCACAGGGGCCTGGGCAGCTCCCTCTTCAGCATCGACCTCCTTGTCCTCAGGGTACGGCTACAGCTGCTCGTCCAGGATAGGGTTGATGCGGTCCTTATTCTCAGCTCGAAAAGAATAGCCCAAGAATTGCAGCTGTTTGACCATCTTGTCGAAAGCATTCCTAACGTCGTCCAAAGAAAAGACAACGCTTGCATCTTGGAATGCTGAGCATAGCATGAATTGTTGCACGGCCTCTCACCGCATCAAAGACAGTTTTCTGTAGAATTCGTCTTGAGCTTCTTGCGTGGCCGCATTCCAACTGGCTATCCGACCAGACTCATAACCATGCTACGCATCCATCCTAGCCTGGTTGATCATCTCGTCCATTTTAGTTTTTTCTTTAATGCTAGTGACTAGCCGACTATCCTTCAGACGAGTTGATTATTGAGCTCCTCGACCTCTTTGTTGAGCTCATCGACCCTGCTTTGTGAGGACTCGAGCTGAGCCCTCAACGTCTCCATGTCTCCACCCTCCTGTAGATGCTCATGGTTGGCAAGTGCTAGCTCTGACCTTCTATAAAAATGGTAGCCCAGCTGGCCAACTTGAAAAATAGAATTCTTGATAAGAAAACAATACTCGACCTACAAATCAAATTTGATGATACAAGCTTATTGACCAGAACCTTACCATGTTGGTGTGATAAGCCAGAGCTCTAAGCGCAACATCCTGGCTGAGTCCCATCAATTTCTTCTAGTCGAACGCAAACAGTCTGGCCATCATCACCTTCAGCAGAGCGGCCTTCGTCGACCCCACCGTGTCCATTGAGTAAGAGTTATGAACAACCATGCTCAGATCCATTCCTGTAAACAACAATTTTAGCAGTTGGAATAACACGTCGTCCCCCCACTGGCCAAATAAATTATATCCAGAAGGTCGAGAGTGGCTTTCCCCTTGCCCTTCTCGACTGTTGTCCTCTTAGGAGCAGGTCCCGCATGCTCAACCATAGGTCTTTTTCCTCGACTCGTTAGGCTGCTCCTTGTGGTCGCCACGGGTCGAGCGGGCGATGGGAAAGGTGTTATCACCTCGGGCTGCGCTGCCGTGACCAGAGTAGCCCCTCGATGAACCGCTGTAGCTAAACGGCGCTGCTCGTTTCTTTCAGCTTTCACTAAAGCTTCTGCTCTTAAGCGATTCATGATCTCGTCTTTATTTACCACAACATAAAAATAAAGGGTTAGAATCGAGCAAAAAAAATAGATAAAATAACCAATCATCGACAACACAATCTACCAAGTCGATCGTCCGCTGGAAAGTCCAGTTGAGCTGGCGATAAGCCAGCTAATACCAAACTTCTTTCCTCGATAAACACCAAGGATTCCACCTAACCAAACTCGACCAGGTCCCAGATGAATGTATTGGGTCAGGTTGGAGTTAAGTTACCTGCCATCTCGACATGCCCCATCCACCACCCCCTCGGAATATTGAAGCCCCCGGCAACTCGAACATACAAATAACATTTTTCCACTCTTGTTTATAGGAAGAGGCCGGGGTGACAAGAAATTTACGATGGGGTTGAACAATGAGATAATAAAAACCCGACCTGTCGGTGCTACCCGACTTCCGGGACATCATAAGGTGGAAAAGGTTCGAGAAGTTTTCAAAGTTGGCAGGCTGGTCAAATAAATGCATTAAAACCACAAGTTGTATATGGTCGCGAAATAATTTGGCAGCAGTTGGGTTATACACACTTCTAAACCCTAAAGCAATTCAATTATCGGACCAGCTAAGGAGAACCTCAGTTACGACCCCAATCGGAGGTCAATGCATCCTACCAGATAGTCCAGGCACTATAAGTTCATACTCATCGGGGACATGGTACAATTGCCTAATGCACGACAGGTCGATTGGAATTATTGTGGACAATATTTCACTATAGTGGTTGGGGTGAATAGTCGACCACGCGACATGGGGGCTTGGCTTGGCCCAGCATCACCCCTTCACCAGCGCGAGCTACTGTAACTCGAGCTGTCGTTGGACGAGCTACTCGACTCCTCTGACGAACCCCCAGGCCATTCAGAATGAGTAGCCTCGTTATCCCTTCCCTGACTACCCTCAGAATTAGATAAATGCAGCATTTCTAGAGCAAAGGAGGAACATGAATGAAAGCTGAGGAAAGGACTTACTCGTTGTCGATGAGATAAGGCACAAAATAATAGTAGGAAAAGCAGTAGCTCAGAGTTCGACCAGACGCAAAGAAGTAAAAGTAAAAATTAACACTTTAACTGTGCCTATTTATAGGCACTCGAGCGCAGGAAACCCAAGCAGTTGTAATAATGGCACAACCGCCATTCGGTGCCACACCCAGCATGATGTAACCGTCGCATTAAATGCGCCAAACCCAGGTCGATTTCAAAACCCTCGTCGATGGATCCTAGTAACTGCACAACAGACTACTCCCCAATCCTTCTCGTCGATCATCTCGTTCAACATTCAGAAGTGGGGGGTACTCATGATGTGGGATATCCTAGTAGGCTCGGCCTAAAGACCACTGACTCGAGGATGTAGCATCATACCCATCTTATCCTTAGGGCCCAACTGTGCCATCGACTTCAGATGATTAGTCGACCTCTCGTATCCTGGCTTTATAGGGTAGCCATTCTACCAGACCATAGGTTGGGACTGTTGCTCTACTCTTCGATTGTGGTGCTAATCCATCGTAAGGTCGACCCTGCCACCGACCAGGGAGGTCGACTCGATACAGAATCGACTCTCAACCGCATTAAATGACATGATAAGCAGCGTGCCTCCGCATTAAAGGCGCGTGCTGCTCCAGTACTGCCCATATTACCGCATTGATGCGGGAGGTGTGCCTACAGTGTACCATTCTGCCCATGAAACCTAGAGATGCAGCCACCTGGAATAGTACAGAGATGGGAGATGACCTAATGCCCCTCATGCAAGGACAAGGACCTTCCCTACATGTTAGGGGCATCTCAGACAAATCCCCACTAAGAGAATGCTATAAATACCCCATCTCCAGCCTCACCAAAGGTATGCCATTCTCTATACAAAGCCCACACTTTGGCCTTTGCTGCTCAATTTATCTAGGTGACCCCTGTACTAACTTAAGCGTCAGAGTGCCTTAGTTGAGGGCACCTCAGCTAGCCTGACGTTTTCTCGTGATTGCAGGACTCAGCCCAACTACATCAATATCTCGACCAGAGAGGTCGGATCTTTCAAAATTATCACCAGATCCAATTACAAGTAGTTTTCACCCTCATCAGTACTTATTTTATTTTAATATATTTTCGAATGATATATTAAAAATGCTCTTATTTTTATTTTTTAATCATTAATAACTATATAGCGTAACTACCATTTACAACTTCATTATGCTATTACTAAAGTATTGATTTTATTTTAATATATTTTCGAATGATATATCTAAAATGCTTTCATTTTTATCTTTTCATTTCTAATAACTATATTGGGTGTCTATCATTTTAAGTTTTGGGCAGAGCGAGTTGAGAAGCCTAGTTTTAATAAAAAGTTTAATTTAGAAGTCTAGTTTTTAATAAAAAGTTTAATTTTTCTCTTATCCTCTTAATCTTTCTCAATTCTCCTCATTATCCTCAAAGTCTGAAAAATTTAGTATGCTCCGCAGTTGACTTGAAAAAGGATTCTCTGTATCAGAAAAATTCTAAGACTAGCTTTTGATCCTGGAAGGAACTTATGTCTATTAACATAAAAGGACATGCCCCTTTTGTTGCCTACTGTTGAGGCTTTTTCCGGTAGAGTTATACTTTGTTAAGATATCAGGGTTCCAATATCGGCTCATAATACAACAATCATCGTGAATACACACACAAAAAGAAAGAAAGGAAAAGAAAAAGGAGAGCCCATTTTCGGGTTGGGTTTGTACGAAAACACAAAAGAGGTGAACAAAGAGGAAATATTTACATGTAACATGGTTAATTTTCCATTCAGTTCTGGCTATACTCATATAAACAGAAAAGTTTTGACGTAAAAAAGAAAAAATAATTTCTCCAGAGAGCTATACATTTTCATAATCTTTAAGTAAATTTGAGCCTTGAAAGCAATCACTGAGAGCTATTTTTGTTCCAAGATTGTCTAATTTGAGTCGACATAAAATTTTAATAATTTTCAATAAAATTAAGTCTTGAAAATCAGTTCATAATAAGTATCTTGTTCTAAAATTATTTAATTTGATATTACCTAAATGTATTTAATTATTCAAGTACAATTTATGTTACAATTTTAAGTGAAATGGTATTTTTTCTCAAAAAAAATCCATATTAGAAAATGGCATATTAATTCAAGACATTTTCAAAAACATAAAAACTACAAATTTGAAAAAAAAAAAAAATGTAATTAACAGCAGCACCCCTTGATAGGATATACTTATGTACTTAATTAACTAAGAGAGTGTTTGGATGAGCTTATATGGTGCTCAAAACATCTTATAAGATGACAAAAAGTGTTTGAAATTTTTTTTAAAAAAAGAGCTTGTAAGATCCTAAAGCAAGATGTTAGCATCTTATAAGTTCTTTTAGAAAAAGTAAGGAGACCCTAATTTATTTTTAAGATTTTAACAAGCTCATTTATTTTTAATTATTTTAATTACAAAATTGCCATTACTAACATCTTGTAAGCTTTAAAATCTTATTTTTTCTCAACATTTCAACAATTTATTTTAAAAATAAGATCAACATCTTATAATAGGCCTGTGGCTATCAATGGGTAGGGATTCACCCTATCCAAACTCATACCCTAGAATACCCAGATAAAAATACCCTATATCTTCCCTACCTTAAAATACCCAAAAGAATAAGATTTAATCCTATCATACCCTATCTGATTCAAGCCCCATTGGGCCTAGTATATTAAACTTATGTTTTTAGTGTCTAGATTAACTTTCTCAATATATACTAATGTTATTATTTGGCATACGATTTAAGAAAAAACTTTTTCAATATTTAATTTAATTTAGTCATTAAATTTAATTTAGTTCATCTATATTTTTAATTTTTTATCATTAATAAAGTTTTCATAATACAATTTATTGATTAATAAAATTAGTTTTGTTAACAGTTTTTATTAACAATATTTATACCATTGTTAATTTTATGAAAGAAAACTATTTAGTTGTCATTGTTGTTATTCCAATTATAAAAAAAAACAAAACTATTCCACTATATTAACTTTGTTAATTTATTAATTTAGTTTAATTTTTTAACAAAAAAATTGTTAATTGCTATTGTTCATTCACATATTTGTAATTTGTATATATAAAAAGTTTATTATTAGTCTAGATTTAATTTCGGTATAGATAATTTTTAAATTAATAGATTAAATTTTAATATGAGGTAATGAGTATTTTTGGGTGTGAGTACATGTGTAATTTATAAGTATATTATGTTCAAACTCATTACATTATCTTTAATAAGAATGAGTATGGGTATTAGTATAACTTTTTGGGTTTGGATAGGATAATATCCTATCCATTGACAAGCCTATCTTATAAGCTTAAAAAATATCTTATAAGATATAGGAATTTAGAAGATCATCTTATAAGATGTTTTAAATAAGTTTAGCCAACACCCTCTAAGTCCGTTAATAAATAATTTACTATTTTATTGTAATCAAATTCTTTTTGATTAATACTTAATTAATTAATTGGTATCATCCTCATATTTATATATGTAAAATTTAAATTTTAAATTTTAATAAATTTTAAATGTGCGTGTGTGGAATTTTTTTTTTTTAAATCTATTGGATAATAAAGAAGGAAAGTTACCTATATGGATGAGCTTGCAAGCTAATAACGTCCGCAGCCATCTAATTTTGACTATTAATTAAGTATAACAGATACCCCAACCTACCCAGTAGCATATAAATTAATGTAATATCTGTACGGTAATAACATTAACAACAGCAATTAAAACATATGATTAAGAAAAGGAACTACCCACTTATTTGTTGGTCCCTCCATCACCGAAAAAGGAATCCGATTATTGTGCTAACGTTAGACAAGATTCCAATACAAATTATTGCATTAGAATAACCACACCAAGATTTTTATCACCACTAACTAAGGGGGAAAGTTAGTGGTAAAAGAGAAAAAGAAAAAAAAAAAAGAAAGATGAAGGGAATGTAATCCACTTCTACTAATTAGTGGCTTTTCCTATTAGATTCAACTCAATATTAACATAATATGAATATTAGTTTCTGTTATTTTCGTAATTAACGATATGCATACGGGAAATTTTCCTGCTGAACATCAAGATTTTTAATGTGACGCTTTCGTATATTGCAAAATTCTTTAGGTTTTGATTTGAATTAATTATGTATTCCTTTACAATAATGAAAGTTGATGCAAAAATAATTTAGTACAAAATTACAAAAATATTAAATAAAAAATTAATCAAAATTATGTGATACACAACCATACTATTTGAGAGTTTTTTTTTGTGTTTTATTGAAAAATACTATCTTATCATTCAATTAATTACAAGTAGAATAATGAGGACGATCCTTATTTTATAATGTGTCAAAGGATTTATATATTTTTAATCATCTTACTATATTGTGTCATTATGCGTCATGCACTAAGCTTAAGAAGTAATTTATAAAATTAGTACCCATTAGTTAGACTTATTATTAATTTATAATGTACGGATCTTACAAGTTTATGAAAATTCACCTTAAAAGTATATTTATTTATTTATTCACACACACAAGAGGTTCAGTAAGTTCAAATTCCTTACTTGACTTCCTATTATATATGTGAGACTTATATCAATATGTCATATGGCCACCAGCAACTCAAGATTCATTATCTCCATTGTTAGAAATAGCCATAAAGTGTACTTATTTCAAATATAAAATCAAGATAGAAATACTCGTTATTTTTCTGTTTTCTCTATACTATTTTTTATTTTAGTTTATTGTATTGAAAGCGGAATATGCAATATTTAGTACACCTTTTGAGATCTGTATTATTAAATATAATTGACTAATAAGTAACTAATCAATAAATTTCTTTTTTCTTTCATATAATCATTCAGACGTTCGTGAAATCAAACTAGGCAAATATGATCTAATAAATTAATCCTTAGTTAATTATAGTTTTTGTTATATATATACCTTCAACTTTATCGACTAAATTAAATTTTATATTGTGATTGACTCTTGAGGTCATGGATGATTGATGTTGCATTAGTTAAAGATGTAACTCGATCTCCATATCTTTTTAGCTTTAAAAGGTTATACGATCCGAATGGGTCCAATGGTGGAGTTTTGCTACAGCTAAGAGCCAAATAAAGCTGAAACAAAAGTTGGCTTTACTCTTATCTGATGTGGAATGCAAGTAAAAAAGCTAAATAGAAAATCTAGAAGATAAAAAAAAATAAAAAAACAATCAAGTAGCTAAATAAAAACAGGAGAACCTTTTTCTTTTTCTTTTTTTTTTTTAATCCACTTGGCATGATCGACTGAATTCCACTTGTGCAATGTCGGGCTCTTGACACGTGTCATGCATGGCTAACCTATATAGTGGTTGATTACTTTTGCATATTCAGCGAAAATAGTAGCTAAAAGAGGGGCATAAAGGGTTCTAAAAGCTAAAATCTGAGAAATCAAAAGGAGGGGATAAAAAAAAGGAAAGGAAAAAAAGGAGAAGAAGTTTTGAGAATGACAAAGGAGTTGGACCACTATAATTTGCTTATAAGAAGAGGAGGCATTTTGGGCCCCCCATTTCATTAACCATAGTTGAAACTTGTGTTAAATATGGGATTTGAATGTCATACTTTTTGTTGTTACGAAAAAATATTTGAGGAGAATATATTTTCTGGTTGGTTTAGAGTATGTGATGTTTGTTTTTTTTTTTTTTTAGAGTTATTAAATAATATTTGAGAATGAAATGACATATTTGGTATTTTGAAAAAAAATAACTTTTTAGTGTAAATATTACATTAATTTAGGTTAGTGGGGTAAATTTAATAATTTTTTTTATATATATTAATAATTAATTAATTATGTATATGTATATATATATATGTTTGCAATATATTTTGCGAGGTAGTCTAAGAAAAAGTATTATTTTAGCAGTGGCTTGGGAGAATATGCATTATTATTTAGGGAGTATTTTGAAAGTTGAAGTTTGTTTTAGGAGAACAATATCAAACAAATTCTTGCCTAATATAGTGAATGTTGGAGGAAAAAAGGAGGCCTTGTAAGGACAGTTACTTTCCTATGTAAAAAGTATATTATATATTATTATTAAAAGTTAAAATTTTATCCTCTTTAAAAATAATAAAATTGTCTATTATACTTTATTAAAGTTTTAATATCACCTCTCAAAATTAATTTTTTTTTATGATAAATGGAGAATTGAATGACTTAAATGCTCTTGAAATGAGGCAAAATATATAAATTGACCCTACGATTCATGTCTTTTTGAGTGGGTCGGACCATAACCCGATTCGAATGAAAACGAGCAAATGATTTGAGTTGTCCATCGAAGGACACATGGCACCATCAATAGAAGATACATCAAACGAACAATAGTAAACCACATTAACCAAAAGCTATAAATACCCTCTTATTTAATGTAAATGAGGATACAAAAAGAGTTTTATCAATTACCCTTAGACCTCGCCGACCGGACAAACAATTACATCACGACCTCCGACTAGCTCCTGTATAGCCATCCTGCTAGACAGTTTTAATAAGTTCGTTATGAACTCAATCTTATTTCAACTTGTCGATCTAAGGAATAAATATACTGATGTTATTTAGTGCGGCATCATGCCCATAAGTGTCATTATTAGCTAATGAATTTTTGGTACCATTATAAAGTATTAATTAAATTTTAATGTGGATGACTTTTTCTTTAAAGCAACCTCAAGGGAATGATGCCATGCAAACTTTGGCAAAAAGGATGAAAGAAAAATTTAACATTATTAGAGGGTTGAACTATGGTGTGATACTGTGATGTACAATTATAATCTGGGTTCCAGCTGGTTTGGAGCCCATATCCATGATAGGACAATGAACCACCTTGTCCCATCCGCAGTCGTGATTCAATTCAATCCAAAGAATACCTACCGAGGATGGGACAAAAGTAAATATCAAGAAAATTGCATGCATATCATCAAGACCTTGGCGCCCACACAAGGATTTTCTTATTACATGGACTTATCTCTAATTAGAGGCATTTAAAGGAAACGGACATTTAACCTTTTCTTTTTTGGAATAATTAATTAATCATAAAATTAATGGAGCGCACCAGTAGGCAGAGAATTTTGAGGTAGACTATGAAAAAGTCTATCTTGCCCTCATTAATGGCTAGTACTACTACTAATATTATGATCCATTTTTTTCTTCCTAGGTTGAGTCAAATTTGGTTCAGATAAATCCAAAAGTGACCTGTGTTTAATACTATTCATTAGATACACATGATATAAATCCTCAAACTCCACTTAAGATTAATAAAACAAATCCACATCATTCATTATAAATATCTCAATTATAATGAAGCAAAACTATAGATGCTTACCTATCAATATTGTATGTTTTGACCTATTTGTATTCCTACCCTCACGTTGATTAAATTTTATAAAGTTTTGGTGAGAAATTTCTTAACGATCCTAACTTCTATTGTGACTTTAGATTTCAACTAAAACCCTAATAACCCATTTGGTTTTATTTCCAAAGGTCATTTTCATTTTCAATTATTTTTAAAAGTTGAAAAGTTAGTTATAAAATGAAAATAGAAATTGAGATATAATTGGATGAAATGTTGAAAAGTAATGATTAGAATATATTGTAGGATTGAAGAGTAGGTTAATTTATTTTTTAAAAAATATATGTATATTTTATTAATTTAAAAATAATAGTGGGTACTTTATGTCAAATTAAATTTGAATTTGATTGATGTATAATATGATGATATGATAGGTTTATAAATGGATTTTGAAAAAAAAAATGTACTGTTTTTAAAAAAAATTGTGAAAAAGTGTTTGTTTTCAATTTTCATTCCCATATGAAAATAAAAATGAGGCTTGAAAATGAAAACAAACGGGCGTAAGCAGTTGAGATTATCCAACCTTAACCACCTGCTCGACCAAGTATTTATAAAATTAATCATGACAAGTCCTATAAAACCCACCCAAGTTATAACAATGTTGACTTTAAAAAGTGCCTACATTCATTTTGAGATAGAGTATAAAAAAGACTTGTACAAGAGAATTTTAACTTGTAAATGCAGTACCTATCATGCATCAATGTCACGATTCGGAGATATTGCTAAGACACCCATCAAATCCATCGATTGAGTTAAATATATATATATATATATATATGTAAGGCCTCCTGTTTTACCTGAAGTGGACATCGTGCTGTTGTACGCTAGCTAATTGCGTTATTAGCTGGCCAAAGTATTTATTATTAGTTAAATCACTTCACAGATCTGATTTGCCCATTCAAAAAATCCTACCTGTTTCACACACACACACACACACACACACACACACACACATATATATATATATATGCTCATATGAATATACGTAAGTAGGTATTGGTAATTAGAAAATATCTAGATTTAATTGCATACCAAAATGTTGGAGTATATCCTTAAATCCGACAGTGACAATGACCCATGTAGAATGTAGCAACCCTCACATTAATCACATATTACTACCAAGAAGAACTATATATTTAGGGGCGGTTTGGTTGTGTGTTATTTTCATTTTCAACTATTTTTACTATTTGAAAATAAATTATTAAGAACTTATCATTATTTTTATTAATATTTTAACTCATTTTCATATCAAAATATGAATAATTTCAATTTTGGTCCCCTAAGTATGTCATTAATTCAATTTTGATCCCCGTGTTTTCACTTGTATCACATTGCGTTCCCAAAGTTTCATTATTTCATTCAATGTCGTTCCTTTATCAACACTGCCATTTGATAGTTAACAGCAACTATCACATGCTCCTCACATGACTTGATTACAGCAGAAAGCTTTTTCATTTTTTTGATGCTACTGTCTTGAACACAAGGAGAAAAGCCATACAAATAGAATCCCCAAATAAAGAAAAACCCTAGTGTCTAATACAAACCCAAATTCGAACCCATTGCCCTGATTAAATGAAGAAAATGCTGCTAATTTAGAGATATTTCTACTTAGTGTTGAAGATTTTACACCCTTGGAGTGAAAACGAAGTGGGGGAAAGCATCGAAGGATAAACTCATTGTTCTACGGTGAATGGCATGAAGGATAAAACTCAAACCTTGGAACACCGAATTATGGTAAGTTTTGTGTTTGCAATCAGAATAGTTTGAGTAATGCAGAAATTTTTTTATGTTTAGTGTTAAAAAATTTACTGTTTGCAGTAGAAAATTTTTATGCTTTGTGTTGAATTTTTTTTTATATAAATGTTGTTTGTTGTAATTGCATTGCCCAAATTTATTTAATTTACTAATTTTAATTATTGGTTGATGGTTGAGGGTGATATACTTTTTGTATTTGACAGTGTGCATTTTTTGTATTTTTATTTGTTATGCAGATTTGGTTGGGGATGACATTTCTTTATTTATATTAAATTATATCATGGGAGTTTAATGAAAATAGATCCTGTAAGATACTATGAAGGGGTTAACATAGATTTCTTTGATAATGTAGATGTAGATATGTTTGGGATGATTGAATTTGAGGACTATGTCAAGGAGCTAGGTTATGATAAAGACAGAGTTGGATATATGTTCTTAACTATACGCATTTTTCTTTATTATCACTAACAAACTAAAGTTTTGGTTTTTTAGGTTAGAAAGAACTTGTCTGTTAAGATAAAAAAGGGAATTCAAACAATATATCTTCTTTAAATGTAAGTATCAAACTTTGTGCTTTTATATTTTTACTCACATGTTAACTATTACAATGTACAAGTTAGCCAAACTTCAAACACAAATAGTCCAGTGATTGTGAGAGGTGGCATGAATTTTGTAATGGTTTCTAACTTACAAGCTATAGTTGGAGGTCAGAAGAACAAGGAAAAGGATGGATCCAAAAAATCTGGAGGAAAAGGGAAGAATTATGAGGGTTGATTAGGTTTGAGTGGATTGTAGTTGATTATACTTTTTTTGGGAGTAATTTGGTGATAGATTGTATGAATTTGTGGATTTTTTTTTTTAAGATTTCTGTGGGATTGTGTGAAAAACAATGAACTTGAAGTCTAGACTTACTCTTTCATTGTGCAATTAGGTTCCTTTATTTTGAATTGTGACTCCTTGGTAGTTTTCAGCTTTATTGTGTATTAGCTTTATTCTTGCATAATGGAATGGAATTCTTGCCTAGTTATATATGTTGGAGTGCATCAAACAATATGAATTTGTTTCTATTTTGGAGTGCATCAAACAATTCTTGCATGTGATTTTTTTTTTCTCCGTTTTTCTGCTGCTGCCACAAGGAGCTGGGGCTCATCAGTTGCATGGACAACTGCCAATCCCTAGATATAGCTGTTTCATTCTGGCTGTTCATCAATTTGAATATGTATTACTAGTATATCCATATACCAAACACTTGTGAAGTTTTTCTCTAGCAATGTGATCCTTACTTTGATAATAGTGGATGCTCGCAACCTGGTTGTGAGCCTGCGTATCCCACCCCTAAGTGCGAGAAGAGATGCAAAAAATGGTGGAGTGTTCATGAATGTACCAGTTGAGGTCTCTTTCACCAATTGATACAAAGAACATGCTATTGTCAATAGAGAATCAATCATGGACCATTGTTTGATGTATTTTACTTCCTTCTCTAAAGAAATTAGTAGAATTATTTCTTAGTCTTGAAATATGTAGGGGAAGTAAAATAATAAGCATAAACAAAAAATATTAACAATAAGCATAAAAGTAGGCATTAAACAAACATTATAAGAACTGTTACATAAGTTGCAATTTGTTCACATTTTTTCCCAAATTGTTATCTTTTAACACAAAAAACTTTATCACTATTGCAGATAAACCAACGATAATAATACAATCAAAACACAAACTTTTTTCTTCTTCAATTCATCAACTTCTTTCTCTAGCAACTTTACTTTGCTCTTCATTTTCCTCAATTCTGCCTCTATTTTTTCTCCTTCATCAAGGATTCATTTAATTGCTCTTCTAATTTCTTCTTTTTTGCCAACAATCCAAGAATTATTTGTTTGGACCTAGGGCACATTTCAGGGTCCAACCATATGAAAACTCCACAATAACCCATAGTTTGGAAAGACAAAAAAAGAAGTATAATTAGCTTGTTAATTACAAATATAAATTAGGTCTAATGAAAAAAAATAAGGACTTACCCCATAATTTGGATATGCCCAAAACCTCCTTCAAGGATTAAAATTTGTCCAACTAGTTTTCAATGGGAGTTGTATCCCACATCTACAATAAACATCTTCCATTTGTGTAACTCCAGTTTTAAAACCACTTGAAGAGGAGGAAGATGTCATTTTTTTTTCCTAAATAATCACAAAGAGACTAAAACCTAGCAAATTTGGAGTCAAAGAGACTGATCTGAAGGAAAATGTGCAGGAAAGGGACTGATCTGGTGGAAAAGGGCGCCAAAAATTCCCTCTAATTATTAGCCATTAACTAGCAAACGGCAGTGTTGACGGAGGGACAACATTGAATGAAATAATGGAACTTTGGGGACGTAATGTGATACAAGTGAAAACACGGGAACCAAAATTGAAATTATCCATCTCAAAATACATTTTTCAATAACTTGTGTATCTTCTTTCTTTACCTACAACCTACTAAACCTTATATAATCATTACTTTCCCAACAAACTATCCAAATACAAATCTATTTTCAACTCATTTACTCTAACTAACTTTTTAAATTTTAAAAATGTTAAAAATAAAAAATAAAAATAAAAACACAACCAAACTCCCTATAAATTTCATCGCCTTCACATATATGCAAATACGATACCAAGATTATATCAATAATTACTGATAATCACACCCACGAATCATTGACTATTAAATTGCAAGAAAGATTAATGTTGTCAATTATATTTATTATAATTTATCAGCTGTCACAGACGCTAAAACTACTAATTAATATAATTTGTACGCGGTAATAATGTAAATATACATAACAAATAATTAATTAAATATAACGATGTGATTGTAGAACTAAAATACAATATGCGTACGTGCACGAGAGTGCTTTTAACAAACCTCTTGAATAGTTGGAGCTGATGTATTGACTAGCGTATTGGGGGATTTAGTTAAACGAAATTAACACATATGAATCGATGTATTAACTCTAATAATTATTTAAATTAAGTGGCTTTCGCTGGATGCACTCTGGACCCTCTATACTTAAATAAGTATTTCATTTTTTATTTTGTAATATTTTAAATATATATATTTTTAATACATTCGACATATATATAATAAAATTAAATTAAAAGATAAAATATATATTAGAATAAAAAGAATCTAAACGGAGCTTGATGTGGTACCTCAAAAAGAATCCTTAGTCGAAAAATACTTATAGGATATTCACATCCCATCATTTTGGAGCCATTTTGTTTATTTGGGATACATACTTGTCAGATGGTTAGATTCTAATAGTACGGTAAGTTCAAATAAACTTATAAGCTAATTAATATTCTAGTTGACGTCACTATAAATAACTTAATCGTCGTATTTTCAACAATATAAATAGCATACCAAATAATATTATTTACACTACTTTTTACTTCTGATATTCTATTTTCTCTTTAATCATTCATTAACTTAGGCATTGAATTTTTTTTTTATTATACATCTTTATTAATCATAATCTATCATTACTTTTAGAATTGAACCGAACTCATGAATCCAGCTCAAAAATCAGATATTCCCATAATTCTCACAACAGCCTTGGAGCCTACACTTGCGAAATTTGGCAACTATATATTAAATAACAAAGGCAAGTGACTAAAATAATTCAGATTTTATTAGAGTTAGTTAAATAATTTGACAAAGTCAAAATCTCCAAAAATTGAGAACTGGTCCACTGACATGTGACAGAAAATTATGATAATTTCTCTAGGAGATTCCAAAATTAAAAGGTGGGAACCCATCAGTGTAAGAATGTAAAAAACCTAATATACACAAGTTCCAGAAACAAAATCACACATATACTGTAATTTATGGTGAAATTACTAATGAAAATCCTAACATTAGTGGTTTGGACAATATAGTCAATGTGCATTTGCATGCAGAGAGAGTGGAATCCCCGTAATAAAATGCTGTACCAAACAAAAAACTTTACTGAGAGATAATGTGTAGTACAGTTGGAGATAGGAACAAGAATCCAAAGCTAACTAATAGGTACCCCATCCCACAAAAATGGGGACCAATCTCTTTCACAGACAGTAGATCCAATTTTGGACATTTAAAAGGAACAATCTCCTTACCTAATTACTCCACATGTAGTCCACTTTGGCTAAGTGAACACTGGACAGTTGCAAGATGGCCAACTTTTTCTTCTTTCTTTCTTTTCCTTTTTCTTTACTGTTATTAGTATATGTATGGAGGACTAGATATAATATTGAAATTTAAAAAAAAAAAAAGAAAGAAAGAAAATCCAACCATTCAGAGCTTGTATTTGAAAACAATAGCAAATATATCTAATGGTTAATTTTTTTAATTTTATCCCCAGCATGTTAATGTAAGTTATCATCCAAAAAATGCATTCTTTTTGAAGGATGATTTAATTGATATTTTCTAAAAATTAATGAGAAATAGTTTTGTACCAGGTTCTGCTCAAATGACCCTCAGGAAGTGCCTTATTGGATGTAATATTGTATTACTTTAATAGATAATTGTATCTTAATTTGTTGGCTTCTATTTACATATGAAAAACTTCCTTTTTTTCTTGAAAGGATAAGGAGGTCGTTGTGTTACGATAAAATTGATCATTTAACTCAATTCTTTTAAATTTTTAACAATGACACAACAATCATATGATGGTACAATCAATTGTTTACTTTTACAGTAATAGACAAATGAATTGAAATGAATCAAAATAAAAAATTATATTTTTTTTGTGGGACGAAGAAAATATCTTTTTATTTATTCAAATAATGATCGACTTGCAACACTTATCCTTGGATTTAGTTTTTGTTTTTATTTCCCCATTGGTTTTCTTTTTCTCTTTTTTTGGATACCACTCTCTCCCTCTCTCTCTCTCTCTATATATATTTTAGTTAGTAATTGGGAATGAGTAGAGAAAGCAACAAATGCTCCAAACTTGCACTAAAATAAATAAATAAATATTAGAGAAAGTGAGAGAAATTTAAATAAATATTTCACCAAAATCAAAGTAAGTTGCATGAAAGATACATTTCATTGGTCATTCCTTGTGGAGTTTTCATTACACACATATATACATATATACTCCTACTTGGGCCGCCCCCCTCTCCCCCTCTTTCTCTCTCTTTCATTTGTCTCTGTGGCTGCTGTTTGATATTGTACCGACAGTTTCGCTGATTGTTTTCCTTCTTGAGCCGACCTGCTACTCTATTGGTACGTTAGTCTACTGTCTTCTCCCCTTCCCCTTAATTTTTCCAACAGAAGAACCAAAAAATTAACAAAAAATTAAAAAATCTTGCTTTCTCATCTTTCCCTTCTCCATCTTATTTTGCTAAATATCATGCTACAGTAAGAATATATTTTAGCTTTGAATTATGAGGTTTAATTGCTACAATATATTGCAGTGGAACTGCTTTTTTACAGACATATATGATACTAATTTTGAGTTTATATAGATATTAATAAATCTTGTTTGTATCTATATGTCTATGGAATTTTTTAGGTACCATATATAGTGTTTGTAAATTTATAAGAAAGCCGGCTGATTAATGATGTTCAAGTTCATCTCTTACATCCAAATAATCGGATAAGGTGCCCACTTTTATTTAATTAATTTACTCCTTTTTTTGTTATCTTAATGGCATACTACTATATATCTATTTTATTCTATCTTCAATAATTGTCCTTCTTTCACTTTATTTTATTTTTATTTTTTTATTCAAGATTCAGTTTTTTCCTGAAAAGATTAATTTCTTATTAGGTCGGAGTTAATTAATTATATCTACTGTAGTAAATTTTTCTTTCTTCCATTTTTTTTTTTTTTTATTTTGTTGAGAAAAGAAGATTAGGGTTTCTAGACGGATCAAATTACTTAAAAGCAAGAATATCTGGATTATAGGGTGTGAAGAAAAAGCTGATTTGTAGGTGAAAAGATGACCATGCACACTGTATTCTTCAAAGAACGTGAAGGGATTGCCCAAAACTCCATCAGTGGGGCACTTTCAGCAGTGCCTCGGTGGAATAGTGGGCTGGGATCTCAGCCTCAGCCGCCGCCCTCGGTGGTGGCTTACGGCTGCGGCGAAGCTTTTGTCCAATCGAAGCTTGCATCTTTACAGCTTTCAACTGGTGGGACCCCTTTCAATGCTGCTAAAGAATCTGAAGATCAGCATGGACTGGGAAAGGGAAATACCACTCATCACTTCACTCTCTTCTCTGGTAATTCGATTCCTCGTATATTTATACGTATATGTATATTTAAATATCAGTTTGTCATATGATTTGATGTTCTAATTATTATTTTCTTTTATTGTCAAAAGTGTACTGTGTTTGCTCACAAGTTAATTGGATTATTACATATAACTTTGCATTTAATTTGTTCAACTAATTGAGCACCCATATATGCGTATAGTTATTACAGTTGTATATATACTGATGAGAGTGTTAATTTGGTGATAAGTTGTTAACCTACCTAGATTTTGATTTGAAATTCACAGCTTCTGTATTTGCTTCCTGTTATGAATTAATTCACAATTAGTTGAAAGCTATAATCAGTTGTCAGAGTTGAACAAGAAGTTAGAAATACATAAGACCAGTGACGGCAGCCGTTTCAATGAATTGAGGATGTTAATGTTGATTTGACAGAATATTACATGCTAAGTTTAGATCTTACATTTTAATTGATTTTTTATTTTTTATTTCAGTTCATGAATAACAATACTGTTTGAATTATCTATTTCAATATTCTCTGTTTCATCTCTTGTTCTTTTTATGAATTAATAAATGTCAATTTATTAAATATTTGTTTTAAAAAAATTACTTGATTATATACTTAAAAGTTGACACATATTCATAAAATAGAATAAAAAATAAAATACAAATTGAAACTCAAAATCCAAAAAGACATTTAGCATGATTTCTTATTTATGAAAGCCAAATGAGGTGGAGGGAAACCTAATTTATAGGTCAATTAGGGCCGTTTGTTTTCATTTTCAAACCCCATTTTCATTTTCTAAAAATGAAAATGAAAAACCATCAACTTTTACACCATTTTTTTTTATACATTTTCATTCTCAAAACATTCTTTTTTACATTCTCTCTCTATTTTCATACATATTTCCCTCATATTATTACATATATCTACTTTTTTTTATCTTCTCAATACTTTTCAAACAACATTCACCCAAAAATATTATTAATTCAAATTCAAATTATAATAGTATTTTTTCAAACAATTACACATCACATTATCAATTCAAATTCAAAAACCACACAACTTTTAATATAAAAACACTCAACATCCAAATACATCTCATTTTCATAATTATATAAACCTACAATTTAAAACAATACATTCAAACACAACTTCATTTTCAAAAATATTTTTTTTAACTAACTTTTTACTATGTATTTTTACTATAAAAAAAAAAAAAATTGACTCTAGAAAATGAAACCAAACGAGCCGTAACGTAGTGGCCCCTCTTATTAATCCAGAAATGCTTCCCCATATTCTGTAGTGGGAGGGATTATTACGGGACATAATTTTAGCAGTCCTATTCTCCTTGCCTACCTTTTTTATTTTTTTTAATTTTCCGATTTCCCCTTCAACCCCTCTTGTAACCAAACATAATTAATCATTACAGGGTTCATTAGTAACCATAAACAACTTGTGTTGTACTTATAAAGACTAGTGATGGTCAATATAAAATTGTAGTGATCCCTGTAATTAGGATAAGCGTACGAGAATTAGCAAGAAAAACCGTCACCCTAGTATATATTAAGAGTCAAGACCCCCATATGATATGCATCGAAATAATTTCAATTTATTGATTTAGTATATATCGGCATTGCATATTAAGGATCCATTTGGTCATATCCTACGTCAGTATTTGAAAAAATCAGGCCGTTTATTCAATTAAAAAATTTATCAATTGATGATTCATTAGTTCAATCGTTGATCATACTGTAATTGAACCGTAATATTATAATTATATAATATATATTTATATTATATATTGTACTATATATTACTTAAAAGATAATAAAATACCAAACATAAAATATAAAGAGCCTAAATTATATATATATATTTCAACTGCATAAGTTAAAACTTCTTGAAAAAGACAACCAAGAGTACATGAGTTGGATAAGGGCCTAAGGCACCATTTGGTTTCATTTCCACACCCCATTTTCACATTTTCTACTATTTTAAAAATAAAAACCATCACTTTTTACACATTTTCACCCAACATCATTTTCATTTTCATTTTCAAAACATATTCTCCAATAACCTATATATCTTCTCTCTCTCTCTCTCTCTCTCCACCTACAACCTATTAAAATCAACATAATTATTACATTTCCAAACATTTCATCCAAACAAATTTTTATTTTCAAATCACATAACATAACTAATTTTGAAAATGCTGGAAACTGAAAATGAAAATGAAACCAAACGGTTCCTTAAGAGTTTCTACCTTCCAGCCGGATTTAGAAATTAAAATGTTAGATTTGATTTAAGACTTTTATTTTGTAGATTTGTTTGAGTATTTTAGACTTTTAACTTTTTAATATGTACTTTAGCTTTAGAAGTTTGTATATTTGGCAAAAAAAATCTAAAAAAGTTCTAATAGTGTAAAAAATTAAAGAAAAAATAAATAAATGAACCGGTCCCATTTTAGTAAACTGCAAGCGGTTTAACGAGTTGAATGGTCCACCAGTTTAGACAATTTTAGCAAAATAAAGTGGTTTTTTGGATTTATGGTCTTTACTAAAACTAGATTGGTCAATACGGCGGTTGGCGGTCCAACCAATTCCACCACCCGGTTCGGTCCAATTTTTTAGACAGTAATCTTAAGGACGGTTTCACTGGAATATCAAAGCTTATAATATTTTTTAAAAGGTTTGATAAAATTTTTAAATAATGAATTTATAAATTTTAAAAATTAAACATCACAATCTTATAGATTTCTTCGAGGAAAAGGAAAAAGTTACTAATTTATAATTTAATTTTAATAAATTCTTTTAATTTTCATTATATAAATTATAAAATTGTTAAATGAAGCATATTCTAAGCACAATATTTGGAGAGATAGAGATGTGACACTTATCTAAGTGAAATACTCAATTTTGAAATACACAATTTTGAAATACACTAAAAAATAAATATTTTAAATCTTATAATTTTAAACTTTTATATGCATGGTACATCAATCAAAACCATGTGTTCAAATTTTATTGGAATTGATGCGTTACTTAAAAATTAAGCTTAACTAAAATTCTTGGGGAATGTTTGGTAATGTTTTTTGTGTGATTTTATTAAATGTTTATTATGTGTTTTAAATGGGAGAATGAATTATTGGAGGATGTGAAAGTTATTTCTTGGTAGGGGAGACATTTTTTACTGAAGCAATCAAATCAATAATTTTTTGTTGAATTTTTGGTGTGAAAATGAAATTGAGTGATTTTTTAATATTAGAATAATAATATATATAATGTATATATATAATATACATATTGAAAAATGTGTGTTTTGGAGGAAAATGAGGATATGTTTAATTATGTTTCCCCAAAATAATGTTGTTTGGCGGAAACATAACCAAACACTCCCTTGGTTTTTCAAAAGATATATTTACTTGTATTTTCTTTTAGTTTGAACTAAGAATTCATAGTTTTAAAAAGGAAAAAAAAAACTAATTAATTTAATTACTCTTATGAATATACTAATGAGAATAGGAAACTAGGGGTGTGAATGAGTCGAGCTCGATGAACCTCATCTTAAAGGCTCGAGCTCAGTATTAGTTGAACTCAAGCTCGAGTTGAGTTTAGCTCAATAAAATTTAATTATTAGTATATAATAATTATTTAATATTATATATAAAATATTTAAAAATAGAAAAGATTAAATTATTTATATAAATAGTTATTTAATTAATAAATAGGAAATATTTCAAAATAAAAATAAATAAATAATTATTATATAAGCCCAAAAAAATTCGAGCTCGAGTCGAGTTATAATCAAGCCGGCTCGACTCTCTTACACTTCTAATTGAGATTGAAATTTTAATTTATTAATGGGGCAATCTATACAAAATAAATAAATAAAAAGTTGAAAGAGTGTTCGTTTAATAATTTTATTAGTGGTTGTACAAAATACATAACCGTCATCCTTAATTTGCTATTAAATTCAAAAGTGTACCTTGTATCGATAAATTTATTTCACTGTGAAATTAGAACACATAGAAGAATTACATAACACGCATTTATTTTTAATTTACTGAACATTATTTTTATTATATTAAACATATTAATATAATTTATATATCTTTTATAAAATTCGAAATTCCAAAATTTAATTACTTTATTATATGCCCTCAAAATCTATCCACTTCAAATTATAAAGAATTCCCAGAGCTTGATATGGGTAAAATGACTATGATATATAGGTGACTGCAAAACTTCTGAAAATGGAGAGAAAACTCCACTTCACAATGTCTCCTCCGTCCAAGCTGCTACCAATACTATGGATATTTATGGAGCCCATTTGGAGCTTGGGTTTGGCCAACCACTGCAGGTAATCAAAACTCAATTTCTTTAAATCAAAACGATGTATCCTTTAATTTACATAGTAAAACAAGCTGATGTAAATCTGTGATCTCAAAACGGTATAGATTTATGGGAAGTATCCTTACTCAGCAGAGCAGTGCTATGGGGTGTACTCAACTTATGGCGCTCAAATTGCGGTTTGTGAAAATATCTTTTGTATATCTGATTACACTTAATTGTTATTCATGATAAGTATATATATAACAACAAAAACAGGGCATTTAATATATTTTTCTTTAATTTTCAGGGGCGCATGATGTTGCCATTGAGCGTGAGTACTGATGGAGGGCCAATTTTCGTGAATGCAAAGCAGTACCATGGCATCATGAAGCGCAGAAAGAAGCGGGCTGAGGCTGAGCTTCAGAATAAACTAATTAAACTGCGCAAGGTATGTAGATGTAGCTTGCTTCCCCATTAATCTTAGATCATCTTGGGAAAAAATAGAATATTAATGAAGTCTATATTGGTGGGATATAGAGAGTGGAAGTTCCTCATAGAAAGCCAGGTTTTCTTGTTTTTCTCTTAATTTCCCTCCTTTCCCAGCCATATCTGCATCTCTCGCGCCATCTCCATGCAATGAGGCGCCCAAGAGGCACGGGCGGCCGCTTCCTCAACACAAAGAGCACCAGCGGCAGCAATGAAAAGACTGGCCCGAAAAAGGCTGCTCCAGAAGAAAAATGGCTCCTGCAGCCCACTGGATCCCAGATATCTGAAGTGCTGCAATCTGATGATCATGGAGGGATTAATTCGAGTGGGAGGAGGTCCAATAGTCCAGGTTTAGAAGTTAGCAGTGATCATCATGTGTTCTCCAGGGACTCTATTACTTTTCATCCCTTTCAAATTAATCATCATGATCATCTCCGCCACCCTTCTTTTCAGCCCTTTCCAGATGTGGCAAATACCGGGCTTGGCATTGCCATGGCTTCTGGTAATTTCCTTAAAGTCTGAAAGGGGAATGAATGAATGGGATTGGTATCCTGTTGATGGGACCAATTCCATTCGGTGATTTGTTCTTCCGGGCAACTCATCCTTGGCTATCTCCAGTTTGGGGAAAAAGGAATTCGTAGAATAATAATTAGAAATGTAGTATGCATAAATCCTAGTTATCATCGTTCTCGTTTATGATCATTAGGTCTCTGTTATGTCATTTGGATGTGGATGGCATGACCATTAGGCCTAATTTGTTTTAAGTTCTGTAGTGAGTATGCGAGAGTCTGTTTTCTGTTCCCTAATAAGACCAGAAAATGTTGGTGATATTGTACCTAACTATAGTATGGTTGTAATATTTTGTGAAGGATGAATAATATTGTGGGCTTGTATTGTGCTTGGTAATTAATATGCACATAGTGCTCGTTTGTAATTGAATTGTTACGCACTATCAGTGATATGGGAGATGTAAATCAGCCTTCAATGAGGTAAGTCATAATTTGATCGCAGGATGAATTGTGCGCCCCCCCCCCCCCCCCCCCCCCAACAAGAAGAAACATCTTGCCTTTCTAGCAGGAATCAGATTTTCAGGTTGATTCCTGCTTGCCTGGCGTGGGTGGTTGCATTTACGTCAAGCAAGTTTTTCATTAGTCATTTTTATTCGCATTAAATGATGCCATCAGTTAATCACATCCATATTTAATATTGTTGTTGTTATTGTTATTGTCATCAATTAATCTCCTTCGCATCTAATCTCCTCATGCAACTATTTTATTAGCCAGATGACCAAAATGCGTGTTGTTTGTTACTTTACAAAAGTACTAAAGTGTCCCTACGTCAATAACAGATGTCACTTAATTTATTAGTCATTTCAACCCTATACTTTAGGCTACTATAATTAAGTACTCAAAAATTGCTATAGGTACACATTTTATACTGCCCTTACGATTTGCTTTCAACCTCATTATTCTCCAAGGCAGTCGAAAGCCCTTAATTGGGGGCACCTCAACAATTTTAATGTGTTTTACTGTGAATTGATATTCAACCTTGCACTCTTAACTCAAGCTTTGACCATCTTCGAAAAAGGCAACTCTTATACACCAAAACTATCCAAATTCACTTTTATCAAACACTGCATTATCAATCAGATTGTCAAAGAAAAAACAAATAAATAAAAGAATTCTTCCTTTCAAATATAATTAGTATATATTTACTAAATTAAAATAAAAAATACAATATATAATAAAATAAAGGATCCAAAATACTCCTTAAGAACCAGACCTAGCTCAGCTCATGTTAATTCCTCACATTATGGATGACAATATATAAAGCAAAGCCACCCATTTACTGTTTCATTAGAAGGCACAAAATAGCATTAAATGATATCACCACACGAAAATTATACTAAATTTTGAAATTATAAATATTCTGTTGATTATTATATCTCTTTCAAATTGTATCTGTTCATTACAGAAAAGGAAGAAATCAACCAACGTACATGGGGAAATCCTATTTTCTGCTAGCTTTATTGATGCTAAAATATCCTGGGACTACTAGTAATATTTTATGTAATTAAACGTTAAAATAAATGGGGATAAAACTCAAATACAATAAACTTATGGGCCAACGCCCACGGCCCAACTATAATATTAATCCAAAAAATTTCTTAGCAAGTCATATCAAATCCACTTTTCAAAATTTTAGCCCCATGAAAACCCGTTAATGCTTCAAAATTCACACTGCATCAATAACATTCTCAACCAACCATATCCCCACTTTATCTTCCTCAATCCCAAAACCCCCTTCCATCCTCTTGCCCAATTCTTGGTTTTCCACTGCTATTTTTCCTGATTGGAGCTTAAGAGGAAGAAAAATGGCCGCATCTTCCCTTTCAGTGGTAGCTGCTGCCATTGGCACTTCTTCACATTCTTTTTCTTCTACTTCTATTGATCATGTTTCTCTTAATCTCTTCCCGTATAAGGCAAACCCCATGAAGACCCCTTCAAAACTCAAGGCTTTTTTCAACTACTGTCCCTTTTCTTCCCTTTCTCGCTCTTCGATATACTGCGTCTCGACTGCATTTGATAGCGTTGAGTTGAATCAAGAAGAAGATGAGAAAGACCCGCAGAGCGGTAGTCAAGAAACAGTATCGGAAGTTGAGGAGGAGGAGGAGGAAAATGAGGTGCCACAATCTGCGGAAGCTGGGAGGCTGTACGTGGGCAACTTGCCGTTTTCAATGACATCTGCCCAGTTGTCTGAAATCTTCGCGGAAGCTGGCCGTGTTGTGTCCGTGGAGGTAGATTTTTAGTTTTAGCTTTTTTCGAATTAAAATTGGACAATTTTGCAATTTGGTCGTTGAAACTTGAAAGGTTGTGATGCACTTTTGACCACTTAGTTTTGAAAACTGTATCTATGATAAGAACACAAACGAACAAGAAAAACCTGAACAGTATTGGAGAATACTATGATATTTAACATTCTTTTACCATATAGTAGATATGTTAGTGAAATTTTTATTCCTTTTCCTCTGATGTGGATTAATGTTCAAGTAGCAGTGGAATAGACTGAATGTAAATGTGAGGTTTGGTATTTCTGCCTAAGAAAATGGTGTCTTTTCAACTGCTATACTTATGGTTTGGTAATTCAGTATTATGAGAATACAATTTATGCATTTTCATGATTATTTTTCATTTATCAATTTGGGATGGCAACATTGATTTTAGTTTCTTATTATTTTTATCCGTATCTAATAATGCAGCTTTTTTGGTTTTAAAGATTGTCTATGATAGAGTTACAGATAGGAGTCGAGGATTTGCATTTGTTACTATGGGCAGTGTTGAAGAAGCCAAAGAGGCCATCCGACTGTTCGATGGAGCTGTAAGTGTCCGTTCTTTGTATTGTAAATGCTCTGCTGTGATTCTGATACTGATTTGTCTTCCTCTCTGATTGTGATTTTGAATGTTTTTGTGTTAGTGCTAGTTGAAATATAATCTTTAGCATTTTCATCTCATAGGACTGTGAAAATAAGCAGGGATTCTGTTTTCAGACATAAAACTGTGCTTATTGACATAATATAAGTGTAGCAAATAGATCTAATGGCACCATCTTATATGTCTTTACATACTTATTTCGCAAAAATAAACATTGTCTCATTTGTATTGTCTGCATGCATGAGCTGATGTTGATTAATAAAGTATGGCTAATCCTAATCCTCCAAGATCACTGGAAATGACATTTTTTCCCCTTTCAATTGTACTGTTGTCATCCCGTTTTAGCAAATTGGAGGCCGCACTGCAAAGGTGAACTTCCCTGAGGTGCCAAGAGGCGGTGAAAGGGAAGTAATGAGCCCAAAGATAAGAAGCAGCTATCAGGGCTTTGTGGATAGCCCTTATAAAATATATGCCGGCAACCTCAGCTGGGGCCTCACATCTCAAGGCCTGAGAGAAATTTTCTCGGAGCAGCAAGGATTCCTAAGCGCCAAGGTTATCTACGATAGGGAATCTGGAAGATCTCGAGGCTTTGGATTCATTACTTTCTCATCTGCACAAGAAGTAGAATCTGCACTGAGTGCCATGAATGGAGTGGTAAGAAAGAGTTGAGTTGTAATCACTTTCTGGCACCTTTTTGCTGTTATCCTTGTTAACCCTTTCTTTGAATTATGAAAATAGGAGGTGGAAGGTCGGCCGATAAGGTTAAATCTGGCAGAGCAGAGAGCTCCTGCATCTCCTCCACCAGCAGTTGAAAACACATCAGAAAATAATCTGGAAAACAGTGAGATGTTATCGAGTGTTAGCACCTGAGTGGAAATGCTGCATGGAGTTAGTGATTATACTTGAAAAAGGATGGTGCATTTTTGCAAAATCAATGCCCAAGCAAGCACAATTTTAACCTCGGACGCGTGATGTGAGCTATAATGTCTTAATATTCTTCCTTTGCATCTTTTGTTTCCACTGATTTGGAAATGTTTATGTTGATAGAATAATTAAGGATGTATCTAAGAGGTCATATTGGAATTTACTGATGAGACATAAATGTACTTGTAACATTTGTATTACCGGAGAGGTCATTAACTTTAAAAATAGGCCATTATACCCCATCAACACTTAAGTCCTGAGAAAATTTCACAAGTGACTATTATAATCTTGTTTATAGATTAGATGGAATTTTTGTGTTGCATATGACACAAGAAACTAAGGTACACAAAAGCTCAATATTTGTTCAAAGTTCCTCTAAATTGGAAATGAAAAGACAAATATTTGTTCTAAAATACATATGATCTTTATATTTTACAACATAAATGTCTTAAATGTTCTTAATAGCAACAGTTTATACTGTTTACCTAGAGTTCACTAGTTTTAGGTGGAAATGGAAAGAATCGGCATCACTTGCAGTTCAGTGATGGAAGGGACTACTTTATGCTTTAAACGCACTTATGAAAAAAACTCAAGCATATGGGGCCTTCAGCAGGCAAGATATCTAAGCCACAAAACAACACTATATTGATTGAGGCAATATACCATTTTCCTTGTATTGAACTCCACAAAAAAAGGAAAAAATCTTTTTATAGCATCACGCTAAACTTTCCGCAGAGTGGGTCAATTTTTTTAACATGATAAAAGGAGTTATAGAAAGATGTTTCTGCCCAGCATGTGGATGCTTTCCTCAACAAAGATTAGGAAAGGAAAAACAGAAAATCTTCAATCAGCATTTTGACCAGCAGCAAGAATAACATCAGCTGCAGAGTCCAAATCCTGTGGGAAAAAAACCCTGCACAAATATTTATTTATTTATTTTTGGGGGAAAAAGGACGAGTTGATTAGTTTAGTCAGAATATTGGCAAAGGAAGCATATAAGGCATAGGTGCTTATACTACCGGCAGGTATTGTGGTACAAGGTTTTGCTGAGCTGATGAATGTCTGCAATACCTTTACAGCCAGCCACCACCTCAAGGACTTGCCTGCATGTAATTGCATGCGTTGAATTATACTCAATTCAAATAGATACCAGCTATTCTCAAAACACATGTCTCTACTACATATTTAAAGGTTTAGATTAAGAAATCTAGAATCATAGGTTTAGATTAAGAAATCTAGAAGCATACATATGATATAACATTATCATCACTATACTTGAATAACAATGTCTAATAGGGAGATGAGTGCACATCCAAGCAAATTATGATGAAGAAAATCATAAAAACATTAGATAAATCCGTAGAACAGGCTTTGCCATGTCAAATATATTAGATGTATCATTAGGATTTAGGATTAAGCAGAGAAGAGTGAAAAGGGAAAACAAACTTATTGAAAATTAAATTCCATCGTTTTCCTACCCAGACAACAAAATCACTAATGTAAAAGAACTTTTATAATGTATATCAGTATTTGGAAGAGTGAAATAACTACATACAGATTAACTAACATCGCTCATAATACTTGTACAAGCATTTTCTTTATAGTCAGAGATAATTTTCTTACTGTCTTATGCAGTTAATTCCATTGTCCAAACATTACAAAAGTATAATTTTTTAGCAATTAAGTGATACTCCACCTGGCAAAAGCTAAGCCATGGAACTCAAGAGAGGATAACAATTAATAAAAGAAGTTCCAATTTTCCAGATATGCATTCTTAGACTACAATTTCATTTTTCAGTGCTGATGTACCACAGCATTTTGAGTAGAATTTAAAATTTCTGGCACCTATCAAAATTTCAAATATGATCTTGGCAAGTAAAGAAAACTTCGAGAAAATAGACTAGAATCTTGTAATTCATAGCTCTTGGATCTTCTGTTTCAGCTTAGATCCTAATCCTCCAAAGAACTTTCTCAGAAAGAACTTTCATGTACTAATGCCTTAAGAATACCAGTCATAAACCTTGCAAATGTAGATTTTTCATTTCATCCATTTATTTGGAATTTGGATGTTTTTCCACTGACCGTACTAAGCATGGTTCATTGCGACCTTTAACAATGCACTCTGGATCATACTTCTCCTTCTTCTTCGAAGGCCATGAAGATTTCACAAACTCAATCCCTGCATGCGTGTTCTTGATTTCACAGTATGGGGAATCTGTTTCAATCATTAGTCGCTCAAGAGGAATTCCCTTTACAACGTGAAGGTTCTCGGTAGTCTTTAGAGAGCATCCATTTACGCCTACGAAGAATGAGAAGCAGAAAACTAAAATCAAATAATCAAAAAGAAATCATAAATATGTAGGCAGGACAGATCAAAATTCGGGGCATATGAACAGTAATCTCATTCACCTATGAATAGATTACTGAATGAAAGAAGACGATCACGATCTTGGGCACTACCAGTAAAAGAGTGAGCAACCCCAGAGCAGAACCTGCTAGACAAAGGAAAAAGGACAAAAAATGAACACAGTACTGAAACGTGAAAAAGCAGAAATACTGCAAAATGGAAACAAAAACAACTACTACACTTTTGACAATGAAACACTCTAATGCAGAGAAGTACTGGAGAAGGTATCTTAAATACATCAAAAAAAAGTTTCTTCTAGTCTTCACCTACGAGTGACAAAAAATGTAATGCAGATGTAATTATGTATGTGGTGTTTAAGCGATTACTACCTATACTGGGCCATCGTCAGTTGCATTTGGTCTATTAACTGAGCAATCATATTGAGTGGCAGCAAGAACTAAGTGCATCAGCCAATTGGCTTTTCACAAATTGCTATCAGTCCATAAATCTTACGTATGTTTGTTTCGTTCAAGAATATTGCAGAAGTCCTCAGCAGCTGCTCGCATGTGGAGGAACATTGGCAACTTTGTGGCATATGCTAATTCAAATTGCTTCTCAAAGTACCTAATTTTAAATATTCAGCATAACAGAAAAGGCAAGGCAGGTGGGTCAAATAGAGGTTCAGAAAAGAGTAGCAAACTATGGACGAAAATCGTGGAGGTCACTCCCTCCTCTTTTAATGCAGTTCTTCCAGGGGAAGAGAAAAAGTGGTGGTGGTGGGGGGCGGGGGTGAGAGGAAAAAAAAAAAAAAAAAGGCGTGTGGAAGAAAGCGAAAAAGCAAGGAAGTTTTCCAAGTGTAGGCACATACTTCTTTTGAATTTCAGCTGGGCAGAAGTGAAGCCTATCATAATCCAATCCACATTCTCCAATTGCCACCACCTTGCTTGAAAAGATGTTGGCATCAAAAGAAATTACTAATAAGTTGCAGCTGCAATGACATAAACTTCTTCTCACACGTGAAATTTGATGAAAAAGCCCAGCATTATTTATTGATTAAAATTAAGAAAATTAAGATGCTTCAGAGTGCAAGCACTGGACACCTCCAGGACGGTGACAAAGCTAAAATACATTTTAGCTAAGAAAGTAATGCTTACTTTGCCTTTCTCAACTCCCTCTTTAGCCAATGACAAAAGAGCCTCAAAATGTTTCTCTGGATCACCACTGTCATCAAATTCCTGATTTGACAGAATGAGAACAAATGATGGAAATGCCTCAAGAAATACCTCAGGATTATACATAAAACCAAATAAGATTCATCATAATACATCAATTTATGTATGAAATCTCACTTTACATCTTGTTGGATGCACACCGACTGTGCAGAAAAGTCTTGCTGCAACAATAAGCATGCCACGTTATTAGCAATTAGTAGCAGACTATAGAAAAATGTAGTTACAGTTAAACTTATTCTACAAAGTAAAATGCATAAAATAACCATCGGTTTCAGCAATAGCAAGAGCTTCCTTTGACTCCTCGAGAGAGCCTCCAGTCACCTGAAATATGCAACATAACAGGAATCATATATTTTTCTAAAATTCCCAGATGAAAGCACTAGACAATTTCTATCATCACTTGATGTTCCAGCTTTCAACTCAATATCACATTTATCTAAGCCCAGATACAGTTAAACATATACAACTGAAAAATTTTCAATTGGCATTAGTGAGCTCGTATTTGGCAGAAATGAAAGCAGCATAATTTTCATTTCAGCTTCAATCAGCTATACGTGTCCTCAAAGGAAAAAGAATCAAACAAAAGATGTCCTAATAAAACAGCCATAAATTACAAAAACCAAAACCAATCGAGAATTTATTTTTGAAAAAAAGTCTAAGCCCAAAGCATTTACGATAATCCGATCAACTCCGGCGCTCCAAGCCCTACCAAGCACAGCGGCAATATCAGCCACATGATATTGCTTCCCATTGTACATTCCTCTGAACATACCATCTGTAAAGATGTCACAATGAATTAAAATTTGAAACAAATGATGTACTAAGAAAAAAGGATTAAATCAAACTCTCCGAGTACTGTTACCTGTGAAGTTGACGGCTATGTCTGCAACAGAAATGAAAAAAAATGGCGTCAGACTTAAATAAATTAAACATTTAGCATTCAACAAAAAAAGGAAAATCGACAATAAAATTGCTTGCCTATCATTCGTATACTTCCGCTGCTCGCCATGGCCGATATTTTCTCTGCGAAATTGTGTGCGTCTGCGTAGAGAGAGAGCGAGAGGAGGAGCAGAAGAAACGGGTATTGTCAGCCTTCTGATTGGATCCCTTGAACAAAAGTCGCATGACTTTACACGCTTTAACTTAAATGCTATAAATTTGAATATTTGAGAGAATAAGTTAAATGAAGGGGCACTTATTTAAAAGTACCAAAAGCACTTTCTAATTTCATATTTAGTTTTCACTTGATTTTTGTTAGAAGAAACTCTCTAGTTTTGTTAAAATTTTAGTGATCACTCCCTACTCACTTGATTTGACAAAAATGCCCTTAAATATAATATTTTTCACTCATTTTTTCTCACTTCTTCTTCATCCACACAAGCAAATAGTAAACTCTATCATATGCTCATTACCAGAAATAGAAAAAACAGAAAAAATGCAACAAGCTCCACGGCGGGAACGAGAATAACGTCAGAGCCAAAAACCACCAACCCTACATCTGCTTTGTCTTCTTCTCTTTTTATTTTCATTATTTTCGGGTTTCATCTTTTTCTCAGTTTCTTCTTAGTTGCTCCTGAGTTTCTTATATTTTTTCGAAAATGTCACTAGTAATGAAGCAAGTGTGTTCAATCAAGTGTTGGGGAGTTGCCGCTACAAAGACCAGCTCCATATAATATCAATTAAGGATAGTATGACTTTAATGGACATGTACATTAATCTCGCAAGAAAATGGAGTGAAATCAACGCCGAGCACTTTAGTTTGCAATATATAGCTCCACATCCAAGATTGTACGTGAGTTTAACTGATGACGACGATGTCATGAGTATGGTCCTACTGCATTTGACATTGAAGATGAACATTGTTGACATCCTGGTAAATCGAAAGGATGAATCAAGCAGCAGAGCAAAGAAGAGCAGTAATGTTTTAAGGTAATACTTCTACAGAATCTAAATTGTACTACAGTTTGTAAAGTTTTGTACTTGAAGTGTTCTGAAATTGCACTATGTTTATTTGAAAATCTTTCTCTACTTGGAGCATTCTACGTTATACTTCATTGCAATTAACATTGTACTTCATCTCACAAAAATTATACTCTATTGTGTAAGTTTTATACTTCAGGTGTTCTACTAATGGATTGTTTAAAATTGTACTGCAACTTGTAGTGGTTTATACTTGAAGTGTTCCCAAACTGTACATATTCTATATAAAATTATACTTTCAATTTTTTGAAATTATACTTCCTTTTACCAAAACTGTACTGCAGTTGCTAGGGTTTTATACTTCAATTGTTCGAAAATTGTACTTCATTTTATACAAATTTGTATCCCAGTTATCTGAAATTATACTTCATTTCACTAAAATTGTACTATATTATTTAAGTTTTATACTTCAAAGTGTTCTACTAGTTGATTATCCAAACGTATACTACTATTGCTAGCGGTTTATACCTGAAGTGTTCCCAAACTGTACTTCTTTTTATCTAAAATTGTACTTCAATTTTTTGAGATTATACTTTATTTTACAAAATCTTTATTCTATTTATTGAAGGTCTATACTTTAAGTGTTATATTTATCGATTATCCAAAATATACTGTAGTTGCCGGGGCTTTATACTTCAAGAGTTTGAAATTGTACTTCACTTTATCTAAATTTGTACTTCTATTTTCTGAAATTATACTTTCTTTTGTACTTCATTTTACAGAAACATATACTCTATTCATTGAAGTTCTATACTTCAAGTGTTCCTAAATTATATTTCATTTTATCTAAACTTGTACTTCAATTATCTGAATCTATTATTTGACTTTCAAGTTTTCTACTAATAAATTATCCAATTTGTACTGCAATTGCTAAGGTTTTATACTTTAAGTGCTCTGAAATTGTTCTTCACTTTATCAAAAATTGTACTTCTATTTTTTAAAATTATACATCATTTTACTTAAATCTGTACTCTTGTCATCGAAGTTCTATACTTCAGATGTTCCCAAATTGTACTTCATTTTATCTAAACTTGCTCTTCAATTATCTGAATCTATTATGTAAGTTTTATACTTCAAGTGTTCTACTAATTGATTATACAAAATCGTACTGCAATTGCTAAAGATTTATACTTCAAGAAGTATTCTGAAATTGTATTTCTTTTTATATAAAATGGTACTTCTATTTTTTGAAATTATACTTCATTTTATCTAAACATGTACTCTATTCATTGAAGTTATATACTTCAAGTGTTCCAAAATTGTACTTCATTTTATCTAAACTTGTATTTCAGTTATCTGAATCTATTATTTAAGTTTCCAGTGTTCTACTAATGGATTATCTAAAAATTGTACTGCAATTGCTAAGGTTTCATACTTCAGGTGTTATGAAATTGTACTTCACTTTATCAAAAATTGTACTTATATTTTTTGAAATTATACTTCATTTTATACATCATTTTACCTAAACTTGCATTCTTTTCATTGAAGTTTTATACTTCAGGTGTTCTAGAATTGTACTTCACTTTATCAAAATTGTACTTCTATTTTTGAAATTATACTTCATTTTAACATCATTTTACCTAAACTTGTACTCCATTTATTGAAGTTCTATACTTCAAGTGTCCGAAATTGTACTTCATTTTATCTAAACTTCTACTTCAATTATCTGAACCTATTATTTAATTTTGAATCGTTATACTAATGGATTATCCAAAAATTATACTGCAATAGCTAAGGTTTTATACTTCAGGTGTTCTAAAATTGTACTTCACTTTATCTAAAATTGTACTTCGAATTTTTGAAATTATACTTCAGTTTTTATATAATTTCACCTAAATCTGTATTCTTTTCATTGAAGTTTTATACTTCAGGTGTTCTAAAATTGTACTTCACTTTGTCTAAAATTGTACTTCTATTTTTTGAAATTATGCTTTGTTTTATACATCATATTAACTAAACATGTACTCTATTCATTGAAGTTTTTTACTTCAAGTGTTCCGAAATTGTACTTCATTTTATCTCAACTTGTACTTTAGTTATCTGAATCTATTATTAAAATTTCAAGATTTTTACTAATAAATTATCCAATTTGTACTGCAATTACTAAAGTTTTATACTTCAAGTGTTTAAAATTGTACTTTACTTTATCAAAAATTGTATTTCGGTTTTTTGAAATTATACTTCATTTTACCTAAATCTGTACTCTTTTCATGAAATTCTATTCTTCAGGTGTTCTCAAATTGTACTTCATTTTATCTAAACTTGTACTTCAATTTTCTAAATCTCTTATTTAATTTTCAAGTGTTCTGCTAATGGATTATCAAAAAATTGTACTGCAATTGCTAAGATTTTATACTTCAGGTGTTCTGAAATTGTACTTCACTTTATCTAAAATTGTACTTCTATTTTTTGAAATTATACTTCAGTTTATACATCATTTTACCTAAATCTGTATTCTTTTCATTGAAGTTCTATACTTCAAGTGTTCTGAAATTGTACTTCACTTTATCAAAAGTTGTACTTCTGTTTCTTAAAATTATACATCATTTTACCTAAATTGTACTCTTTTCATTGAAGTTCTATACTTCAGGTGTTCTCAAATTGTACTTCATTTTATCTTAACTTGTACTTCAATTTTCTAAATCTCTTATTTAATTTTCAAGTGTTCTACTAATGGATTATCCAAAACTTGTACTGCAATTGCTAAGGTTTTATACTTCATACATTCTGAAATTGTTCTTCTTTTTATATAAAATTAAACTTAAGCGTTTACATAAAATTGTTCTCCATTATTTAAGTTTATAAAGTTCTATTAATTTTGCACTTCATTTTACCTAAAGTTCTATACTTAAAGTGCTTTACTTATTGATTATCAAAAATTGTACTGCAATTGCTTGCGTTTTATACTTCTATTGTTCTGAAATTGTACTTCGTTTATTTGAAATTATACCACAATGCTGAATTATTCTACATATTATACTTTATTTTATCTAAAATTGTACTTCATTTGTCAACCTCAAGGGATGCAGTCGAGGAGGAAATTGGTTCGACCAATGCATCGCACAATGAATTGGCTTTAATTAGCAACTCAATTGATGCATGGAGGAATTGCATATATGGAGAGGGTTAAACATTCAAGGATGCTCAGGAGTTCAGAATTATACTTGATGAGGGTTCGGTTCGCTGGGTTAGGATCCCGGCTAGAACAATGGTAGAACTTGACCCGGATGGATAGCGTTCCTGTTTTGTAGGGAAAGAATCCTGCAGTCACAATAAACGTTAGGCTAGCCGAGTGGCCCTCGGCTTTGGCCCTCCGACGACCAAGTCAGTACGATTCGACCTCAATAATCGATCAGAGGGATAAGAGCTTTTTGGATGTATATGAAGGCATACCTCTGAAAGGCAGGTTTGGGGGTATATATATCCTTCTCTTTCTAGGAAATGTCTGGAAAGCCCTCAGGTATCTCCCAGGGCCACTAACCTTGGGCCTGGGGCATTTGGTCATTTCTCTTATTTGAATATTTCCAGCTGGCCGCTCTTCCAGGTTTCAAGGACAAGATAGTACATTGTAGCAGCGCCTGCTGTGTCAGACGGTGAGGGGAACAGCATGCGCCATTAATGCGGAGGCGTGGCGCCTACCAGTGCATTAAATGCGGTGGCAGGGCATTGCGCGGGTGTCGACCTCAGGTTCGCTAGAGACCAAGTCGACTGAGGTCGAAGATTTCTGCATACCAAGGGAGACTAACTGGGCCCGCACAAATCCGGTCGAATTAAGTCGATAAGATGTGAACTTGACGAGACGTATGGGCCCTGAGTCTCAGTTGGGCCTCGCTGGATTGGGCTATCCCATATCATGAGTCCCCCCACTTCGCAAGGTTGAACGGAGGCACCTATGAGAAGCGTTGGGAAGTAGCGAAAACGGCACAACTGACAGTCGATCGGGGTTTTAGAAAAATCAACCAAGGTTCTAAACATCAACCAGGGTTTGGTGCATTTATTGAGTGGTTACATCGTGGCGCGCGTGGGGCGGCCTGGCGGTTACAGTCATCATGGTAGACGCTTGGTTTACCGCACCCGTTCCCTTATAAATATCCACTGTAATTGTGGCCATTTTACTTTTACCGCTTTAGAATCTGCGCAAGAGCCTGTAGAAAAACTCTTGGGTGCCCCGGGTTTCTAATCAAACCTTCGCGTTCATTCCCCCGGTTTCTAGCATCTAACTTTCGTTTCCAGTAAGTGTTCCGCTGTTTTTACTTATTATCATCTGCTTTTCTGTTGAAACATCAAGTTGGGATTATATAGCTCTGAGGGTAGTCAAGGGGAGGATAGTGAGGCTACCCCATCCCAAAGGTGTGGGCTCCCCTCTGCGGATGACGGTTTTAACTCCAGCAGCTCGAGTAGCAAACGTGGTGGGGAAGAGGTTGGGCCTAGCTAAGTACCCCCGTCGCGAGGTCGATTATTTACCCACAGTCGTTTTAGTGAAATAGTGTCTACCATGAACCCTGGGGACTTGAGACGTCTCAGGGAGCTCTATCAAATTCCCCCTGAATACCAGCTTTTAGTCCTTGGGCCACCTGGTCGAATGCATCGCACCCCTGCGGGTTGCATAACTATGTTTGAGGACGCCTTTTAGGTGTGGGCTTAGGTTCCCCCTAAGTGACAGCATGATAGGTCTGCTTAGGGATCTTCAAATATGCATAACTCAACTTCTGCCCAACTGTTTTTCTACTCTCTGTAGTTTCATAGTTTTGATGCATCTGTTTAACCAACCGGCCAGTTTCAAAAACTTTTCCAACCTTTTTCATCTTCCCATGTCTCATAAGTCTGGTAGTGCCGACGAGTCAGGGGTTCTATTACCTCACCGCTCGGCCTCATCGGAGATTTCTAGTAGCCCCCTCCACTTCATATGGTCAGGCGTGGAAAAAACGCTACTTCTTTGTTCGAGTGAGGGGGGGTTTTAATATTCCTCGGGGTTGGTGGAGGGGGCATGTCGAGATGCACTGGCACATGACTCCGACATGGCCGAACATATTCGTGCGGGATCTCATCGAGTTTGGCCCCATCGAGGCCTCCGTCTTGATCGAGGAGAGGCAGTTAGTGTTGGCCGGGCTGTCACTGACCCCTATAGATTTTCCTGCTGATTATGAGATAGGTAGATGGAGTGTGCTTCGTGCTTTATTATTTGCCTATCTTTGATGATTTGCGCAACTCTTTTGATTTTGACTGCTGTTGAATTCGTTGTGCGCAGATCGAGCAAAGATCATGAACAGATCAAGAGCCGAGGCGCTGGCCCGAGCAGAAAAGAACAAGCAGCGCAAAAAGGGAGCTACTTCTCAATAAGAGTCTTCAACAAGCGACGAGCCGCGTCGATTGGAGGTAGCTCCCACACCCTCACCGACCCCCTCGCCTGGTCGAGCAGCAGCCGCCTCGAGCGGGGTCCTTGTTGGTCGAGGAAAAAGGTCGATGGGTGAACATGGTAGTCCCCCGCCCAAGAAAATTGCAGCGGGGAAAGGTAAAGGAAAAAGCACAGGGTCGGGGATGCCGACGGGGAACGATCTTTTTGGAGATCGAGGAGCCGATACACTATTTAACCTACGAAAGTTCCCGTCTCCTCGATTCGGGATAGACCCAGCCTCGCCGTAGGCGACTCCTCGAGCATGCTCGTGTTGGGGTCCACCGAGGTGGATGCCTTGAAGGTGCTAATGGCTGGTCAGTTCTTGCCTGACCACAAGAAGATGATGGGCATGAGCCAGGCTGCTGCCCTTTGTGAGTTCGCATATCACACGATCATGGTAAGATTTTGTTTTCAGCGTCTCTGTGTATTTATACTTTTATTGGTTTGACAGTTGTGACCTTTATGTCTCAAGTCGGGCAACTGGGCTACCATTTCTACCGCCGCTCCGAGCTGGCCCTTGCTGATCGAGAGCAGTTGGATGCTGGCGGTGATGCTAAAACTTTGAAGGCTCAGCTGGAGTCCTCCCAACTACGACTCGAGAAGCTGGAGAAGCAAGTTAGCCAGCATGCCCAGGAGATTGAGGAGAAAGACGAGCAGGTCCTCTTTGCTGTTACAGATAGGACCAAAATGGACGCAAAGCTGGAAAAATTGCAACTGGATGTGCAAGTTGCTTATGAGTCTGGTCGAGCTGCTGGCCGAAGCGAACGTCTGGCTGGGGCCAAGGCTGAGTTCGCCCGGGTATTATCGAAGGTGCGCCGGGAAGCCGTGCAGCAATTCATGATTAGCCCAGCTTTTCAGGATGCAAGTGTTGCGCTGGCTCTGGATGACGCGCGGGACGCCTTCAAGAAGACGATTCAGCAAATGCAGTTCTTGGGCCACGCTCTTTAGCCTGAGGAACGTTCCAAGAATGAGCTACACTCTTGACGAGCAGCTGCGTCCATACGCCGAGGAGAGTGCCAATGTCAGGGAAGCCGCCGCGGAGGTAGGTCCGCCAATCGAGCTATCACCCGAAGAGAAAAAGCGGGCTGAACTTGATGAAAAGCTGAAGGCAGTGGCCCGGGAGTTCGAGTTCTCTGGCGATTTAGCTTATGACATATCGGAGGGAAACATCGATGTGGCCTCCTATTTCCCGGCTACCGAGCGGATGTTCCTATAAGCTGCAGCTGGCCCTTCTCGGCCCGTGACTGCTGTTGTTCTTGTCGCAATGGCGCCGCCCGAGCCTCAGCCGACTTCTGCTCCTTCCGGTGTACCTGCGCCTTGCCCCATCCCCCTAGGATCGAAGAGATGGGCAGCTCCAATTAGGCCCGATTTTTGCTTTGTTTTTGATGTATAGGCCCTGCTGAGGCTTTTGACATTTATTGAATTATCGTCTCGATTAGGCTTTCACTGAATTGTTATGGAATTTTAACTGCAATTTTGACCACCATCGTGTTTGCTTTTGCGTTGAATTGTTCTGATGGATGGCCACGAATGTGGCGAATAGCTTTTCTTTTTGCTTTACATTAGATGATGGTTTTCTTTTCTGACTTGATATTTGGGTTCAGTAGGACAAGTTGCCCAAAAACCAATAAGATAATAACTAACGTTTGAGTTTGGAATGTCTTTCGTGTAAGTTCATCATCGATAGCTTGGTTTCGGCGCATAGGCCTCGACTTTTTGGCACGAAGTCTCTCATCGACTACAGGGTCGACTTTTGGTCTTGCCGCACAGGCCTCGACTTTTTGGCGCGAAGTCTCTCGTCGACTACAAGGTCGACTTTTTGGTCTTGGCGCGGTGGCCTCGACTTTTTGGCTTGAAGCCTCTCGTCGACTACGGGGTCGACTTTTTGGTCTTGGCACGGTGGCCTCGACTTTTTGGCGTGAAGACTCTTGTCGACTACGGGGTTGACTTTTTGGTCTTGGCGCGGTGGCCTCGACTTTTTGGGGTGAAGCCTCTAGTCGACTACGGGGTCGACTTTTTGGTCTTGGCGCGGTGGCCTCGACTTTTTGGCGTGAAGCCTCTCGTCGACTAAGGGGTCGACTTTTTGGTCTTGGCGCAGTGGCCTCGACTTTTTGGCGTGAAGACTCTCGTCGACTACGGGGTTGACTTTTTGGTCTTGGCGCGGTGGCCTCGACTTTTTGGCGTGAAGCCTCTCGTCGACTACGGGGTCGACTTTTTGGTCTTGGCGTGGTGGCCTCAACTTTTTGCGTGAAGCCTCTCGTTGACTACGGGGTCGACTTTTTGGTCTCGGTTCACGGGCCTCGACTTTTTAAAGCAGGTTCGGTCTGCTGCACACGTTTGCATATTTTGCAATTTCATTTCCTTCAGTAATACAAAGGTCATCGAGGACCGATTATACAAAGAACTTTTTCAAGTTTATGGCATTCCATGGTCGAGGTAGCTCACGACCTGATGCATCAGCTAGTCGGTAGGCATTATTTTTAGCCACCTTGATCACCGAGTACGGTCCCTCCCATTTTGGGTCGAGTTTCTCGACGGGCTTGGATACTTCCACTTTCTTGAGAACCAGATCGCCCACGTTGAAGCTCCGCGGTCACACCGACTTGTTATAGCGATCCGCCATCTTTGAACGATATCGTTGCATTGTGTTGTAAGTTGCATGGCGTTGTTCATCGATAGTGATTAAATCTAGCGTCCTCTCCGACATATTAGTTATCGGGTTATAGTGGATCACCCTCGCTGTATGCTGGATTAATTCTGATGGGATCACTGCCTCAGAACCGTAGACTAAGTTGTATGGGCTGTGAACTGTGGCTGTTCGAGGAGTCGTTCTGTAGGCCCAAAGAACACCAGGGAGGTCGTCCGCCCAGCTGGTCCCTGTCCCCGCTACTCGACTCTTGACGTGGTCGAGGACAGTTCTGTTGGTAACCTCAGTCTGTCCATTGGCTTGCGGATTTCCCACCGAAGTGAAGTGCTGGGCGATCCCTAAGGCTTTGCACCATTTCCTCATGTTTTTGCTCTGAAACTGGGTGCCGTTATCTGATATTAGGACCTTCGGCAACCAAAATCGACATACAATATTCTTCCAAATGAAACTTTTAGTAGTTGCGTCGGTGATCTTCGGGATTGCCTCGGCTTTCACCCATTTGGTAAAGTATTCGACGGCTACTATGATAAATTTTCGCTGGCCGAAAGTTTTTTGAAGTGATCCTACTATGTCAATCCCCCACTGGTCGAATAGCCAGGTGATGTTAACATTGGTCATCGGTGCGGCTGGCTGGTGATGGATGTTAGAATGAATTTGACAGGATGGGCATTTTTTAGCAAAATCGACAGAATCTCTAACAAAGTTGGCCAAAAATACCCGTAGCGAATGACCTTATGTGCTAGGGATCGGCCTCCAGAGTGGTTGCCGCAAATACCGGCATGTACTTCCTGTAATACTTCATTACCTTGGTTGGGATCCAGACACCTGAGTGGCGGCCCTGCTATTGACCGCCTGTACAATTGTCCATGCTCATCTAGTGTGTATTTAGGTGCTAAACCCTTCAGCCTGCGGGCTTCCTTATCATTGTCAGGCAGGGTGCCGCGACTTAGATAAAGTTTGATTGGGTGCTGCCAAGAAAGGGCCGTCTCGCCGAAGCACCCGACCATACCCTGGTCGGGTGAAGGGACGCAAGGATGAGCGGAAACAAAAAATGTTATTGTCTTTTCTCTAGTGCCTTTCGTCAAGCTGGCTAGCTTGGACGGCGAGTCTGCTCACTCATTTTCTGATCGAGGTATTTGGCTCAGTGAGAACTTTCTGAACATTTGCCTCACTTCGCGCACTTCTACCAAATATGGGGACATTTTGTGTTCCTTCGCCTCAAAGTTGCCTTCGACCTGTTCTGCCACGAGCTGAGAGTCGGTGAATGCCGCTAGTTGCTCGACCCCACGGTCTCTGGCCATGCGCATTCCCTGCAATAAAGGCCTCATATTCTGCTTCCTTATTAGTGACCGGGAAGTCGAATTTCACCTCGAAATCATATTCCTCGGCCAATGGGGATCAGAGGGATATCCCTATTCCTCCGCCAAATGAGGTTGCGGACCCGTCGACATGCAAGGTCCACCAAATAGTGCTTTCAACCTCCTGTGCCGGGAGGTCGAGCCTTTCAACGATGAAGTCGGCCAACACCTGTGCTTTAATGGCGGTCCGCGGTTGAAATTGAATGTCGAATTTCCTGAGCTCAATGGCCCATTTGGTGAGCCGACCAGAGGTGTCTGGCTTCGACAACACCTGTTTTAGTGGTTGATTGGTCAACACCAAAATTGAGTGGGATTGAAAATAAGGCCGCAGTTTCCTGGCTGACGTAACAAGGGCCAGAGCGAACTTCTCGATCTCTAAATAATTATGCTCAGGGTCCCTGGAGAGCCTTGCTGCAATAGTATATTAGATGAGGATTTTCTGCTCTCGTCGTCGTCAGCACTGAACTGATGGAGGCCGAAGAGACTGCCAAATATATCTATAGTGCTTCCCCCACCTCGGGTTTGGTGAGCAGTGGGTGGCGAAGAGAGGTATTGCTTGAGGTCGAGTAGGGCCTGATCACACTGTTGGTCCCACTTGAATCCGAATTTCTTCGTGTTTCGCAGGATTTTGAAGAAAGGTAAGCTTTTATCTGCTAGTCGAGATATGAATCTGCCCAAGGCTATGATCCTACCGACCAGGGGCTGGACATCCCGAACAGAGCGAGGTGGGGCGATGTCCAAAATTGCTTGAATCTTCTGCGGGTTGGCCTTGATGCCTCTTTGGCTGACCATGTAGCCGAGGAATTTGCCTCCTCGTACCCCGAAGGTACACTTACTAAGATTGAGCTTCATTCCGAAAGCTCTCAAAATGGAAAAGGTGTAGCTGAGGTCAATCAGGTGGTCTTCAGCCTTTTCTGTCTTTACTATCATATCATCAACATAGACCTCCATCGATCTCCCAATTTCATTCTTGAACATATAATTAACCAATCTCTGGTAGGTTGCCCCCGCATTTTTAAGTCCGAATGGCATAACCAGGAAGCAATACACTCCATTAGGAACGACAAACGCTGTTTTGTCCCTGTCCTCGGGTGCCATGAATATTTGATAATAGCCTCGAAATGCATCCATCATGCTAAGCAATTCGCAGCCAGCAGTAGAGTCAACAAGTAAATCAATACGAGGCAAGGGGTAAGGATCCTTAGGGCAAGCTTTATTCAAATCTGTAAAGTCATTACACATCCTCCACTTTTCCTCATTCTTGGGAACAAGTACAACGTTACAAAGCCAAGAGGGATATTGGATTTCTACAATATAACTTGCTTGCAAAAGCTTGCTGACCTCCTCGTCGATAATCTGGCACCGTACAGCATTGAAGGTTCTTTTCTTCTGGCGCACTGGCTTGCGGGCTGGGTCCACGTTGAGGCGGTGGACGATGATGTTGGGATCGATGCCTTGAAGATCCGCCGCCTTCCAGGCAAAAACATCGACGTTCCGTCGGAGGAAGTCGACCATAAGGCATTCTAGTCGATCTCCCATCTCGGTCCCAATTCTTGTGGTTTTCTCTGGATTCCCCGGTTTGAGCTCGATCATTTTGAATTCCCCAACGGGCTTGACCCTTGTGTCCTCCAACTTTCTATTTTTTGACGAGGATCCCTCATCGGGTTTTGCTATAGGGGCATCCCCCGAGGGCTTCAGCGCGGGTCGCTTCTTCTGGTCCGTTGAGTCGACCGAGATTGTGTAGCATCGCCAAGCGTCCTTAAGGTTGCATAAAAGCTCACCCGCTCTGCCTGGGGTCAGGAACTTTATCTTCATATGATAAGTGGACACAATGGCTCTGAAATCATTCAGGGCTGGTCGGCCCATGATAACATTATATGCGAAAGGAGCGTCGACCACCAGGTAACTGATCATTAGCGTTCGGCTGCGCTGTCCCTGCCCGAACGTGGTGGAGAGACTGATGGATCCGACTGGGATAATCTCGAACCCACCAAACCCGACCAAGGGCGTTCTGACCGGATCAAATTTCAACCATCCCAATTCCATTCTGCTCAAAGTCGACAAGAATATTATGTTCACTGAACTCCCGTTGTCGACCAGCACCTTCTGGACCTCAAAATTAGCAACTTCCAGGGTAATCACCATCGGGCAATCTATCTTACGATCGGCTTTCTCCAGGTGGTCCAGATCTGCGTCGGTGAAAGAAATTGGTTTGATACTGGTCGTCAGCTAAAAGACTGCTTCAACCCTGGGTGGCCTAGTTGAGTCGAGCTGCCTCTGTGTTTGCTTTCTCGCATTTCAGGAATCCCCTCCCGTGGGCCCTCCGGCAATCATATCAATGACACCCCTGATGGGTAGGTTGGGTTCATGGGCTGGTCTCTTTCCTTTATCCTCTCTCCTCGGGTTGACCGACCTTTCTCTTCGGGGAGTCCGATCGGTTAGGCCTTCCTCTCTTCGGGCCTACTCCTCGACAAATTTCTTTAAGTGGCCTTGTCGGATTAGCCTCTCAATTTCGTCTTTCAAATTAAAGCAGTCTTCAGTGTCGTGTCCTTTCTGCCTATGGAAATAGCAGTACTTTTTTGACTTCTTCATGGCTTCGGTTTCTGTGATTTTTTGAGGCTTCTTGAGCAAGTTGTCGTGTTGAATGGTGAACAACACTTCTCTCCTCGGAAGGTTCAACGGAGTGTATTCATGGAAGTGCTTGATTGGGGAACGGCGTCTCTCCTTATTTTGTCTATCATCTCTCTCTTTGCCCCTCTTCTTATCGGCTTCCAGGCTGTTGTATTTCATCCTGTTCATCTCCTCTTGGGTCATATACCTCTCGGCTAGGTCGAGGAGCTACTCCATCATTCTAGGGCTGCGCGCGCACCAGGGCATTGGCGCACTCCTTATGCCTCAAGCCCAAAAATAATACATCGATCAGAAACTCGATCCTCGGGTTATCGATTTTTAACACCTCTGTGTTGAATCTGGTGAAAAAATCCCGAAGGGATTCTCCCTCAGCCTGTTTCACTGTGTGTAGGTGTGTGTGTGGAAGCTTTGCCTTTCTCCTGCTGGCGAACTGGTGCAGAAACTTATCACACAACTGGTCATAGGAGAAGATGGATGCCGGCTCTAGTTTTACAAACCAGTCCAAGGCCACTCCCTGGACTGTAGTCACCAGCATCTTTGCATGTATATAGTCATTATGCCCATGCAGCTGCATCATATGCTCAAACTGCAGCAGATGCTCATTCAGGTCCGTGGAGCCATCATACCTTAGAAGCCCCATAGAGATCTTTGCATCGACAGCGATGCGCTCTTTAATGATCTCTTGGACAAACGGCGAATCCCGCTCCCTTCTAAACCTTTGCGGCCCGTCTGGCAGGGTCACCCTATCCGCATTTCCTTCTCAAGATCTCCTCCATGCGACTATTCAGTTGTTGCACATGGTGAAATACCTCATCCCCTTCTTGCTGATCTGCTTGGGAGGCACCTCTGCCCAGCTTGTGTCTGGAACGCTCGGCCCTATCGCACTGCGGGGTGCGAATGGGCCGCACGTCTTGATCCACAAAATCTGCTACCTCTTCCCTCGGTGGGGGGTGGGCTGCTTCTCTAGGGAAACGGCCAGGGCTTGAATCTCTCCTGAACTGGTGTCTTGGCGATTCCAGCCTGCTGAGAAGGCTCTTCAAGCCGTGCTTTCTCTGGGGCCACAGGCTGCGGTGTGGCCCTAACCGCCGGCTCCGGCTACACCGTATGCCTGTTTAGGGCGGCGGAGAGTTGCGTTGAAATCTGCGCAGAAATTTGCTCACTAATGAGCTGCATTAGCTGCGGCATCGTGAGTGTGACCACCGACTCAAGCGGAGCGCTTGGTCCTTGTATATTCAGCTCTGGGTCCTGACGATGGGGGAGGAGCTAGACCTCCTATTTTCATCTCTTCCCGATGGGGCTTGCCTAGTGTTTACCATTTTCCGACAGAGGATTCAAGTTTCCCACAAACGGCGCCAAATGATGAGGGTTCGGTTCGCTGGGTTAGGATCCCGGCTAGAACAATGGTAGAACTTGACCCGGATGGATCGCGTTTCTATTTTGTAGGGAAAGAATCCTGCAGTCACAATAAACATTAAGCTAGCCGAGTGGCCCTCGGCTTTGGCCCTCCGACGATCAAGTCAGTACGATTCGACCTCAATAATTGATCAGAGGGATAAGAGCTTTTTGGATATATATGAAGGCGTACCTCTAAAAGGCAGGGTTGGGGGTATATATATCCTTCTCCTTCTAGGAAATGTCTGGAAAGCCCTCAGGCATCTCCCAGGGCCACTAACCTTGGGCCTGGGGCATTTGGTCATTTCCCTTATTTGAATATTTCCAGATGGCCGCCCTTCAGGTTTCAAGGACAAGATAGTACACTGTAGCGGTGTCTGCTGTGTCAGACGGTGAAGGGAATGACATGCGCCATTAATGCGGAGGCATGGCGCCTGCCAGTGCATTAAATGCAGTGGCAGGGTACTGTGCGGGTGTCGACCTCAACTTCGCTAGAGACTAGGTCGACTGAGGTCGAAGATTTCTGCAGACCAAGGGAGACTAACTGGGCCCGCACGGATCCAGTCGAATAAAGTCGATAAGATGTGAACTCGACGAGACGTATGGGCCCTGAGTCTCAGTTGGGCCTTGCTGGATTGGGCTATCCCATATCAATACTTAAGAATTATACAGTGTCTACTTTGCGGTCATTTAAATACAAGAAAAATGACAGCAAAAAAATCATAGCCGTCTGTAGTGATGAAAATTGTAAATGGAGAATCTATGCATCAAGGCATGAGGCTGATAAATAATTTGGCATTCAAAAATGTAATATAGAGCACACATGTGGTGAGGCTAATCTTCGGACAAGGGGACATCATAAAGCTGATTCCGCTTAGGTTGCTAACGTAGTGAAGGATAAATTGAGATCAGAGCCATGTTATCGGCCCTCTATCATATTGAAAGATATCCACAGAGAATATGGTGTGGAAGTTAGGTACCATAAAGCATGGATGGGTAAGGAATTAGCTATACATGACATCCATGGAGCTGAGAAGGGATCTTATGATAAGTTGAGGTGGTACTGTGATGCTGTGAAGAGGACAAACCCTGGAAGTATTGCAGACTGTGAGATTGACCCAATTAGTCGAAAATTCCATCGGCTATTTATATGTTTCAGTGCCTACCTTCTTAGTTTTCTCGGGGGATGCAGACTGTTGATATTCTTGGACGGCACCCATATTAAAAATAAATACAAATGAGTCTTACTCAATGTTGTCAGTAAGGTTGCTAATGATGACTTATTCACGTTAGCATATGCAGTTGTTGACACTGAAAATGATATTAATTGGGATTGGTTCTGTTTTTAAGTTAAGAAGTGTCTTAGATTCTGAATATTTACCTGGCTTATCAAGGTTTACTTTCTTCTCCGATCGACATCCAGGTCTTCTTAAGGCCCTCCCCATGATATTTCCCGGTAGCCACCATGCATATTGCTTGAGACACTTAGTGGATAACTTTAAGAAACAAGTATGTGTACTTTATCTTTGTTTGTGAGACAATTATGTGAAATAAACTCTAATTTAGCACATTACTGTTCTATTATTTTAAATTCAAGTATTAAGGAAGTACCCTCTACATACAAAGAAACATTGGTGTTCTGTTTTTATGAAAGCTGCATATGCACCTACAAGGCAGGAGTATACTCGACATATAGACAGCATCTTGCAGTCAATGCCGCTTGCTAGACTTTATTATGCAGTCTGACCCACCATGTTGGGCAAATTTCTTATTCAGTAGAGATCGATGGGGGGTAATAAACAATAATCAAGCAGAAAGTTGGAATAATTGGGTTAAACCAACTCGATTTATGCTAGTTGCAGCCATGGTTGATCACATACGCATGCAAATAATGGTTATGATACATGATCGACGAGAAGAATCTCATAAGATGGTTGGTCAATTATGTCCCAAGCAAGAGAAGAAGTTGGCAATCAATCATATGCGTTCTCGTAACTTAAAAGTTGTCATGTCTAGCAATTGGAGCTTTGAGGTGATTGAGCAAGATAAATCGTATGTTGTAGATTTACATAGCAGGGTTTGTTCATGTAGAGCATGTCAGATTGATAAAATACCATGCAGATATGCTTGTGTTTGTATCAAGTCAAAGTCACTTTCACCGTATGACTTCACCGATCAATACTACCGAGTTGAGATGTATCAACAAGCATACCAAGCAGTGATAAACCTATTCCTACATTTGATATGCATATGTTCCTTCCATATGATGATGGAGTCATTCATGCACCTAATTGTCGATCTCAACCTGGGCGTAGAAGGACACAGAGGATTCCATCATAGATAGAGAAACGTGTAATTAAGTATAAAAGGTGTGGTAGAACAGGGCATAATCGTCGAACTTGCAAAGAATTAGTAAACTAGTTAAATTTTGTACCTCAATCTGGGATAATTGTACTAGATTTCTTCATATTTGTACCTCACTTGGGCAATGAGGCTGGTGATTTAGCGTGAAATTAGCATTCTTGCATGTTGCGAGACATAGTTAAATTTTGTACCTCAATCTGGGATAATTGTACTTGATTTCTTCACATTTGTACCTCACTTGGGCAATGAGGCTAGTGATTTAGCGTGAAATTAGCATTCTTGCATGTTGTCCAAGTATAGTTAAATTTTGTACCTCAATCTGGGATAATTGTACTTAATTTCTTCACATTTGTACCTTACTGAGGCAATGAGGCTGGTGATTTAGCGTGAAATTAGCATTCTTGCATGTTGTCCGAGACATAGTTAAATTTTGCACCTCAATCTGGGATAATTGTACTTGATTTCTTTACATTTGTACCTTACTTGGGCAATTAGGCAGGTGATTTAGCGTGAAATTAGCATATTTGCATGTTGTCCGAGACATAGTTAAATTTTGTACCTCAATTTGGGATAATTGTACTTGATTTCTTCACATTTGTACCTCACTTGGGCAGTTAGGCAGGTGATTTAGCGTGAAATTAGCATTCTTGCATGTTGTCCGAGACATAGTTAAATTTTGTACCTCAATCTGAGATAACTGTACTTGATTTCTTCACATTTGTACCTCATTTGGGCAATTAGGCAGGTGATTTAGCGTGAAATTAGCATTGTTTCATGTTGTTCGAGACATAGTTAAATTTTGTAAGTCAATCTGGGATAATTGTACTTGATTTCTTCACATTTGTACCTCACTTGGGCAATGAGGCTGGTAATTTAGCATGAAATTAGCATTCTTGCATGTTGTGTGAGATATAGTTAAATTTTGTACCTCAATTTGGGATAATTGTACTTGATTTCTTCACATTTGTACCACACTTGGGCAACTTTGTACTTAATATCTTAATATTTTTACTAATATTTTTGAATTGAAATTTGTTCAAAGATTTGCTTTTTAAGTCTTGGTAATTAATAACCAAACTATAAATATGTGTCTAATATTTATCATATGAATAAAATAATGTTAAAAATTTTAAGTTGTTAATCACTAATGTTCAACGGATGAATGTTATCAATCGCAGTAATGAAAGAATACTTATGCTTTTAAAGATTTAAACAAATGAGAATTTGATGATGATATCCACCCTATCACATGTACAAATTCCTACTTCACCAGATCCGATAATCTCAAATTATTGTACTTGACCATCATTACAATTATTGGAGAATAATTATTCAATTGCAATAAGTGTACTTCAACAAAACACATTTTATACTTGGTTTGTTTTGAGTTTGTACTTCATTTCTCCAGAATTGTACTGAGTTTGTACTTCGTTTCCCCTGAATTGTACTCAAATTCCTTGCCCAGTTTCAATTGAATTTAAGTGTTCTTCATTGAAACACATTTTATACTTTCTTTGTTCCGGGTTTGTACTTCATTGCCCTCAAAATGCACTCAAATTCACCGCCCAGTTTCAATTGAATTGAAGGGTACTTCAACGTAACGCATTTTATACTTTGTTTATCTGAGTTTGTACTTCATTTTCCCTGAATTGTACTCAAATTCCCTGCTCAGTTTCAATTGAATTTAAGTGTTTTTCGGCGAAATACATTTTATACTTTCTTTGTTCCGGGTTTGTACTTCATTGCCCTCAAAATGCACTCAAATTCACCATCCAGTTTCAATTGAATTGAAGTGTACTTCAACGAAACACATTTTATACTTTGTTTATTCTGAGTTTGTACTTCATTTCCCCCTGAATTGTACTCAAATTCCTTGCCCAGTTTCAATTGAATTTAAGTGTTCTTCAGCGAAACACATTTTCTACTTTCTTTGTTCCAGGTTTGTACTTATTGCCCTCAAAATGCACTCAAATTCGCCGCCCAATTTCAATTGAATTGAAGTGTACTTCAACAAGCACATTTTATACTTTGTTTATTCTGAGTTTATACTTCATTTCCCCATAAATGTACTCAAATTCCCTGCCCTATTTCAATTGAATTTAAGTTATAAATAATTAATGGAAAATTACACTTACATACAAAATAATATTATTAACAAAGTATGCTTCAATTTACACATGTATTTACATACAAAGTGATTCAAGTCCTGGCATTTTCATGACTTAATATTGTATATGCCATTGTCGCACGATATTTATCAATTTCAATTATTCTAGCATCCCTCCAGAACTCCGGGATGTCTCTAGCAAAACATGCTATCCAAAAAGGCACACATAGACACCACAATCCACTATACCCACTTGTTGCCTGCTTTTTTTCTACCTCATGTATTCGTCCACACGACTCCGCAATGAAAGCTTCATGTACCAAGAATAGAATGAAGCCTACAAAAATATTGATTAGTTGTTGACTCCCTACTTTATGAAGAAATCATAGGGAAAGGAAGCAAACTTACAATGGCAATAGCTGTCGGTTTGTATCTGGCGGCCATTATTGAATTCATGTATAAGAAAGAATGAATCAACGTGTCGAGGACAACCAAGAACCAGTGATGGTGCCGGCAAATTGGTAGGATTATGTAACGATACTGGTTTAAAACATCCACCATGAGCTCTTCCAAATCTTTACAGGTAAAGGTGTTAAGTGTAAGCTTCAACTCCACAAATTCTTCATCCATAATATCCTTGATGTTGCGTCCCTCGAGTCAGTCTAATATATCAGCCTATGAAGTATAAAACAAATGATTAGACTCATTGGAAACGTGAACTAAATTAAGTTAGGAAACTGCCACATACCTGCGCTATTGAGGACGTAAACCACACCTTGTGCTGACACTTCTTGCCAAAATATGGGCTACATAATATCACATGTAGCAGTCCACTATGTCACTGGTAAGCTCTCCTCTAAATAAGAGCTCACAAAAGTTTCTTCCATCCAGAAACTGTCTTGCTCCCTCCCAAATAGTCACCCTACACAATTGTTAATTGTTAGTTCAGAGACCAATTTATCCAAAAGAAAATTAATAAGCAAATTTTTCTTTCCTCAAATTATCTCTTCTGACAAAGTTGTCGATGACTTCTCGCTCTTCTACTGGAATAAGAGCAAGACCTCTATAATCAGTCATTCCTTTATAGGGATCAGTCACTTCAGTCTTTAGGTTGGTTGGTTCATCTGCCACCTGGATTAGTTCATCTGCTACCTGGGGTACAAAACACAGCACATTAGGTACAAAGTATCAATTATTGAAGTAGAAAAGATAAGCACATGAAGTACAAATATCACCAACATGGAGTACTAAACTCAAGCACATGGGTATAAAAGTATCAACTATTGAAGTAGAAAATATAAGCACATGAAGTACAGATATCACCAACATGGAGTACAAAACTCAAGCGCATAGGTATAAAGTGTCAACTATTGAAGTAGAAAAGATAAGCACATGAAATACAGATATCACCAACATGGAGTACAAAACTCAAGCACATAGGTATAAAGTGTCAACTATTGAAGTAGAAAAGATAAGCACATGAAGTACAAATATCACCAACATGGAGTACTAAACTCAAGCACATTAGTTATAAAGTGTCAACTATTGAAGTACAAAAGATCAACACTTGAAGTACAAATATCCCAACATGGAGTACAAAACACTAGCACATAAGGTATAAAGTATCAACTATTGAAGTATAAAGATCAGCACATGAAGTACAAATATCGCCAACATTAAGTGCAAAAGATTAGCACATTAAGTATAAATATCACCAACTTGGAGTACAAAAGATTAGCACATAAGTACAAGTATTACCAACATGAAGTATAAGATATCATCCATTAAGTGTAAATATCAACCAATCAAGTATAAGATATCATTACATTTATTACAAACAAACAGCTTACAAATGAAATGCAAATAGCAAAAAAATAAAACATTAAATAGTGTACAACACCTTCTTCTTTTCTTGTTCTTTCGTTTTTTCATGCACGAGGATGAGCACGATAGGTCTTTGTCACTTATCTTGCTCTTTTGGCTGGTGTGGTGCTCGGGGGGCTAACAAAATCTGGAGATTTCTGTTTTGGCTTCATGTCTTCTCGATTGCGCACATTTGTCACAATCGAGGACATGACATTTGCCACTTCAATCTCAGATTCCTTGAACTCAGCCGCTTGAATTGATATATAATGTTCTATCTTCAAAGGTATGGGGGAATCTTAAGGATCATGGTGGTGTTTTGTTCGACTTTCTTCATCCACCATGTCTTTAGAATCATCCCATTCTTTCTGTGCATCATGTACCAAATCAAGTCCCCCCTTATGCACATACTCATCAGCTTCCTGCTCAAGCTCCACCCCATCAGTCTTGTCCTCAGCTAGATGCTCCTCCTCACCCTACTCCTTCATTGCCATGTATTCGAATGAAGCAATTTTTTCTTTCAATGATTTAATTTCTTCAACTTTCACTGCAATAATTGTTTCACATATTGTATGATCATAGATATAGACTTCACTGATGGCAGTACTGGTAGCCTATGATTTCTTGATCAAAACTACCAATTCTAACTCCTCTGGGGCAGGGTTGAGGGCTAAAACCTATTACACTGGAAATAATTATCAAATTCAAATTATTATACAAAAAACTAATAATGAATCATTACAATTATTACTATGTATGTTGTAACTTGCTTCAATTTATTCTTTGTCTGCTCCACATTATGTGGGAGTTTGCTATCCTTCCACCGGTAAAAGCGTGGAAACTCAAACAAACTCACTGGTGAAGCCAGTGACGTGATGCGTTCATAAACCTAATCCTTGGTTCTTTCTCCACCTACTCCTAAATGGTTCCTCATATCTTGGACAAGAAAATTGTATGCAGCTATGCCCCATGCATACATACCAACTCTAGACAAATTGTCCAAATATGGTAGGAGAAATCATGGAGTCCAATAATTAGATGTTGGAAACAGAATACAATTAAAAACAAAAAGTATGTACAACCTACAAAAATTATTCAAGTCCTCCACACTATCCTTATATACATACTCCTCAAACTTTTTTGCTATTTCAGATCTAGTTATATTCTGCAGCTTTCCAGAAAAAATGCGGTCAAAGGTTGAAGACTTCATCTTCAATGTTATATCAACAGATTGCCCCACATGTGGCAACTCTAAAACCATAGAAAATTCAGCTGCAAAAAAGGAACCTCAACCCCCTCTGCAAAATGAAATGACAGCTTTTTTGGGTCAAACCTCCTAAGTATAGCTTCAAGCCGAATGAAGCTTGAACTTAACTTAGGCATATCCATGTATATATAGAAATGGGTCTTCTTCAATGCATCAAAATGTTTGGACCCCATCTTGGACTTCACAAGCTCCAATTTACTCTGAAAATATTGGGGGAGCAACGAGAGCAGACCTCACAATGTCTTGGCTTTGCTGCAATGAGAAAAAAAAATAGTATATAAACAGATAATAAACGAACCCTTTTAGATAGTGTACTAAAAACTTGAATGTTTTGTACTAAAGATGCTTCTAAAATGTACTTCAGAAACACATAATATATACTACACTTTCATTTATTCTATACTTCAGGCTTGAATATTTTATACTACAGTTGCTTCTAAAATATACTGCAGATACACAGATTATATACTAGAGTTCATTTAATGTATACTGCAGGCTTAAAGGTTTTATCCTTCAGTTGCTTCTAAAATGTACTGCAGATGCAAAGATTATATACTACATTTTCAGTTAGTGTATAATGTAGGCTTGAATGTTTATGTACTAAAGATGTTTCTAAAATGTACTGCACCTACAGAGATTATATAATACACTTTTGCCTAAAGTGTACTCCAGATGCTCCTAAAATGTACTGCAGCTATATAGATTATATACTACATTTTGCCTAATGTGTACTGCAAGCTTGAATATTTTATATTACATACATTTATTTCTAAAATGTACTGCAGCAACACAAATTATATAGTACACTTATGCCTAAAGTGTACTGCCAGTTTGAATGTTTTATACTACATTTGCTTCTAAAATGTGTTGCACCTACACAGATTATATATTACACTTTTACCTAATGTGTACTGCAGGTGCTCCTAAAATGTACTGCAGTTATACAGATTATATACTACCTTTTTGCCTAAAGTGTACTGCAAGCTTGAATGCTTTATACTACTTTGCTTCTAAAATGTACTGCACCTACACGATTATATACTACACTTATGCCTAAAGTGTACTACAAGTTTGAATGTTTTATACTACATTTGCTTCTAAAATGTGCTGCAGCTACACAGATTATATACTATAATTTTGCCTAATGTGTACTGTAGATGCTCCTAAAATGTACTGCACCTACACATTATATATAACAAACTTTTGCCTAATGTGTACTCCATGCTTGAATGTTTATACTACATTTGCTTCTAAAATATACTGCACCTACACAGATTATATACTATACTTTTGCCTAATGTGTACTGCAGATGCTCCTAAAATGTACTGCAGCTATACATATTATATACTATACTACCATTTTGCCTAATGTGTACTGCAAGTTTGAATGTTTTATACTTCATTTGCTTCTAAAATGTACTGCATTTACCCAGATTATATATTACACTTTTGCTAATGTGTACTACATGCTTGGATGTTCTGTACTGCAGATAACACACTACCACTTTCAGATAGTTTTTATCGTATAATTTCACCATATAATTCAGTTAAAAATAAGTATAAACCCCTAAAAGGTGAAGTGCAACTTTCATGCCCTTCAAGTACAAATCAGAAACTTCTTATCTCACAACAGAAATCATATATATATAAAAGGGGTTTAAGTGTTTAACGACTAAAAAAGGAATAAAAACCCTAAACATAAGAAAATAGACAAGAAATGAGTGTAACACTGAAAAATCATGAACATTTGAAATTGCAAATGCAGAAAACATACCTTTGTTTCTTTTGATAACTTCTTTTTGTACTTTGCTTCTTATAGCAGTTTTTTTTCCTTCCATTGTCGCAGAAAAATGGCAGAAATTTTGGTGCCATTTTTTTTTTTTTCACTTCTTCTCGCGTCAATGGCAAAGAAATGGTTTCGCACCCTTTTCTTTTGGCATTTAGAGAAGTCATTTCAGGCACACAAAAAGAAAAGGAAAGCGTTCTACTTCAAGAGAGAACGCATTTCCCAACTATTTTTGTGGGTTTTTTCCAGCTGCAAGGGTATATAGGTCTTTCTAAAAGATATGGGGAGTGATTCCTAACTTTTGTGAAAAAGTGGGGAGTTTAGTGTGTAAAAATTCAAATGGGGACTGAACACTAAATTGAAAGTAGGGTTAGGGAATTTTTTCTAATTAACTATTAAATGAAAGTTTTTGGACCAAATTTTGTCGATAAGATTTTGCATTACCTTACACTGTATTTTTTACTTTATAAGAGATAAAATCATATTATTACTCGATTATCTAAATAACAATTTTCCATTTTAAAACTGTCAGTGGACAAAAGTATTTACAAGTATTTCTTAGTGAAATACTTGGAACATTAACAAAGGTTGATCAAATCAGCATTGTCACTTGTTGAAATGTAATGCCCCGATCAAGAGATGCCTACTTTCGGTCGAATTGCTACTCACTTTATACCACAAATCTTATGAATTACAGAAAATACATTTATCAAAAGCCAAATTATTTAATCTTTACAAGCAATGTCTAGAAGAGGTTCAACTATGAATCGAAATATCACAAATCACACTTAGCACGTCTATCACCCTCATTACCTTATGGGTCACCTGGGCTAATATATTTTCATCACTTGTTCTTATCTGGGGTAAAGAACGAAGTGTAACAATAAAACAACGTAATTTTGAATGACTTAGTGAGATAATTTAGCGACAATAACAAAGTGACAATTTCTCAAATATCATATAAAAGACATATAAAGGCATTAAGATTTCCAGAAGCTGTAAAAGAAGGTTTTAGTCAAATTTTTAGATGACCCATCTCACCACTGTCCTATACCAGTGATGAAACTTTACAGTATTCAAGTTTTAAGGCATAACATCAGACGGAGAAATTAACCAGTCACAAGTTAGCAAACATTTTCAAGTAAAAGTTGTTGGTGGTTCTCCTATCTTATCTCTCCATTTTCAGAAACATAAAAATGCTTATCCCTCCAGCTCGAGTGATCAGTTCGGATAATTAACAAACAAAAGACATGGCTAGCTACATGTCTCATCCCCCTATAATCAGCTACCTCCAACCAACTATGGAGCTAGATGTAATTTAATAGGGTATCGACTGAAGGTTGGTCACCGTCGGTCCGTTCCGCTCAGTCCACCTCATAGCCAATCCCAAGGCCCACCCCAAGGGTATTGTTCACTTAGTGATATAACATAGCATCCAACACCACTTCACATAACATGTTACTTCACCCTGACGACTATGACAGTACATATATCTCGAACCAATATTTTACATAACACGTCACTCCACCATGACAACCCAAAATCGGTTGCTCAACAACTGACCCATTTTTATGAAACGGTCATAGCTATGATGGTACATATATCTCAAAACCAATATGTCATATAAAAAAAATCAAGTCGCCATGTTAATATAGAAACTAATTCAACACCACATTTGGTTTCTAGAAATACATAGCGATAAAACATGTATTCCGAAATCATCTTTCAGCTTTCTCAATACAATGACCAATTTCAGATAAAGCGATATCAATCAAAATCAACAAAAGCGCTTAGTATAGAAGGGCGATGTGGAGTACTATGTTCAACACATAGATCGAAAGGAAGCAAACGACCAGGATATACTAGCACGTATATATGTTCTTTCCCCAACAAAGAATCTCATACTATTAAGTATAAACTCACCTGACAACTACAGAGGGGTTCTTAGTCGCGTAATCGCTCAAATCTTAGCTTCTTAGTCAGACGACCAAGAGATGTCATAAGATAATACAAGTCATCATCCTATTAACCCCCTTGAATCTTAAGCACAAATATAGTAAATGTCTTTATTGAACTTAAGGTTATTTTGATTTCAAAACCATAATTCTTAATGTACTTAAATGCCCTTATCCAGTCCGCAGTTACTTCAACTGTTCAACCATAATTTCCTCAAGTTCACAGTACACTAAAATGTTTAACATAGTCATATATCATGGTTCTTAACTCAGCGAGCCAGTAAACAAGTTATCAAATTCTTACTGAAGATTCTAATAGTAATTCTGTAATTCATTTGAGTCGATTAAGTTCATCACTATAATAATTATAAGACTAACCACAACTTGAGCTAAATTATGGTTTACCGATCTTAGTTCTGTTTAAGATTAGGTTTAGATTCATAGCTTCAATCATATTCGGTAAATTAATCGAATGATTATGAAATTTACCTTAATTGGATCGAATCGAGATCCAATTCTGAGCTGGGAATAGCCCAGACGAGTCCAGGATGTCATTTTGCACACACTGATCCAAAATTGCCATCACGCGCCACCACCAGAGATGGAGACCGCCACCACCATTGGGTGCACCTCTTTGCCAGGAGCAAAACGCCCCAAAAATTTCTGATTCCGGTAACGATAGGCTGGTCAATTGGCCATTAGAAGCCATGGCCAAGCCTTAGCGCCACCGATCGCCACCACCCGCAATTCCACCACCGCCGTGAGTTGAAACCCAAAATTAACCTTGTTAATCCCTTATCCATAGTCTCGTGGCCAAAACCCACCTAGCCCCCATCCATTTCTGCCGTCGAAAATGGCGGAACCACTACCCCCACCATGAGCTTGTCGTCGCCTCCCATTTCCGGCGATTTCCTTGGTTGTTTTTGAGAAACTTTGGTATAGTTTTGTTCCTCTCATCTAAAGGAAGATTTATACGGTGTTAGTTTCTGGTTTTATGGTCAGTTTTCGATTGTTCACCACATGAGTAAAGTTTGGGTCGTTTTTTAAAATTTGAACAATTTTCATCCTTCTTTCTATATATATAAAAATATTTTTCAACTTCTTCACTTCGGCCCCAAGACTTTCTAACCAACCCACTTTTCACCTCAAAACTCTTAAACCGCTCCAAATTCACCCCTGACCTTCAATTGAGTCCTTCAACTTCTAATTCTTGCATATTGACCCCTAACTTTTTTGTTTTGGGGTAATTAAGTCCAATTATTTTAAGGTCCTCATACTTTTGATTCCCTCACATTGACCCCCTAAATTTTATAATTTTAAACAATTAAGTCCTTTTCTTATTCACAATTAAGTCCTTCAATTCCCACATTTCTACCTAAACTTTAATTAATTTAATTTAAACCAACTTAAACTGATATTTCAAAAATCGGGGTGTTACATGAAATGTATATTAGTATATTACAAAGTTCATTTATTATGATGAAGGCCATGATATTGAAAATGTATGCATGGAACAATTAAAGCAAGAGTGTTAGTATCCCACATCGGTAAAATAAATAAGTTGTGGTCTCTATATATGATCTTGGTCAATCCTCACCTCTTGAGCTAGCTTTTGGAGTGAGTTAGGTTCAAGGTCCATTTCTCAATATGATATCAAAGCTAATTATTCCTGATGTTGGGTTACTCAATGTTATTGGATCACTGATGTCATTTCATTCAACGCTCCAAATATTCATTTTTGGGAATGCGCGGGGTGTGTTAGTGTACAAAAGAGAAGGAAAGTTAGGCTTGACTTGGTTCTATACCAATAGATCATTTATTAGTATGCAAAAAAAATTGACAAGACGAATGCTAACTTTGAGCTCAAGGTAATTAGCTGCTTAAGATGGGTATATTTCACTTTCTCTCACATCTACGATAGATTTTACTGTAATTGGCAATAAATTTTATGATACTTTATTTTATTCATGATTGAATCTAAAATTCAACTTGTGTTGGTTTATTTTTGGGCCCTAGCAAATTGGATAGATAGACATTGACTCTATTAGAGGAGTTAGGGAAAGTCAAATCTAACACAGAACAAAATGTTAAGAGTCACGAGATGGAATTCCAGCTAAAACCCTAAAGGTAGAGAAGTTAAATCCTAACGAAAGAAAAATAGGAAGTTGGCAACAATAAACATACTTTTGACGCCATGTGATTGAGGTATTTATGAAATGTTTTTGAGGTGTGTTCGTATGAATCATTCAATGTGGAAGGCCAAGCTACGGCCATGTGTTTTAATAGGATGGCGTACATTTTGAAATAGATCGGGTCAAATTCGACCAGAATAAAAACACGAGAACCCTAAAGTGCTTGAGCATATTTTTAGGCCTATTTTCATGCCAATAATATATAGAAATCTTTACTTTTCATAACAAATTAATTAATACACCAGTAGAACTGTTAAGAGCATTGCTGCATTTGGGAACTAAAACAAGTTGCTAAGATATGTGATGTTGCAAGAAATGATAAACAATATATTTATCAATGGTCGAGAGGTTGACTAGTAAATGGAGCTCGGGTGAGCGTTTATTGAGCTAACTAGTAGAGTCAGTCGAGGGTTCTATGGGTCGAATGGTAGGGACATACAAAGTATAAGTGAGTATCAAATGTTATTAGTTAATTCTTTATGCAATAAATGAGGGGATATTTATAGTGGACGGTTGAGTTGGCTAGATACTGTTGGGTCTAAGTGGCCATCATCTTCAACATACACGTGTTACGGAATGAAAGGTCGAGATTATCCCATCACATTGATACGAGTCAGGTGGTTGGATCAATTAGTTTAGAAAAGATGTGGATCTTTGTAGCATTTTTGAGATCTTGATTAAGAATAAGGGCATTTAAGTCTTTTAAAAATTCCTGCCTTACCAATATTAATCAATGATCAATAGACTTTGCTTTTAATAATAATGATGATCGAAACACGATTATAAATTGACAGAAACAAAGGGGTGTTCAATTCTGAGCATAGAATTACAAGAGATCTGGAAACTGGAAACTCATTATTTCTGTTGAAATTTCTCTGATTTTCCGGCTACAGAAGTTATCCCAAACGCGTTTTTCTGAGTGACATAAGATAAAACGCAGACACACGTAGACGCTGGATGGAACATTCCCTTAAATCCCTAGTCACACGGCCCGCCCGCCCCCTGGGTTGGAAAAATGCAGTCCTCTTAAAACTATTAAAAGCGAGTACATTACCCCCTTCCGTTTTCCTTTCCTCTTTCCTTGATATTTCCTTTGGCCTCTTAATTCTTGAAAACATCCCCATCCAGTTGACTTTTCTCTCTCAACTCTTTCTTTCTTATATATATATATATATATATATATATTATTTCTCAAGGAAGAAGTTTTTGCTGTTGAACCAGGACAGGATACTAATTTGACGAGTCCATTTTTACTCGTTCAACTCTTCCACCAACTGCCTGCTGAGCCCTCCAACCTCCTATCTTATTCAAGATTCCTGCTATATTACAATTCCCTAGTCTCCCCTCTTCTCCTATTTTCAACTCTTTGGTTCTTCTTTCTTATCAATCTTTTCATCTTCCTTCTTCCCTCAAAATATACCCAATATCCCTCAATTTGAGATATATATGCCCATAGCTTTTTCCCTTGACTACCCCACGATCACACCCCAGATCCACTCCTACTTCTTGTAATCTCAAAAACAGGTAAGAAAAATGAATGATCTATTCTCAGGATCCTTTTCACGTTTCCGGGACCAAGACCAATCCCCGCCGCCCAACTCCCACACCATCGAGATGACCAACTCCGCCGCCACCGGCGGCGTGAACCTCGATCGATTCTTCGAAGATGTCGAAGCAACCAAAGACGAGCTTCGCGACCTGGAATCTCTCTACACCCAACTCCAGGCTGCCCACGAGCAGAGCAAGACCCTCCACAACGCCAAGGCCGTCAAAGACCTCCGCTCGCGGATGGACGCCGACGTCGCAGCCTCCCTGAAAAAAGCCAAAGTCATCAAAGTCCGCCTCGAAGCCCTGGATCGATCCAACGCCGCCAACCGTAGCATCCCCGGCTGCGGCCCCGGAAGCTCATCTGATCGCACTCGCACTTCAGTCGTCAATGGCCTGAGGAAGAAGCTCCACGACACCATGAACAGATTCAACGACCTGAGGCAGAAAATGGGATCCGAGTATCGAGAAACCGTGCAGCGGAGATATTATACAGTGACGGGGGAAAACCCTGATGAGAAAATTCTAGATGCTTTGATAGAAACAGGGGAGAGCGAGACGTTTCTACAGAAGGCGATTCAGCAGCAGGGGAGGGGACAGATGATGGACACAATTATGGAGATTCAAGAGAGGCATGACGCGGTGAAGGACATAGAGAAGAATCTGAGGGAATTGCATCAGGTTTTCTTGGATATGGCGGTTTTGGTGGAGAGTCAGGGGGAGCAACTGGACGATATTGAGAGCCACGTGAATAGGGCGAATTCTTTTGTGAGAGGGGGAGCTCATCAGCTGGAGGTTGCCAGGAAGCACCAGAAGAATACTAGGAAATGGACTTGTTTCGGGATTGTGCTCTTGTTGATTATCATCTTGATCATTGTTCTGTCCATTCAGCCATGGAAGAAATGATTATTGGTCTTGATTTTACTATGGTGATGCTTCATCTGTTCTGAGTTCATCCACTGCCAGTATTTTGTTCTTTTGTTTTTTCCTTTTGGCAAAATAGTTTTTGCAATATATATATTTTTTTAATTTTTGTTATTGTAATCTACTTGCATATTGGGTATTATTTGTTTGAGAATTAGGTCATTATTTGAGTATTGTTTTCCCTTTTCTGGGGGGTTTGTTTTGATTGGTATGGATTTTTATAGACTGAATTGGGTGGTGTTGACCTACCCTTCCCCCCCTCCGCCCCCTTTTGTTGAAGATTCTTTAAGAGTTGGAAGGTGGCTATTGTTTTTAGTGACGAAACAAAATTGTACCTTTTGATAATTGGAGATGCGTCATTCATTTGTTCCGATCAGTGTTTTGTCCAACCAGTAAAACAGTGATAAGAGGTCAATTCGATTTTGATAGAGCTTAAAAATCGAATGCTAATTGATAAAAAATTATCAATAATCCTGTTTAGTTTGTGGTGATTCGATCGGTTCACCATCGTTCACCTATTTATTTATTTATTTTTAAAAATTTAAAAAGTAAAAGAAAAAGAAAAATTGAGAGTTGAAAGTGATGAGTAAAGATTTTTTACACAATTATCGTTCACCTATTTATTTATTTATTTTTAAAAATTTTAAAAGTAAAAGAAAAAGAAAAATTGAGAGTTGAAAGTGATGAGTAAAGATTCTTTACACAATTTTTGAACATGCGTTTATTTTCTTGGAATTTAATGAAGTAATAGTTATATGTGAATATTTATGTTTATTTTTGTTGTTTTACTTTATTTAATCTCTCTTAAACTATGTAGGATGTAGGATGTTTAGTATGAAAAACTCATCTTAACATAAACTAAACCATGAAGGGAAGGCCACGAGGATTAATATTAAACAATTATATTACATATTGTTAATTAAATTATTCACTTATAATTAACTAATTTTAAGATGATATTGTTTGAAACTTAAAAATGAATGAGTAAAAGAATTGAATTTTTTTAAATGATTTTTTCTATATTATTTTAAAAAATTATTTTTTATTAATATATTATATAATTAAATATAAATATTAAATCATTATGACTTCACATTTAATGATGAATCAATAGCCACTAATGTTACCAATTCTTATCCACTTTTGAAAACACTGGTTCCACTTCTTCTTTGCCCAAGGCATATTCTAACCTCAAAATCTTCTTTCTTGAATCATTTGCTCCCTCGTTGTATTCTATCAAATTTTCGGACTCTAGTCTATGGGACTAAGACGCTTAATTAATCCAACATAATTATTCCATTGTGGTCCATCTAAAAAGAAGAGCATTGTTATAGATCACCCTCCAACCTCTCTCTTAATTTTAATAAGCAACATCACTTAGAAAATCAAGAAATGAGAGAGAGAGAGAGAGAGAGAGAGAGAGAGAGAGGAATTGTATTGGGACGTAATGCATTTTTCTAGAAGAGAAAGTGTAATCTGCATAGGATTATGAGCATTTTATATTTGCAGTCCTCCACAGGTTGCCAATTGACTATGCGTTATCCAGGTCCGGTTATGAAGGGATAAATCAATCAATAAAATAATTGGTCCCCATCAAACTTCGAAGGACAAAAATGAAATAGCAAGTGGAATCAAATTTAAATAATAAGATAATAAAGACATGGGACGGAAATGGAGATGCAAACAGGATATTAAATACATGGGATGGAAATGGAAATAGAAACAGTTCCAAGTAAATTCACCACCATCATCATAATTCATATGCATAGATAAAGCATGTAATTTCAGCGTCTAAACTTCAATTAGAGGTTTTCTGAACAAGTCATCTCTTCACATTATTTGAAAGGGAGGGATTAACTTATATCAGCCTTTCAGTCCAACCCCAATGAATTTTGTCTAAGTTTTCTATTGCTACAATAATACATTGAATCACTGCGATTTACAGACTGCAAGGGTACAGAAAAAAACAAAAAAATTACTACAATCAATTCTCCATTCCTGAGTTGGAGAAATAACTTACAGCTAAATTCATTCTTTTTGCAGCACTGTAATATGATAAGAGTGACCCTGGCATGTACCAGAAGACTCTTGAGATCCATTCTCATCATCTCCTCCATCACTACAGGACACAAGACTCCAGTGCAATGAATAGTTTGATAAATCAAATGTACCCGGGGAAAACACGCAAATCTGGAGAGGAACTTCAGCAGAAGACAATGGCTCAAGGTTGAATCGAGTTGAACTTGATCCTGACCAAATGAACGGCGAAACACTCTCAGGCGGCGGGGCCTTGCTGACTCGAGTCCCCTTGACATCAGATGTCACTTTAATCTCACTCAGATGAGACATATCATACCAACCCACTTCATTTCCAGAAACTGAAGCAGCATTGGTGATTGAGGTGACCGCAAGTGTAGAATCAGGGGTGTTAATTCGAACTGATACGACATCTTTTGAGGAGTTGTAAACAGTCATACTCAGATTTACTTCACAAAAAGCAGCAGAAAAGTCATGCTTCACTGTCCGCGGGCCATCCATTGACCACCATATTGGGCTTTCACTCCCAAGTCTATAGGATAAATAGAAACATAACAACCAAATAAAGGAAAGATCACAATATGGAGCATTAAGTAATCAATAAAAAATGATCAATGAATTGAATGATACTGATCCCAGAAGAATCAAGGATAAAAGATGTAAATATGCAGAACCTCATTATTTTTCTGCAAGAGTAATGAAAGGAGCTTACCTGCAATGGCAAGCGTGATGAGAGAAAACATCTGTCGTCCTTGGTAGCCCAGCATCGCTGTCGCTCCGAGACTCAGATATCAAGATGAAGTCGGCTGTGCTTCCATAGCCCTAAAACATTCCAAAGATATAACAGAATACTACAAATAATAAACTTAACTAAATAACATCAGTGTAGTCGCACAATAAAAGTCCATAAAGCCAGAATTAATGTGTAGCTTTAGTTATATTCCCAAAGTCCCCAAATTGAATGACTCCGCTAATTTCCTTATCTCCAAACAACCCTTCATAGCACAACCCTGTCCTGTACTCCTAATGTTACATGTTGAGCCAGAAAACAGAGAAAAACTAAAGGCGTTTGTTCTGTTCAGACTCAACTTTGTGCCAGCAAGAGAAACAGAAGATTATACAAGACATCCATGCATTCAAGCCCTACCATCTAAGTAAGCCATTCAATTGTATATGGAAATATTAAATACTTCCACACATGGTAACTGATCCTTTATTCTATTTCGAGGACAGATTACTTAATCATCTTCATGCCTCAGAACTTATTGTGACATTGTAACAAGGACAGCAATGACCATGCTATAAATGTCAACTGGACTTTTAGTTTCAGGCTAAAGAACAAAGTAAGATTAGCAAACCTGTTCATGTCTTTCTTGGTGCCATCTTTCATGATGATGAAAAAGCACGAAAGGTGAAATGGATGTATCAAACAACCCTTTGGAATCACCATCAGCAAGTCCCACATCTGTCCTTCCTGATGTGGCAGGAGAGGATATGCAATCTTCGGTACTTCCTCGAGTTCGGCAATTCTGAAGCACAAAGTAATTAATTACAAAAGAAGAAGTTATTTGAATGAGAGGGGGCAAAAGCATGAGAAATAAGACTAAGAAAAAATGGAAGATAATAGCAAAGTATTCAAGTACAACAGCATTATTTGTGAAGGGGAGCTGGCTATTGTTGATATGTTAGTTTTGTATATGTATTTATGATCAAAGAGTACAGGTCCATTATCAAGCCAAATTCTCAGATTTGACACATTGATTATCCAAGTGTCGAGGTTATAACATACGTCTATAATGCCCTCTTTAAGGCAAACTAATGTGTGCTATAATACACCCAAATTTTAATAAGGCTATAATCTTTTGTCCATTGGACAAGTGAAATTCCATATACAGTCTTATCAAGAAAAACTAATGTCTTAGAATGAAAATAGAACATATTTTCAGAAAGTAATTCAGCATATAACAATTAACTCCAGAAGAAGATTTGAGAATGCTTCCATAAATTAGTTGAGCAAAACTCTAAATTTCAGTACAAACCTTTAGCTTGAAAAAGCATGACAGAGCCTGACCAGCCATTAAAAATCCTAAAGGAAAGAGAGTGTCTATTGGTTGTAGCAGTGCAAGTTCCCACTGATTTCCAACACATGATACTTGATGAACTTGGTAACTCTCTGAACTGGTCCTGTTGATAACATCCATCTGGACAAGGAACTCTTGCAATCTGGAAGGACATGGGCTGGCTTGAAATGACACTTCTAGAGATGGCAGCACCTAGTTTAATGGGATAAAAGATGTAAACATTAAGGCAGATGTATTCTTGAGATAAAAGAAAAAGCGGCCTAATTTCAGTTTGCTACCAGATGAACTGAGGCTTCATACAAATTTGCAACAAATTGAAGAGTACTTATTTCTGAAGAGTCAAATCAACTAGGTGAACTCATACTGATTTTTATGAAGGGTTCAGGAAATATCAGATAAATATCAACCTAATTGAACATAATTATAATTTACGGTTGCATGAAAGGCGAGTCTAATTTGGGACATTCAATTATTTTTTACAAGTTAATTGATTTCATTAATAATCAAGCAACAATCAACAGCATCGTATATTCCAGAACTCACCTCCAGATTGTAATGCATGCGTAAGGTTCGATATGCTATAGCCAATGATCCATCTTCCATCTCATAGTAAATTGTTATGTACAGTGAAATACTTCCAGCAGCAGCAGCCCTAAACCAAAGGGGCCATTTAAGTGGTGTTTCCCTAGAAATTTCTGTGGTCTGCAAACAGAAAAAGAAAAACAAATAATTCCCATCACTTATGGTCAAAATTGTAGAGGGAAGATGGTATAAAACATAGGTGAAGAGCACTGACCTCAGGGAACACAAATATGCTATTTCCTGTTTTGTCAGCTTCCACTTGCACACAACTTTGTGATGAATTTGCCTGCTTCATAAGGCAATTAGGAAATTCTGAGTTCATAACTTCCTGATCTCCAACATTAAGAAATCTTGGATGACTGATCCTCATCTTCAAATTCTGCCAAGACAACATGGCTGATAAAGTGAATAAAGCAGATATTCCTCCACTTAACGTTGTTAGGCATCACCACATGGACAACATAAAGGAAGATCCAAAAATTAAAATATAAAAATTTTCAATCTCCTCTCCATGTTTTTTATCAAATGGAGAAATTCGAAATAATTAGCAGAAACCCTATCAAGGAAATAAATTTGCCTTAACATGGGAACATGCAGATCCTAAAATATGAAGAGGGTGGGGGGTGGGGGGGGTTGTGGAGAAAAAGAAAACCGACGAGTAAATTTGAAAATCTACAAGCTTTTAGAGTATAATTAGGATGAGCAACAAGAGCAAAGAATTGTTTTCAAGAATGTCTAGAACCTCTCCTGGTGTCAGGGACAAAAATAGATGCACAAACCATGAAGTCCAGAGAAAGTTAACTTTTGATGATCTGATTATCTGTCACTGCTTTAATTAAATTTCAACAAAATATACAGGCAAACATCTAAAAACTTATGGAAATAGAATGGTTCAATCCTCCACATATGATATATAACCATTTACTTCTGCATTGTCACATTTTCCATTTAATAGTGCTTAGTCAGATTGGTTGAGAAATAACGAAAAGAGAACACCATGCATAATAGCACAAAAAAAGAGAGTGAGCACAGCAATAAATTTTTGTGTTTGCAGCCTCTAACTAAAGTGGGTAAATAGGTAGGGAAGGATACAATTCTGATGTTCCAGGTTAAGAAAATTAACCACTGGTGCCACTTTCAAAGAACACAAGCAGCCAACATGTCTCCTTTAAACAAAGTGGTGTTATAATAATTCACAGGCTGCAAGTTGTTGACAAGAACATAACAGAGAACCAAGATTAAGATTAAAAAAAATAATAATAAATAAAGAATACCTTCACAGATATTTTTGATGGATTCCTCAACTCTAAGGTAAGACGGCGGAGATCACCAGCATAAACCGTTTGAGGTAAGTCATGAATGACACCCTCAAGCCTGGGTAGACTCTGGATATTGAACAAGTTGTAGCAGAAAATAACAAATTTAGATAATGCCAAGTTATTCCAAGTAAAGCAACAAATACATTAACGAAAGAAGAGGTACCTTTATCACCAAGAACTGCAGGTTATCTTTCACCGACTGTTTTGGTTTCCTTTTACCTTTAGCAACTTTTTTTCTGATAATATCTGAGTTGAAATTACAAATTCCAACCAATGAACCAGAGAGTTTCCACCGAACACCAACTATTTTTAGGGTGCCTTCTATTTTGGGAGTGACTGTTAGTTGAACCTGAAAAGCAGACAATGCATCCTTAACTGAGAAGAATGTTTCCACCTCTAAATTATCAAAGAAGCACCAAGTACCAGATATTCTTTTTTTGGCAACAATTTTCTCAGAAAATACATACATGGACTTTTTTTCAACATAAATCGATTTTGGGCAGTAAAAGCCAAACAATAATATAGCATTTGACAAATCTAGGTAAAATCTAGCAGCAAATCATAAGTCCGTTCGAGAAATACAAAAGTAAGATGAATAACGGAAAAATTTATCAAGCAACAAACATTAGTGCACATCATAGAAAAACACCAATCATTTTAGAAAGTGATTTTAGATCAATCTGACGAGATAATTAGTTTCAAAATGAAGTCTATTTCAAGTTCTCATTAAAGTCCACTACATTTATAAAACAATTATGTTGCTTAATATATTTCCTTCCTCTCTACTTCTTTAGCTCACACCTCTTGAGACGAAGTATAAGAAAAAATGTTTACCTTCTTAGTTGAAGAGAGTTCCTTGATGGACTAAAAGAGGAAGAAAAAGTGATAGGCACTAAGGCCTATATCACTTAGCAACAAATTACTGCTAATCTAACGGCTTTCTGAAAATAATTCCTAAGATGTCGCTTCTTCCTCCTTCCCTCATTAAAAGACAAATTTTCATTCTTTTTTTATCAGAGTTCCTTAGGTACAACAGAAAGAAAAGACATTTTTGGAATATCCTTTGTACAATTGTTGCAGTATTCACGATAGTCCTCTTTGGGCCAGCCAACCGCAAAATAAGGGCACCAATAAAAGCAATCCCTTAAAGCCTGTAATCTAAATAGGCCTTCTGGGGTTTATGCACTGCTGTGACTATAGACTGGCAATAAGGATGTAGGGCTCACCAAAATTGTTTCACCTCCTCGCATTAGAATGTCAACTTCTGATAAAGTAAATAAAGACATGTCTAAGCTGAAATCCCTGTATCCAGAGAGTAAAAGATATCAGCAATCACTAAATATGAAATGCAGATATCATCAAAAAAGAAAAGCACGATAAGGTGAATTAAATCTATAAAGATTCCTGGCCATACCCACTAATTGATACAGTCCTTAATTCTTTGTCATTCTGAAAATCAGTTGAAGACCCATTTGCATCTGTGTTGTTCAATACAGCAGTAATTGAATTAATGCCAAATTTAATGGAACTGAACATGAAAGTAAAATTAAAAGAAAAGGAAAAAAAGAAAAAATCAAAGAGGATGATTGTGAATGTGTATCAAGTTAAATGTTTAGAATAAGGCCACAGTCAAGTAAACAATCTACATCAAATGGAAAACAGGAAGATACCTGATTCAGAGTTATCATATTCTGCTGAGTGCTTGCATATTAGGGAAACATTTGAGATAGATATAGGAATCTGAAGAGGGTTTGTAAAACTAACTTCCACCTTGATTGCCTCTGCAAAATCATGAAACAGAAAAACACATGTCGGTGAAGACAGAATGCAGATACTCATAACAGCAGAAACAAAAGACAGTTTTGCTTATCAGTGAATGGGATAGTGAATATGTTGCAATACAAAAGACTGAAGAATCAATTTTGTATAGTAAAAAATGTTTTTATGCTTAGATAGAGTTAACGTTCAGCTCATCTCATAAATTCTCTCTTGAATTTAAAAGGTGGACTCATACCCTCGTGGACAAGGCTTATTGGTGGATGGAACAAATGAAAGTCCAAATTTAGGGCACCGATCCAGTAGGAAAAATTTAAGACAGCGATTTTCAGAAAAAACATACCCCAACCACAACTGTGCAAGACATAGTTATTAACGAGGCTCAGCTCATTCCGCACTATTATGCACTACTAATATTTTGTAAACTAAGTGTTTTATCCTAATTTACAAATCCTAATTCTATGCATGTATCTCAAACCAAGCACCTCATTCTGCCAAAATTTTTATAACATAAGTGCATTTTGTCCATGGAAATTCATGTGAAACAAATCAGGAACTCATGCAATCTAATCTATTCTAAATCAAGCTATCCTAATTTTCTCCAGAAGAAACTGAAAATATGATGGCTATGAAAGTTGAATGTCTCTCATTTCTTCAACTATGAACCGAAAGTATCTGTAAACAAAAGCCATAAGAATCCAGCTCGAGTATGCTTAACTGCTCGAGCTCAAATAAAAGCGCTTGAAAGCTAGTGGGCCAACTTGCGAGCTTTTACTTTTTTACTTTAACGTTTTAATATTTAACTTTATAATAATAATAATAATAATGGTGAAAAATTAATAAACTTATTATTTCCGAAGCAATTGTGAGAATATTGATACTATTATACACAATAACATTGACTTGAAAGCATAATATAGATTGAGTGTTAAAATAACTGAAACATTATTTTACTAATAATTAGATATCATAATAAAAAAATTTAAAAAAGTTAAGATTATATGTTAATTCAATTGATTAAACATGTAATCTGATGATAAGGATGATGAAAGAAAAATAATATTATTCAAAATAATCAAAACTTAATTCAAGTTGATTTAAATATCATAATTTTTTCTGGTTGTGCTGGAGCCTAATTTTACAATGTGTCTAACTCAAGCTCGAAAATGTACAAAAGCTAAATTTAAACTCAACTTGTTTGCACCCCTAGCCATATTGTGCAAATTATAATTCACTAGAGAAAAGATTTATTAAATCATTAACCAACTTAAGCAGGTCAACTAATCCCAATGACTATCTCGACATTGGCCCCAGGTTTGGGGGAATGGCATGGCAAAAATACCTTTGCCAATATATCCAGTTATTTCTCAACTAGAATGTAATATCACCTTCATACCTCCAGCAACACAAACATTTGATTCTTTGTACTTATTTGGCAAGACCTTTGGTTGTGACTCCAGCCAGTTAGTCTTCATAACAGACAGTGATGGAATCATGTCCTCCTCCAAAGACTGCCACAAACTTTCTCTAACACTGGCCTGAAATGGAGATAAATAGAAATCCATATATGAAAGTCGGAAAAGGGAGGGGGGGGGGGGGGGTATAGTTCAGTAAATCAAAAAATAATACAAAATTCATAATCCGATAGTTGATTTAATATCCTCTCAAGTCAACATTGGTGCAGGACCAATTGGCTAAGTAGAGTTCTAGTTACTGAGAGAGAGAGAGAGAGAGCAATGTCACAAGAACCAAATAACAGACTTTCAAATGTGGCCATGGCTGCTTGAGGAATGCATTGACATGGAAGGACTCTAAGATGCTACATTCTATATAATTATCCCATACAGAGTTCGCAAAAACCTTGCAGATATACAGTGCACACTTTACCCAGAGTCTGAGTTAGTATGAGTTACATAAGTATCACATACAGCACGAATGTTTGGTAACTTTGATAAAGAAAAATATGCTATCCTCTCCAATATCAGACAACACTCTCAGTCACCCTCTCAACCTCAATAGTATCAGAAGAGATGCATATTATAACTTCAACAGTAGTTCTTGACATGCTATACTCAATCTGAAAGCCTGGACGGTAAGAAAATATCTGAGCTCGAGACGCCAAAGTTTTTGTGAGGTGATTCCTCTGCATACTTTAGAAATAAAAACCATCCCATTTTACCAATTGCAGTTCTATATCTTATTGATTGACATGGATGAATATACACAATATGATACTAGATGTGGATCCAAAACTTCCTGAAGACAAATGGAGAGAAACTGACTTGAAGCACAAACAATCAGAAATGCAATTGGTGCTAACTTAGAATAATATTGAAAGCAGCAACAGAAAACAATAAATGAAAAAGAAACTCTGCAAAATTTAAAAAGAAATCAGCCACCATAGGCTTGCTATTAAGGAATCAGAAACTAACTTACAGCTGCAGGGGATGCATAAGTTCGATGATCTTCGAAAACAACTTTGGTTGACAGAAAGTTGATCACAGGCAACTGAAGCCTCAATACCTCAAAGGTTTTTCCTGTTTCCTACATAATCAAGTAAAAGATGGATATCAGTGACATCATGGAAAAGATTAAAATGTCACATTAAAACAAGAACACAAGGGTGAGCCTAAATCTCCAGAATAGACTGAAGAAGAGATTTAAGCAGACGAGATCAAATGCAACAGTAAAAATACAACATGTCACTCAAATCCATTCAGTTTTATTATCATAGTGAAAGCAACTGAAGACACATGATCACACAGGAGAGAGCACCAAAATAAGAAACCAAATGTGGATGTGGTGTTACAATTGTCAGGAACCAAAAAGCTAACCATCCTTTCCCAATTTAAATGCGAACAGGGAAGGACACAATGCAAAACTTCATTGAGAATTGTTTAGTAGCATTAATTATAGACAAAATGATACATTTTGAATTGATCATTCATAATGGCATCTTTAAGGCAATAAAGGAAATGAAAAGATAAACTGTATTTGGGACTCTAGTGGTTGTGTAGTATCCAGTTTAGCAAAGAAGAGCTACAGATAGCGCACATAAAGAAGTGAGGATTTAACAAAAACAAAAGCAACTTAGCCTCAGCAACCTGAATAATTTGAAAAAAGTCCCTCAGAAAGAACTCCTGATTCGCTTTGGATTGATGACCACAGGCTAGGACCTCTAACACATGTTTAATAGCCTCATCAAACATTCCAAGAAATGCATACCACCTGAAACATTCATAAATTTAGTAGCGTACAGTTTTATACTCAATGCTATAGAATTTATAGAAAAATGAGGGAGTTTCCAGGAATTTACTTTCCAATATGGAAATGGACATGATCCCTGATGTGGCTCCAAGCTGTGCCTTTGAAGACAGAAAGAGCACTTCTGTATGTTCTAATAGCATGTTTTATCTGATGAAACACATGATAACAACTTCCTTAGGTCATTGTTCATGAGAAAGTCTAAGTTACATAGTTTGATGTAACAATACCTGATCGCATTTCTTGTAGAGGTCACCAGAAAGAACAAGATGAAATCCATACTTCCGTAACATGGTTGGTGTGGATAACAAGAAGCAGTACGACGCTTGCTCAAGCATCACCGCAGAATGCAGGGGTTCCTAACAATCATATGTTTCAGATAAAAATAGGATAACTTCCTATCAGTTTAATTTTCATAATTATGGCATTACCTCACCAGAGATACGAAAGTAGACACTTGCAGCATCTTTGAACTGATCCCTAGCCGTTAATAGTTCAGCCCACCAAATACCACAACGCGTGGCATTCCGCCCACCAGCTGACCCAATTTTCTGAAGTTAAATGATTTATGTTAATCAATAAATTAATGCTGGACAGTCAAAAGAAACATCTATGGGAACATAAATCTTCTGGATCAACTTCTGATATCAAAGAAACTAACAGAGACTTCAATTACGCATAAAACATCTAACAAACTTAACTGCAGTAAAGTTCAAGCACCTAAACTGGTAAGTAGTTCAGATTTTAGATTATGGAGCACTTCAAACTACAGAACTTCCAAGAAAAAAATTCGAGTATAGACAATTAATGCTAAAGCAATTGAAGTTAGCGATACAGTGCCAGCTTCCTTTCAAATTGAAAAGGCTGTGTAGTTTACTTCCAGATACCAAATAGCTTTCCTTCTCCAGAACTCTTCATCTAATGATGTGAAGGGAGTGACAGCAAAATTAAAGTCCTACCTGTAAAACTGTCATCAACTGCAACTTAACCCTTATTTTTGCCTTTTAGGGAATGAACAACATAATACTAAATCTTTAAGCATTTTCATTTTTTACACCTTTGAGTTATTGGAGGAAATCACCAACTTCGACATGTGTCCATTTCCTAGATGTATCAAGTTCGCGCAGAAAGTTTAAGATTGTCATCCTTAAAATTAGCTCGACTATAGTGGCATTATAATGTTTATCCTCAATCAAATTTTCTACATTTACGCCAAAAGAAAATCAATATCTGTAACTAGCATCTGCAGGAGTCAATTGAGGGAAATTTGTCTTTTTAAGCCATATATTACTATTTTTTTCCTCAAATTAGGCTTCTAATGTGAAGTTTGGTGGTCATATCATATGCCTTCAAGCCAACCCAAGCAGAATCTTTCTCTTCAATTCATATGAGTCTCGATTTCCTTTCATTCATATAAAAGGAGATTTTATAACATTCCTCAAAGTGACGAACAAAACCAAAATGACAAAGAAAAATATTCCAAGAAAATAAGGCCCAATATATACAGCTATAGAACTGTGAAAATCAAACGTCTCAGAGTATATTGCATGCATATCCCTGATTCCGCTTATCGCTGTGCCCATTCAGTAGGGCTCTGTTCTTCTACATTTTCCAGAAATATTTTCCAACCCCCAAAAAAATTTCAGAATGAAAGCACATTCCCCAAATGTTTTCCCAAAACACTCAAATTTTATCCCCAAAAAACCCCTCCCAATTCACCCGAAAAACCATATCTACCCCCTCATTTTCTCACTCTACCTATCACATTATTCATTCATTTATCACTCTCTCACTTCACTCATCCATATATATATATATGTATTTACATATGTGAAAATATTAAAATTTTACTAGTCAAAAAATTCTAAAACTTATGTTTACAAATTTAATTAAACTAATTATCGAAAAAATGAATTAAATTTAATTAAATATTACTTATGTTATTACTAAATAATTCATTCATTGAATAACATATTAAATTAATTAAATTTACGTATTAATTAAACAAAGTATTAGTTATATTTAATATTTAATTCATTAATGAAATATTACATTTATTCATTTAATAAAATAACTTAAGATGTTTTAATGATATAATAAATAAATTAAACTTCTTCAAAAAATATTCTTCATTAAATATTAATCTTCACATTAATTTAAAATTATAATAAAAAATTTGAGTATAGGGAGATACTTATTTAATAATCTATTAAGTTTAATAAATTAATATTGATATGCTTAAAGTAATTGTTGAGAGAATTAATTAAATTTAAGTAAAATTATTTGATTATTACATAAATAAATAAATAAATAAGTAAATTTTATTTATACATAAATCATAAGTAAAAAATAGTTAAATCATTATATTTTAATTAATAAACAGTAATTAATTTATAATTAATGTATAGTAATTAAATTTTTTTATAAGTCGATATTAACAGTTATGATATAATTATGATATAAGTTGATTTCTCCATAATTATGATCTCATGAATAATTAATATTTATTAATATATATTTTATTCCAAATAATACATCATTTACTAATATTAAATTTATAAAAATATAGATTTCAAAATAAATAACCAATTAAATTAATTACACTCATATTTCAATCATTACAAATACACACACACATAATCCAACTATAAATATAAATACATATAATACATAAAAAAATCACTTTCATCCTACAAACCTAACAAAAAATCAACTGATTTGACATTTGCAACAAAATTTGTCTCTTCCCAAAACATAAAAAACAAATAACTCATTCTCAAATCATTTTCCATATTTCCCCGAAATAAAAAGAAACACTTGGCACATTCTCCAAATTTTCTCCCAAAAACCCATTCTCCCAAAAAAATTTCTAGAAAATACCCAAAACATAGAAGAACAGGCCATAGGTTTTCTTCATTGTTATGCAGGGATCCCTCAGGCCTCAACACTGATGAAATGCGATGATTTCAATTTTTTTCAGTTTTCCCTCTTTTGGCTTATTTGAAAGAATAGCATACTGTTAACCACCATTTCTCGAATATTTATAAATCTATTAATCATTTTCTGGCTTTTGTGTATTTAATGTACCATATGAACCCAGGGATTTCCATATTCTGGACACATAATGAACTAAATCTTTTCCAGAAACGGATATGCATTATTTTGCATTAGAATAATGTTCCAATGAAAAAAATCTATTCTTCTTTTCAGCAAAAACTTCTCCTTTATTTTTCAGTGAGAATAGGAGGAAGAAGGTAACAAATCTAGACTCGCCTACCAATCAAGAAAAAGGGAGGAAAAAAGAAAAAGAAACCAAACGGCAAACAAACTTGGCAAGTTAAATTCATGCTTACCGAATACGTAGTAAATGAATTTTCCATGCAGTACTCAGCATCTTTTCTTGACTGATCCAACATAAAATAAGCCAGTCCCATCATCTCCTGTGAAAGCAATCAAAACCCTACCCTAATTCAAATACAGCGAGAAAGAAAAGGTCGTATGCAATAAATTATAGCCATTTCCAAAAGTAAGGAAGTACACGAGGCAAGTATCTCACTTTGGAACCCTGAAAACAATGAATTAACCAAAAAATGTGCATGCTTCTGAAATTATTTTTTGGAACAAACTTCTTTCCACCGAGCAAGTCTGACCTTTTTTCACCTATTACTCAAATAGAATGTCCAACACGTAGGCAACATGGTTTGAAAGGAAAGTAAGAAATCAATGCCACTTCCAAAAGAGATTAGTCCAGAGGAGGAGAAACAAACAACAAGCAATAAAAAGACAAAGACATCAAATGGAGAAAACAGGTCAAATTAACATGAAGATAAAATAGAAAAATTTATTTGGTACTTGTGACATTTTGAATGAAGAAAACAAGTTATTATTCAGAGAAATTTCTCTTCTAGGCATGCATGGCTTCATTTACTTTATGTTAATTTTGCTTCCCCCATATACAATAGTACAGATGGTATTTACGGATGGAAGTCTTGGTGCAATTATAAAATTCTTTCCAAAAAGAAACGTTATTAATCATAGTTCCCCGATATACAATCCTGAAAATGGTACCTAGGGTTGAACTCTTGATACAATTTTAAAATTCTTTTCACCAAAAAAAAAAAATCTTTATACCGTATTATATGACCCCTAGTTAGTTAAATGGGCGGGAAGTATTCAGCATTTAATACAAATCATATTTTAGGAATTTTTCATTCAAAGTTACAGCAGAAGATCAGCTCAATGGATAATATACAGATCCGTTGATGCAAAAGTAGAACAGGAATTGGAAAAAGAAAAAAAAAATTGTTGAGGAGCAAAAATATGGTTTACTTTGACAATATTTTCATATCTACCGTGCTTGTACATATTTTTAAATTATACAAACATTTGTGTTATGTGTATAGTTAAATTATTCAATTTATAATTATGACATGACTTAGAGATAGATGGTTCGTGGTAATCAATATTTTTGTTTTTGTAAATACTAGGATATTTTATTTCTTTTAGTTGTATGATATTGGATCAATACTTATAAATAATTTTAATATATTTTAGGTTTTAATAAATGCAACAAATAAATAGTACAATGGAATATTGCCAGTCGAGTATTATAAGGATATGTATAATATAAGTACCAAATGTTTTACATAAATGATAAATCTAATAAAAAGGGAAGAAAATGCAAAAAACATATCTCTAAGACTTTATATATAGTTGAATACCAAGGCAAGTAGACTGATCAGATTCTTTGCTTGAATCTGTGCAACAGGATTTAAAACCACATTTGGTAGCTGAATAGCTCAGACTGGAAAGGCCATTCAAGTAACAAGTTTCTTTCTTGTGTTGAAGTACCAACCACATAAGGCAAGCATTAGTTTCTTAAAGGACAACAAATGTGTTATTCAAAATTGCTGTACTAACAGCACAAGTAACCAACAGAGAATTCAGTCAAGCAAAAAGCCTTTAATCATACATGCAATAAAGCAAAGAGAGCAGGAAAAGCAATGTCTAATGCACATGCAAAGAAAACTAGAACAGAAAAGAGCATTGTATTCATTGCATGGACCAAAAATGATCATCAATATGCAAACAACAGCAACCAACCAAAAGAAAGAGGTTAATAAAAGACAGAAAGGAAACAGTACCTGAACACCAGCATAATGTTTCCATGCCTTATCAAGCTTGTAGTCCGTAGATATAAGCCGATAGTTTGATAGAGCAAGTTCATAGTCTCGTAACATAAAAGCATAATCACCCAAAACTCGTATCTGAGATTCTATGGAGCTAAAAGTGTACCTTCAGCAGTGCTTAAGCAAGCCAAGTTAGATAGAGTGAGGAAAAATGAAGGAGATAATCAGACAACTACACAAGCATGCAGTGCTATCATACAATAAATTAAGTCCCAAACATACATAGGCCCATTGGGATTCTCCGGTGCATCTTCTTTCCCTTTTCTCCACCATAAGTTTTTTATCTGGTTCCTAAAACCCTTCCTTGTTGCTGAAACCTGATTTAATAGACATTAGATTGAAGCAATACAAGAGCAAAGGCATCAACAATCGTATATTTAACCAAACAACTTGAAGTGCATGTATCTCATTATGAGACAAATATACCTGCTGATTAAGTACACGAATCTTGAGCTCCATATGAGGAATGATATGTTTAGATGAGAGATCGTGCATTGTATTTCTCAACTGCAGAATTAAAAACAGGCTGATTCTAATTATGTCAAAGATGAAAATATCCTGTAAATCAATTTGTTATGGCCCAGAAGAAAATACCTCTTCTATGTCATCCACATTAAGGAAGCAACCAAACTGCGTATCATTTGAAGTGCTAATTTTCTGAAAGAAAGAAAAGTAAACACGCAAGCTTAAAGGAGGAAAGAAACAAAAGTCAATTTACAAAATTTCGCTTACATAGGATGCCCATGGATTTTCTTGATGTTTTTCCACACCATCTGCTGAAGAGTTTATACACAACAATCGACAATTATTTGCACCAAATGTACTCCTCATTTCTGTCAGGATTCCCGTAGCTCTGCATAAAAAGAATGAATGTCAAAAATACTTATATTTAGCAGTTGAAACTTGTCAACTGCTGTTAAAAGCAAAGGAACAACAATGAAAGAAACATCAAAGAACACATCATTGTTCTTCCTTTCTTTGATTTTGCTTTTGCCATGATGCCATTTCTGTTAGAGGTCTTTTTACATGTTCCTGAGTAAGACATCACTTACTGCCAGCACAACTACAAAGTAGTTCCCTATCATGAATGAGTTTGCATGTTCAATTCACAAAAAGTTCTAGATGAGTTAAACTTCTGTCCATCTTTATAATCTATTTACTCAAAAGTAGAGTTTAAATTATTATGTCATACATGAGTATTCTAAATAATGGTACTTCAGGAAATAAATTAAGAATTTAAGAAAGAGAACATCATCTGCGCACCTCTCTTAAACGAATTGAAAGCATTCCATGTGGATGAAATACAGCAAGTACTAAAATATTCTTAGGAACAAGAGTTAATGGTAAAGCACAAAGATAAAAAAAAATGACCAATAATAATAGCATTCAACTGATAGTTAAAGAGCATTACACCATTAGAAGATACATTTTTCATTTCGAATGAGTGACGAGTCAATATAGAACCATGATGATCTACCAAGCTCAAGGATTCTTTTCTCCACATGTTCAGATCTATTCCAGGTAAATGACACCAGCATTTTAGCAAGTCCAAAATCTATCTGCTACTCGGTAAAATGGTTTTTCCAGTTCTCTTTATCCATTGTCATCCATATATTATACTTATCTTCAAAACATATTTGCCTGAGTACATGAATGAAGGTAGATTCTAGATACTCTTTTTGTCTAAGTACATCCCATATTAATTTGTAATAGACACACATTAGACACAAAGGGTGTCCACAACACCATTATAATGAATTTACCCTGCTAAGTTAGAGACCCCAAGAGATGTCTCACTTTCAGAGTAGAGAGTTCACCCCCTTGAAAATCCTCGATCTCAGTTACAATGCAAAATCAACATATATATAGATGCATATATATTATATACTTATTGACTCTTATCCATGACTAACTGGCGTTCACATAACCACATTGAAACCCAGCTTGTTGATCCATATAAAAAAAATATCTGAGATATTTAAGTAGTCTGCATAATGTAAATTTAGCCTAAGAGGAAGGAGCTTGCAATATACTTTTCTAACATGCCGTCTAGATTATCATGTACCAACAAGAAATACTTCAGAATCTTTGGATCCATAGCACCATCATTAAGAAGAGAGGGCAACTGATTGGTGTTGAAGAGGTCAACGAATTTGTCAATAGGATCTTCATCCTTTGAAGAGACAGCAACAACACCTATTTACATCCACATGAAAAGCAGAAAGATAAGCAATGACTTAAAGACTTGCCAACCCATTTTTCAACAGAGCAGATTGACAAAAAGAATGGAAAAATAACCACCATGGTAGAAACCAGTGTGCAAACAATGTGTCTACAAGTATAAAGTGTACAGGCTTACAAGCCACAGGATGATCAAAAGCTTCATGTTCTGAAAATGAGACAGCATCTATCAGCTCTTTGTTAAAATTTTGAAACCATGATGGAACAAACTCCTGCTCAGAGGCTGCAAAAACAAACTAATAGTCAGTCACTCAAAATTCATTGTTCACATTCTCAATATAGGATGTAAGGTCTTAACTTAAACAAATCAACTGACTATATCACTTAAGGACCTCAAAAGTAGATATAGTTATATTTATAATCTATAAAACACTAAACAAGGCAATCTAGGAATAATTGCAAGTGATTGCCCCTGCAAACCACATATCCATGAGACATATCTTGACTATGTCCATTAATTTTTTCTTTCTCCATAAGGAAATGGACTTCCAGCATCGAAGATAGATGGATTTACAGCTTACTTGTTATTAAAGACTGAACATCTGGTGGATTTGAACACAGCTCAAACACATCATTGTCTCCTGCATGAGTGATAACTTGTTTCAACCTCTCCTTTGCAGCCTGGATGGACAGTGATAAAATTCAGAGAAAAGGTAGCCAACATCAAAATGCTCTCAATCCAGCACCCATACATCCAATTCTTACAAATATAGACTATGACAGTGAGAGTGGTAAAAAGAATGATAAATCCATTATGATTTCACATGAACGCCAGGAAAATTATGAATAGTGTTTGATTCCTACATCATGATATTTAGTAGCCCACATTTCACTGAAATTAATCTTCATCTAGTCACTATAATTCATGTATCTCCAAATAATTAAAAAATTGGGTAAAAAGCAAACATCCCCACACCTATAGAGTCAATTGCACTTGCTCTAAACATACTATGGGCATTTTGCATTTCGCCCCCTCACCTTTAACAAAATGTGCGTCACTGTACCATCAAATTCTTATTTGGTGGAATAAAGATGAATATTTCACCAAAATATTGTTATACGTCAGTCGCTGTGCCAATATATGGGCACTTCAATCAATTTGAGTTATCTCATGATTAGAAGCTAATTTTATGGTTATGTTTATCGAGGTTATGTGTGTGAGATTATTAAAAGCTATTTTTATGTTCACTTCCGACATAACTGTTATATCTTATGTAACATTATAGTTGCTATTTCATATGTAACACTATGCATATTTGTCTGGTGAAGAATATTTACAATTTTTAATTCAAATTTACAAATAAATGAGAGAGAATATGATGATGCTGACATCTACCCTAATTATTTTTTGCCAACATCAACCTAATGGGCATCACCTCTCATCCTTGTCCAAATTACAACCCCAAATGACCTAAAACTCTTACTAGACAAATAAGCACAAACTTTTATATGCATATCATAAATATTATTTGGGCTAGAATGCAATCATCTCATGCACATGAACTTAGAGAAATATAACCATAAAATTAGTTTGCAAATTATAAGATTACTCGAATTGACTGAAATATCCATATATGAGCAATTGAGTAGCACACAACAATATTGTTGGTGGAATATTTCATTTCATTCCACCACAATAAGGATTCAAATTAAAGTACAACATTTTAAAATATTTTAGACCATTAGATGGCTAAATGCACGTCTTTTAAAACAACAGGGAGCAAATTGTAATAAACTGAAAGTATTTCACCGTGAAATGAGAACAGGGGGTGTTAAGGTATATTTAACAAGGGTTGGGGGTCGTTTGCACATTTTCAATAGTAGGGGGTGAACTGCAATTGGCCCTATAAGTTATCCATTTGAGAGCAATAGGCATCTAGGCACTGGGCAAAGTCATCTTATGCTCAGACAAGAATCAAAAACATATCAATTTACGATAGATAGTACAATCATTGAACACCAAATGATTGTGAAGCAATATAGTTCTTAAACAATCTCGGTTGTTAGGAAATTTACACAGCCTGAGTTCCAATATTTTGTCCATTTTAGGAAACAAATTCTCTCCTTAATCCAAAATTGACACCAAAAGGACCTTACCAACTACGGAAAAAATAAGATGACATCTCTAGGAACCATTTGCCTGCATAAGGTAAGGCCCTAGAGTTATTGAATTTAACCTTTAATGAATATTTCAACACTTCCCCATGTCAAATATAAGCCCTTGAAACCTGTATGTTTATTGATTTCATAATTTATAAAATTGTCCATGACACCTATTCAACGATAGACTGGGTTAGTAGATCATTGCTCACACATAAAATAACACATTACCATAAAAAGCCTATTCCTGTGTTATTAGATGGTTGCTCACAAAAAATTTTGCCCATCATGATGCTTGGCAGTTGACTCCAAAGATAATCTAATGCTAAAAAAAGACCAATCCCCTATTGATATGCTCATATGGTTCAAGGCAGACTTAAGAATTCCAACAAACTGCAAGAGAGATAAACAAGGCTAATAGTAATCTAACCGAGTATAACCATGATATCTTTATTAGCTCAACATAGATGATATCTATATTAGCTCAACATAGACATGTGTGTCACCCTCTCCATTGTTGATACTTCAACTTAATAAGAAACAGCTTTTCCATGTATCTAATGTATCCACAGGGAAAATCACGATGACACTTTGCCAATGAGGCAGCTGTCTCCACCTCCAAATAATATTTGAACACAGCAAAAGACACTCTTGGCAATGCCAGAGCCTTAACATTTGGTTACAGTTAGCACAAAAATTGAGTTTTAGGACTTTGCAAGAACCGACTTTCCTTCAGAGTAGGCAATATGTGATTCCACTTGTTTCGCCTAAAGTCCTAGCTTGTCCTGGCTTTAGTAGTTTCCTATTTATCAATAATCCAATACTATGTTTCCAAAATATATAGATTATACTTTTGGATATTTGGAAAATCCAATTTAGGCCCTAGACATTCAGATCACCTACAGTAGTGCCATATGTAGCATGTGCATTTAAGCCTCTTACAATTCTCAATCCTAATATTAAGAATTGAAAACATAAAAATTCTTAAATTGTAAGTTGATAGAAATCTAGCTGTATAATTTAAACAGTGGAAAGAATACAATCAATGGTTAAAGGACTCCAAGAACTAGTCCCCATGTTTGAGCATCATAGACGCCTCGCACTCGAAGAATTAGAGTTGACATTCGAGCAGCATAGATGCCTCACTTCAACAAAGAAGAGAACTACATACACACAAGCACATATTATGCTAGAAACCTTTTTCCCTACTAAAGGTCCCAGAACTGTAATGCTTGTTGGAATGCAGGATGTTGCGTACAAGCCTTCCCCAATGATCACCACATCTCAGACCACAATTGAATTACTCAGCTCATGTCTAAAAACATTTGGTGTGAGATATTCACTTGCTAAGTTCCACAATCCTCAGGTGCAAGATGATTTAAACTTCAATTTTGAAATCATCCTACAGAATAGCTTGTTCACAAAAGTCGTTACCATCTATAGAACTCTATGCCGTACAGTGGCAATAAATGATCCATACCATGGCATATAAATTCATGAACAGAGTTCAGATATGTACACGAGTACACAGACATATCAGTACATATAGTTTAGTTCATTGTTACCCTCATAAAAAAATTTACTTCAAAATAAACGTGCCTCAATATTCGGCTGCCGAATTTCCGAAGCATAAAACAATCTTAATCTAAATCTCCTCAGTCTGTAGGGCTGATCACTAGCTGTCCTCACTGGCACTGAAATTCCCAGATGAAATGTATTAGAAATCTCAAACACAATAACCCTAGCACCAAAATATAGTGGGCGAAGGTTTACGGATTGTACCATCAATGTTGTTGAAATTACTAAAGGGGGTAAGCATTTCAATCAGGGAAAATCCGTTTTTCCGGCAGGACTCCTCGACAAGCGGTGTACGGAGGACCATGATCACCGGGGTGATCTCGTCCAGCAGCATCCTACCAAGCTTCGTGTTTGCCGGATCCGCCATCCTTCTAGGATTCGAACCGGATTGATAAAGGAACGTCTCTTTCACACCAACAGAAATTCACTTCGAAAGGCTTACTTGGTTGAGTTGACTCGTTTTGTAGACAGAGAGGCTGCAGAGTCAGATCTTCAGAGAGGTAGAATGGAAGAGGTAGAGAGATCTCTGCAGATGGGCGTCTCCTGGGCTGATCAAGGCCCAAATATGCTTATAGGGATGTTTAGTGGGCCTCCAGGGTGAAAATTTAACTTGGCCTAACTGTTATAATGGGCTCCACCTCTTCTTTCAAATGCTTACTTTTATTTATTATTTTATGGAATTTTATAAAATTGTCATTGGTTTGAATTTGAATCAAATTAATATTATTTAATTTTAAATTTAATTGTAAAATTAATATTTCAATCTAACTCGAATTACTCGATATCTCATAAGATCTCTATCACTTAATATCATATTCGAGTTCGATAGATATCTTAAATCCAACAAAAAAATATGATCTTATTTAATATTTTTTCATTCTTTTTTTAAATAAGGCGTAAAAGCATGTATAAAGTTCCTCACTGTTACATATTTAGTGGTCCACGCTCCCTGTGTGTACTGGATTGAACATATCTAGTGTTGTGGTTTTTGAAAATTCCTACTAAGGATGGAATATGCGAAGTCAATGAAATCCAAAGTGTAGCAAGGGAATGCTACAATATATCACTTAAGTGAAGGAAAATAAGAAGATGGGATATGGTAAAGGACTGAATGAGAGGTAGCAAGGTGCTTATGTAACAAGCAAAAAAATAGAGGTAAGCAAGAAGCAAAAAGTTAAGAGAAAGAAATCAACAAAATATAAGTCTATTGAGCTATGTCCCGGCGAGCCAAGTAAAAGTAATGAGTATAGATTCACAAATGCCTTTATACTTAGAAATGAAATTGGTTGAATGTATCAAGAAAAAATGAAAATCTATTAACCTGTAGCCCGTTAGACTAAACTAAATGAGAGCATTGTAGTTCACTATACCAACATAAACCTAAGGCAAAGCCAACCAAGCACAACAAGTATTTTGGAGGTTAAGAAATTGGGCCATATAGCAAGAAATAAAGATTAACGTTGGGTATGTAGTTGAGGTTTAGTACACAAAATTGTGTAATGTTGTGGTGGTTCCAAAGCAAGAGAGAAAATGGTGTATTTGCACAAACTCAAGTTCTCATAAAAAGCCTGCACGAAAGACCTTACCCATTACCTCGAATTGGTTGCTTAGTAGATTTAGCTCTAGGTTGTGTTGTGTTGAGTATGTGGATGATTATCAACTATATCACCAAATACTTATGGCCAAGTAGGATTGCATCAAAGCATCACTTCATAACTGAGAAAGGAATTTATTTCTTCAATATGATGTTGTTTATGTTGAAAAACAAAACTACCACATATCAAAGATTGGTGAATCAAATATTTAGGAAGAACATTAGAAAAACCATGAAGATCTATATTGATGGCATGTTAGTTAATAGTTTGATTGATGAATAACCCGTGCTCACCTCATTCAAATCTTCACCTTTGTAAATATGTGTAAAATGAAGTTGAACTTGGCAAATCATATCTTTGTGGTCCAAAGTAGGAAGCTTCTAGGTTTTTTGGTGAATAAGAGAAGCATTAAGGCGAAACTAGGAAAAATTAAGGCAATCCAAGTCGGTTAATGATATGTAGAAGTCAACAACTAATATGGCTTAAATTAACTGCTTATTTTCACGATCAGGAGATGAAAAGTGTACTTCATCAAGATTCTAAAGAATGTTAAAGCCTTTGAGTGAACAAAAGAGCGCGAGCGTGCATTTTAATCATTGATAAGTCATTTAGCTAACCCATACTTCTTGCTAAATTGGTAGATGATAAATCCTTATACTTATATCTGGCTACGTTAGATGTGGCAATCAATTCAGTCTTGGTATGAATTAAGAAAATGGAACATAAGTTGGTGTATTATGTCAGTAAAGTCTTGCAAAAGGATGAGAAAAATTATTCAAGCATCGAGAAGCTAGTGTTTACCTTAAGCATGGCATTGTGAAAGTTGCAACCATATTTTCAGTCACATCGCATAACAGTGCTAACTATTAACTCTCTAAAGATGACACTGGCCAAGCTAGATGTGTCAAAAAAGGTTGGTGAAATGGGCAATCAAGTTGAGAGTTCATTGTTGACTACCAATTGAGAACCACAATACAGACCCAAATTTTAGCTGATTCCGTGGCTGACTCACCTATGGGAAGCTTGTGGATGAAAAATAAGCATAACAGGTTTTGGGTGCTCTATTAGATAGGTTGTCTATGATCAAAGGTGGCGAGGCTAGAATAATGATGCAAAGCTTAGGAGTAGAGTCACACATTGCCATCAAATTCAACTTATATATTAGCAATAATGAGGCTGAGTATAAAGAGCGCACAGGATCATACCTTACACTAATTCCCAATTAGTCACAAATTAATTTGAGGGTGCTTATGAGGGTTAAAGAAGAAGTTGGTGAAATACTTGAAAGGGTTGAAAAAGTGGGCTATGAAATTTGCATGAGAGCTTTAACTATCATTAAATTTCCAAAACTGAGAATAAACGAGAAGACACTTTGCCAAAATTCACAGTTTCAATGCAAGGGCTTAACACAAGGAGAATCAAATATGTGGTGGCTGACAGCCTAAGATTAAAGTGGTTGAAAGATTCATTGACCCCCTGGGAATCATACAAACTGTAAAAGATGAGCAGGGATGGAAAAATGATTTGATGAATTATTTGATGATTGGTAAGCTCCCAACTGATAGTATGGTAAAAACTCAACTTCAAGCCTGAGCCTCTTAGTTCACTATTTATAGTTGGAGAATTGTATAAGAGGTCAATCTCGAGATCACTACTGAAATGTTTAACACCAGACTTAGTATATATTTAGAGAAATCCATGGGGGAAATTGGGGAAACCATTAGGGGGGAAATCCCTAACACAAAACGTGTTAAGGTAAGGATTCTTTTGACCCACCTTGACAGAAGATGTGTTGAAATTTTCAAAGAGATGCAAGGAGCGCTAGATGCATGCGAACTTACACAATCTACCTAATTAAATGATCACATGCAAGCATCATATCCTTTTGATTAATAGGGAATTGCTAATATTGTTGTGCATAATCAAGAGATTTCATGCAATTTTTTCTTTTATCAAAACTAGTATATTTAAGATATGCAAATAATCATAAAGTATTCAGAAAAATAATATAGATTCGAAAACATAAACGGCTGGCCTTTAGGAGTCACGTCACTTGACGTTGTCCTAAGATCATGATGGCCTCCCCTCCGTGCAGGTACTGGTAACTCACCACCACTCCAAGATAAAACCCAAAAGGTCACAACCAGCGTCTTCTATTGTGAGTACGATCACAAGAAGACAAGTGAACAAGACCTTATCTTGTTGCCCAAAATATATATCAAATTACAAACGTATTGAGAGTAAGAGAGTGTAAGAGAATGAAAGAATGATGTGTATCTTTACCTAGACTCTGGGACACCTATTTATAGTGCTTATGATGAATCATGCAATTTATGAGAATAATAAGATTTTGGATGTTACAAAATAAAATGGGGATGTTACCAATCAATAGGTAGGTTACCCAATTAAATGAGAAAAACTGAAAATTTATTTGAATTTTGAAGTTTTGAAACTTCAATTCATAACAAATATAGGATATTTCTCACCCTCATAAAGGCAATGAAAGTATATCTACCAATAGTGGAACATTTTACCAAATGGGTTGAAGCTAAAGCAGTATCCAATATCACCAAGAATGAGGTTATGGAGTTTATTTGGAAAAATATATATGCAAGTTTGAAATACTTATCTAATATAATCAAACATAGGTATATGGAAATTAGGTAATATAATCATCCAAGACTAGGCAAAATTTTGACTCGGTGGCACATCTATAGATGAATGGACAAACAAAGGTTACTAATTGAATGCTCCTACAACATTTGAAAATAAAAGTTAGTGGGTCTAAATGAGATCGAGCTGAAGAGCTTATCTATGCATGTTACGGGCATAATGCACAACTCCTAGGGTCACCATAAGTTAAACACATTCAGTTTCATATTTGGATATATATGATGGTGATCTTAACAAGATTGGCATGGAAGCTTTGAGAGTCACACATTATAATGCAGAGCTTAATAAAGATCAGTGAAGCTTAGGCCTTAGACTTAGAACTATTGCCCAAGTTGAAAAATCAAGCCTAACTCCAAATTTTGAAATATAAATTTTTAATGGAAAATGCTCACATCAAACGGTTTAGGCCTCGAGCATTTTGTGTAGGAAACCTAATTTTGAAGAAATTAGAAGTATCAAAGCATGTGGATAAGTTGGCCCAGACTATGGGGGTCCCTATAAAGTGATAAAAGTAACGCATGGAGGATCATATCATTTTAGAGCTCACAAGGCTAAGATCTAACATGGACATAGAGTGCTTACAATTTGCAAAAGTATGTTTGAGATGTACCCTAAAAACTTGCATGTATCTCTTTGTTTCACTTGTTGATTTTTGGGCACAAGTTTGTAAAATTGTACTCGCTCCACATGAAATGAGATAAAAAAGTGCGTTATGGTTTTATAGCTTTCACTGTTGTAGGAAATTTGATTTTATGCACACCCTAGAAAAACTCCAAGATTCTCTAATGATCTTGATAGATCTTTAAAGACATCCAACTCCAATGCTTTCTAGTGAGTTGATAGGCCTCCAACTCCAATGCTCTTTAGTGAGTTTGATAGGTCTCCAACTCTAACAATCTCTACTGACCCTAATAAACATCCCAATTTCGATCCCAATGATCACTAACAAATATGATAAACGTGATATGCCTCCAAAAAGTGCCAAAGTGTTTCTCCAAACTCATACAAGTGTCCATTTTATTTGTTCATCCCACTAAGCAACAAATCTTGGATTTTACATCCCATGTCACCCATTGAATAATTTATTCTGCTACATCTTTCAACAGTGGCAAGCTACATGATCTGCATGATCGGTACCAAGATACCATATTACATTGCAAAGGATGTTTATGATTGTGAGATTTCATCGTCCTCCATCATAAAAAGTAATCAGGACTAAATATATAAACTTGAAATTATATCAAGTATATACATAGGTTGTGGCACCCCGAAGCTACCACACCGCGACACTAACTCTTTCTAAGAGATTTTTCTTTCAAGAGCCAGTGCTAAGCGCAAGCTAACAAATTAAAGTGACAAATTGTATTAAAAGAAATAACTTATAGATGAGTACACAAATTGTATTAAAAGAAATAACTTATAGATGAGTACACATGTACTAGTACCTGAGGTATAGTACTAAATTCGCCCTGGCTATAAATCTTATTATGTATATACATAAGCTTATCGAACTGGGTACAATGGAATTTGAAGAAACTATTTCTTCGTCCTCTATTCCCATGTTTCTTCTCTTGGAGTGACCAGTCTAGCTTCATCTGTATAAAGAGAAGTATAAGGGTGAGTCTGAATAACTAAATGAGGAAAGATGGAGAGAGTTACCTGTATAGAATTTATTTTGCAGTGTAAGATGATAGAGAGAGAATTTAAGTAGAAAACAAACATGCCAGGTTAACTGGATTTTTGTAACAAGCTTTTGCGACAAAAACTCCTTAAGTCAAATGAGATACTTAAATTAAATTATTTATAATAAACCTTATCATATCAAAGGTATCATAATCATGTCAAACATTTCATGTAACTCCATCACTGTCCTATACCAGCGAGGAGAATTCACATTTCATGTTCAAATTCAAGTGTACAGGATTCTAGATGTGGCCCCCTCCGCATTGCCACACGTGGTACTTAATTCCTTACACTTCAATTCACGAAGAATAAAATAAGATTTTATCATTTGATGTATAAAATTCAGCTGAAAGATGTCTAGTACTGAAATCCGGAGGTGCCAATGACAATAGATTCAAGAGGTGGCCCCCACTGCACATCCCCTGTCAACTAGTGTGGCACTTTGCTCTGCCCGACACGTATTTTACAGTACTGATCGAATAAGATATTCAAAATAGTCAAGAATACAATAAATATATCAGAAGGTGTCAACCTCGAGATTCTAGAGGTGGCTCCCACTGCACACCCCCTATCAGCAAGTGTGGCACTTAGTTCCCGATTCGACGAGTAGGATGAGGAGATTTACAATTATTAGAAAACATGAATCTTTCTCATTTATAACTTATTTGGAGTAGAAGACTTTTCATAATTATTCTTTTGTATTTTTTTATTAATCTTTTTGAGATGTTTTGAAAGTACTTTACTTATTTGAATAGTATAGTTTTGATTATAAAGAAACTAATCGAAATAAATGCAAATGCAAAGAGTTTTTTGACTAGGAATAAGTCAGGATTTTCAATCGGCTTGAATTAACCAAACAAATCAAACAATTATCATCACCATAAGCGACGCGTTTCAGAAAGTGCGAAAAGGCAATACGATTTTTAGGAAGTAATGATTAACCAATAATAGATGAAATTTTGAAAGGAATAAAAGACTTCATATATCAATGAACAAGGGGTTCCTGAAAATAAGAAATAGGCATGTGATTCCAGGAGATAATAATGGGTAACCGAAAAAAAAATCTCACATATCAATATTCAATATGTTTTGGCAAAAGAAATTACATGTAACAGAGTAAAAATTGAAAAGGGGTAGAAATCCTCACCGATTTCCGTGATCGCAATTTTCCAACAACTTGTATGCCTAATACCTAATTTCAAGATTTAATTACTACGGATTGTTCTTTTGATAATAATATCATAAGGGAATGAAAATAAAACTAGTTTACTTAAGGTACTATACACTATTCTAATTACTATAATAATTCAAGTTACTATCTTTGAGCGCGCACACACACACACACACACATATGTATATAAAAGAGTGATATTTTCTACTTATTAATTTTCAAATAAATTGAACATATTTTTAACACTTTTTTTATTACATTGTTGTAAAATCATGGTGTCCAAATCATACCTCTATGAACTACAAATCACTTATATTAACATCCAATTATCAATATAATCTCAAGATCCAACATTCAGTCATATCTAACCATACTTATCCAACAAATTCACAAATTATCAACATCATAATTTCACCACAATTCTCCAGCAAGATCTGACCATTTCCAGAGCCTACACCTTATATAGCTAGCCAGGACAATTTCCATCAAAACTAAGTTTCAACCAAATCTGAACAAGTTTAACGGTGATTTTTACCTCAAAATGGATTAGAACTCGATGAACTTTCTACATTTGACTTTAATTAGATGATCAAACGGATCGATTATTCCTAATTTTTGGTCAAAGTTGAGCTCTGACTCTCGATCGCGTCTGATGGTAAGTTGCGGTTCCTACACAATTCAGACCAGAATACCCTATCAATTTTAATAAATTTTACTTTTGATCCTATCTAAACTCGAAGGGATTTCTATCCATAGTTTTATTTTTTTATTTGACTGACCAAATCTCTAGTTATAAGCAAAGCAACATCACCTATTTTCTGTCTCGCTTCTGCCTGCTTGTGGAGGTGTTGATTTCGGCAGCAATTCAGGTAGGATTTTGGCACAATTTCTAAAATCCTCTTCCACCAAGATAATCTACACACATAGAGCTTTCTAACAGTATGTTTGTATGGTTGATCAGGTAATAAAAAGGTTAGTTTTTGATTTTTTTGAAAGTTTAAGTTTGGCAGCAGTTTCTGGGTTTCTTCTTCTTTGGAGAGAATTTATGGAGTTAGGACTAAAATTCTTGAGAGATTTTCCTGAGAATCATGATCCTTAATGAGCTAAAAGAGTTTTGGCTATAAGGTGATGATTAATGGCTGGGGTTTGAGGGGATGATAACTGGTTTCAGAAACTCTGCAGAGATAGTGTATACTTTGTGTGGAAAAATGGTAGTGGGTTGCCCCCTATTTATAGACTAGTGAAGGGGCACCGTGCATCGCGCGGTGTTGTGCTCGTTTCACTAATTAAATATATTTGTCTATATTATGTATATTTTTAATTATTTAGTTTTAAAAATAATAACTTAATTCTATATTTGATCAAATTTTATTTTTAAATGTGTCGATTATATAATATATTTTTATCTTAAAAAGTTTATTTTAAAATTATTTTTTAAATAATTAAATAAAGAAAAGGCAGCTGGATCCACGTACATATCATAGCACCGGTACCATGGAATGCAATTAGGACCAAGGCTGAGTGGGCAACAGGCCATATCTTGTTCAAATTTTACACCAAATTGATAAATGTATTGAATCTTTTGACCATTCTCACCATGGATTTAATAAGCATAGTTCATTCATTGCATTGCAAATATAAATTAGGTGGACGTTATTGTGAATCTTGACTGTAAGACATTCAATAGATTTTGACAATAAGACATTCAATAATTCTTCTCAAGAAATTAGATTTGGAGTGATTGCCACATCAATACAATAATATTATTGATCCCTCGAGTTGTGAGGTTGAATAAGGATTGTGTATACAGTTGAGTACAAAAGGCACAAAACCAAACAATGCAAAATAAGTATATTTATGGTTAAGTTTTTCGTTGCAGATGCCCATTAGCAACAAATATGCTATTCTTGTAGATTTCATATGAGAAAATGCCACTTGAAAATATTGTACCTTCATGTACCTGGGAACAAAAAATAGAATTTTAGAACAAAAATGCGAACAAAATCAAAGTCGAATGCCTTAGAGGTGAAAATTTTACTATGTTTACATGCAAGCAATATTTCTAGGTCTTAAAAGAATGAAAAAGAAAAAAGCAACCAAACACGAAATGGTCTGCTTTTTTTTTTTTTAATTCTAATTTTACTTTCTCTTTCTTGTTTGGAAAGGAAAAGAATGATTATCAAATGAAATCTAGATTTGGTTAAGAACATAAGGTGAGATTTGTCTTTGAATGGGGATGGACAATGGACAATAATATGAATGGCTTTACAGAGAACATTACAATGTAAGTGGCTTTCAAGAAATTATTGACTCTCAAAGTGGATTCGGCCTCGGAAGCGTTTTGATGTGATCAATTTTTTGTAGGGGTATTGAATAGTTACGGGTAAACAATTTGCGTGGGATAAGGTAATCATGAAGCTTTGACCAATATACTTGGCAGCTCGTATTGTTTGTTGACTAGAATTCAAGAACCGCATGTGGGAGTACAATGTAGTTTTGCACTGTCTTGCACTCCCCAAACCATATATAGTACTCCAACAAATCGCAGGCGCAAACCATGTTATGGATGGATTAGTGAAGACAAGGACAAAGATGATTTATTTCAGTTGACATCAGCTAATAGCATTGAACACATAGTACATTTGTTGTAGTCTGATTTTGTTCATTCAGATAAGGTACTGATGCATGAGCTGTTTGTTGTTACTCATCAAGAGCTGATATAGTAATTTGCATCTTTCTTTTCTATTTCTATAACATGGCCTGTTTATACATGTCCTTAGATATGTGCATGCAAACACATACGCACGCATGCGGGTGCACACACACACACATAGATTGATGTAGCAAAAGCATCTTTGACACGTCTTTGCAACAAGCACTATAGGCTATTGTGTTGCTCCTGGTTATTCAGTACCAAACTTTACCATTATGTTTGACCTGATCAAAATCTATGTATAGGGGTTTAGTTAACCGTAAAATAGCCAATACATTTCAGTTATCATCTAGATTGCAACTGAGGTTCCTGATGCTTACTTTGTTGATGCGGGGATCCTAGCAGTAATTTCACACAAGGCATCTAAGTCTATACAATATGATGAGAGGGCTGTAGAACATGGAAAAAGCTATGGAAAGCAGCAAGTTGGTGAAAAAGGCTCCTCGTCTCACACAAAAGGTGATTTGAAGGGAAACAATGCAATTCATCCTATAAAAGAGGCATCTGATCAACCTAGAATAGAATCATGTCCTCCTGAATTTCCAACTGTAAGACCCGACATTGTGGCAGACCTCAAGTTTGGAGGTTGTGGTTCCTATCCAAACCAGTCATGGGTGTCCACTACTGGCCCAGGTCACAATGGCAAGCAATATTTGGTGTGACATACATGCATATTCCTACTCAAACATGGATTGTTTGTGCTTGCCACGGTTCTCACATGTCTCCTGAGGAATTTGTACGGCATGCTGGCGAAGAAAACAACACTCCAGATGCTGGCACAGGTTCAACATCATTCCCAAGTAGCAATCCTACAGCCTCACCTCAAAGCTGATTTTGGAATTGAACCTTTCCAAAATTTTGAATTTTGTTTCGGTGAATAAACTTTGGCATCTCATGCAGCTGAGAATGCTTGATATTTCTATGTTGTGTGTCTATTGTATATCTGCGCCATTTATTCTTGATTTCATTACTTGTTACCTACAGTTTATGTGTTATAAGGTGTCTTGTGATAATTTATCAGCACATTTCTTTGTCAGTCATTTCTGCTTTAGTAATCTCTCTCTCTTTTATATACATGTACATGATTGAGTTGGTTGCCTTGATGAATTACTACAAATGTTAATCTCGCTACGCTGAATGGCTAATTAACAAAATTTTCATTTGGTCTATTAAAAAAAGAATAATTACCTAAAAATCAGAAACATAGAACTTTATTTTTCTCATCTTCAATGCTAATGAAATGTAGGAAACGACAATGAGTTTAGAGACCCATGGGTTCCAATCTTGCATAGTTATATCGAAAAATTACTTGATTTCCAGATCAGGCTATCTCTAACATCTAATTTCATTCAAATCCATTTAAAAATCTATGCAAGTTTCCATTTCAGTTAATTCATGGATAGATGGATACCACACTGGTATATAGTGGGTGGAAAGGAAGAGATTCAAATAATTTCCATTTTTCGAAACTATGGTATTTGATTTTAGATATATATTGAACATTTTCATTACATATTTTGCAATTTAAATTTACCTATACTTCTATAAATTCACACTAAGTGCAATAAATAAAAAAATAAAAAAAGAATATATATATATACACACCTTGTTAAACCAACATTATCATTAATAGTACATGAATAACTTCTATATATATTCATCCCACCATAATTTATCAGACCATAAAATTGTTTAGTAGTAGTATAATACCTTGAGTAGTTTTGACAAAAAATCCAAATTTGCAGAATAATTAAAAGATTTGGTCCAATCCTCTTCCATGTCAGTCCATCAAACAAAGAAAAATCAACGAGAAATACAAGTACATTTTTTACATCCAATTCCTTGTAGTCCAGCAAAATGAATAATAGCATCACGCCGTCATTGAATATAAGATTAGCACAAAATAAGTTGTCAACATGTTATAATGTTACGGAAGAAAGACCAAACATAAGCAAAAAAGTTTCGGCAGTAACTATTAAAACCTATAAGAATATAAAAGGCCATTATTTATTTTTGGTCCTATCACTATTGATACAAGTAGCTTCTACTAATGAGTTCCTCAACTAATACACTGATTAGCAATCCTTGTGATCTAAATTGTGAAAATGAATGATTTATGATAGAAAGTTAAGAGAAAATCAACAAATGATTTATGATAGAAGGTTAAAAGAAAATCAACAACAACCATAAATACTCCTAAAATAGCTATAAGAAAATAAATTAAACATATATTACATCCCACATTCAATAAGAAATTTGGTTCCCTTTGGTCTTAGACAGTGGAAAAAAAGATGAAAATTAATTTGATTCTACAAATTATCACCAAAGGTAATTTTCAACTCCATTAACACACGCAGTCAGCCGCATTTCCCAACCAACACAAAGTTTGTTACAGATTTCTTTCTTTCTTTTCCTTTTTTGTGGGGGGGGGGGGGGTTGTTTAGATTGGAGAACTTCAGCCCATAAAGAATCATGTTCCCAAAAAAACTACCATAACCATCATCAATCAAGAATTATTTCCTACTCATAACTGGAAACATAGCTTGTTTTTGAGAACTAAAAACACTAAATAATATGGACCCAACAAAGTATTAATGTGACGTCCACAAAGACTTACTTATCATAACCAAAAGCTTATCAACTTCCAGCTTATCCTGAAATTTGCAATCAAAATACCAGGTATCAAAGAAATCGAAGCTAAACGACATCCTTTTATAAAAATATACTATCACAATAATTTACTGAAAATGCTGCATTAGCAACTGAGGATAGATATCAAGCAAAATAATTCTAGCCAATATCTAAAGCAAAGTAAATTTTGCTCAGTATCTCACTTCCACATCACTCCATATTAGATGACCCAAAGTCATTATCATTTCAAACAATTCTAAAGTTCAAAGTTTTGCACCTAATGATAATTAACTTCACAGATCAAATATCAATAACCAGGCAAATACTTGAAAAGATTAGAAATAACTATCAACATAAAAAAGAAATCAAAATTGGAATTCCACATATTACAGTGTTCTCATTAATCCATACACTCCAAAATCAACTAAAACAGCTGGAAAGTCAAAGATTTACTTATAGGGAAACAAAATTCTCACATTACTATCCGTACTTAATATAATATTTGCAAATCATGTATTCTTCACATCATGGGCACCAATCCACCCAACTTAATATCACTTCAAAACTAACAAAAATCAAATTTCTACACCTACATACATCTTTCCACATTCAAAACCAAAATCATTACAAACCAGTACTAACTACTAACAAAAAAAAAAAAAAGCACAGAAACAAAAAGCAAGCAGTAAGAATCCCTCAAAGATCCCACTTATCGTATCACTTTTATCACCACAAAACCGAATATCATATTAAGAGTGGCCAAGATCAAACTTTTGCACAAAACCATAATTCAAATCATCAAAAAATATAAAATAAAATAAAAAAATAAATAGCGATATCAATGAAAGACCCTGATAATAGTCCCAAACCTTGTGAAAAATGAGGTTGGGCCCATTTTCACCAATGAGTTCTTTGACGAGGATGGTTCAAAAAATGCTAACTCTGTATCATTGAGAATCAAGCCTGTGCATAAACTCTTCCTATAACCAAGGGAAAATTGGCAAACAGAGTTATAGTTCTCAATAATAAAGAATCTTCAAGTGAAACTAAATGTCCAAAATGTATAAACAAATAAATAAACATTAACTTGGTAATAACCAAGGAAAATTGGTAGATAAAGTAAATGCCAAAAATGTAAAAACAAACAAATAAATGTTAACTTAGTAAGATGCTAATAGTATGTATGCCATTTCACTATTTCAGTGAATTGCTCCAATATGGCAATTGACAACATCCTAGACTTACTTTAGTGGTTGCCTAGATGATAAAAGAAGTTGAGTAGTCTATTTCTCAATGCAGTTTTGGTGGGTATATTTAAGGTATGAAAGTCAGTTTTCTTTTAATATTATATAACTTGCTTTCTTCGGTAGAAACTTCAGAACAATAACTTATTCTCTTTTAATAATTGAATGAATAGATGCCTCATGAGGGAGAGGTAAGTCTGCTTAAGAAAGCTGAATGAACAATGAACTTATCGCGCAGCATCAAGTAGATTACTGGCTATGTGTTTCCTCATGTTAGAAGGAGTGACCCAAATTGCTCTAATGTCGCAATGAGCCGGTACAACCTCGTTCTCGCACAAAATCACTCCATTATGACTTCTTTCTTCAGGACTTCTGACAAAATCCTTTCTTATGATTTCCCTTTGAAGACTAACCCCACCAAATAGAAGAATGGTTGAGTTCCTCCTTTTTTCATTAACAGACACATTACATGCCATTGAGCTTGAAAGAATCTTGTAAGCCTTTTTTATTGGTTCAGCAGCTAAACATCCACATATTCTTTGTGCTGAAATAAATAGATATACCTGCTATCAAGCAAAATGCATAAATTCCTTCTACTTGCAAGCTTGCAGCCATGAAGTTAATTCAAATCAAAATTGTATAAATTATTTAACTAACAAACAACTTTTATATTCAATGTATAAGTCAGACAGAGAAGAAAACTGATGTATTTGATCAAGATGATAAAGCAACAGATAATACATGAAAACAACCACTATAATTCTTGAATTAGCACAAAGTTAAAAAAATTGAAACTCAAGCAATAAGTGGCAATATGAACTGCAATAAGCCACAAAAGAAGTAACAAAAGGGAAAAGATTTTGAGATTATTATATATTTCAGCTACCTTATAGTGCTTATTAAGTATCCACGCATCCCCAAACTCCATTTCCATGATGTGCACAACATCCTGAACCTGAAATTTTGCTAAATTTACCTTTAAAACTCTCCAAAAATAGAGATCATGAACCAAATGTATTCATCAAATATAAAGTTCTTAACCATCTTGTACCTTATTTTGCTGAGCAGGAGGATCACCATCTTGCACCATAATAATGAGGCCCCTTTCGAGTGAATGTATAATCCTTTTGTTGCACCAACCTTTAGAATCAGGTGATAATATAGTTCACAAACACAAATATAAAACCATTAGAATATAGTGAAGATATAGTCACGAAACCGCAAATATAAAAACAAAATACCAAATTACTTGACTACCTTAAAAGGTATCCCATGGGTGTAATTATTGTGAGATGTCCTATGAATCTTTTCATCACCTTCGTCACCAAGAAGATACTTGAACCCACATATTTTACATGTATGCAATAGAAAATTAGATTGGCCAATATCCAAATGTAACTGCGCGTAATTTCTCTTCTTATTCAGAACTTTGCTACACTTTGCTTGCTCCAATTTAGTTAATTTTTCCTCAAAATCATGTTTCTTTTATTCTTGGCTATTCAATCCGCTATCAATCTCACTACAAGAAAATAAAATAAAAAATACATTTCAACTTTAACAAAGTGGAGTAAGTACCCAGAGTAGGAAAATAAGTCTAAGCATCAAAACATTTAAAGAATGAAAATAAATCCTAAACAAAAAGGATTTTGTCTAAAAGTTCAAAATAAAAATAAGAGAACGGCCTTAAAACTAACAACTACAAAGATGCATTTAATATAAGAGAAAAACCTCTAAATTCAATGGGATTCAGCGGATCTATAACTGTGTTAGTTGACGCCACCAATAGCAATGTCTTCTTTTGATCTTCTCCTTGAAATAATCACCATTAGAAGGATTAGTTTGAGGTTGATGAAAAAGCTTTTGTTTTGGGGTTTTGCTCTCACAGTACAAAACCCTATCTTTTGATGCAAAATAAAAATAGTAGCAAAAAAGAGAGAGAGAGAGAGAGAGAGAGAGAGAGAGAGAGAAATTATTTTCATCTAACATTTCTTTGTGGGATCAAGAGAAAAGCACAAAATGCCAAAATTACTTACAACAAAAATAGCTTAACGTACAACTTCACAAAGCCTTCAATCCAAAAAATGACGACGTATTGACATATTAAAAAAAGAAAAAAAAGAGCTCACGTACCGTGTCACTGTAGACACGCGCATTGGCTCTTATAATATATAGTAATAATAGTAATAAAAATGACATTCTTGTTATTTGCTTAGTCAAGACTTTGGATTCTTACCGTATTCTAATTTTGATCCCTGGATTTTTATTGAATTTTAGTCCTTGATGTCTTGCTTTATTTAAATTAGCCTATAAAACTTTTATTATATATATTATTTTTACTATATTCTTAATTTATATATAATGCATTTGTACCTTAAATTATATACGTTTTGAGCCTTATAACTTAGGATGCATGCCTAAATTCATATTGTAGGTATATTTAGGGCATTTTAAGACCAATTTTTTGATTAACGCATTTAAGGTAAAATGCTATTAATCCTGATCAAATGAATAATTAATTAATTTTTTTTTATGGGATAGCTTAAAATTTTTAAACTTGAATTTTCTATAGATACTCTAGATAAGCTTAATAATTTATTTAGTATTATTTTATTATTTCTAGGAAGAAAATTTACTTATGGGAAAAGACAAGAAAAGACGGGATGTTGCATAGGTATTATATGTATGCCCTTTATAGTTGAGGACAAAAACATTAAATTAGAATAGATACTTATTTATAAACAAGGATAGAAAATCAAAATACATATTTTTGATATATTAAATTAACACTTCTTATAATATTAAAATTAAAATCCCGTATAAAACCTCTTCCATGGTAAGCAATAAAAAGATTATGCAACTTTTAATTATTTTTCTTTTTATTGAATTTTTTGCTTTTTTCCATTATTTCTATTTAGTATTATATAAAATTTACAAATATATTAAATCAACACTCCTTATAATATTAAAATTAAAATACTACATAAAACCTATTACATGGTTAGCAATAAAAAGATTATTCAACTTTTTCATTAATTTTCATTTTATTGAATTTTTTGCTTTTGTTTGATTACTTTCTATTTAGGATTGTATAAAATTTATAGATCTTAAGTCACACATATGTAATTTTATTTTAAACTATTAAAAAGAGATATATAATTATACTAAATGAGATGGAATATCAATGTAATTGTCGGTTTTTATATGTGTAAATTTAAAAAAAAAATGTAAATATGTAACTACCTTTTCTTTCTTCCCCCCCACCTCTGCAATTTAAAGTAACCCTAAGAATTTCGCTCCCCATCCACTCAACTCGACTAAATTCGGGTCCGGGGAGAATAAACGATGGGTCGACCGGAGCCCTGCGTGCTCTACGCCCACACATTCGTTCACCCCTATCTCGATGAATACGTCGACGAGGTATTTCTGTCATTTTTTGTTTTATAATTTTCCAAGCGTCTTGTTTAATGCACCCTGTAACTTATTTCTGTAATTTAGGTATTACTTTTGCGGAAACCGTGATTATATTTTTGGAAATTATATTTCTAATTTGGTTTTTAGTTTTGTCCTTTCAACAGAAAGAATGTTTTGTTTAATGCATTATTTTGATTGCATTGTGAACTGCTGTATAACTGATTGTTACTATTACTACTACTTTATTTTATCATTTTGCGAGTTTTATGTTTATAATATTTGGTCATATAGGTGCATTAAGGAATGATGATATGCAAGGACAAAAAATGTAATGGAATAAAATTCTCATTAATTGTGTGATAAACATTTTGTATTAATTGCTAGGTAGGGCTTAGAGAATGATTAGCGTAGTACCCTTGATGTACATAATCACAATGCTGCATTAGAGGATGGTAGTTTGGCATAAGTGGAAGAGTAACTTAAATAAACATATGGAAATACCTTTTACTGTTGGACCGTCAAAGCTCTTTCTCTTTGTGGATTCACCTAGCACTTTCTTTTTTCTTACCCCTCCAAAACAAACAAACAAATTTTTTTTCATAAGTAGTAGGAATTATTTGTTCCTTTTTTTTTTTTTTTTTTTTTTCCCTTTTCATTTCCTTTCTCCAAAATCAAAATTTGAGTTTATATTAATTGTTAGAATTGAGATAACATTTCTTCGTGGTTGCCTGGAAGTTGGCTTATTTATTAAATTTTTTTGTTGTGTGTTTTGTTTTGGGGTGGTGGTGGTGGTGGTGGTGGAGATGAGGGAACGGGGCATTCAAGTCTGCACCGGCAGCACATTATCAACAAATAATGTTTTCAGAGTTCTTACCTTTGAAAACAATCACTAGTAAAATTAACCTTACATCTCACGATCAATTTTTCAGATAGCTTAGAGAAGGTAACTTTACCATCTCTTATTTTTGAAGCATTCAAAAACTTTGTTTTAGAATATTGAAACTGATGTTAATCCTTCAAAAACTTTTATACCTTCAGAGAATAAATATTTGTAAGAGATGCTTTCTTTTAACTTTCTACTCATTTGAAATGACAACTGATGCATACTCTAAAGTCTAATGGTCAAATAGCCTTATGATTGAGGAAAAAAAAGGGTTGGCGATTTGTTTTCGAAGGCGATAATGGAACAACCATAACAAATTCAACAAAAAGTAGTGGGAATGACCTAAAGGCTCATGAAGACGATGCTTCATTACTGAAAGAGTTCTTGTATCTCCTTTGGTGGCTGAAAATTATATAAAAAGATAGTTGCATGCAAGAAAGTTTGCCTTTATGCAAAATTACCCCTGGAGTGGGTGTTGCTGCAGATTTGGTTCAAGAGGAATGGATTATTTCCAACACGCTGTGGTACCTAGTCATTTTGCAATAAAATAAACTAAACACTGTTTCTATGAACTTCAAATAACTACTGTTCTATAATAGTTTTTGGCTAGTGATGGATTCTTTTTTTAATTATATTTGCATGTACTATTTTCCTCTGCACTGGACGACCTCTCTTCATCCGTGTGATCTCCGTTTTAAATATGATACAATCACTGTTTTGGGTATCTGATTACCTTTTCTTTTCCTACTCATTACCTTGACCATCCTTTTCTTCCACCTTTTTTATGACCTGAAAACCACAGGAATTGCTTTCTTTATTTGTGTTTGGATTAACTACTTATGCTCTAGTTATACTCTTTCTAGTCTTCCTAATTTAATTCTTTTTGCCTCTCACCTACTCGATACTCTTGTAAAGCTCTGGGTGGACCTTACTACATTTTATGCCAGTTATAGATTATAGCACTTCATTTATGGGTTTTAGTATACTTTGTGATATATCCTTCTCTTTTCTCCTCTGCGATCATGACTTTACCTTCAGTGCTTGATCGGAGCGGCAGAGCCACTCTCTTAATTTCATGGAACCATCGTTATATGAAAAAATATCCATCTGAGTTCCTGTGTTTACAGGGTCTCAAACAATTGGACTCAATACCCCCACTATCTCTTATGTAGAAAAATGCATAGTCTGTTCTCAGTATATTATTGTTGGTCCAGAATTGAAGATATAAAACCTGAACTGTAAGTCCAAATTTCCTTGCAAATGTGAGGGAACAAGATTTTCCACATAGATAAGCTGATTCTTGTGGAGTTCATATTCTTATTCAATTAGGGCTCAAAATGATTAGATTGACAAGCATTTAACTGTCCAAACTGACATTTTTCATTCTCCACATATCTTTCACCCCCAGCCATATTTATGCATTTTTTTGTGGCCTTTTCAGTACCCTGTTATGTTCAGTTTGCAGAGTCTCCGTTGCCCATGCAATTTGTAACTATTGAACTTTGAAACAAACTGACTAACATGAATTTTGTTAGTTGATAAGTGCCCACACCCATTTTTATCTGTCTGAACTCTGATTGAAACCCTTATATTTTCTCCAAAGATAGGATCATCGCACTATTTTAAGAGTTTATTTGGGCCTATCTACACCTTTGTTCCTTACCATGGTCCTTGGCATCTATGCTTATTGGCTTGCTTTGCTTTCAAACTCTGGTACCCTGTTTATCACAGAATTAATATTAGAATATGAAAAAGGTCCAAAATGGCAAACTGACCTGGCATTCATATTTCACTTGCTGTATAGCTATTGCTGAATGTGCTTCAGCCATGCAGCTTGACAGCTGACAAGTAGTAGTTTCCAACCTTTGAGACACATAGTTTTTGTGCATTATTCTTCATCATAGAACCAAATCAGTACAGCCCTAGGCGGGCAGGTTGCCATTTCTATGAAGAATTGTTTGCCCAAGGACACACCTGATGACAATTGGTGTTATCTTTTGATGTAGTTGCTTTCCATGTGAATTGTTTACATGTGGACTCAAATGTCCAACTTGGACTATGACTGTGCTTTGGGATACATTTGCAATTATTGGAGATAGTAGTCTGGCTTGTTTTTGCTTAAGTGGTAATTTTGACCTCATCTCCCAAATCTTTCTATTTCAGGTTATGACGTATTATCTAATTCTTTGTATTCCTCTTGCTTTGTTTGTCAACTGAGAAATTTAAAACTAGTTCATTCTGTCTCATATCCATGTGAAGCATTTCATTACCTTCTGCCTGACCCCTAATCTTCTATCTTGGAAGAAAAATAGGGTCAATTCAACTTATTATATAACTTATGCTGTTGAAATGGTATCTTAATGTGTGAAACTACACACAATTGTTAACATCTGATTCATTTTTTCAATGAGATGTTTATAATATTATTTTCTCAATTCTGCTATCATCCACATTTTGGATAAATCATTAAAATGTTCCTTCTACTTTTATGTCCTTTATTCCAGGTGTTATTTTCAGAGCCTGTATTCATCACTGCTTGTGAGTTCCTTGAGCAGAATGCTTCATCAATTTGTCCTGCAGTGCAACTGATGGGGTATGTTGGATATATACGTCTTCTATAATTTTATCTGGAGTGAATGTATAACCTAATCTTTGAGATTGTGGCTTCTTAGTTATGTTATGTAAGAAGATATGCTCTGGAGTGGTTGTGCTTTTTACTAAAAATATTTACTTCTTTTTCTTTGTTATGTGATCTTTTGTTCTTGCATGTCCTTTAAATGCAATCTTACATTATTCTTCACTCTGTGAAGGGCCACTTCACCTCCATCATTTGCACTGGAGGTTTTCATTCAGTGTGAAGGAGAGACGAGATTTAGGCGGTTATGCTCACCTTGTTTGTATTCTCATTCATCATCAAATGTGCTTGAGATTGAGGTATGTAATATAAATTCAAATGTTCTTTGCAACTTAAAAATAACATACTCCATTATATTCATAGTTGTTTGTAGGCTTTATATGATATTCTGATTTTGCCTTGTGCGACTGATTTTATATTCCTTTTTATGTCCTAGTTTCCTTATGATTGTAAGGTATCCTTGGTGAGGCCTTGTCCCTGATTTTGATTTTTATTGTACAATTTTATTTTTTGTCTTCACGCTTTACCATTATCCCACTTGTCATGTATATATTGTCAAACCATATAACCCGTATGTAATGACGGATCCCTAGAGGTTCCATCTACATCTCTGTAAAAAATGAAACTACTTCAGCCCCATTGAGTTGCATTTTTTAAAAGAGTCTTCCCATTGATGCACTCGACTGCGATGCTATATCTGCTTCGTGTTTCCTTTATTTGATAGTATCATCCCATGGAACCTGTGGCTTATGAATCCATATGCATTATAGTTGAAATATGAGTAGAATTGGTCAGTTGAAATATGAGTAGAATTGGTCAGTTGAAATAGTGTAATTAGCTTGCCATACTTGCTGAATACGTCAAAAGTTGCTGTTATTGTTGACTTGAAATTTTATGTTCTTTTTTATGTTTTTCACTGGGAAAGACATACTAATGCACTATGTTGTTGCAGGCTGTGGTTGCTAGCCATTTGGTCGTAAGAGGCAGCTATCGTAGCCTAAGCATGGTCATATATGGGAATACAGCAGAAGATTTAGGCCAGTTTAATATAGAAGTAGATTTAGATAGCTCTTTGACAGACACTGTTAGTGCTGTTGAAGGAAACCTTGAAGATTTGCCTCCTGCTTTTCATCCCACCATGCTGACAATTAAGGAATTTTTATCTCCCCTGAAAATATTATCTCAAGCAGTTATTCTGTTGGATATTCCGCTTGAATTAAGAAAATTTCTGCTACTAGTTTTTAAAAGTTTGGCTTCTCAAAATCTTGGGGTAGCAGCTGATAAAGTTATCAGTTCCTTATTGTCAGTGACCTCAACCTATAGAACACCTCACTCATCTGAGAAAACTATTGATTCGAAGCAACTGGGTGGTGGAGATGCTGATCATAGTCTTACTGAAGTTCGAAAGGAACTTTTGGACATTTATGAAAGGCTTCAGAATCAATCTGGGGATCCACCTGCTGAATCTTCAGCAGAAAGCTTGTTTCTTGAATCTGAGGCAGAGGTCCCTACTTCCAAAGAGTTGATGGATGCTTTACATCAACACTTTGATTTTTCTGGTGCTGGAAGTGTGGGATATCTACATCTTTCACAGGTATCTGGAATCTGTATGCCTTGCGAAATTGTGGCAGCTGTTTGCATATTCTGGAACTTCTATTAGACCAGTGATATTGTTTCAATTTCCTCTTATCCTCATCACGTGTCTGTATCAAATAATGTGCATTTAAAAGCTGATTAAGTTATAATTTTGTTTTCAGAATATGAATACAATTTTGTGGTTGAGCATGGCTCGTTTGTTGTGCTCTGCTAGAGAGAGCTGCTTTCACTTTGTTAATCGTGGTGGCATGAAGCAGATGGCATATGTTTTCACTCACCGGATGCAAAATTCTACCACTCTTACACTATTGTTGCTTGGAGTCATTGAGCAGGCTACTCAGCATTCAATTGGTTGTGAAGGTTTCCTAGGATGGTGGCCTCGAGAGGGTGAAAGAATACCAGCTGGCACTAGTGATGGCTATAATCAATTGTTGAAGTTGTTGTTGGAGAATCAGAGGCATGATGTTGCCTCCATTGCGACTTATATACTTCACCGCATGCGTTTTTATGAAGTTGCTTGTAGATATGAGGTACATGCTGCACTTTGCTTACGTGCTATGGTAACTATCATCTAGAAGGATAGATGTATGTGCTTGTGTTTGAATAAACACGCAAATAAATATGGACAAACATGCATATATCTCACTAGAAAGTGTACCATTTGAGCAGGTTCTATGGCAGTTATATGATTTCTACCTGGAGTTAATACTTTTGAACATGTGATAAATATGATTGCTCTTATTCGTCATGCTTGTGTTTGAATGAGAATTGAAGACGGTGATGTCTGACTGTATAATGTATAGTATTTGACTCTGAATGAAGCCAATCTCGGTGACATAGATAAAGGCAAAGCCCTCGAGCAAAGCTGGACTTAGCCAGCATGTTTTCTCTTTTGTTGTGTTGAGGAAGTCTTTGTCATGTGTCTACTACTGTGAGCAAGAAATTTTATTGAGCTGACTTGGTAATTTTTTATTGGCTCATCAAATCCTATATCATCTCTTATCTGCAGTGCACAGTATTATCTGTATTAGAAGATATATCTGCCACTGCTCAGGTTACAAATTTTACTTTGGACATGCTTGCAAGTGCTAAAGTGCAACTCAAGAAACTCTTGGTTAGTTTTCCATTATACTATTACTTTCTGCTTATTTTAACTTGGAGGCCACAGCTATTGATCATCTAATGTTTGAGGCATGCATATTTTATATCCAAAACTAGCATATGGACAATACTTACTCTTTGAATACACATTTGTTGACAAGTATTGTTGCAGAAACTGATAATGTTGAGTGGTCCAATTGATGATCCTTCTCCAGTGGCTGCAGCAAGCAGATTTTTCATCCTTGGTGATACTGGACAATTGGCATATAAAACAACCAGTGGCTTCGTTAATCTGTCAAATTGTAGCTTTTTAAGTTGGGACATTGACTCACATTTACTTTCCCTCTTGAAGGTATGCTGTTATAATATCCTTCCCTTGGTCAACAGAGGGTTCATACATCCGTATAAAAGTTCTCCAGAATTAGTTGCCTATCTATTTCCATCTTCTTCATCTCCTCCTCCTTTTCCTTCCCTCTTCTTTCGGTTTAAAATGAAGAGTTAGTTTTTTTTTTTTTCTGCCTTTAGTTATATTGTTGATTCAATTATCTTCTTTATTCTGAAATTTTATGTTTGTTACAGATTTTTTTGGCCTCTTTGTTTCTGGGAAAAGCAAATTCTATTTTTTATCTTTCAAATTATATTTTCTTGAAATAAATTATAATAAAATTAAGAACTAGTAGATGGACATGAGAAGCCTAGAAGATGTGACAGAAGAAGGTTGAGAGAGTAAATCAACCCACTGATTATGGTTAGTATAAACAACATAGAACCTCATAAGATTACGTCATGTTATGTGATTGGCAAGTAGAACAATTTTTTTCAGAACATTTGAGTGGGAGGTGAGAATTGATGGAATAGAACTAAGAAACTAGGTTTCTTCTAACTTCTTCACCAGCTGTACCATTCTAAACCAAATGGCGCATGCACCTAAATCTTCAGTTACTGTTTGCTGATTGCCATTTTATGAGCAGGGGCCTTTCTTCAAGATTGCTGCTATTTGATGCAACTAACGTTTTCATTTTCTGCAATATGTCCAAGATCCATAAGTAATAGCCTGTAATTTATTTCAGGCTATCTATTTTCCTAGTTCAAGAATGTGAGTTGAACACATCTGGTGATGTGTTTCACATGTCTTGTGGTGTAGTATATGCTATGAGGCATGGGGGTTGTATGCCTATAAAGTTACATATTATATAATTTAATAAAATAAAAATTATGTTAAAAGACCAATAGTGATATAAAAAATTGCAAACCTATTGTATGGATTCTGGAAGAAAAATTGAGATCCATAAGGCATAAAAGAGTTGAATTAGAAGGATAAGAGTTTATAGTTCAAGATAATAAAATATGATACGAAAAATATTTTATAATTACAAAAACCATGAGATAATAGATATGCTCTTTAGAAGAATTATGTTAGTCTTGTGAACATGAATTTTGAAGGTGTTATTAATCAAAATTTATGGTGTTTGATCATTCCAAAGTTGAAAAATAACTTCCTGATTCACACATTTCTGGGACATATTGGATAGTAACCTGGGCACAAGAGGCATGCGGCCCGAACACTTGAGCATGTGCCCTACAGAGAGAAACTCCCCCATTGTTGCTTGATCAGTTTGACTTTCCCTGCTCCTAAGAATGCCTTTCAATTACTGTCTTGGTTATTAAATTTGAATCCTATTTTCAATATTTATGTAATCTTTTGACTGCAATTTTCCATTTCTACGATGAATATGAAACTGTATGTGCTCCTCTAGGATTACAACAGCATGGATCACACCTATGAAGCTTCTTGGCTCCAACCTCAAAGCCCATTTGCTTGGGATCCTCTTACAATTTCCTTGTGTTTTTCATGCTGCCCAACACCAAATACAAGGGTCCTGATATCTTATTTCCTTTCTTTTTCTTCTCTGCATAAGCTAAAATCTTATACTCGGGCTAGATGTGAACCCTACTTCATAAGTTTCTCTTTCCTGGCATGCTGAAGTATTTGTTGTCATTCCCAGCTTCTGTTATCCATGATCTTCTTTTGCCCGATCTGCATTGCTATATTTTATATCCGTTCTTGCATGTTGTATGGTGATCTGTCTTTCATGCTGCACGATTAACTTTGCATGTTTTCAAACAGGAGAGAGGTTTCCTTCCGTTGTCAGCTGCATTGCTGTCATCTTCTGTTTTGCGGTCTGAAACAGGGCATGCAATGGATTTGTTTGTGGACATTGTATCACATATTGAAGCAATAATTCTTATGCTTCTCTTTTGTCGCTCAGGTTTTATGACTGCTTTTATTATCAGATTCCCTAATCAAGTTGTAAGATATTGTCATTTATGTTGCCCACTTTTACTTTCAGGATTAAACTTTCTTCTACACGACCCCGAAGTATCGTCAACCATTATCTATGCGTTGTGTGGTATTGAAGATGTTCAGAAGGAAGATTCGCTTTCACTTCGCTGTGCATCTGTCTTGATGTCGAAAGGGTTCTTTTGCCACCCCAAGGATGTTGGCACGATCATTGAGATGCACATGAGGGCAGTAAGTTCTGCTTTTCTATGACTTCATGCTTGGTATATTGTGTCATTTACTGATCTTGGTCTTTCCGCCATTAGATTTTATCCAAGTTGTTATATTTTCCTGTTTTTCATTTATCACAATTTATGTTCTTTTATTTGTTTCGAAGCTTCTTTCCAAACTATTTGCATTTTCTTGTGAATATTTCCAGTTAATTGCCGTGGATAGTTTATGTAAGACGACTCCAAATACAGAAGAATTTTTATGGGTGCTGTGGGATCTTTGTCGCCTCTCCAGGTAGCCTAGTCTTATTGTTTGCTTAAAGTGTATTATTCCATGTTTTCAGCTGGCTAAGGCCTCAAACTGATATGTTCCAGGTCAGAGTGTGGACGCCAGGCTCTGTTGGCTTTGGTGAATTTCCCAGAGGTATTTATTTAAGCTTTCCATATGCTAGGAGTGGTCTAATATTACCATTTCTTCAGCATGATCCTTGTACAAAATTCAATGAGTTGATATATTTTGTGCAACAAAATTATCAATTAGTTCACATATTTTGTGCAGCAAACCTATTTTAGTTGCTGTCATTATTGAAATCATCGTCATTGGTTGTTTTCATTCTAGAGGGGATTAGGAACCATCTGAACAGTGCATAAATTTCTGCTTCTCTATAATATTTTATGTTTGCATCACTGTTCTCACTTATGAGGAACATTTTATACTTTTCCTGCTGCAGGCTCTCAAAGTTTTGATGACTGCCTTACATTCTGGAAGGGAACTCGATCCTGTTTCCTTGAATGCTGGTACTTCAGTGACTTGAGTGCTGGAGGTTTTACTATGTTTCTATATTCTTATAAATGAAAAATTTCTTAACTTACAGGAGTGTCACCATTAAATCTTGCAATCTTCCACTCGACGGCTGAGATTTTCGAAGTTATTGTCACTGATTCCACTGCAACTTCTTTGACATCTTGGATAGACCATGCAAAGGAACTGCATATGGCATTACACTCCTCCTCCCCAGGTTCAAATAAGAAAGATGCTCCTGCACGGCTTTTAGAATGGATAGATGCTGGCGTAGTTTACCATAAAAATGGGGCTATTGGACTCTTACGATATGCTGCTGTTTTGGCTTCTGGGGGAGATGTTCACATGGCTTCAAACAGTGTTTTAGCATCTGACATGGTGGATGTTGATAATGTAGTTGGAGATTCTTCCAGTAGTTCTGATGGAAATGTTGTTGATAACTTAATTGGGAAACGTATTACTGAGAAGGATTTTCCTGGTGTTGTTCTTCGTGATTCCTCCATTGCCCAGCTCACTACAGCATTTCGAATTTTGGCATTTATTTCGGATAATTCGGTATGAACTTCTTTTTAATTTCATTGCATGTGTCCTTACAGAATCGTGCTAACTAATTCTGCTATGATTGTTAAAGGTTGTTGCTGCTGCTCTCTATGATGAAGGTGCTGTAATGGTTATCCATGCTGTTCTGATCAACTGTAAACTCATGCTTGAGAGGTCATCCAATGTCTATGGTCAGTATTCTTTCTGGTGTTGACAATATCTTTTTAACACCGTCAACATCCCTAATCCTATAGGAAATCATTATATTGCTCAAGCATCCGAGTATTGTTTTAGGGGTCTATTCCAGTGATTTGTCATTGTTCATTCAGCATTAAATGATTTTACTTATAACCCTGTTTTCAAAGTTGTCCTCAATGGTGGGGTCAATTATCCTCTTGGCCAATTTCTATTACTATAATTCTTTCAATATTTATTTGTGCCATTCATTTCATCAATCAGTCTACACGACATACCATATTTGGGCAATGCTTTAATATTGAATCCTAGGGAACTTCCCTATAGCTATGTTATCTTAGGCAGATTTCATGCATGCCTTTTTCTTTCTGTTGCAAATAATCAACTCCTTTAAGGATGTACCAGTTTTCATGCCTATTAAGCATAGATTTTCTTTGAGATTCAGTTGTCAGGTTGGGCATGTCAGTCACACACGTTAGGCACTGCTTCCGTACTATTATGTTGTTTCCAGAACTTAGCCATGTTAATAACACATTGCTCAAGTTACAGATGGGAGTAGGTTTAATGATACGTTCAGCTCACACTTGAAACAGAGTAATATTGGATAATAAAATGTACAACATTGAGATGTTGGTCCAGTCAGAATCAGCATTCAGTTCTAAAGAACACTTAATCCTCTTTTCTTTGTATTCTTTTTGTATCATGGAAATGTGTATTTCCCCCAGGAAGGGGGTGGTGGTGGCGTTATCGGGGTAATTTGTTACCAAAGTATTAATTTAGAATGTGGACATATTCATAACAAACATGTCACATACAGATACACAGTATACACTTAGAGACACTCGTACCTGCACTAACTCTCCCACACGAAAGTATTTGCACGGATATAGGTGTGCACTTGCATTCATGCACACAAGCACACCACTTCCTGTATGTGTTTCTCTGTTGTATCAACGTAGCTGCCTGGGTTTGTTTTCATGAACCCAAAATGATACCTCCTAGTGGGAAAACATGTTTTTGATTGGTATAAATGCTTTCAATGTGGGGCTTTAGGTACTAACTTAAGGGAGCAACTAAGTGCCCATTCAGTTGTGTTTTCAGTCTTTTTTTCCATTTCCATCCTTTTTAAGGTTGGAGAAAGTCATACTTGTTTTTGTGTAAAAATTAAAATATTTTTGGATTAATTGTGTGAAAATGTTGAGTGTGTAGGTACAAGGATGGAATTTATCTAGTTTACAATTTTTTATGATGCCTGAAAAAATGTGTTTTTGGAGAAGATTTGCATATTTAAATAGGTTTAGATTACTTTGTCAAATCTAATAGGGTTTTTGATATATTGATGATAAACTAGTAGCTAGGGTTGGTACGGGAAGAATTGAAAATAAAAATAAGTGATATTTTAATGAAAAATGGGATAAAACAAACATATTTTCGGATTTCAAGTAGTAAAAAATGGAAAAGTACCGTTTGGAAACACAAACATGCCCTAAGTAACTTACGAATTTTAGGGTTTAACTGAGTTCGTACTTTGTAGTATTCATCAACTTGACAAATGAAACACCATTCCTATTTAATGGCTTATATAAGTTTAACAAATGAAAAATCATTCTGTACTTTGATTCTGGAGTTATAGATGTCAGCTGAAGTATGTGCGGACACAGTAAATGTACTGTCCTGCTACCTTTTAGTTTGTCTTTGTCTAGAGGAGTTTCAATGTGTTTGACATGCATTATGTTGCCTGCTTATGAAACTGAAACATGGTTTCTTGTCTTGAGCAGATTATCTTGTTGATGAGGGTGCAGAAGGGAATTCAACTTCTGATTTGCTTCTAGAACGTAATCGTGAGAAGAGCCTGTTTGATCTGCTGATTCCCTCATTAGTCCTGCTGATCAATCTGCTGCAGAAGTTACAGGTTTGTGGTGATGTTCCTATATGCACCTTATTTGTTACTCGTTTTTCTCAGGACATATTCCACTTTTAGGTTTCATGTCAACATGGTGTTTGCTGTAGAATTGTTAAGTTTGTAAATGGCCCATAAACTTAATTTAAGAAGTCAGTTGATTTTATTTGCCCTTGTTTTTCTTAATATAGTCTCCTTCCAGTGATCACTCTCTTACTGAAAATTGGTAGGCTTGTGGAGAGGAATTTTATTGTTATTGACAAAGTAATATTAGTATGCACTGCCTGAAATACTGTTGATTTTGAGAATCTTATATGTAAAGTGCAAAGTGTCCTTGACTATTGAGTATTGAGTAAAGGAAAAAGTAAAATATTGCAAGAGATGTATCTCTTCAACCCATAAGGCCTGTCCAGCTACCTGGTGTGATGCTTTCATTTTGGACTGATGATGTTGGACATGTGCCGCCATTTCTAAGCTGGTTGCCAGATTAAAAGGTTTGCCAGCATTGGATGCTAGAATTGAAATGGTTGCTTAATTTGAGAGCCAATCAGTTTGCATTCAGGCCACACATTACTAACTCATACATGTCCTACAAGAGATATCTGAGTAGCTTGACAATAATGAATAGATCAGGTGTAATATTGAGGCATCTTTTTCTTTCTAAATTCAGGAGGCCAAGGAGCAACATAGGAACACCAAACTAATGAATGTGCTCTTACAGTTGCACCGGGAAGTGAGGTAGCAACAACTGTCCCCTTTTATTGAACATGAAAAATATATGTTCCAGAATAACTGATATAAATCTTCTATTTCCAGCCCCAAGTTAGCTGCCTGTGCAGCAGAGTTATCCCATTCTTGCCCTGATTTTGCACTTGGTTTTGGAGCTGTTTGCCATCTTCTTGCATCATCACTAGCTTGTTGGCCAGCGTACAGTTGGACTCCTGGCCTTTTCCATTTCCTCCTAGACAGTCTTCATGCAACTTCACTATTGGCACTGGGTCCCAAGGAAACCTGCAGTCTACTTTGTCTGCTGGTACGTGAACCTTCTAATCGCATCTATTCTGAAGTAGTGTGGAAAAATGTTGAATTTTGTAATCCATAAGATCTGGTGATCGAAATGTCAGTTTGACTAAATCTGCCACATTCTGTGCCTTTCAAGAATGATTTGTTTCCAGAAGAAAGTATTTGGCTGTGGAAGAATGGAATGCCAATGCTGAGCCCCCTAAGAAAGGTGGCAGTGGGGACATTGCTGGGTCCACAAAAAGAGGAGCAGATCAATTGGTATCTGAGGCCTGGGAACCCTGAGAAGCTAGTAGCTCAATTGTCTCCACAACTTGTGAAACTTGGAGAAATTGTTCTACATTGTGCTGTCAGTGTAAGTGTTGGTTGATGACTTGATGCCAGAAAGTCACCCATTTTGTTGTCATTTTACATGACTGTAGGCTTCCTTTTGCATTTTATTTTTTTTTCTGATGGAAGTTTCATCATATGTCAGATGTCAGTTGTCATACATGACATTTTACGTATCTTCGTGATTCGGATTGCATGCCTGAATCTTGATTATGCTTCACTATTGGTGAAACCTATAATATCATGGATCTTGCATCGCCTCTTAGAGCCATCTATGCTATCAGATGTGGACACCTACAAGGTTACATAATACTTGTTCTAAAAGCTTTCTGTTTCTGTTTTCTTGCACCTAATTTCTGCACACAATTACAATTTTTTTATGTGTTCTTTTACAGGTTCACCAATTGCTTAAATTTCTTGCTATCTTGTTGGAGCATCCAAATGCTAAGGTATTCTTCATTTTCTAAAATTAACTCTTTTTACTTTTTTCTTTGGTCCGCACCCACCTTCCCTCTTCCAAAAGATACATATGAACTGATAGTTCTATCTCTTTATTGCATTTGCAGCCACTATTGTTGAAAGAGGGTGGCTTTCAGATGCTCTCAAAAGTGCTTGAGAGATGTATTGGAGCTGTGAACTTCGATATGAAGCAGTTCCCTGAGAACAAGCACCTAGCAAAATATGAATTTTCACTTCTTAGTTGGTGCATACCTGTACTCCAGTCAATCTCATTGATTGGTGATGGTCGGGCGTATAATCAGCAACTTGGAGTGCATGACAGGTCAGGAAATTCTGCATTGAGTTTGCATATGGTGCCTTCTTTACTTCACACTTGCTTACTTTCTGTGGTTTCCAGGAACATTCCTGACAGTTTTACAGCTCAAGAATGTTTCGTATTCTGGTCATATCTCCTCAAATTTTGCATGGTATGTTCCTTTTTAATGTCTTTATATGTACATAGAATTTAATCAATAACTTTCTTATAGAACACAGAACTGTCCAGACTGTCTATAAGCTGGTTATTGCAATTGTTCTGTTAGAACTCAGTTCATTATTTAAGTATTGAACCATGCTCTTGTATGATATAGATATTGAACTATAAGTCCTATCACATAGATTGGTAGTTTCTGTTACACTGTGTCAAGGATGGAGTTCAGTGTCACTACAGAAAAGGCCAAAGAGTTTGTGCTTGATACTAACACTAAAATTAGGCAAGAAATATGGTCACCCTGACAACAGTTCTTATGAACGGCAAGCGATATCATTTCACCTCTTGACAATGTTATGGAAATTAAAGAGATCCATTCCAGATGATAATGGTAGATTTTAAGGAAAATGCTTCCAAACTTGTATTGGGCATCTTCATTAAGTGAAGGAGATGGCTGTGAGCTAATAAAAATAGAAGCAATAATGCAGTGACTAAATTTAATTCTCATTCTAGCGAGCACCCAAGCTTGTCATTTGTTCACACTCATTAAGGTTGTGAAGAATTACAGAGATTCCATTGTTAGGGTATGGCGTACATAAATATCGGATGACAATGATTGCATTTGTCTGACTTTATAATTATTTAGCATATTCTTTGGAATAAACACCTTTAAGGTTTTTTTCTCCTTGTCCTTTTGTAAATTCTAATATTGGCAAAAAAGTGGGTTGGGTACTTTATCCATTCTTCTACGGGATATTTATTCACTTTTGACTTTTTGTCTCGCAAGATCTTTAGGATCTTTTACCTTAAGTATCATGTTCAAAAATGTTTGGCAAGTAAATGGTTCAATTAGCTCTCTCTCTCTCTTACATGGATATTAAAGGCTTTAGTAGATCCTCTTTCCTGTAATCTTTCTTCTTCCTTTTTTGTTCTTTCCTTCTTCTTGTGAGAGGGCATCCCATTCCTCTGCACTGTTTATGCCACGATGCCCAGAAGTGAGAGACTGTCTCAACATTGGAGCTTGGAAGTTGAAATTGATTTTCATTCTCCCTTGTCAATGTTCTTATTCATGCTTGTTTTGCGTTCTAATTTATGTTATATGATACTTGACATTAGCAATTTTGTTTTACTTTTTCCTTTTTTCATTCAAATTATAGGTCTTGCCAGTGGGAGAAGAGTTACTTGCTTGTCTATCAACCTTCAAAGAGATGGGTTCCTCCACTGAAGGCCGAAGTGCTTTACTCTCAATTGTAAAGCGCATTCAGTCCTCACCTGTTCAGGACTCTGAGCTTCAAATTAAACTTGAAACTGACCCAAGTTGCGGAATAATTCATGCGTCTGAGTGGAAGGATAATCCTCCATTGTTATGCTGCTGGACCACTTTGTTAAGGTCGATTGATTCTAAGGATGTTCCTGCAGTACAGGTTGCTGCAGCAATTGACACGTTAGCCTCTGGTGCATTAGGCTTTTGCATTGATGGGGAAAGGTAAGCTCATCGCCGTTGCTCTTGCTATTTCAATAGATCTGTTTCTTAAGCCAATTCGAATCAAATTTCAGTTCATTATGCTCAAACACATTCTCAGAGAAAATTCTAGAGTACTCATGTTAGCTGGCATGCAGCATTTCAATCTTGTCAAAGTACTGCTGTACTTCTAGTCAGATTTAAGTGAAGGCGAAGACCGTTTACTTTTCTTCAGGCAGAAACTTATCGTTTGAACTTTAGCTTTTGTCCTTATGAATCAAAAGTCTTAACTCAAGCTCTTTCTCCACTTTGACACATTGAAAAGTTTAAACAGGTATTATTATTTGGTTATTTCATCCTCCAAGTCCAAAGACATGCCCAATCAAGTTTGGACTTTGGAGTTGTGATCATAAAGGAATTTGCATGTAACACATCACACAAGTTTCTTGCAATCCATGAATCAAAATTGAGGACCTTTTTTTCCCAATCTTTGCACAAACAAGTGTTCTATTACAGTACAAGGCCTTGTCTACTCAAGGTCTGACAAAACTGCCTTTGCACTCATTTAAGAATTTAATGAGGCCGAATCAGTTATTGTTGGTGTGACTAGGAGCACATTAGTGTTGTAGTTCATTTATAAAGCTGTTTAGACAGTTTGGTCAATTTTTTGTTTGATGTGGAGCTTGATTAAAAGATAATTTGCTTTCAAGTGAGTGAAAGGAGCAGCACACTAGTGTCATATATGGAAATGTGTTATCAATTTGCTGCCAGTTGTGGAGCTTGCTTAAAAGATCATCCCAGTTAGTTTCCCTAGACACATCAAGGCAACAAGATTCCTTGGGACCTGAAGTGCCATGCAGAAGGCAAGGCACTGGTTTTATCAAAAGGAAGGACAAACAGTGATGATTTTTTAATATTTGTTAATACTTCCAATATTTTTCACCAAATGTTGGTATATAAGTAAAAGCTTGAAATAACTGACTGAACTTACTCTCGTTGTTCCTTTAGGCTTTACGTTCAGTATTTCATAAGTAACATGCGCTAGGATTTGCTTTTAGTTGACCAGAAAAAAGATGGTTTGGCAAAGTCCATCCGTAAGACAGCTAGAGTGCTGATATTGACAAAACCATGGTTATAAAACTTGAAAAAGTCATTATAAACTTAAATAAGATGGTCTATTTCTGTGCATTGTGCCTTAGTAAAGAGGCAAAAGGTGCAAAAGAGCATGCACCTTGCTGAAGGGTTGTGCCTTGACTGAAAAAAGCCCCCCCGAGCTTGCGCCTTGCTGCAACTTGTGCTCATACGGGCTCGTGAAACAACTCTTGAGTCCTGATTTCTGGATAGCTTATTGCGTGTTATCAATTCTTGGCTGTTCTAAGATGCTAGTTCCAGAACTTATTTAATCTGTAGACATTTAGGAGGTAAAGCCTAAATTGGTTGGCAGGTGAAGCAGTAATTAAACATGTTAAGGAAATTTAAAGATCACATGGATCTGAGCTTGGTCATACATTGAACAGTATATTGTCTTTGTAGTGTCGAATTGCCTCATCTGCTCTCTTGATCTACTGTTGCTTAACGGTAGTGGAAAACATATAAAGTTTTGAAGCATCTTGTCGGAGATAACAAAAATTCAGGAGGTTGACATCATCTCCTCCTGATTTCACCATATTGAAGAGGGGGACCAAAAAAGAGAGCAAAATGTTGTGTCAATTCTTTCTGTAGAATTTGTTTATGGACAAAGATGGATCCTATGATATAGAGAAAGTATATTCGGTTATGTCAATATTATTTCTCACATGTTGCTTTTTCACCAGTGTGAACTTGGAGAGACTTGCTGCAATCAAGTTCCTGTTTGGAGTGAAGAATGCCGATTCTCTAAAAGATTTTGTTGAAGAAAATCTGAAGCAAATTGAGGAGCTCACAAATTTTTTAGGATCTGAGATGAGTAATGAAGTTGCGTCTAACACTCTCCATACGCCACATAAGGTTTATATTATTGCTCTCTTTCCAACTATTTCTTTTCCCTGAAAAGTTTTCCTTAATTTCATATTGTGGGTGTTCAGATGAAGGAGGTTGCAAACTTATTACTGCTTATGTTGCAAAAATCCTCTGGCACAAATGAGGTGGATGGTGAAATTGCCACTGGCTACACCTCATTACTTAGTCCTCCAATTTCTTCAAGGATACATAAATTTGCAGACAGAAGTATGGAGCAGCTTGAAGATTACAGCTTGGATGAATTTGTAGCCACGTTCTTTTGGGAATGTCCTGAGAATTTGCGGAACAGACTGACTCAGACAGGTCTTTCTGCGAAAAGAAAGATTGGCACACTGGAGGGGTCAAATAAACCTGCCAGGGGAGACAATGCAATAGCAGAAACTTCACAAAGTACATTCTCTAGGGGCTCGGTACCTGTCACCACCCCCCCTGGCCCTACCCGCAGGGATACTTTCAGACAGCGTAAGCCAAACACTAGCAGGCCTCCTTCTATGCATGTGGATGACTACGTTGCAAGAGAACGAAATGCTGATGGTACTAATAGTTCTAATGTAATTGCTGTCCCACGGATAGGATCTTCTAGTGGGAGACCACCATCCATTCATGTGGACGTATTCATGGCCAGACAGAAGGAGCGCCAAAATATTGTGGGATTAGCTGTTAACGATGCAGCAACACAAGTGAAAACAACAGCTCCAGATGGCAATGTGGATGCAGAGAAGTCCAGCAAACCTCGGCAGTTGAAGCCAGATCTTGATGATGATCTTCAGGGAATTGATATTGTTTTTGATGCTGAGGAATCTGAACCTGATGATAAACTGCCCTTTCCACAACCAGATGATAATCTACTGCAATCTGCATCTGTCGTAGTTGGGCCACATTCCCCTCATTCCATAGTTGAAGAGACAGAGAATGATGTAAATGAAAGTAGTCAGTTCTCTCGCTTGGGTACTCCATTAGCCTCAAACATGGATGAAAACATGCCAAGTGAATTTTCATCAAGAATGTCTGCATCTCGTCCAGAGATGCCATTGACTCGAGAACCGAGTATTTCTTTGGATAAGAAGTTTTCTGATCAATCAGAGGACTCAAAGAGTTTGCCAACCAGAACTCTTAATGTGATTGATTCTTCTGCACAAGCCAGTAGTTCAGGAGTTGGTGGTTCAATTTATATGAATACTTCATCTTCTTCTGTACGATATCCTGTTGATTCCAGGACACCACCTAACTTATATTCCCAAGCAGCTCAACAGCAACGTGGACCCATTCCTCTAGGCTTTGGGTTGCAGGGTGTCTATGACCAGAAATTTCCTTCAAATCAGCCTCCTCTGCCTCCTATGCCACCACCACCAACAGTTTCGCCTGTTCTTTCTCAAAATATGGATCCTGTCGTGGGTCATTCTTCATCATTTGCCAAGTCTGTAGCAGATTTGCAGGTGCAGGTTCCTCCAGGATTCCATGTAGGGAAAGAACTACATGCTATTGAAAATATTTTCTGTGATTTTCATAGATGAATGGAGTTGCTTACCTTTTTCCTGTGCAGGTTCAGTCAGAATATGTGTCTGTGGTGGCTAGCAGTTCTACACCACTGGCTGCATTGCCAGATCCAAAATTTGGAAGGACAGCTCTCTCTTCCCCTTTGGGTTCTACAAGACCTCCTCCACCACTTCCTCCTACACCACCTCCTTATTCGGCCAACTCTTCATTAAAGAATTCCACTTCTCACTCTCCACAATATTTTCAATCTGTTAGTAATTCTGAGCTTCCACAAAGCTCTTTTGCACCTTCGATTGATGGAACGGGGAACCTTTCAGCATCACGTCCCTTGCTAACTTCCTATCCCCCCCCACCTCTGATGCAACCATTGCTTTTCAGGCCTGGTTCCTTGCCTGTCAATCTTTATGGAAATAGTATAGTTCCACATCATGGAGACCACTTACCTAATGTCTCACAAAATCTTCCCATCTCTCTCCCTTCGGTTCAGCAGATAACAACTCTTACTCAGTTACAGCCGCTACAGCCACCTCAAATGCCTCGTCCTCCACATCAGCATATTAGACCACCTGTACCAGCTTCCTCACAGTCAGATCAGGGTGTATCATTGCTGCAAGGTTCCTTACAAATTCCTGCTCAATCATCCCAGATGCTGCATCAGCCTCAAGTCTCCCCTGCTCATGTGTACTATCAAACACAAAAACAGGAGAATGTATCACATTCGTTGCAGCAGCAACAAGTAGATCGTTCACAAAGAATTTTGCCTCTGCAAGGGGATGGCACATCCCAGCAGCAAGATTCTGGAATGTCTCTACAAGAGTATTTTAAATCCCCTGAAGCTATTCAGGTACTTTGCATTCCAGGGTTAATATAATTTACACAAGTTTAGCTGATTGTAAGTGATGTTTTGATTGTTTAATTTACTTGAACTGCAGTCTCTTCTGAGTGACCGGGATAAACTGTGTCAGCTTTTAGAACAACATCCGAAGTTAATGCAGATGCTTCAGGTTTGATAATCTCTGCATTTACTGAGTCTTCATGTGCTAACATGCACTTAATTAGCATACATCTCTCTGGTCAGTAAGTCAGTTTTTTGTCTCGACATACTTTCGTGTCCTTAGAGACTCATGCTTGAGATTATTTGCATCACTCAGATTATAGAACAGAAGGCTGTATCAAGGATCTTGCTATGCACTTTTCTAGTTTATCTTGATAAGGATATATAAGCGCTTGCATGCACATGGAGATCTACACTGAAGAATCTCACGTTTTTTGCTGCTATTGGATTAATACTGATGTGTCAAAATCTATTTTGCTATTTTAAATTGTGCAAGATTTACCATTAGTATCTGTTCTTGTGGGAATTTAGTTCAAGATTTTCAAGTATTTTGTTTCTCTTGTCCGACCATTTCCTTTATGGTTTTACCAGGAGCGACTGGGTCAATTGTAGTGGTATTCTGGCGCAGTCCGAGGGTGTGTTGAAAGCAAACATAACATTGTGCTCGGAAAGCCAGCATCGTTCCTTTATGTACATTGGTTTTATTATTTTTTTCTTCATTAAACTTTAAATTGACTTAGTATTGTACTAATTTTTGTGCTAGGAAATGTGAATGGATTAGGTGGCTGTTCTTTTCTATTATCCTTCAAGTTTTGTAGCTTATGAATACTTTGATCTAGTCGAGTACATTAGTTAAATTGTATTACGAGAGATGAAAATATGTTGTTATTCATTTCTATGATCCTTCAATAGTAAGTGCAAAATCTATTGAAGGATGGAAGCTTGCATAATGTGGCCAACTAATTAGTTAAATCATATTACCCGAGATGAACTGTTACGTGGGAGATTCTTTGTCCTGTAATCACCCTTCATTTTACAATTGGGAATTGGGTCATATTGTACCCTGACCCTTTATTTTGTTAATATATGATTATGTTATTTATGCTATGCATTGTTAGGCCTCATAATTTGCTTATTTTCCGCTTCCCAAAGCCTGAAGCCAAGGTTCCAAATCCTTTCCCTCATTATAAAGCCCACTAATTAGCAATAAACTTTTACTGATAATTTCAATTCAATTTGTATCTTTTTAGATGAAATTTATTTTTTTTATCTTTTCTGCATCACACTTAACGGTTGGATAAGTATGAGTGTGTTGAATTTCTCTTGTGTTAAAGAATGAATTTTGAGCCTACCTTATTCTAAAATTTAGCTGAGAATTGCTTAAGACTAGTAATAGCAAATGAGTGGGTTGAGTTGAATATGAGTTGGGTCTTTATGTGTTCTGTTTAAATGGGTTGGGCTTAAAAGTAGTTTATATTTATGAGTTGAAAATGGATTGAGTCGGATTTGGGTTGATTTAATACAAAAAAGAAAAAAATATAAATTTTTTATTTAATACATTGTTATATTATTTTATTAAATTATGATCTTTTTTATTTTTATTTGATGCATGTTAATTAATTATTATTAAATCCTTATTAGTCACGTAAAATCAAATCAAATTAAGTAAACTTATAATTTTATAATATTTATATCTTTTCTTTTAATACAAAATAACAATCTTGGTTAATGAATAAAACATAACTATTTAAAATATTTTAAATTTTTAGTACAAAATGTTTACATTGTACCCAATAAATTAAAAATAAAAAGAGAAATTATGAGTTGAACATGATGATGATTAAAATTTTTGGACATGTAGCTATTTTGAAACATAAATTTATTTTCTTGAAATTTAATAAAGTAGTAATTATATGTGATATGGGATGACCCAAGTGCGTAGGCCCAGTATGGGATGGCCCAGATGCTCGAGCCCAAACCAGCAATGCCCAGTTTGGGGCTCAGGGCTCGTATGTCTCATCGACCTCACTCGACTATATCTGCTCAGGCCCAGTCTGGCGCCCAAAAGCCCACGTAGCACCTCGACCTTTGTCGACCTGGTTGGGGTCGACCCTTAGGTCGAGAACAGTACAGTACCCTGCCACCGCATTTATTGTACTGATGGGCGCCACGCCTCTGCATTAATGGCGCATGCCGTCCCCCTCACCGTCTGACACGGCAGATGCCGCTACAGTGTACTATCTTGTCCTTGAAACCTGGAAGGACAATCAGCTGGAAATATTCAAACAGGGGAAATAACCAATTACCCCTGGAACAAAGCTAAGGGCCCCTGGATGCACCGAGGGGCTTCCCAGACATTTCTCAGAAAGGAGGAGGATATAAATACCCTCAACCCAACCTTCTAAAGGTATGCACTCAGATACACTAAAAAGCCCTTACTCCGCTTCTCGATTCCTGAGATCGACTTCTACTAACTTGATCGTCGGAGGGTCTAAGCCGAGGGCCTCTCGGCTAGCCTAACGTTTGCCGTGGTTGCAGGATTCTTCCCTAACTTAGCAGGAACACGAACCTCTCAGGTCAAGTTCAACCCAGATTTAAACCAGGATTCTTATCCCGTGGATCGAACCCTGATCATTTGGCGCCGTCTGTGGGAAACTCGGAATCCTCTATCGAAAATGGTGAACACTAGGCAAGCCCCATCTGGAAGAGAAGAAAATTGGAGGTCCAGCTCTTCCCCCCTGGCAGGACCTAAAATCGAATGCACAAGGGCCTAGCGCTCAGCTTGAGCCTGTGGTCACACTCACAATGCCTCAGTTAATGCAGCTCATTAGTGAGCAGATCTCTGCGCAGATTTCAGCCCAACTCTCAGCCGCATTAAACAGACAGGCCGTGCAACCGGAGCCGGCAGTTAGCGCCACCCCTCAGCCTGCAGTTTCGGAGAGGGCGCGGCCAGAAGAGTACTCCCAGCGATCGCAGTCGCTAAGACACCCGCATAGGAGGGAATTGAGCCCGAGTCGCTTTCCTAGGGAAGCAGCCCGCCCCCTACCGAGAGAGGAGGTAGCAGACTCCGTTGACCATGACGTTCGGCCCCTTCGAGCCCCGCAACGCAATAGGGTCGAGCATTCAAGACCTAAGCCAGGCAGAAGTGCAACCTAGGTAGATCAGTAAGAGTAGGAGGAGGTATCCCACCAGGTGCAACAGTTGAACAAGCGCTTGGAGGAGATCTTGAAAAGGAATGCAGACAGAGCTATTCAGCTAGAAGGGCCACCAAGGTTCAGGAGGGAGCGAGATTCGCTGTTTGTTCAGGAGATCATTGACGAGCGTATTGCTGTCGATGCAAAGATCCCAACAGGACTCCCGAGGTATGATGGCTCCACAGACCTGAACGAGCACCTATTGCAGTTTGAACACATGATGCAGTTGCATGAGCACAACGAGTACATCCATGCAAAAATGCTGGTGACCACGTTTTAAGGAGTTACTTTGGATTGGTTTGTGAAACTGGAACCAACGTCCATCTTCTCCTAAGACCAGTTGTGTGATAAGTTTCTGCATCAGTTTGCGAGCAGGAGGAAAGCAAAACTCCTCCACACCCACTTGCATACAGTGAGGCAGGCTGAAGGAGAATCCCTTCGGGATTTTTTCACCATATTCAACACAGAAGTGCTGAAAATCGATAGCCCAAGGATTGAGTTCTTGATTGATGTACTTTTCTTGGGCTTGAGGCACAAAGAGTGCGCCAACGCCCTGGTGCGCGCACAACCCAGAACAATGGAGGAGCTCATCGACCTCGCAGAGGGGTGCATGACCCAGGAGGAGATGAATATGATGAAATATGGCAGCATGGAAGTCGACAAGAAAAAAGGCAAGGAGAAAGATGACAGACAAAATAAGGAGGGATGCCGTTCCCCGATCAAGCGCTTCCATGAATACACCCCGTTGAACCTGCCGAGGAGAGAGGTGCTGTTCGCCATTCAACACGACAATCTACTCAAGAAGCCCCGGAAGATCATGGAAACTGAGGCCATGAAGAAGTCAAAGAAGTACTGCTATTTCCATAAGCAAAAAAGGCATGACACCGACGAGTGCTTTAACCTGAATGACGAAATCGAGAGGTTGATCAAGCAAGGCCACTTGAAAAAGTTCGTCGAAGAGCAAGCTCGAAGAGAGGAGGGTGTGACCGACTGGACTTCCCGAAGAGAAAGGTCGGACAGCCCGAAGAGAGAAGCCAAGGGAAAGCGACTCGCCTAGGGACCCAACCCACCCATCAGAGGAATCATTGACATGATCGCAGGGGGACCCACGGGAGGAGATTCCCGAAACGCGAGAAAACAAACGCAAAGGTAACTCGACTCGACCAGATTGGCCAAAGTTGAGATAATTTTTCAGCTGTCAACCAGTACTGAACCAATTTCTTTCACCGATGCAGACCTGGAACACATGGAAAACAGAGGAGCGGACCGTAAGATAGATTGCCCAATGGTAGTCGCCTTGGAAATAGCTAATTTCGAGGTCAGGAAAGTCTTAGTTGATAACGGAAGTTCAGTGAACATCATATTCTTGTCGACTTTGAATAGAATGAAATTAGGACAGTTGAAGTTTGATTCGGTCAAAACACCCTTGGTCGGATTTGGTGGGTCTGAGATTATCCCAATAGGATCCATCAATCTCTCCACCACGTTCGGGCAGGGTCAACGCAGCTGAACACTGATGATCAGTTACTTGGTGCTCGACGCCCCCTTTGCATACAACGTTATCATAGGTCGACCAACCCTCAATGATTTCAGAGCCATTGTGTCCACCTATCATATGAAGATAAAGTTCCCAACCCCAGTCGGAGTGGGTGAGCTTTTATGTAACATCAAGGACGCTTGGCGCTGTTACACCATTTCTGTCGATTCAACCGACCAGAAGAAATGACCTGAATTGAAGCCCTCGGGGGACACCCCAGTAGCGAAACCCGAGGAGGGACCTTCGTCGAAGAAGAGAAAGTTGGAAGACACTAGGGTCGAGCCCGTTGGTGAATTCAAAACAATCGAGCTCGAGCCTGGGAACCCAGACAAAACCACCAGGATGGGGAGCGAGCTGGGAGATCGATTAGAATGCCTTATGGTCGTTTTCCTCCGGCGCAACATAGATGCTTTTGCATGGAAGGCTGCGGATCTTCAAGGCATCGACCCCAACATCATTGTCCACCGACTCAACGTGGATCCAGCTCACAAGCTGGTGTGGCAGAAGAAAAAACTTTCAACGCTGAGCGAACCCAGATCATCGAGGAGGAGGTCGGTGAGCTTTTGGAAGCAGGATATATTGTAGAAATCCAATACCCCTCTTGGCTTTGTAAAATTGTACTTGTCCCCAAGAATGAAGGAAAATGGAGAATGTGTAATGACTTTACTGATTTGAATAAAGCTTGCCCTAAAGATCCTTACCCCTTGCCTCGTATAAATTTGTTAGTCGATTCCACTGCTGGTTGTGAGTTGCTTAGCATGATGGATGCATTCCAAGGGTATTACCAAATATTTATGGCACTCGAGGATAAAGACAAAACAGTGTTTGTCGTCCCCAACGGAGTATATTGCTTCCTGGTTATGCCATTTGGACTTAAAAATACAAGAGCAACATACCAGAGATTAGTCAATTTCATGTTCAAAAAGGAGATTGGAAAGTCGATGGAGGTCTATGTGGATGATATGATTGTAAAAACTGCAAAAGCCGAGGACCATCTAGTCGAACTCAACCATACCTTTTCTATTCTCAGGGCTTTCGGTATGAAGCTCAATCCCAGCAAGTGCACCTTCAGGGTTCGAGGCGAAAAATTCCTTGGCTATATGGTTAGTCAGAGAGGGATTGAGGCGAACCCGCAGAAGATCCAAGCAATTCTCGACATCAACCCACCTCGAACAGTTCGTGAAGTCCAATGCCTGGTCGGCAGAGTTGTTGCCTTAGGCAGATTCATTGCCCGACTGGCGGACAAGAGCCTACCTTTCTTCAAAATCCTCAAAAATGCCAAAAAGTCCGGATTTAAGTGGGATCAGCAGTGCGATTGGGCCTTGCTAGAGCTCAAGCAATACCTCACTTCGCCACCTGTGCTTGCCAAACCCGAGCTGGGAGAAGTGCTACAGCTATACTTGGTAGTCTTGTCGGCCTCTATCAGCTCGGTATTGACGACGACAAGGGGAGGAACCTCCCATCCGGTATATTACTGCAATAAGACTCTTCAGGGGCCCGAACACAATTATCTGGAGATCGAGAAGTTCGCGCTAGCCCTTGTGACGTCGGCCAGGAAAATCCGGCCTTACTTTCAGTCTCACACAATACTGGTGCTGACAAATCAGCCACTAAAGCAATTGCTGTCGAAGCCGGACACTTCGGGTTGGCTCACCAAATAGGCCATTGAGCTTGGGGAGTTTGACATCACATTCCAATCGCGGACTGCCATCAAGGCGCAGGTTCTGGCCGACTTCATCGTCGAGCGGCTCGACCCGCCAACGCAGGATATTGAACACACCTGCATATGAACTTTGCATGTTGACGGGTCCGCAACCTCATCCGGAGGTGGGATAAGAATATCTCTCCGATCTCCACTTGCCGAGGAATATGACTTCGCTGTGAAACTCGACTTCTCAGTCACCAATAACAAAGCAGAATATGAGGCTCTCATCGTAGGGATGCGTATGGCCAGAATCTGCGGGGTCGAGCAGCTTGCTGCATTCACTGATTCTCAGCTGGTGGCAGAGCAGGTCGAAGGCAACTTCGAGGCGAAAGAGCATAAAATGGCGCTGTATCTGGCAGAAGTGCACCAATTGAGGCAAATGTTCAAGAATTTTTCACTGAGTCAAGTACCCTGATCAGAAAATGAACGAGCAGACGCTCTTTCGAAGCTCGCCAGCTCGACGAAGGGGACAAGACAAAGAACAATAACATTCTTGGTGGTGGACAAGCCCTGTATCGTTGCCACAGATCAGGGCCTTGTTGGGTGTCTCGAGGGAGTAGGCTTCTCTTGGCAGGACCCAATCAAGCTTTATTTAAGTCGGGGTACCTAACCCGACGACGACAAGGAGGCCCACAGACTTAAAGGGTTGGCAGCCAAGTATGCGTTCGATGAGCACGGCCAGCTATATCGGAGGTCGTTAGCCGGACCGCCACTTAGATGTCTGGAACCCGACCAAGCAAAAGAAGTGCTGCAGGAGATTCATGCTGGCATCTGCGGCAACCATTCGGGCGGTCGATCCCTGGCTCATAAGGTCATTCGCTACGGATATTTTTGGCTGACGTTGTTGAAAGATTCCGTCGACTTTGCTAAAAAATGCTCATCATGCCAAATCCACTTGAACATTCAGCACCAGCCGGCCGCACCAATGATCAACGTTAATATCACTTGGCCATTCGACCAGTGGGGAATCGACATCATCGGGTCACTCCCGAAGACTTCAGGCCAGCACAAATTCACTATAGTGGCCGTTGAATACTTCACTAAATGGGTGGAAGCCGAAGCAGTCCTGAAAATTACCGACGCGGCTATTAAAAGTTTTATTTGGAAGAATATAGTATGTCGATTCGGAGTGCCTAAGGTCCTAATCTCTGATAATGGCATCCCATTTCAAAGCAAAAATACTAGGAAATGGTGTGAGACCTTAGGCATTACCCAACACTTTACGTCGGTGGGAAATCCGCAGGCCAATGGTCAGACCGAGGTCACCAACAGAACCGTCGACCACATCAAGAGTCGAATAGCGGAAACTGGGGCCAGTTGGGCTGATGACCTCCCTGGAGTACTTTGGGCTTACAGAACGACACCTCGTACAACCATAGGCCACAGCCCGTACAACCTAGTCTATGGATCCGAGGCGGTAATCCCGTCAGAGCTGATTCAACACATCACAAGGGTGATCCACTATAACCCGATAGCGAATACATCGGAGAGGACACTGGATCTAGTCACGATCGATGAGCAACGCCATGAAGCTTACAACACAATGCAGCGATATCGCTCAAAGATGGCAGACAGCTATAACAAGACAGTACGACTACGGAGCTTTAAGGTTGGCGACCTCGTTCTGAAGAAAGTGGAAGTGTCTAAACCTGTCGGAAAACTCGACCTAAAATGGGATGGACCGTACTCGGTGATCAAGGTGTCAAAAAATAATGCCTACCGACTAGCCGACGCATCAGGCCGTGAGCTACCGTGACCTTGGAATTCAGTAAACCTGAAGAAATTCTTTGTATAACCAGTCATCCATGACCTTTGTATCTCCCAAAGAAATGAGATTACGACGTGTCCAAACCGTGTGAAATAGAGTGAATCTTTCTCAAACACTCGACCTCGTAGTCGACTAAAGGCTTCACGCCGCCAAGTCGAGGCCTTCGCGCCGAGACTACACAGTCGACCTCGTAGTCAAAAAAAGGCTTCACACCTCTAAGTCGAGGCCTTCGCGCCGAGACCACACAGTCGACCCCGTAGTCGACGAAAGGCTCCACGCCACAAAGTCGACGCCTATGTGCCGATACCACAGAGTTGACACCGTAGTTGACCAGATGCTCTATGCCACGAAGTCGAGGCCTTCGCGCCTAGACCGCATACTCGACCCCGCAGTCGAAACCAAGCAGCTGACCTCACAGTTGGCAAAACAGTGATGGTGAACCCATCCTACAATCGCGAAAGTTATTCCAAACTTGAACATTATACTACAAGATTGATTACAACTTGCTCTACAAGAGCTGAAAATCAAGTCGGGAAAGCATAACCTCCATTCGACGCGAGACATGAATGAAAATTACTTACCACATTTGTGGGCGTCCATTCAGAAATTCCGACAAGCAGAACAACAATTTAATGTTTCGCAAATCTCATACGTTTCATCAATCCAAACAAAATTGCAATCAAGGCAGTCCATAGCAAAAGCAAAGACAGTTATGATTAAAGTTGTAGTTGAGAAAAGGCCGAATCACCATATAATATTCCAAACAAAAAGCCTCATCGAGGCAACAATTCAATAATTCAATAAAAATGTCAAAAGCCTCTTCGAGGCGTATACAAAACAAGCAGGAGAACCAGGCCTAGCTGGAGCTACCGGTCTCTTCAACAATAGGGGTAGGGACAAGAGCAGGCGCACGAGTTGCTGCACCAGATGGTTGGGGCTCAGGCGGCGCCATTGACACAGGTACAACGGCAGTCACGGGCCGAGAAGGGCCAGCTGCATCTTGTAAGAATTGCCGCTCGGAGACCGGGAAGAAGGAGGCCATATTAGCTCTTCCCTCTGATACATCGTAGGCGAGGTTGCCGGCAAACTCAAACTCCCGGGCCACTGCCTTCAGTCTTCTGTTAATCTCAGCCCGCCTTCTCTCTTCGGGCGTCAGTTCAACCTCCAGCGTGGCCTCGATGATGGGCTCCGCCGCATCAACCTCTTCATCCGGATATGGACGCAGCTTCTTGTCGAGAGAGTGGCTCATTCTGGAGCGGTGCTCAGGCCGAAGTGCATAGCCCAAAAATTGGATTTTCTGGATCGCTTTTTGAAAAGCATTCCGGGCGTCATCCAGAGCGAGTACAACACTCACATCCTGGAAAGCTGAACTCACCATAAATTGCTGAACAGTTTCCCGACGCACTTCCGGTAACATCCGGGCAAATTTAGCCCTGGCCTCGGCCAGACGTTCATTCCGACCAGCAGCTCGACCAGACTCATAAGCAACTTGGACGTCCAGCTGCAGCTTCTTCAGCTTCTCGTCCATTTTGGTCCTCTCTGTTACAGCAAGAAGGACCTGCTCATCTTTCTCCTCGTGCTCCTGGGCCTGCTGGTTGACGTGCTTCTCCAGCTCGTCGACCCGCATCTGAGAAGACTCCAGCTGAGCCTTCAAAGTTTCGGCATCCCTGCCACCATCCAATTGCTCTCGATCAGCAAGGACTAGCTTTGCTCGGCGGTAGAAATGGTAGCCCATCTGCCCGACTTGACACATAAGGGTCATTACTTCCTCATCGAGGAAAAGATAAACAAGCAGGAATAAAATATGAAGCCTCACCATGTTGGAGTGGTAGGTAAACTCACAAAGAGCTGCAACCTGGCTCATCCCCATAAATCTCTTTTGGTCTGCCAGAAACTGACCCGCTATCAGCACCTTCAAAGGATCCATCCCGGTGGGCCCCACCGTATGTATGCTGGAAGAATTATGCACAATGGGGCTTGGCTCGGGCCCAAATCGCGGAGATGGGAACTTCGCCAGGGTGAACAGCACATCGTCCCTTCGATCTCCGAAGAGATCGTTCTCGGTCGGTGGCCTCGACCCTGCTGCCTTCCCTTTACTTTTTCCGGCAGCCGCTTTCTTGGGCGGAGGACCGCCCTGCTCGACCATCGCTCTTTTGCCCCGACCTGCGGGGCTCTCGTTCGCGGCTGCTGTAGCCCGATCGGGCGAAGGGGTCGGCGAAGGTGCAGTAATTGGACGAGGCTCCTTGGGGTCAGTTGGCTCTTGACGAGCAGCGGCGCCTTGCCGTCGCTGCTGGTTTCTTTCTGCTTGTTCCAACGCCTCAGCTCTCGATCTGTTCATGATTTCGTCGCGGTTTGCCAAACATCAAAATCAACAGGGATCAGAACAAAGAACCATGCACACCATCAAAGATAAACAAGTACCAAAACACACTTTATTTACCTATTTCATAATCTGTAGGAAAATCTATCGGGGCCGGTGACAGCCTAACCAACACTAAGTACCTCTCCTCGATGAAGACAGAGGCCTCCATGGGGCCGAACTCGACCAAGTCCCGTACAAATGTGTTCGGCCAGGTCGGGGTGCGATTATCCGGCATCTCGACATGCCCCCTCAACTAGCCCCGAGGAATATTAAACCCCCCCTTCACTCGAACAAAGAGATAGCATTTTTTCCACCCCTGACCATACGAAGAAGAGGGGGCTACCAGGAATCTTCGACGAGGTCGAGCAGTGAGGTAATAGAACCCCGACTCGTCGGCACTACCTGACTTGCGGGACATGGGAAGATGAAATAAATTGGAATTTTTTTCAAAACTAGCGGGTTGGTTGAACAAACGCATCAAAACTATAAAACTACAAAGGGTGGAAAAATAGTTGGGCAGAAGTTGTGTTATACACACTTGAAGACCCCTAAGCAGACCTATCATCCTATCACTTAGAGGGAACCTAAGCCCACATCTAAATGAATCCTCGAACACAGTTATGCAACCCGCAGGAGCGCGATGCATTCGACTAGGTAGACCAAGAGTTAAAAGCTGCCTCTTCCCCCCGCGGTTGCTACTCGAGCTGCTGGAGCTCGAGCTGCTCGAGTTAGAATCGTCCCGCGATGAATCATTAGATGACGCAGGCGAATCCCTACGCCTTTCCGATTGGGTGGCCTTACTATCCCCCCTGACTACCCTCAGAACTATATAGCCCCAACATGGTTCTCAAAGAAAAGCAGACGACAGGAAGTAAAAGCAGCGGAACACTTACTGAATGCAAAGGTTAGACCTAGGAAGTCTTGGCAGAGAAGAGTTTTCTACGAGCGCTTGCCCAGATTCTAATGCGGTAAAAGTAAAAATGGCCAGTTTTACAGTAGGTATTTATAGAGGAAGAGGCGCGGCAGACCAAGAGTCCGTAATAAAGCCTGTAACCGCCACGCCGCCCCACGTGCGCAATGATGTAACCGCTCAATAAATGCGCCAAACCCTGGTCGATTTTCAAAAACCCTGGTCGACTATCATTAAAATTGATTTCGCTACTTCCTAACATTTTTCATCAATTCCTCGTTCAGCCTTGTGAAGTGGGGGGACTCATGATATGGGATGACCCAAGTGCGCAGGCCCAGTATGGGATGGCCCAAATGCTCGAGCCCAAACCAGTAATGCCTAGTTTGGGGCTCAGGGCCCGTATGTCTCATCGACCTCACTTAACCATATTTGCTCAGGCCCAGTCTGGTGCCCAAAGGCCCACGTTGCACCTCGACCTTTGTCGACCTGGTTGGGGTCGACCCTTAGGTCGAGAACAGTACAGTACCCTGCCACCGCATTTAATGTACTGACGGGCGCCATTACTCCGCATTAATGGCGCACGCCGTCCCCCTCACCGTCTGACACGGCAGACGCCGCTACAGTATACTATCTTGTCCTTGAAACCTGGAAGGACAATCAGCTGGAAATATTCAAACTGGGGAAATAACCAATTACCCCTGGAACTAGGGGCGTAAGATGAGTCGAGCCGGCTCATGAGCCTCATGAGCGGGCTCGATTATAGCTCGACTCAAGCTCGAGCTCGAGCTCATCTCTAGTTGTTCAAAAGCTCATGAGCCGGCTCATGAGCTTTTTCCTATTTTTAAATATTTTTTATATATTAATTAAATAATTAATATATATAATTATTTACTTTCTTTTTCTAATTTTAAATATTTATTATATATTAATTAATATGTATTAATAATTTACTTTTTTTTTCTAATTTTAAATATTTATATATATAATTAAATAATTTAATAATTTATCAATAATTATAATATATTATAATTTAAATCATTATAGTAATTATTATAATTTCATATATATTTAATTAATAATAATAATTTTAATTATTATTAAATAATTATGATATATTAATAATTTAATATTTTTATTTAATTTAAAATTTTTTGATGAGCCGCCTTGAGCTCGAGCTCGAGCTCGACTCGAGCTCAGTATTTTTGAGCTCGAGCCCTTAAGAGCAGGCTCGATGAGCTCGAGCTCAAAAAGCTGGGCTCGAGCTCGAGCTCGAGCCTGCAATTTTGGCAAGCTCGAGCTCGACTCGTTTACACCCCTACCTGGAACAAAGCTAAGGGCCCCTGGATGCACCGAGGGGCTTCCCAGACATTTCTCAGAAAGGATGAGGATATAAATACCCTCAACCTAACCTTTTAAAGGTACGCACTCAGATACACTAAAAAGCCCTTACTCCGCTACTCGATTCCTGAGATCGACTTCTACTAACTTGATCGTCGGAGGGTCTAAGCCGAGGGCTTCTCGGCTAGCCTAACGTTTGCCGTGGTTGCAGGATTCTTCCCTAACTTAGCAGAACACGGACCTCTCAGGTCAAGTTCAACCCAGATTCAAACCCGAATTCTTATCCCGTGGATCGAACCCTCATCAATATGTGAATGCTTTTGTCTAATTTGTTATTTTATTTTGTTTAATTTCTTTTAAATTATGTTAAATATTTAGTGTGAAAAAAATTATTTTTACTTAGATTTGAAGAATGAGGCGGATGATCACTTAAATTCATATTAAATATTCTTTTAATTAAATTATTCAGTTGTAGCTGACTAATTGTGAAATAGTATCTTTTTTTAAATAACAACTCGAAAATGAGTAAAAATAAAAAAAATTCAAATAATAATTTCCCCATATTTTTGAAAATTTTATTTTTTTATTAATACTAAAATATTATATATATATTTATAAAATTAAATATAATTATGGTGTCATTATGACATCACATCAATCGAACTAATAACCAGTAACATCATCGATTTTTTGTCTACTCCAATTTTGAAAAATATTGGTGATTTTCTTACAACAAGATCCCATGATTTAGTTGTTTATTTATTTAGAATGTTAAACATGGTGTAATAACCCCAAAATTTTATATATTTGTTAAATTATTATTATTTGTTTTATCAGTTAATTTTAGTTATTCGATTAGAATTTTGAATTATTTAATCGTGATAAAAATTATATAAGATTCAATTTATATTTTTACAAGATTTTGAGATCGAAAATGCATTTTATTTATTTTGGGAACTAAATTGAGAGATTCTAAATTATTAAAAATATATATATATATATATATATATATATATGAAATGATAAGATAAAAACAACCGGCCATGCTTGCTTATCTCATCATGTCAAGTCAAAATTAATTCAATTTTGACTTCACATTTCTGTCTTCCTTTTTCTTCCTTTTTCCTTCTCATCTTCTTCTTCACCGCCACCTTTCTTCTTCCATTTCAAACAAACTAAAAGCTTCACCACTAAGCTTCCTTCTCTTCATCACACCTTACCACCACCTCTCTCACCATTTTTAGGCCACAAAACCGCAGCCATGCAAGGTGGTTAACGGTGGTCGGAGAAGCAACAGAAAGAAAACCCATTTCGTTGGTTAACTTTTGGTACTCATCCCCAAGCCCCGAAACTTGCAACGAAGGGTATGGTTGTGTAGCTGGAGAGGAGGAGAAGTAGAATATAAGGTTTCTTGGCAGTTTCGGCAACGGACGGCGGTGAACGGAGCAAAACAGTGGCGGTGGAGCAAGATGATTTTTGGGGCTGTTTTGGTGTTTTCCGGCAAATAGGAGCTGTATAACTAAAAATTAACCGGAGATTATTGTTCAGGAGGGTGTAAGGAAGAGAACGGTGTAAAGTGTCCATATTCATGCGGCGGCGGCGGCGACTGGGCAGTTTTTTCTGCTCGTTCCAACGGTCGTGACGGTATAGTCCATTTTTGAATCCGGGCATTAGTTAGTGAGTTATGAATTTTGTTAGGTTTTGATAATTATATTTTTATGTATTATATATATTCATGCAAGGTATATGCATGAGTTAGGATGATAAGTGATTTAATTATGGACTTTAGGTTGAGTTATTATATGATTATGTATTATATATATGTATAGGAAATTTTAGATTTTGATGGCATATTAATAATTTTGGAGATAATTGTTAGATTAAGCATGGAATATTATGTAGTTGGAGGTTGAATTGAGTTATATAGATTTTGTAAGATTTAATTAGTGACATTTTGTGGGTTTGAGTTAATTATAGATTATTATAAAATAGGAATTTGAGATTTTAAATCTTAAATTGTTAATAGTTGATAAGATTAAGTTAGTTTGATTGATTTATATAAATTTGGACTTAAATAAGATTTATTTGGTAATTTTGGGAAATATTAAGCTTTGATAAAGAATAAGGTAAGTAGAATCGATTGAACTTTAATTATGAATTATTTTGTGAATTAGGTGACGGAGATTTGGCTGGTGATGAGCAATAGCTATATATCTGACTGACTGGGTATAAGGTGAGGATCTATCCTTCTTGGTAATTGTTATACCTATGAGGCTCTGCCAATTTGGCACCCTATTGAGCTATCTGTTATTGAAATTAACCCCTGTGTGGGTTTATTGTTTCTGTACGTTACTCAGAACCGTGTTTTGTTTCTGTTGGTTATTTGATTCTGTTCTGAATACCCCTGTGAGGGTTATATCTGTTCTGTATTTGTTTCTGTCTGTTCTGGGGCCCAGAATTTTATCTGTTATCTGTTCTGCTCTGATTTGTATCTGTTGCCTTGTCGGCATTTCTGTTATCTGATCTGTATTTTGGCCATGCTGGCATATCTGTATCTGTTGCCTGATGGGCATTGTTTCTGTCTGCTTGATCTGATCTGTCTGAAATTGGCAATGTGCTAGGGACTTCCCCTGGGCATCTGTATAAGCGGTTAATTCAGTTATTTGTATGGTGATTATGAGGCCAAGGGCCGATCCGAGCGATCTGTTTGGTTATGTGAGGCACGCAAGGGACTCTCCCTCTTGGTGTCGGCGGTATACTAGGGACTTCCCCTGGGTATCGATGGTGCACTAGGGAATTCCCCTGGGCGTCAACGGTGTGCTATACAGCATCGTATGAGCATCTGCCATATACCAAGCTGCTACGCTTTGGTGATATGTTTGTCTGGTATAAGGTGAATCGGCAATGCAAGTCTTAGACTATCATTTGAGTGCATATGATTTGGGTTTGATCTGTCTGATTGTTTCTGTTTGTCTGACATCTGATCTTGGAGTAATAAGGCAGGAGAGTTTCCTGTTTGCTTATCGGAACTATCTGTTTCTGTATTGTTTGATCTGTTCGTTTATATTATGATTTGTCGAGTCGAATCATCCTCGATAAATCCTTTCCGCATTCCTCACTAAGTCTTTGGACTTACCTCCCTGTACTTTATGATATCAAACAGGGAAAAGATGATTCGAGATTGAGCTGGGAAGAAATGTAATTGATTTTGTTTTGATGGTTGTACAGAATATAAGTTATGATGTATTGTATTCGGAATGGAACATTAGAGATGTTGAGACATGTATGATTGTAATTATAAGGTTTAATGTGTTATGCTTTAAGGTATTAATATTATGAAGTTTAGTAGGTGTTTATTTTGAAAATTTGTGGTTTAGAACTGATGGATGAGATTGAATGCCATTTTAGAATATGTGTGAAATGAACTTATGGGCCTTTTGTTAGCTTGCGACTCTGATATTTAAGATTGAATCTGTGTGGTGCCTTGACTGAGGTGTCATCCTGAGGAGGGGTGCTACACATGGTAACTTAAATATAATTTGTGTGAGTCAGGTGTCAACTCAGGCTTTGACCTTGAGCTGCCTGTTTAGGATTCAACTAAAAAAAGAAAAAAAGAAAAAGAAGACGACAATGTTTCAAAGCTGTTACTTTTGAATTAGTGAAATGTCATTACATTTTTCTCTTTTATGTACATCATTAATTATTTATTTACACCTCTCCAAATTTTCAATCAAGTGTATTTTTCTCAACAACATCTAATTAGGATAATTTAGGAGTAAAATAAAAAATTTTGTAAAATTTTTTGCTGATGTAATTATTTTTTGTTTAAAAATCCTAATAGGAAGAATTTTTTTATAAATATAGAAAATTCAAATAAAATATTCTTGTAATTATGAAAAAAAAGAGAGAATAAAGTAGTTGGCGATTTAATGGGAGATCATGGGAGAATGGAAGAATAATTTTGGAGTTGAAACTGGGTTGAATTATTTAGAGACCACAATCAATCCATTTTAAACCCATTTACATTTAAAACCCAATTAAACCTAATAAACCCAACCCATATTCAACTCACTAAAACCCAACCCGATTCAAACCCCTAATCAAATTATTTTAAGCCTATCCCAACCCAAACCTAGGTGGGTTGGATTGAAAAACTCAATTTGCCCCCCCACCAAAGATCATATATGGAGACAACAATTTATTTATTTCACCAATGTGAGACACACACACACATTGCGCATGCCTATGAATGACCATGTGGAGTGTAGCATAAATTAGGTTTCTTTTTATCTATCTTTCACTTCATACTTCCTTCATGTTGTTTTCAATTACTTTATTTGTTCTTTTAACTATATAATATAGACAAAAACCTTATTTTATGTGTAAGACAGAATTTTTTTTCTTTTTTGGTTTTCAACATTTTTTAGTTAAATTAAAATTGATGTTAATTTATTGAGAAATATAGGATGAGAAAAATAACTGCGTATGAGAAAACAACGGTGTATTAACAATTGAATGTCATAATTACACGTAGGGGTTTCATTGAATAATTATTAACAAAAGGCTGTCACAATAAGGAGTGAATTTCCATTCAACATTGCAAGTACAGTAAAATTGAGATTTTTATGATATTGTGATAAAATGTTATGACATTAATGCTATGATTGGATAATGAAAATTAGTGTCGAAAAATAAAAGAATATATAAAGGTGCAAAAACTAAAATATAAAGTTACATTATTTGAAGTATGAAATTTTTTTTCTTTTAACATTATCCTCATTAAAATTCATAGTCTAAACATAGAATAAATGTTATGATTGTTGATTTTGTCTAGAAATTTGAGGTAAAATTAACAAGGAACGGAAGAAATGGAGCGAAACGGAGTAAAGTGGTCCAAATGGGTTTGAGAACACACCCCGGAGCATTTTGGAAGGACGCCACGTGTCGGGGTGCAAGGTAAGGCGCGCCAAGGCGTATACATGGGCAAAAAAGGCATGAAAACACTCGTCGTGCGCCCCGGCGCGCAATAAACAGTAACTTTGCGTCGGGGCGCAAGTTTTCTGCACCCTAGCGCAAAGTTTTTGCCCTTGTACAAGAAAGGCATGCTGGGACGCAAGTTTTGTGTGCCCTAGCGGGCGGCGCAGGCCCACGAGCCTTGGGCTTCGTTTTCGGGTATAAATTTAGTGTTTTTTCTTCTAGGAAAGCATGACGAACATAACACAAGGGCTTCTTTACTGCTTTTGAGTAATTCTCTCAAGACGGAGTTTAGAACGAGGGTGTTAGGTGTTTTCGTGAGATTTGTGGGATTCAAATTTGTACTTGCACTTTGATTTGAGATCAATAAAATTCCTTTTCTTTGTTGGGTGGATTAGGCACATCGTCGAACTACGTTAAATCTTGTTATCATATTCCATCAAATTACTTTACTGTTATATCATTGTTTCCACAATAGATCCTCTTGGGTTACAACAAATTGGTATCGGAGCAGGTTGGATTAGATGTCAGGAATGAAGTATGAGGTAGAGAAATTTGATGGGAAGAACCACTTTGGGTTGTGGAAGATGAAGGTTAACGCCTTCATGTGTCAATAAAGTTTACAGAGAGCGTTAAAGGGCAGAGATTCCTTGCCGGAAATGCTGAAGGATAAGGATAATGACGAGTTCATGGCGAAGGCTTACGGTACTTTGGTGTTATCATTGTCGGATAACGTACTGAGAGAGGTCGCCACGGAAAGTACGCCAGCGGATCTATGGAAGAAGCTGGAGAGTCTATACATGACGAAGTCCCTCACAAATCGATTGCATTTAAAACATAGATTATGTACATTAAGGATGAAGGAAGGTACATCTATCACTCAACATATTAATTTTTTCAATAAGGTGATTCTGGATCTCCCTAATATAGATGTCAAAATTGATGATGAGGATCAAACTTTAATTCTCTTATGTTCTCTGCCAAAATCTTTTGAGCACTTGGTTACTACTTTGCTGTACATGAGAGATACGATTTCAATGGAGGATGTGAAGGCCTCATTGAATATCAACGAGTTGAGAAAACATGTCCTAGGCAGCAACAATAGTGAAAGTGGGAAGGATTGGTGGCAAAAGGGAGACTGAGAGAAAGGGGAAGGAGTAGAGGCCGATCGAAGTCCCGAACCAAGCCTAGAAATGGTGACAAGTGTTTTAGGTGCAGTGGAAAGGGGCATTGGAAACGAAATTGTTCGGAACGAGGAAAGGCGAAGGATACAGGTGAAACTTCTGGTCAGAAACGGGATGATGTCGCAGGAATTGTTGAGGATGAGTCTGATGGTGGGCTTGTTCTCAATGTTGCTGAAACTTTACTAAGCTCTAAATGGATTTTGGATAGTGGCTGCTCCTACCACATGTGCCCACGAGAAGATTGGTTTACCACATACCATAAATATGATGGTGGTAAAGTGCTTATGGGAAACGATGCTTCTTGCAGGGTTGTAGGAATTGACTCAGTTTGTATCAGGATGCATGATGGGATAGTAAGGACCCTAATAGATGTGCGTCATGTTCTAGATCTGAAGAAAAATCTGATATCGTTGGGTACTCTGGACAAGAATGGTTGTGAGTACAGAGCTCGAGATGGAGTTCTGCGGGTTTCCAAAGGTGCATTGCTTATCATGAAAGGAGAAAAGCGGAACGACCTTTACATATTGCAGGGAAATATGGTTTCTGGTACTGCAGTGGTTTTTTCATCAATCAATGATACTATGAGACTATGGCATATGCGGCTTGGGCATATGAGTAAGAGGGGGATGTCAGAACTGAGCAAACGAGGTTTGCTTTGCGGAGAGAAAACTAGAGAACTGGATTTCTGCGAGCAATGTGTGCTGGGCAAGCAACACAAGGTGAAATTCGGCACTGCAGTTCACAGGACCAAAGGCACCTTGGATTACATTCACTCAGATCTTTGGGACCTTCTCAGGTTTCTTCAAAGGGAGGTGCAAGGTACATGTTGACACTCATAGATGATTTCTCATGGAGAGTAATGGTGTACATGTTGAAGTATAAGGATAAGGTGTTTGTCAACTTCAAGCAATGGAAGACCTTAATTGAGAAGTAGACAAGAAAGGAGATCAAGCGCTTGAGGACTGACAATGGATTGGAGTTTTGCAACAAGGAATTTCAGGAATTCTGCGACAAGAAAGGAATTGTGAGGCATTGCACAATTGCACATACACCACAGCAGAATGGAGTTGCAGAACGGATGAACAAGACTATCTTGGAAAGAGCTAGATATATGCTTTTTAACGTCGGATTGTCCAAGGATTTTTGGGCAGAAGCAATTAACACTGCGTGTTATTTGGTGAATAGGTCACCATCAACTGCTTTAGACTGCAAGACACCAATGGAAGTTTGGTCCGGGTCTCCTGCTGATTACTCAAATCTAAGAGTATTTGGGTGTCCAGCCTATGCTCATGTCCAGGATGGGAAGCTTGCGCCAAGGGCTAGGAAGTGCATATTTCTAGGCTCTGCAGATGGAGTCAAATGTTATTGTTTGGGGTGTAATGATGACAAGGGCTCCGAGATGATTATCAGCAGGGACGTGGCATTCAATGAGTATGCAATGATGAAGAAGGTGGAGCAGCAGGAAAGTGGTCAACAGGGCGTTAAGGAGAAGGTGGAGATTCATATTGATCCTCCACAAGTTTCAAAGGGGAAACAAAAGGTGGTAGATGAAGCTGGTGAGAGCACATTACCACCTAACCAACAGTAGGAAAATAAACCACTACAAAATTATCACTTGGCTCACAATAGGGAGAGTAGGCAGATCAAACCACCACAATGGTATGCTTACTCAGATCTGGTAGCTTATGCTTTGAGTTCAGCTGAGGAGTTTGTAGGAGATGATCTAGTCTCATACAAAGAGGTAATTTCCAGGCCAGATTCTGATAAATGGGTTGCAGCTTTGAGTGAAGACATGGAGTCTCTACACAAGAATAACACATGGGAGTTGGTTGATATACCCAAAGGGCAGAAGATTGTAGGTTGCAAATGGATCTACAAGAAGAAGAAAGGGATTCTCGGTGTTGAAGATGCTAGATACAAGGCGTGATTGGTTGCTAAGGGTTTTACTCAAAGAGAGGGAGTTGACTTTCATGAAGTATTCTCCCCAGTTGTAAAACATACTTCCATTCGTGTTTTACTTGCCATGGTTGCTCTGTTTGATATGGAACTGGAGCAGATGGATGTGAAAACAACATTTTTGCATGGTGAGTTAGAGGAACAAATCTACATGAGTCAACCAGAAGGATTCGTTGTTCTCGGGAAACAAAATCAAGCATGTCTTTTGAAGAGGTCATTATATGGCCTGAAATAGTCTCCCAGGCAGTGGTATAAAAGGTTTGATGCTTTTATAACCAAGATAGGATATACTAGAAGCAAATTTGATTGTTGTGTATATTACAAAATTTGTAGTGATAGCCTTATCGTATATTTGCTATTGTACGTTGATGATACGTTGATTACCTCTAGAAACATATATGAGATCAACCAATTAAAAGCTCAGTTAAGTGAAGAATTTGAGATGAAGGATTTGAGCGGTGCAAAGAAGATTTTGGGCATGGAGATCATCCGGGACGGACATGTAGGATTGTTGTACTTGTCTCGATAGTAATACATTGAGAAAGTACTTGAGTGATTTGGGATGGATAAGTCCAAGCCAGTTAGTATGCCACTTGCAGCTCATTTCAGGTTCTCATCAGATATATCACCGAGTATTGAGGAGGAGGTGGAGCACATGTCAAATGTGCCATATGCTAGTGCAGTGGGTAGTTTGATGTACGCCATGGTGTGCACTAGGCCAGACATTTCACATGCAGTCAGTGTTGTGAGCAGGTATATGCATAAGCCAGGAAAGATTCATTGGCAGGCTGTGAAATGGGTCATGAGGTATCTAAGAGGTTTTGCAGACAGATGTTTGAGGTATAGTCAATCGAATTCTACTACAAGAATTATTGGCTATGTGAATGCGGATTATGCAGGAGATTTAGACAGCAGAAGGTCCATGACGGGCTATGTGTTTTGTGTATCAAGTTGTACTGTTAGCTGGAAGGCAACTTTGCAGTCATCCGTTGCATTGTCTACAACAGAAGCTGAGTACATGGCTTTGGCTGAAGGCATCAGGAAGGCATTTGGCTAAAGGGGTTGATCGATGATATGGGTATGACTTCGAAGATCACTAAGGTATTTTGTGATAGTCAGAGTGCCATACACTTGTCAAAGAATCAAGCATTTCATGATAGAACAAAGCACATAGATGTGAGATATCACTTTGTTCGGGATATGGTGTCTCAAGGAGTCATGTTGGTTGATAAAGTTGGGACAAAGGATAATCTGACAGACATGTTGACTAAGGCTGTTCCAGGAATCAAATTCGAGCATTGCTTGGATTTGATTAATGTTTGTAGACTCAGATAACAGGCCTTTTGGGGGCAGGGACAAAGAAGAAGGATGGTGAATTTCAAGTCAAGGTGGAGAATTGTTGATTTTGCCTTGAAATTTGAGGTAAAATTGACAAGGAACGGAAGAAATGGAGCAAAATGGAGCAAAATAGAGCAAAGTGGTCGAAATGGGCTCGAGAACACACCCCGTCACGTTTTGGAAGGACGCCACGCTCCGGGGCGCAAGGCAAGGCGCGCCAAGGTGTGTACATGGGCGAAAAATGCATGAAAACACGCATCGTGTGCCCCGGCGCACAATGAACAGTAACTTTGCGCCGGGGCGCAAAGTTTCTACCCTTGCACAAGAAAGGCGTGTTGGGCCGCAAGTTTTGTGCGCCCCAGCGCGCGGCACAAGCCCACGGGCCTTGGGCTTCGTTTTCGAGTATAAATTTAGCATTTTTTCTTCCAGGAAAGCATTACGAACATAACACAAGGGCTTCTTTACTGCTTTTGAGTAATTCTCTCAAGACGGAGTTTAGAACGAGGGTGTTAGGTGTTTTCGTGAGATTTGTGGGATTCAAATTTATACTTGTACTTTGATTTGAGATCAATAAAATTTCTTTTCTTTATTGGGTGATTAGGCATACCGCCGAACCACGTTAAATCTTGTTGTCATATTCCATCGAATTACTTTATTGTTATTTCATTATTTCCGCAATAGATCCTCCTGGGTTACAACAATTATATTTGTCACACCTTAGGTCCGCGAATCCTTTGGATGTGAGAATTTGATATATATTGAGCTATGGTTAATTTGTTCAAAAAATAAAATAAAATAAAATAATGCATATGAGTTCTTTCGTGAAAACTTATATGATAGTTAGTCTTTTAGTATTTAGTCCGTGTCGGATGGATGCTGCAGTATGAATATTAAAAAAAGTAAGACTTTGGTTTTAAATGCGGCAGCTGCAATATATTATATAAATTTCATGGAAGAAAATAATTTTTAGAAAACCAAACTGTGTCCAAAACCCTAAAACCGAACTGCGCGCACAGTAATTTTAGTTCACTTGGTATAGAAACTATGTTGCCTCATTCTTGTCCATTGGATCTGTAAAAACCTGGGGATACCCAAGTGAGAAATTCATGTAAATCAAGTAGGGGTGTAAACGAGTCGAGCTCGAGCTCGTCGAGCCTGCTCTTAAGGGCTCGAGCTCGAGCTCAAGCTCAAAAATATTGAGCTCGAGCCGGCTCATCAGAAAATTTTAAATTAAATAAAAATATTAAATTATTAATATATCATAATTATTTAATAATAATTAATAAAATAATTAAAATTATTATTATAAATTAAATATATATGAAATTATAATAATTACTATAATGATTTAAATTATAATATATTATAATTATTGATAAATTATTAAATTATTAATATATTATAATTATTTAATTATATATATAAATATTTAAAATTAGAAAAAAAAAGTAAATTATTAATACATATTAATTAATATATAATAAATATTTAAAATTAGAAAAAGAAAGTAAATTATTATATATATTAATTATTTAATTAATATATAAAAAATATTTAAAAATAGGAAAAAAGCTCATGAGCCGGCTCATGAGCTTTTGAACAACTAGATATGAGCTCGAGCTCGACTCATGTTAAAGCTCGAGCTCGAAAAACTCGAGCTTGAGTCGAGCTATAATCGAGCCCGCTCATGAGGCTCATGAGCCGGCTCGACTCATCTTACACCCCTAAAATCAAGCATCAACCTGTCATTCTACTGGAAGTTGTCATTATTTTTGAACACTGGAAAACTTCCGAGTATTCCTAACCGGTTTTTGTGATCTGTCTGTGGCTGTGCAGTGCAGGATTTATCCTACTTGTGTTGTGGCACCGATGTTAAACATCCGGAGTATTAATTATCAGCTATATACATTATTAATCATGACTATCAATAATCAAGAGTTAATTAATAACTAATAATTACTAATATTTATTTAACGATAACTATTTTAACGATTTAATAATATAAATATACAAAACCTTATTATTCTCAAGTCTCAACTTTCTTGTGGCTAATATCTCAATGCCAATTCTAAGTGCAAAAGTAGCGGGAAAAAGGAAAAATATTAAATTGTCATACAAATATATATGTTGCGACAAGTTCTTCATTGTTTATTGCCTGAATGTGATTCTTACAAAAAGTAAATCCTTGGAGGTTTTGCAGACAGGATTTCCGGGATCCAAGAAGCCCATGATCCAAGACAACCCTTTTGAAGTAATCATTTAATTTGATCATTCTACCTGGCCAAGAGACCAATTAATTAATTTGAGACATCCATCGTAGTGATGATATCTGAATTCCAGACAGCACTACTCAAGCTTCTAAACTTCTGGTTTTGGACCATCAAAGCCTTGGAGGACAGTCATATGTATTCAGTTCTATTGTTAGAGCTCACTTGCCTTTTACAGATATCACAAAAGAGGGAATTTTTTTTTGGTAGGCAGATAATCACTAAAGAAAAAGATGGCAATAAAACAGAAAGTTTAATACAAGAATTGGCGTGAATTATATATTTTAAATAATTTTTTTTATTTTTTCTCGCCTAATATTTTTTACAAACTTAATTGTGACATAAATAGTGTCTAAAACTCCCACTATTGACAATTAGTAACATACTTATATTAAATCTTGTCAAAAATATAGTGATAATTTTTGTTGTCACTGCATCACTAATTGTCAATATATTGATAATTTAAAACATCAGTTATTGCCACTATTATTCCACATTATGGCAAAATAAAAATTATTATCATTTAAAAATATTTTAATATAAAAAAAGTCGTTATCACATAATAAAATTATTAATGATAATTTTACATTGGTAATTATTTTTTAATATATATATATATATATATAGAGAGAGAGAGAGAGAGAGAGAGAGAGATTTGTAGTGCATATCTAAGAGCATTAGCCATGCTCTTCTTCAACAAAATAACCTTACAATTTTGGAAGAATTGGTACCTCGGGATTGAATTAACTAGATTGTGACAAATTTTTACGAAAATTGCAGATTTTTGTAAAAAATTTAACGATATCATTTTATAATTGATCTAGTTTAAGTTAGCTACTTTATATATCATTATTAATTTCAAATAATAATTAATCTTAATATTTAACATCATATATTTTTTCAATTATTTTGAAATGGTGGCAAATGATGATATTTGGTCTTATCCATCGAAAAATTAAGACTTGAATATATGACCCTCTTATCCCTTATGTTCCTTCAAGCCACATTTTCAAAACAAAAACCACTCTAACCAATGCATGTAGGAAGGAGAATATCTCGACGCAGCTAGCTGACCTTCGTGTTTGATGAAATATTTGATCATCATTATTGGCGCATTGTTTGTGAAGAAGACGTCTATAGGAGTCTTCTTATATCTTTCGACTAGAATGTGATAATGATATATGATCTTATCCCATATTGAGAAATCGATGAAATGATACTTGAATATATGATCCTCTCCCGCACCCTCTTTTTGAGACGTCTTTTCAAAATTTTTTCCACTACTTTGTGTTGAGGACCAATCCCTCAACATAAACTTCATATTTGACGGAGAATTTGGTCATCATTAGGTAAAATTAACAAACTATATCTTTTATAGCTGAATGAAAAGGTTCCAACACATTCATTTCCATAACTGTAATACATGTTGAACTTATATAGGGACGAGTGAAATTACCCTTCATAATATTTTTTGGACAGAAAAGCGAGCAAATCAATTTCATATATATCGGAAATCTGTGATGACCTGAGTTCCACACATATTTACTTGGAATGCACATTACTTACCTCCTCTAAGTTTCTTATTGGAGGCAATCTCTATATGAAATCCCACTCGAAGAATTTGGGTTTCTCCTACTCAGAAGACAATATATCAGTTCTCGCAATGCAATCAATCCCCTAAATATTTATTTAAACCAAACTTGTCTGTCTCAGAAAGCAAACCGATTGACCCAATCGAGGATTTTGCCCCTAGCTCACTCTCGTCCTCGCCAATCAAATCACGCCACGCGTTTCCAACACCGACACCGAGTATTAGCCTCCGGGACAGTTAGCTCCATCGTCCTTGACGGCCCCGGAACCAACCCACACGTGCATGGACTACCGATCCATATAGATATATATTTTTCAATGCCATTATAATTTTATCGTATGAATTCCACCAATTCTCTCTCTCTCCCTCCCTCCCTCTCTCTCTCTCTCTCTCTCTCTCTCTCTCTCTGACAGGGAAATTTAGAAATTCTTGATGTTTACAAGTAACAAAAATCTGCTGCAGGTTTTTCATTCCATGAGTATATATTCTAATTGGGATGGAAAGGGGATGGAAGCCTAACGTTGAAATATCACCAGCCTGTCCGCGCTGTGGTTCTTCCAACACCAAATTCTGTTATTACAACAATTACAGCTTAACTCAACCTAGGTACTTCTGCAAAGGTTGCAGAAGGTATTGGACTAAAGGGGGCTCCCTCCGGAACGTGCCCATAGGCGGCGGCTGCCGGAAGAGCAGAAGAGGCAAGTCCATACGCGTCTCAACAGATGGCGGCGCCGTCAACTCCAGGACTAATTTAGCCCACACCGAAATTGGACCGAGTAGCTCAAATTCAGCAGGCCCTAATGCTTCAACCAGTATTGATCTTGCAGCAGTTTACGCAAATTTCCTCAATCAGACGCCTCGGTCGGAGAATCAGAGAAGTGAAGCCGGCATTTCTGAAGCGCCAGACGGGATTCTAATTCCGTCTATAGAGTTTCCAAATTTTCAGAGTTTGCACATGAATCAGTTGATGAGTTCTCATTTGCCTCAGGAGAGTGGGTTTTTCGAATGTGGACCTTTTCCAGCTGACAGGTTATCATCAGACACGACGCAACTAATATCAGGGGCTGGAAATTCGATGTTTTTTGGTGGGCTTGACATGTTTCAGAATCAGCATATTACAACAGGAAATAGTTTTACCAGTGTAAATCCATTGGACACTAATGCTGTAGCATTGCCACCATTACCAGGCGAAGATGTTATTGCCGCCGCGGCTTCTGAAGCGATATTGTGGCCAAATTCCGATGAGATATTGCCTAATCAAATGTTCTTGCCTTCGAATCATGATGAGCCGCCAGGCCGGGCAGTAGTCGAATTACCAGCTGCCGGACAAAATTCACAAGTGTTGAATATTGGGAGTGTTTGCCCGTTTAGTGCGTTGAATCTTGAAGGTTTTTTCAGGCCCTGATCATGTGGTTCATTAGTTATATAATTGTATACATAAATCTATCTATACATCTTATGAATATATATATATATAGCTTTGTATAGGTGAAAATGTTATTGTGAGTTGAGATACAATTAATTGATGTGCTAAAAGTTTTACGATATATAAGAGAAGATTAAGGAGCCTGATTTTGCAGGATAGTTCTCCATTTCTTTGTATAAATATTAATAATTAAGTTGAGTTAAGTTCAGTAGCTTCTTCCCATAAAATCCATTATATTTTGAGTGCTTGATTCTAGTTAGGGTGTTTTTTCTTTAGGAACTAATTGAGTGGCATAATACAAGCATTTTCTCAATGGATAAAATATTTAAGAATATAATTAATAAATTATAATTTAATGTGATAATATGAAAATTATTATTATATAAATATAGGGACTCTTTTTCTTTTATATAATAAGTGGTAGACTTTTAATCCCATTTATGTCCCTATAGTTTTCTAGTTCAAAATTCCTGTTTCTTTTTTCAGACTCCAAGGATCATGCACGTACACAAAAAGAGAGAATAAATATTCTACATTTTTTTTAAACCTTTTTTTTTTTTAAATTTAAACGCACACATTAATTAAAAGTTCGTTAGAATTTAAAATCTTGAACTTCCACATTATGTGAGAAATTTTTGCCATTGAACCACAAGCCACTTGACAAGAATAAATATTCTACTTGCTCACATTCAATTTAAATGTTTAAATGTAACTTGATCATTATCTAATTAACTGCAATATTTTCTTATAGGTGTAGATTCAATCAGAGCATCTTCTACTTCTAATAGACCATGAACTAAATGCGAGTCATTCTCAATGAATCCATAAGAAGTGATTCCATTGTTTTTATGATTGAATTTGAATAGAAACTAAAAATTTTGAGCCATCGATTCAACACAACAATTTAAAAAATAAAGAAGTATCATTAATTTATTCATTATCGTTCCAAATTTTTTCAGTGCAGACAACCAAATTACATATCTTATTTTTCTAAGTTAATGACATTGCCAACTAAATTGTTTTGAGTCTAATGCTTTTAATATCTCTTATCTCATCCACAAATTCGGAATTTTCTAAACAAATTTGATTAACTAACTACAAAAATTTATGCAGTATTTTAATGAATATACCCAGTTTTTAAATTTCCTTTTTTGGCTGTTTTAACATTTCATGCAAATTAATATATTAGTTTCCTAAGCCATTTACTATGTATCGCCATGAAAGCATTACAAATTTAATGGCTTTTAATAACTTTTCCTGAACTCATGCACCGGCCTCATTCACACAAATTAGAGAAAGAAAAATTCCCAAAAAAAAAAACAGTTTTTTGAGTAATCGAACAATTAATTCTAAATAACTTATAAAAATTTAGAAAATATTCCATTTAATTAATATATTAGGTCATATCATCATTATTTAATTAATTTTGAGAATGTTTCATTGAGTGTTTAACACTTATAATATAAATCTCTTGACCTTTAAATAAGTCAATATTGCCAACTAAAGATTTATCTTGGTTTACTAAGTTATTCAATATTGAATAGTACCAACTAAATCATTCTAATTAATTACTTTTAATACATTATTCAGATTCATCCAATCGTTCAGATTAAAAAATTCTTTAAATAAAATTGACCAACTATACAAATTCAGGGAGTATTTAAATCAAGATTTAAGTTTCTGAATTTTTTTTATTAGTTGTTTAAAAGTTGTTATACACTCATTACAAAAGATAAGTTATCAACTATACAACTTAGTTGGTGCTAAAAATTCATAACATTAGCTCATATGAAATTGGCCTTATCGAATTCGAAGCAGATGTTCTTGTAGCTAGCATTCACTACAACCAATTTGTAATTGATTATTGTTCCTTTTACTTTATATACTAATTTTTCTATAGATAATGGATAGCCAATATTTTGGGTTTATTTGTTTGTAAATTGCCAAAATATTTTTCAACTCCCAAAACACAAACAAACATTTCATCACATTCTCCAATTCTACTATCCAAATACACTCAAAAAGGTCCAAAATACTCTCACAATTTATTTTCTACCCATTTCTCAATATCTAACCCTCTCATTTTTTGTCCCCCCTACCCAATCCATATATACACAGACATAAATAATTTTAAAATATTAATTTCACCCTACCAACCCAACAAAAAAGTTATTGATGTGGCATGCATCTTGTCCCCTTTCAAAGCACAAATAAACAAATAATTTTCTCTCAATTCATTTTTCACATATCACCCAAAACACGATTAAACAACCATCACATTCCTCAACTCCACTTCCCAAAAACTATTTTGCCAAAATATTCCAATTCATAAACAAACAAGCCCTTTGTCTTCGCAACGAACACGTTTATAAATTGATAGCTAATAATTTTAATTAATTTATTACTTGTTATTTTAAAAAAATAGTTTTGTTAGAAAAAAATTATAACTATAATTTGTACATAGCCATAGCTGTACAATTAATTTCGTACGTAATAGATGCCTAATTTCTTTTCTAATGATTTTCGAAAATATGTACCATTTTAGTTACTTTTTAAGTGGAAATTATGTAAATCATGTTAACATCATATATCAAATATAATACACACACAAATTACTAATGATGTTGCATTTTATGTGCATGTCCTAAAATATTATAAGTTATATAATAATTGTACTTAAAATGATACCTTGAAGTTGAAAATGTTGCATAGTAACTTGGAACCAAGACATAGATTTGAGTGCATCACATGATCCCAGGAAGCCCATGATCCGAGAAATATCCACGGCAATAATCCTTCAGATTTCTCAATTAGCCCTTTCAACCAAAATTAATTAATTAATGCATAGTCAAACTCTAACAATCTTAATTTTCAAAGAAAATCTTAGGCTTTGTTAAGACTGGCAGCCAGCTAAAAGATCAATTATTAGTCAAACCATGCAATATTTAATGCATCTTAATTATGTATAAACTAGTAAACTGCAAAGACTTTTCTAGCTACTTATTGTTGAACATTAATTAATATGCTGATTTTCAATTTATTAATTCATTTTAAATGATTCAAGGATGCTGCTGTCTGCTAGTAAGTAGAGAGAAAATTTTTGTATGAATCGAAACTGAAAAAAATATAAATTGATGAGGATTATAAGGGTAAATTGCATTTTTGGTACCATAAGTTAGACCCATTTGAATTTTGGTCCCATTCTTTATGACTTTCGCACATTGTATTCCATAAGTGCAATTTTTTTGCAATTTCAAGACTCAAAAGGGCTTTCCGTCCAATAATTAACGGAGCAGTCACGTGCCACTCATGTGACCGTTAAATTGTTGCTTTTTTGGTCCCATAAGTTAGGCCCGTTTGCATTTTTGGTTCCAACGATAGCTCCAATAAATTTTTGCAGAAGAAGAAAGAAAAATAGCTGCAAGTGAAGGTGCTATTTATTTTTGTAGCACACCATCTTCATTGAAAACCTCATGAACAAATGAAAATCCAAATAGGAGGTTTCATGGTTGTGCTTTCATGAATAATAGATGTGGTTTCTTTGCTTGGAAAGACCCTTAAATGTGTGAAAAAACAAAATAAGTGATACTTGGGTTGTTTAGGACGTTGAATGTAATGAAGAAAAATTGTTAAAACTTCAAAAAAAATTTATTGGAACTATCGTTGGGACCAAAAATACAAACGGGCATAACTTATGGGACTAAAAAAGCAAAAATTTAATGGCCACATAAGTGGCACATGACTGCTCCTTTAATTATTGGACGGAAAGCTGTCGTGGTCCTTAAATTGCAAAAAAAATGCACTTATGGGATGCAATGCGCGAAAGTCATAAAGAATGGGATCAAAATCTAAATGAGTCTAACTTATAAGACCAAAAATGCAATTTACGCGGATTATAATATGTTAGCTAGTTAAAAATAAAATTTATATTATGCTAACGTTACTTATAAAGCAAAATCAATGCATATACAGGTGAAGTGATCAAGATCTCAGGAGCCTATGTGGCTATACAAAATTTGGAAAGGTCAAGTGAACAGGTTGGTGACCCAGGCTGCAAGATTATTATATGCATCGAAGTTGGGTCATAGAATTGGAGGAGGACCGCTAGTATTATTATATTGGCGACCACTTAGATAACAATATAAATGAATAAAATTTGATCCAGAGATATGAATTTTGAATTATCTATTTTAATCTATAATTCAGTATTTTTTATTTTATTTTATGAATAGAGTTAAGTTGAATTAATTTATAAAAAAAATTGATCAGTTTTTTTTTCTTCTTCAAATTTATGCATTTTACCAAAATTTATTAAAATTTGAACTCTAAACCTCACACATATAAGTGTGGGGATTACCCCTAATTAAGCAATTGACAACTTAACATTCAATCAAGCTAATTAGAGTATAGCAAGTAAACATATATAGTTTGTGATGTTGTTGTTGTTGTTGTTGTTGTTGTTGTTGTTATTATTTCTTTCCCCCCACACAATGCCATATCAACACAAGGTTTAATGTATATTGGTTGTACACCTCAAAAAATGGTCCATCATGGCTTGTTTCAACTCTGAATGAGCCAACTAATTGCTTCAAAGGATTAGAAAATTTGTATAATGTGTTTTTTTGAATAATACAACAATTTTCCGCATTCCTCTGAAAAAAAAGACCGAAATGCTTGCTCGGGTCAACATAATCTTTTCTTTCCAATACGGTTGCATTTTTTTTCAGGTTAGATTCTGCAAATGATACATATAACTTTGGAAGTTGATGAAGATACTTTCAATTCCACAAAAGCAGCTACGTATATTGTATTGAGAGGGAGATCGAATACAAATTTTCAGCAGTATGCATATATAGAATAAAATAAATAATAATTGAGACCAATTTAGATTTAGCTTTAGTTTTGTGATTGCTCGTATTAATCAATCTCCAGTCAATTAATAAGACAAAGGAAATTTGCCAAAAAGACAAAAGGAATTAAACTATGATCAATCTTTGATTCTATTCAAAATTCCAACTTCCCCAGAAGTTGTGAAAGTCCTAAAAAAAATCTTTCCTTGTGGGCTCTAATCTTCAAACTGAACTCAACAAAATTGTACAGAACTAATGTATTTTTTTACAACTTAGCTTCTAAATCACCGATTCATTATAATTAAATCCCAGATCTCAAGATGGATATGAAGAAATCAAACTGTTGGGTATGCATGGAGAATTCCTCCAGGCCCTGGAATGAAGTTTAAGCATTTCTCTTGCTCTCTCCTTAGTCTTGGATCCGCAGTCAGCTTGAAGAACCAAGCACAGTTTTCCCACAACGCCAATCTGCAACATCTCCAGCAAAACTCCAGGAGTTGCTGAGAATTTCGAAATCGAATGCAGAATCCTGACAGCCCTTTCGTTTGCAGCTTGAGAAACCCTAAGTATTTTCTTCGAAACAATGGCCAATCCAGCGCTATGCTTCAGCAGCTCGGCTCTCCCGTCGGCGCACTGGCACAGCATATCCAACACCATTAGCATCATTTCGGATGCCCTTTTGTCCGAAGAATCGAGCAAAAGGTCTATTAATACGGGCACTGCTCCAGCTTCTACTGCTTTGATCCTATTCTTCCCCCACGGGCATACATTTATTAGTAATTTGAGTGTGGCCTTTGAGGCCTTTTGACAGATTTGATCTTTCAAGATTTTAGCTAATTCTACGAAAAACTCGGGCCTTAGATTGATGAGTTGGCTGGATCAGCTACATCCAGCATTGATTTTAGTAGCATCACGGCATAAGCCCGTGACTCGTAGCTGCCACATTGCATTACTCGAGTTAAGGACTCGAGGAATTCACCATTAGTGAGGGACCTTAGGCCTGATTCTGATAACTGAAGACTGTAAAGAATTCCCAAGGCATCCTCATAGGCTTTTCTCAATTCAGATAAATCTTCTAATTCTTGACCCCGTAGAGTTATCTTGACAATTAATGAGGCCAAGAACTCGGCTGCGCCCACTGTTTCCATGCTTCTTTTATTGGTCTGGTTCTGAGAAGCGATAGATCTGAGTCTTTGCAAGCACTTGATTTGCATCTGGGGAGTCTTGGCATCGTTGAGAAGCTTCAAAAGCTGGGGTTTGCTAACGGGAGGCTTCGGCGTCGGCAGCCTTTCGATGCCATGGGAGGCGTGGAGGGCGCACCACGACTGGATCAGCCGCCGGAGAGTGATGTTCGGCGTCAGATCCGTGTCGGAAAGAACCTGTTTTGTGACTGGGCAGGTGTTGTTTTTCTGGGAAAAAAGCCACTTTTCGATGCTGTCCCTGTCGTATGTTATGCCGGTTGTGATTGTTACCGGGTCCTTCATGATCTCCAGAGTAATGGGGCAGAGGAAATATGGGGGAACCTCAATTTCAGCCATTGAAGAAGGATCAAGATTATGATAAATTATAACTTGAGAGGATAATTTGAAGAAAGGGAGAAAAGAATTTGAGCTAATAGCCTAATATTAATTCAAGAAATGTTTTTATTTTGTGTAGGTATGGAAAATCTTGTGAAGTATTGGTGAGTAATTGAAGAAAAGAAGGTGAAGCTTGTTGAAGATTAGTTGGGAGGATTTGGTTATGTATATATATGTGGTGAGAGAGAGATTCAAAATTGGAAAGTCAAAAACACGGGAAAATTCTCAGTGTCTAGAGTGTGTGCTGCAGCCCCAGAGAGAGAGAGAGAGAGAGAGAGAGAGAGAGATTTCTTATTCTTATTTCTTTTTCTTTTTTAAAGGTAATTTAATATTTGGAGGTTTTGGACTAAGACTTTTCTTAGTCCAATGTGTGTGGCAATGTGTGGGGGCTGAGTGTAAAACATTAATGCACTATTTTGCCAACGTCTTTTTGACTCTCCATAAAATAAAAAGAACGTACACATGGCCCATATTGGGATTCTTAGAGTTGAAGATATTGGAGAAAATGTATTTTGGCCAAGTCTGTCCATGACGTGTATAGGACAAAAATATGTTTTATTATTTTAATTTTTGAGAGAAATTAATAATTTTATTGTGAATATTTTTTCATGTAAGTTAATACTTTATTATAACTGGTGTCATGTTAGATTCTATTTTTATATTATTATTATTATTATTATTATTATTATCATCATCATCATATTAGTATAATGATTGAAACATATATTTATATGAAAGTAATGATTAGAAAATATAAATATATATATTTTGCACGTGACAATATAGATATGCACAAAGATAGATATAATCATTAAGATATTTATAAATATATATATATGTATGCATATATAGTAATAAATTATGGTTCTTTTAAAATATTTTGCGAGATAAAAGCTAAATATTTGCTTTCATTGAGATGGCCAAATATGTTATTAATCTGAAATTAAATTGAGCTTAAATCTTCTCTTGACGATCATTTCAGTGGGTTGCTTTACATTTTAAATCATCAAGAGGTACGAGTTTGGACCGTGGGTAGCCAAACACTTCCTTTAGTTTGCAGCTTTATCATATTCTGTAATATATTACTAAAGTGGTAGTTCAACTAATTTGGTCTATTACTAATTTTCACATAAAAATAAATATAAGATAGAAGTAATTTGTTGCTGTAATTTATGATTTCAATTTGATTAATATTCTAGTAAATTTAATGGTGGCCATACAACCGAAATTATGATCAATCAAAAATTTACAATGATATAGAATTCTTAAAATTGTACTTGAAAGGATTGCTATGCGTCAGTTTTTCTCTTTTTTAATCATAATAAATATATTTTACGACACAAATTCGAATATATGCATAATATACTCAAATAAATAAATGCAGGTCCTTGATTTTATGAATCATTTGATTTGCCTAAACTCATTTAAACCTCTAGAAAATTATATTAACTGGTAGTTAGTTCGCACTCTTCAATTAAAATTCCCACTAAACTTAATTTGCTAAAAATATAAGATGTAGCTCAACCAGTAAAATTTATAATTTGAGCTCCGAAAATATTGAAAATAAATAATAACAAATAAAACTCGTGCTGAAATTAATACGTGTAGTGGTGCGTATATATATGTTGTGGCTGCCGACAAGGAGTGGTGGATATATAAAGGATAGGAATAATTATATATGAACTACAAATATATACATATATTTTACGAATTATACTACTGCTACTACATTTTTGGTGGTGTTGAGCGTTGACCAATTCACTCTCAATCACTTCTTTGGATCTCTAATTTTTGTATATATTAATTAGAATGAAACTTTAGGGTGATGTTTTTATTTTCTTAATTTGTCTAAGTCAACTATATATATTGCTTCATACATCGCCGACGAAGGGGAAAAACATATAATTATAAGGCACAATTATAAAATATCATATATATACACATTTAATGTGACTTTCTCAAATTAAATAATTTTTTTCTCTTGTTTGAGATGAAATTATATTTCTGCACAAACGACCTAATGCTATATCTAATACACAACTCACTTGGGAATTTAAATTCTAGCAAAAAGAGAAAAAAAATAAAATTGTTTTAAATGATTTAAGTTTATATTCACTAAAATTCTCACCTAGTGATCATGATATCGACTTTTATTTAATATTTAATGAGTTAAAAATTATGAGAACAATTTATATTTTGCTCATCTCATTTGTTGATATGTTTTTTTTAAGAAAAAACTAATTAATATATACTGATATTATTCAATTGAATATTTTATGTTGGACGATAAATTCAATATTTTCCACGGCCATATAATAATGTCAACCACATGCCAAATATCTAGTGTGGACTCATCTGCACGTAACTGTCACCTTTTAATGCCAAACGAAGACTGATTAATTACCTGTAGACTAGTGTTTTTCCTTTTGAACATAATAAGTACCCTACAAATTGGGTTTACATACACCTTTTCCTGGTTTTCCATTTAATTTTGTCAGTGCTCAACTACTGATCAATCACTAACGTTATAAATTAGCGACTTACTTTTGTAATGAACTTATGATGTATGTTTCTGGTCTGGCTACTCGGCTTGATAATTTATTTAATTAGACCAAATTTAGCCAAAAAAACCCACTAACTCTATCAAACCAACGTAAATTAAAGTACTTTATGTATAAAAAAAATCTATTTATTTGATTTGAAAGAATAAATAGAAGAGAAAAAAAAAATTAATAGGTATATTAATGCTCTTGGAACCCATTTCCTGCCGAAAGTTGGGCGGGAAAAGAAAATATAATGCACAAAAGACATATAAGTGGTCATTTATATATAAAAATATTTTTATACACCATAATATTATTTATAATATTTTTTTTAAATTTTAATTTATAGTATTTATCTTTTTATGGTTTATATTATCAGCCTCTAATATAAATTACAAGCATATTTTTTTCTCCTTTTTCTTCTAGGATCGTCATCCCTGTAGTGACGCCATTAATATTTACTAATTCAATGAGCTCTGGCAAAGTAGATGTTTACATTCAAAAATTATTTCATTTTATTGTACTTAATTACCAATTGAACTATTTGCTAAAGAATTTTCAAGTGTAATTTATTGATTGATTGTTAGTAATTAAAATTATTTTAATAGTTTATTTAATTGTTATTTAGCAAAAAATAAGAAAAAAAAAATAGTTAACTACCTTTGAACCAAACATTATTTCCTCTTTCAAAATAGGGGAAAAGTTGCAATTGATTCTGTAAGTTCGGTGTGATATCTTTTTATCCTAAATTTAAATTCTTTCTTCTAAATAAATAATTTTTTTATTTTTTATTTTTTTTGTTATATAAGTAATAAATTAAATAATGACAATTAATAAGATATGCTTGAATTTATTCGGTCACATATAATATTTCAAGTTTAAACTTGAAATTATTGGATTAATGTCAATGATACATTAATTATAAAGAAAATATATAACAATGGTCTTTCAAGATTAATAGACATTTTAATCTCTTTATTAGAAAAGTCAAAATGGAATACTTTTGTCATTTTATGAATAAAGTGGGAATATCATTTTCAATTCCTCTGATTGAACCAAACGAGGCGTTAATTAATAAATGTTCACTTCTTGGGAAGGGTGGTCCGAGAGAGAATTGCCATACATGTTGTGGAAGAGAAGAAGAACCTAATTAATTCAATTTCAAGGTGTTCACATCTAACGTAAGAACAAACAGAACTTGGTAAACTCTATCTTTCATACGAAACAACACAAGTCATTAATATATTATAGTGATCTTACTGGAAGCGAAACAGATCTGGACCATCCCCTTGCATTTTACACCGATAACTTTCAGTCCGACAACACTGACTATAATTCATGCTATATGATCGGCCGGAGCAAAGGGAACGCTTGGGCTTGGTACTGAAGAAGACCTTGATTTTTAAATTAATTTTCTTGCTGGTCTTATGTACTGTCATTGTAAGAAAAAAAAAAATAATGACAAACTAATGAGTGGCAATATAAAATGCGTAACTAATTATATATATTAAGTGATTAAAAAATTTGTTTTACCACAATAATGTATTTTTAAAAGTTCAACGGTGACAAGAATTGTATTTAGACTGTCACTATTAACAATTAGCACTCCATACATAGTGACAATAAAATCTATCAAATAACTTCATGTAAAATAATGTCACAACAACTATAATTATTATACTTTTGTTTCACATCCAAATACACTCTCAATTATCATTTTGATTATTTACCTAAAGTTATTTTTCACTCAAAATCTATATCTCAAAAATATTGATGCCAACTGCCAAGCAATTACTCTCAAAGAGTAGTTTTCAATGAATTATAATTCTAATTAATCTCCTCCCCTAAAATTATATAATTCTTGACTCTATTTATGACCACAATGACTATGTATTATTTTCCCAAAATTTAATCGATCCATCCACTTAGCCAATTTTGGGTTTACATTATTTTCCATACTTTTCAACTTTTCATGATCATTTCTACACTCAAAATTTTAAAAGCAAACTTGCCAGTTAGATAAAACCGGCAGATGACCTTGTATTTCTTTTCAACCTTGGTTTAATATTCATTGATTATGTATGGTCTATCCTGAATAATTTTCTGTTGTTAATAGAAATTAAGAATTAATATGTGCTCAATTAAGGACAATAAAATAGGAAGACGGCATGGAAAAATCCAAATTTAGAGAGAAAAAAAAAGTGTAACCAGGTCAATCACAGCATGAAAATGACCTGGTCTGTTTGTCGTGCATATGTTAATTAAATTTTAAACAGGAGAAAGTTGTGAAGTTCAAAAGTTTGAAAATCTATGTCATGCATTTAATTTGTACCCATCCAATTCAAAGCCACGACCATTTCTATGCCCCAATGTCGTTTCTTCTCAAGGAAAACCATCATTAATTGAAAAATTAATATGGAAGATTCTAGCTGATCAGACTTTGTTGAGTTAAATTCATTAATCACATAACATTTATAATAGCACTTAATTATTTTGTGATTGATCACTTTCCTTTTTAATCAAAATTTAACTTAAAGCAAGGGTCTCCAAGAGGTGATGAGCCCGCCATAAATTCAACAAAAATTTCAATAATTATAAGCACATTTTATTTTTTTGATAAAGTTGCTTGATTGTGGTCTTGCTCTGCAAAACATTAGAAACATCTGCTGCTAAATCTTGATTATTGACCATTACAGATTTTAAGTGCATATTCCATTATTATTCCATGAAGTGAAGAACATAACAAAACATTAATTGAAATAGGAACATTTAAATTGTTATTGACCAGCCTTTATTGTACACTACATTAAGATTATGCATGTTAATAACCACTTTGAATCCTCTATTTTATTTCATATTTCTATCTCATATTCTAACTCGACGAATATATATTAAATATATTTGATCTCCAATCAATTATTTTTTTAAAGAATATAATACATCTGACGTATATTTATAAAATGAAATAAGAGATGAAATATGAATAAAGATCCAAACTGATTAATAGCAGCTTCAACATACCAACAAGGCAATTTTCTACATACTAATACAAAACAAATTAAGGGTTAACTAATTATCACTCAAATATACCAGATGATATTCTACCCCTTACTTAATCTATATAGAAAGTTTTTGTTCAAAACATTGCAAAGAGAAAGGACAAATAAGCACCTATATATGTTAATTACTTTCTTTTTTAATTAATATGTGAATCACAATTACTCTCACCATTAGTCATAATCCCCATTTATATGAATCACTTGTTAAGGCAGCATTAATTACTTCATCAATACAAGGTGATCGAGTCTTTCCAGATATCAGAATTTGTTGTCAGAATTTCTCTTGCTTTCTCCTTGAGATGTTGTGAGGCGCAATTCGCTTGCATCACCATGCAAAGCTTTGCCACAGTTCCAACTCTCAACATCTCCTGAAGAATTTCATCTGTTCCAGAGTACTTAGATATCAGCCAGATTATGAAAAGTGCTCTATCGTCTGCTATAGATGAGACCTTCAGAATTCGCCTGGTCACTACCGCAATACCGGCGGTGTGATTCACAAGCTGAGCCCTTCCATCTGCACACGAACACAGATGATACAATATTCCCAACACAAGTTCTGTTGTTTTCTTTTCTGGGCTCCTTAGTTCCACCTCGATGAGATCGAAAACTGCGCCTGATTCGACCATCACGACCCGGTTTCTTCCCCACGGACAGGCGTCCAGCAAGACACGCAAGAGGGAATTCCTTCCTTTCTGACAGATGCCGCCTTGTCGTAAGTCGGACAATATGCTTTTGAAGAATTCGGGCCCCAGTCGCTCCAGCATGCGCGGATTCGCCTTCTGAATGACAACTTTCAAAGCATATGCTGCGTGGGATTTTACTACCACGTTGTCTGCAGGAAGACAATCACCCCCTAAAACCCACATCAAAGACTCGATGACTCCATCGTTTTCTGTTAAGGGTCCTTTGGATTTACCCAGTGAGCCGCGTACGAGGTAAAAAAGACTAAGAGCTTCTTCCAGCCCTTCCGTGCGGCTGTTGTCGTGACACGATATGATAAAAGATGTTAAGGCCTTAGCTAAGCCGGCCTCAACCATGAAAACCCGATTTCTCTCGTTTTCCACGGCGAGGGCTTCCAATTTTTGCAGCGTTTTAATCTGCAAATTAGGCAGATAGAGGTTTCCGATCAGGTTAATTACATTGAATTTGCTGAGAGGAGGTTTCGGTGAGGGGATTTGGTCGACGCCATTGGGTGCATTGACGGCGCACCATCCCTTGATCAAGCGGCGCAGAGTGTGGTTTGGTGTCAAATCTGAGTCTCTTGGCAACGGCTGCTTAGTGACGGGGCATATTGTGTTGCTGCCTTTGAATAGCCAGCGCTCGATGCTTTCCCGATCATAGCTGATCCCCGATATGGCCGTCACAGGATCTTTCATGAGTTCGAGTGAAATCGGACAGATGAAGTACTCAGGAATTTCTATGTTGCCCTTCTCCATGAGTAAGTGATCTAGCTATTACAGTACTACAAAAGACTACGAGATCAACGATCTAATTGCAAGTTAAAAAACATATATATTAGACACATAAGGGGAAATAACTGAGATATCTAGAAACTAAAAATGTTTGAAAGTAATTAAATGGAGGATGCGTGGATCCATTGGCGTGAAAGTCTGGTAAGAAGAGAAGAAAGCGCGTGCACATGACAAAAAAGTCTAACAAGCAGGAATTTGATCATCGCTGTGAAGTCATGTATTCTCACTGTTACAGGACTATTTCGTTGGTCAAAATGCAAGAAAAATGTGTTGCTGCTGGGAGGTGCAGATCAAGAGACCGGGACTAAATTAGTTAGTATGAACAAATTTAATTTATGTGCTTCTACCTAGTATGTATATGTTTTAAGTAATTGTTGATGTGGATACAAGAAATTATATCCTTCTGATCAATTGAAGACTAATTAAAGCTGATATGGGGTTTGAGTAATTAACCTAAATCTAAACCTAAAATCATAGATGAATTGATTTAATTTAGCAGTGCATTTACATGCACATATTATATTAATATTAATCCATGTTTAAAGAACCCATTTGTTCGTATTTTAAGATTTTCACTTTCATAAATTACTTTGACCAGAATGTTAATTTAATTAATATATATGGCTGTAAGAGAATAATTTGTTGACTGCAGTAAAGTTTTTATTGTTGTTCTTTGTTTTTAATTTTAATTTGTAGACTTGTTTATTAATTTGTTACTGAATTGTCAATAAGTAGGTATACTCTTTAAATTTTTTTAATATTGGCTACTTTTTTTCAATTTGAATTCCAATCGTATAATAATTATTGTAAATTTATAGAAGCGTTTTGTTTTGTTTTGTTTTTATTTATTTATTTATTCCCTTTTGTTTCTAGAATATGATCATGTCTTAAAATATGTTTTTTTTGTGACGTAATCTTCAAATCAACAACTTAGAAGTTTTCTAGAGCTATCAACTGTTAAGTACGATTGCATATATTACTGTTAACACTAGTAGCCGGCCTTGCAGATTATTTTTTTATTTCTCCTTTTTGTTTTCTTTCTTTCTTTTTTTTTTCTTTCTCTTTTCCATTTTGACTTTGTTTTCCATAGATCTAAAATATTAGGTGTACTTTCCAATTTATCCAAGTTGGAGGCCTGTCTTTGTCTTTTTCAGTTAAAGGAAAAGATATTACAAGAAATATATGTACTTCTGATAAAATCTTAGAATAATATAAAAATTACCACTAACATATGCGCGATATCTATTAGTGCTATGCCAAAATGATAGCTCTCTTAAATTTAATGATTACTAGAATTAATAATTAAATTGTTATTATAGATTGATAATTTAATGACAATAAAATTATCATTATATAAAATTAAAATCGTCATTATTTTTTGTAACAAGATTTATGATGGCACTTTACAGGTCTCAATAAATATATTCTTGAATATAATTTTTATTGTTACTAAAATTGTGAAAATGGTCAATAGTTTTAAATAAAAAAAATTACTATTAATATTTGTAATATCAGTAATATCTTTTATATTGTTGCTTAACATCTTGCTGATACTAATTGTTTTTCTTATGAGATAAAAACATAAGACTTCATTTTTTAAGAGAAAGCAAAACAAATATAGATATAAAAGCCATTTTGCAAATCCTTTTCCTTTAATTACAGGTTAATTTATTTTAGCATGTCTGGCAAGAAAACAAGAGAAATCGGATTTGCTTTATCTTTTTCATTTTAATATATATATATATTATTTATACACACGCATATTAGGAGCCCGTTAGGACTCGAACTCCTGAGCTCCCATATTATATGGGAGACTTATGCCGCTGAGCCACATATATATGTTTCGCTGAATATTGTAGGATCCCCAGCTATTAATAAATAAATTTCGAACATTTACGTAAATGAATAATCAACAAAGCGAAATTGTCAACCAAGCTACATACCAAGAACAAATATATTTGTATATATATATATAAACATATATATATGTATATTTGTTATATACTTTTTGATTAAGTATCAATCTCTTTTTATAATAATTTTTTTAATAGAACATCAATATTTTTTAGTGTTTTTGTGAGTGATTTTCTTGAAATACCGTTATTATTATTATTTTCACAACTACAATTTATGTATGAAATAACTACTATACCATTTGTAATTCATTAATGTTACTACTTTATTAGAATAATTTTTTATTTATCTAAAAATTCAATTAAGTATTTAAAATTATTTTAGAAAATATATATTATAAAAATTTTAGCACACATAAAACATATTCTAAATTTTACTTATATATATATATATATAGAGAGAGAGAGAGAGAGAGAGAGAGAGACTAGTATTTGTTTGGAGTAGGGATGGGAATATGTTATGTTACTCGTTAGGAACTTATGGCCTAGCCTATTTATAACCTAGTTTGGTCTAGCCTATTTAACAAAAAGGTCAGGTTAAGACTTAAAAAGTAGCATTTTTAGCTAAATAAGCGAAATTTACGCTTTTCTAAAAGCTTACGAAGCCTAACAGTACATCATTCTTTCATAAAAACTACAATAATATTGATATAATATTAAATGGCTAATTGAATTTGATTTCTTTAATTAGTCATTTATGAAATTCGTTATATTGTTTAGTATTGTTTTTTATTGGTATGATAATATTTTATACTTAGATTTGAATTTTTTATAATTATTCATTTGTTATTTATCATTTTGATTATTTCTTATAATCAAGGTCTACTACAAATTTAATCATATTAAAAATTTAGATTTATGTGATATTTAGATTTAATTGAAACCTTATTAGAAAATAGGCTTTTAGGTAGGCTTTCGGGCTAGGTGAAAGTTTTAGAATTTATTAAAAATGCTAGGCCTAACATTAAAAAAAAAAAATTATGCTTAAGGTTGTTATTTGCATAATAGTTCTAACCTATTTAAGTCAAAGAATAGCCTAACATAACCTATTTTCATGCCTAATTTGGGGGTTGGGGTAGGGAGAAATGGGATTGATTCGATTGAAATAATAAACTATTAGCAAATAATTATTAATTAGGGCTTGGTTGATGAAAGATTCATTCAAAGTGGATGGCGCAGCCATAATACATTAAATTCAACCATATTTAATGTGATTAGGGCAAGTGAAAAAGCCAAGTCAACGGTCAACTGACCATCTCACTCAACTCAAGGGCCCCACTTGTCACCACCACACTACTGTTCTCTTTGTGGCTGCATCCCATTTTATATGTCTTTAATTTGTGGTTGTGGGAATATAAATATATAATTATGGAAGAAAAAAAGGGGAATATAAAGGAGAAATCATCAAATGGAATACATACCTTCTTTTGTACGTTCATAACAAAACATCTAGTTAATTCCACAAAAAAAGAAAATAAACTTAAAATTTGAAAAATCAAATAAAATCATGTAATGTCTAATCAAGTATCAAAATTCAAAATATTTATATAAAAAAAATCCAATAGCATTTAGGTTCAATTTTTATGTTGTGGTTTTGAATTTCTTTTTTCAATTTTTGACGCCTATTAGATTTAATAAATTAAAGTAATTTTTTAAAATTAGATTGACACATATATTTTATACTTATGTTGATGTTTTAAGAAAAAAGTGATTATTTTTATTTCCCTTTACTGCTAAGTAAATCATGTGTTTATTCTCAAAAAAGTAAATTTGAACCCTTTTTTTTTCGGGGTTGACAAAGACAAAATAAAATAAATATTTGAACTTTAGAGCTTCACGAGGAATATGTCCGATAAGTGGCTTGTCTTCATCAAAAGAAAACAAGAGTGTAAACAACTTTATCATTAAGTTTTTGATTCATTAGACTAATTATGAAAAGTGGGGAACAGCATGATATTCGAACAGTCGCATGAAATTATTAAGAGATTGACAGATTATTAATCGCTGAGAACAAGGATTCTTTTGCAGCTAAGGTTTCATGCAGAAGTGGCAATTTTTCATACAATACGATAGTTCAATGCAAAATTAATATGAAAAAAATTAAGTTGAATTGATTTATTTTTTGGATTCAGATTCAATAAGTTTGACATTTTAAAATATATAAATAATTCAAATTTTAATTTTGGATCACAGAACAATCTGAATCTACTAGAATCAATTCGATCTAAATTAAATTAAACAAATAAAATTTAAATTTTTTTAATAAAAGGATAAAAATCAATAATAACAAAGTAATAAGCTTGAAATTTTGGACCTTAAAAATAACAAAGAATATTGGTTTGCCTCTAATTTTTTATCACATTTGTTTTTGCAAACATAAAAGATGAATGGTTACAATTTTAGATGGCTTCTAATGACTATTTTAGTCATCAAATGGACATGAAAATTATTCAATAAAGAGTAGTCAAATCATTATTTTGACTATTAAATTGTCCAAGAAACATCTCTTACGCTATATATATATATAACATATATATATATATGAATTAGACGAGATTTTACAAAATTCAATCCATTAGAGCAAGTTTTTATAATGACACCCATTGATACAAACTAAAAGAAAAAAAAAAAAAAAAAAGAAAAATCCTCACACGACAAAATCAAAAACACCTTGAAACTGAATCAATATTTTTTATTATTTTTCTTCACATATTTACAAAGAAAAAAGAGAAAAGTTTGACATATGTTTATATATTTATACACACACATGTACATTAGGAATTCGTTCGAGCTCGAACTCCTGAGTCCTGACCTTCCACATTATATGAAAATTTTATACCATTGAGTCACAGACCACCCGACAAAGTTTGACATGAGTTTTGTCATGTGTCTAGTATTTAATTGAAAATTGTATGTCGTTTCAAGCTGGGCCATTAGCTCATTGGGGTTAGGTAGTCCATGAAATCTTTCTTTGCGATCTATATACGGTCCAATTTCATATGAAGGCCCAATTGATGATGATTTGCTCCATTGATTAAAACTTTATTTTTAATATATATTTTCTGTTGTAATCCAGTACCCATACAAAACTCACCGAGATGTATGAATATATAATAGTCATTCAGACCACGGATGATCTATTTAGTTCTACCATGATATTACAATTGTTTACTCCTACTAAAAAATAAAAACTACTTTAGAATATACGTATTACTTTATAAGAATATTTTTATTTCCTTATCAACCCTAGTAAATATTTCATGCTCCATTTATTTTGAGGAAAATTGAGAATCAATTAACATATGAGACTTTTGAATTTACTTTAGTTCTTTGAAATCTAATTAATTAGTTTTTTTCTTGTTGAAGTTGTGACCTCACTTCCACATTTAATTGCATTATGCACCTTACCAGGAAAACTACATCATTTTTGAATTGTTAATTTTAAATTTTTTTAAAATATTTGAAAAGGAATTATAAAATGAAAAAATATATAAAAAATAATTAAAAATTTGAGTATGGCAGTTATATCTTTAAATTGTATTTAACTAATCATGTTTATAAATTCTTTAGTATTGTGGTGGTAATTAAGATATTGTTGTTAATCATGGACGGTTGTATACGTGCGAAAATCTTTACACTTTTATTCATCTTGAAATTTTCAGACAATGTTTAGTTACGTTTTTCTCAGAATAAAAATATTTGGCAAAACATAACCAAACATGCACCTATTTTGACTCCAAAATGTTAAATAATTTTTTTTTCTTTCCAAAATACCATTTTCTTTTCTTCATTATCCTCCAAAATCTCCCATCATTATGCCCTCTTTCTTCTCTATTGTCCAATCTCACTTCTGGTCATTCCCTTTCTCCCCTTCCTCTCCTCCTTACTCTCTCTCTCTCTCTCTCTCTCTCTCTCTCCTGAAATTTTCCCAATTAACACTTTTAAAAAAGAGGAGAAAAGTCGTGAAAAGAAAAGGAATGAAGGGAAAAAAAACGAGAGGAAAAAAAGGAAAATGTAAAGAAAAAAATTAGAAACAAACAGAAAAATTACTTCTATATGTAGAATTAATTTTCATTATTCTTTTTGAAAGCATTTACCGTTTTTAATACTTTAATCTTACAGCATTGTAAAAATTTATTTTTACAAATTATTTTTGTTTTTTATTTTAACAAATGAGAGTATAATACTGAGTTTTGGCCTAAAATAACTAAATGTTGTATTCAATACTTATACATAGAATATCATATTGTTATACATCCCTCCTTGTATATATATATATATATATATCTAATTATTACATTTGCACCATTCCAACTTTTAAATCTTATCCAAGAAATTTGAATCCACAAATATAAGGGCAGATGAATTAGAGGCAAAATAGAAAGTTTACTAAACTTTTGGGTTGATGTCATTGTTTGCCCAAAAGTTTAATGAGGGAAGAACAGTAAATATGTAAACTTAGAAGGAAGGCTTATGTAATTATAAGAGATGAAGGGCGTGGGTTGATAATTTAACTATTTTAGAAGGGAGATAAATGTAATTAACCCAACTTCTTAAATGCTAATATATTCATTTGCCTGTGTTTATGTGCCCACTAAAAAGGAAATATTTAAGGAAATTTTCTATTATTTATTTCCATATGATAATACAGATGGGACATCTGTGAAGTTATTTATCTACATGAAGTGCCAATTACATGTAGTGAATGAAGAAAAACCTGAACCCTAGTTGATAATAATAATTCTGTAATAATTTTCAGCAAGTGGGGAAAATAATCTGTCTCTATCACTAGCGTCATCCTCATCCTATAAAAAGCAGAACCAAGTCCAGGATAAGGGTCTTAAAACCAGGGCAATCCAGGCCAGTTCATGATTAAAAGAAAAAAATTAAAATTGAAAGTTAGTCCACAAAGTCTTCTTGTCATACAAGCAAAGGTCTAAAATAAAGATATATGTTGCAATCAATCATTATTCTTTGTAGTATTTTTGCATTTCATAATAGAGAATCAACTACTAGTTTTAGTTTATTGCTATTGTCAATTGATCAAATTGCCAAGTAAACAAGAAGATTTTGAGCTCTGATATTTTGGCTTATTCTTGTGGACTATGCTTCATTTTGCAATTCTTTATTCTTCTTTAATATGATCCTTATCCTTGAATTTTGCTAGGTTTTTTCCTCCTCCTATAATCAATTATCCTGGGCCCTCCTTTCTCCCTGTTTTTATTGCATGACTTCTCATTATGTGATTTTCAATCCAAAAGTTGATTTAGGTTGTCAAACTAGGGGTGCCCTAATATTTGCCATGGATGCAACTGAACAGAATCATGAATTGGAACTAGCAGATGACTAATAGCCCACCAGAAAGCTTGTACAAGAACAAAAATGCCATGCCTTGTCTGGTTACAGCTAAAACATATGACTTAGAATTTCTAAACATTGTCTAGCATTTATGTATGTAGCAATCTTATTTAGACAATATCAGCAAAATGTATACCAGATTGAAAAACCACTCTTTATTGTTCTATACCACCCAAAATAAACTAGTTTCTCCACATTACATTATCACAATCATCTATTATCTGCAGAAACAAAATTAATATACAATCCCCAACCATATTCTCTAACAACCTAAGCTGGCCTGTAAGAACCCAAACGGCTCTCCTGAAATGTATATAAATATTATATATACCTATACTATCTAAGTTTCTTTCCTTCTCTACACTATCATGCAATACCCCTTCTTCCTGTAATAAAGGAAAGGGAGAAAAATAGTGAAAGAGGACCCTAAAAAGTACCTTTTTCTTGGCAATACCCTCTCTTTTGCCTATCTAACATTCCTCTGCTTTTGTTAGGCTACAAAGTCTGGCAACAACTGTGCTGCAGCGAACCTCTTGCGGTTCTGAATGTTGATGTTTTCATACACATTGGTTGAATGAGCATTTGTTGGGGTATTCATCCCACTGAAATCATTTGCTTCCCCAATTTCAACTCCTCTTCCTAATTGTATGCTTTGATTTGGCATAAAGGTCTGGTGGGCTCCGGACATGGAGATATTTTCACAGTGTGGAAGGCCTAGTGTGAGAGATACACCATTCCCTGAATATGGAGCCTGGAAGTGCTCCGCCCCGAATCTCCCGAGCTCCCCAATTGGGTATGACCCGAACCCGCCAATGAAATTCGCGGGTGTCCCCATTAAGTTGAACCCATCTCTGCCCTGCCTCTCGTTGCCAAATTTCATGGATATGCTGCCATTGTCTGGATCAGTGGGCTTCGTGTCCATCATGTTCATTGATGGAATGCTGGTTGGTGAATGCAACATGTCGACTGGAGCATTGCGCAGTTTCTTTGGACTCCCTTGAGTAATGCTATCGATTTCTGATGATCCAATGAGGTTAAAACCTGCAATGTTCCTCATGGTTGTTCCAGTTGGGGATGTTGAATTGGTGGACATTGATATTACTGGAGCAGTAGTATTCTGGTTAATGGGGTTCTCCTGTTTGGATATGAAAGTCTTGTTCTTATGTTCGGGGCCTGGACTCTTTGATTGTGGAGCTGCAGTGGATTTTGAGGTTGAATCTTCATTCTGTTGATCACTTTTGCAAGTCTTATCCTCTGATCCATTTTTCTCGTGTTCCTTCATTTCTTCCGTATACATCTCCTCTACCATTGGCTTCCAGAGCCGGACTCGGGCGTTGATGAACCAATTAGAGACCTGGAATTTATAGCAATATTGTGAACTCTGGAATTAACTAGCAGAAAAATTCAATCAAGAAAGCGAAGATTAATCTATTCTATGGGTACCTGACTCCTGGTAAGCCCGGTCTGTTTAGCCAGCATGATCTTATCTGAATCCTTGGGATAACTGCATCCACAATTGCAAAAACCATCCAATCAAAAATCAAGAAAGATAATTCGAAACTCAAAACGGGATAGATATGAAATGGAAGAACTTACGGATGGAGGAAGTGTTCGAAGAGCCAGGCGCGGAGGACAGAAACAGATCTCTCAGGCAATCCTCTTTGGGGTCTCCAAGCATTGTGCTGGATCATTCCCAATTGCTGTAAAGCTCTCTGCTGTCTTATCTGATTATCAACATATTTGAGCCTCGAGCCCTCGATTTTACCCTCCAAACTGTCTTCTTCGCCCAAGCTTTTGTTTGCAGCTTTGATTTGGCCCAAGATTGCATCCTTCAGGCACCGGAATTGCTTTGAGATTGTTTGCAGAGCCAGAGCAGTATAAGTTTTTGCAGAACCAACTCCCGCTGCTTGTTCAAACCAAGAAATTACAATCTGCATCTGGTGGTGGTACTGACGGTACCTCTGCTCAACCTTTAGATCATAGAATTCAGAGATTGTATAAGAAAAAGGAGTTTTCTGAATCTCCATAAGCTTCCCCTAGTTTATTCATAACCCCAGAAAAAGAAAGATAGCATGAAATCCAATTAAAAAAAAAAAAGAAATTCCAATCATCATTATGCTGCAATGAAAAGAACCTTCTCAATTAAAACAAATTAAAAATCTTTGTTCTAAACTCTTTCATACTATGAAAACAAAACTGAATGAAAAGAACATATCTCTGGCATGAATATGATCACATGATGGTTACTCTTTGCAAAGATCTGATATATCTCAGTTGATAGAGACCTGAGTACTCTTTCAATTCCTACTCTTCAGCCAAACCAAAATTACCATAAACTGTACTTGAAAAAAAAACTTTTTTTTAAACTTGATTTTGAAAGTTTCCAGTTACAGAATCAAAAACCGCTGCTTTACTATGTCAGCAATATCATCAACACCTCATCAAATTTGTCACTTTTCAAATCCATAATTCACACACACAGACAGGCTTACCTCATCAAGCATGTTAACAAGCTTTGCTTTCTTCATCTGAATTTCCTGTCTTTCTGCTGTAGTGAGCTCAGGCCCACGTTTTGCACTGCCTTCTCCTCCACTTTGTCCATCTCCACTAGTGGCAGCGGCCGCCACCGCCCCTAAAGCATCTCCGATATTCTTGGGCTGTCCATTATTCCCCTTGGATGATTCTGTAGCACTCCTAGCTCCCTTTCCAACATTAACAACTTCATCAAGAAGCTCTTGTGCTGCCTTCAGATACTTAGAACTCAACAGCACACTTTGCACTCCGTTCACACCATTGGAAACCCCGGAAGCCGATGAAGGCGATCCCCCGGACACCCTAACATCATCGCCGCCGCCCCGAGGAGGTGACACAGTTGTCACCAGCGGCTGAGACGGCACCTCCCTTTCAGGCCTAAACGACCCGTATCCAGGAGGTTGCTGTGAAGAAAGGCTCAAAGAGAGTCCCTGCTGGGCGCGTGTAATATCACGCGCCGCCCCAAGGTCGATTGGCAGATTATAAAGATTGTAGTGTACACGGGGAAGGAAGCCATGGAGGGCTGAAACATCTTGCTGCTGGGGATCCTGGGGGGAGGCGGTGGATGCGGAAGTGGTGCCTTGAAGAGGAATACCGACGAAATGTTGGGTTTGAGAGGGAGGCGCGTGGGTTAGGTTGTGGCCGTTGTTTCCGGAGGAGTTGGAGTTGAGGAATACGAAGTTGCTGCTCGGTGGCGGTTGTGGCGGTTGGGTGTCAGAGTATCCTCCAACGTAGGCAGGATTCATGAGAATCAACGTTTGTAAACCGTCGCCGCCGCCTTGGATTTCTGAATTCCCATGAAAGTACGTCGCCATCGATCTTGGAAAATATTACCACCTAATTATAGTATTATCAAAAACTGAGAAAAGAGACTACGTTAGCTTTCACTTCACATCCAATCCAACACACTTTTCATACACTTAGCACACACTGAGAGAGAGAGAGAGAGAGAGAGTATATATATACACACACATAGGTATGGGGTATAAAAGAATACCTGTTGGTGAAATACGAAGCTAGCAGCTTGTGGGGTGGTTCAAATCATTCGGATGAGGGTGAGACAAACTGTTGAAGAAACCTGTTGTTCTTGACTAAAAGTATAATAGCCTAATTCTGATCGGGTTAAACCTGAAAGATTCAAAGGGTAATAAAATAAGTGATTATAATTTGCCTGGGAGAAACCCTTGCACCAAAAAGTCCAACATACAGTACAATCAACTACTCCACACTAACTTCATTCTACACACACGAATACACAAAAAAAGAAGTCTTCTTCACAAATTAACACCATAATCTTATGATCATCATGTGGAAAGAAAGGTCAAGAAAATACATGTATTTTAGAGTGAGAAAAGAAGCAGAAAGAGAGAGAAATCTGGAGAGATTATTAAGAAAAGGGAGATTGAGTGGAGGAGAAAGGGATTGGTTAGGTTAAAATTATTGGTACCTCGTGTGATGGAAATCTGAGTGTGCACGTGTTCCATATTATCACCATCTGCAAAACTAATGAAATGAGAATTTTCAGTTAACTTTCTGTGGATATATAGGAGGTGACAGATGGAGAAGAAGAGGAAGAAGAGAAAAGATATAAGCTTGAAAATATGAGAAAAGGATGGATTAAAACACAGAAGAGTAAGGCCGCCATACCCAGCTAGTAGCTATAGATACAAACTATATATGTATATATTTCGTGTATTATGTATTAGGATTACTTTCTCGACTCCAATTGTATGCCATCAGACTCAAAATCCATGGCCCTCTGAAACTCTCCCCCCTCTTTGATACGGAAATAAAGAAGTGAACAGAGAGAGAGAGAGAGAGATGGTGCTAAAAAGGCTTGGAAAAAGATGCCCATCTTTATTCACTCATTTATCCACACAAATTTTTATCACTCCTTTTTTATCTTTTACCAAAACAAAACAAAAAAAAAAAGGGAAAACCAAAAAACGGAAACGGGTTCTTGAAGGAAAGTATGTAGTGAGAATTGATTTCATGTATACGTGTTCTTGATGATATATATACTCATGTACTTTATATTTCTTCTTCTCTCTTATCTTTTTCCTCTATAGTTTAGGGGCGTGGGCTTTTGGGTGAAGTACCTGCGAATTGATCAAACAAGGGAACTTCAGTGATTTGACCCTCCTTTCCAAATCATTTGATCCACCTGCGCCATCAGCTACAAAGAACTTGAACTTTTCAGAAGTGAGAAAAAGATGTGGATGTGTGTTTCTCTGTGTGTGTGTGTGTGTGTGTGTGTTCGTTAGATACATGAAAATGCCATTATCAAAGTGTGTCAGAAGTTGCATACATACAAACAGCTGAAAAACGAGGAAACGTCCCCTTCCCACTAAAGAAAGATTAGGGTATATAATATAATGAGCAGTATATAGATGGAAATAGTAGAAGATTATGGTGGTGATGATTTCTGCTATGCTACCTTACCTATTTTCCCTTTTTTTTTTTCTTTTAATTTTTGAAAAAAATGAAAAATGAAAAATTGTTGGGGGTGGGTGGGGGTGCGGTATGGGGGTCTGGAGGAGGGGTCCCCCTTGTTCATTATTGGTTTCTCTTTTGTCTTTTTTCTCTTTTTATTTCTTTTTTTATTTTTTATTTTTTCTGGTGTTTAATCCTGGTATATTGTGTGGTGGATGGCAGAGTTTGAAGATAAAGCAATTTAAATGCCAAGGAAACGCGGGACCAACTACCATAACACCTACTTAATGCCCAAAAAAGCTATTCTATTGTTATCTCCATCCTTTTTTATGTATAAATAAATAAATATTGTTTTCAACCAACAAAAAATATATTCTACAATTTTTTAGCAAATAATTTCTAGCTGGCATTTCTCTGGAACGAATTTTGGAAGTCTGAATAGAATATTTATAAATGGAACCTAATTTGGATAAAGAAACAAACACGTATTAGGTTTTTTATGATTAATCGACCAACAAGTGTTGATATGATTGATGATTTTTTAGACCAGTCGAGTCGCTTTCCTGTGCTAAATTTTAAAGCCTTCGTTCTATAATTTTATAATTTTGACAAGTATTTATTGATTTTATAATTTTATACTGATAAATTTTTTGGGAAAAAAAGATTGTGCTTCTTTTTTTTTTTCTTTTTTTTTTTTGAATTTTAAGCAAAATAAACCATCTTGGTGGCTAGCAAGAGGACCCCATCCGCATGTTTATTGGTCAATGACTTTAAGAGCCAAAGGGAATTGTGGTCCTGGAAAAGCCAATAACGCATGGAAAACACTTGTTTTTGAAAATTTTGCCTTTGTTTTTTGGTACATACATATTAAATATCCTTGACTAAGAAATTTATCTAAGTCTTTCCTTTCTGCATTTCTCATTGCAAAAGAAAACTACTATTGTGGTAAAATAAATTAAAACCATAACATTCTATTCTATCAGGGAAAAAGCATTATATACCTATGAAGTTAATTTTAAAGGGCATGATTCATGAATTTTTACAAATATTTTTAGATGGCTAAAATTAAACTATAATGGTAAATATATAATATGTAGCTGTATATAAATTTGAGGTGGGTGCGACTGTTCGCACCAATCCTTCTTCCCTAATTCCATTATGAAACCTAATAAAAAGAAAACTTCAAATCATAATTCACAAGTTATTTTGAATCATATATATCAACGAGTTCCTAATTAATAGCATAAAAAATGCAAGTACTTGTAATATAAATATTTGGTTTTCAATTTAAATTTGAAGTTGATTAATAAGCAGCTAATTAAGAATTTGGTTGTGGAAATAATTTGATGAGTTGGGTCGCGTGATCAACTGTCATTCTCCGATCATATCAATATCAAGTTTGTTTTTATTTCCTAAGATTCTCCCTTAAAGGTCTACAGTGTCTATCTTATTTTTTGTTCCTTTTTCCCCCAGCTGGTGGGCTTACATAGATATAATATATATATATATATATAGGCCATATTTTAATACTACTATATCAAAAGAACATCAACCTGTATCTATCTATCCATTATGCAAACATCAACATGTTTTACTATATGCTTTTGGACGTATAAATAACTATATATGCACCCATCCCTGTTGCCTTTGTACCTCAAGTACCATATTAGTAATTGGAACATTCTTAAATGATCATAGGTGAAAAAAATATATAAATATACCAAAGTTTGCTTTTGATGAGAACAATTTCAATTTTTTCGTCACATTTACATCCACATAATTGTTATGATACTAACAGATATGAAAATGTTCAATAGTAAATTTCACCAACCAGACTAAACTATTTTACAGGTTGTATTTTTTATGATATCTGATTTTATCCCACATGAAACGGGACGAATGTTTTTAAGCAATTTATAACTTATTTCTTTCTTCAAAATTTTTTTTTAGAGCAACAACCCTCTTCAACAAATGTCAATAGACAAGATTTCGATGTGATTGAACCTTCATATCTAGAGATAAATCTATCAAATTTTTTTCTTTATTTTATCAATTTGAATCGATCTCAATCTAGTTTATAATTATATATAATATGTGCTTTTCAATATATACCAAACCAATGTGACAATGTCCTCGGATCCACAATGTTTTCCCGCATGTTTTGTGCATGAGGAATGTGGGAGGAGGTCTCATTCGGCTCCTTAATATATTAATTAAAACAAACGTGCATGGTTTCAAGAAAAAAATGGAAATATATAAAAAAAGTTGAATTAATAACTTGATTAACAAAGACATAAGTGCATAATTAATCAATGTGAAAGTGGACTAATGGTGTTTTAGTAGTGATAATGATGCCTCTTTTTGCATTACTAAAAAACCGCTAAGAGCATTAACCTCGTGCTAAGAAAAGAACATGACCATTTGACATTGATGTATTCTAGTCATGAAATTAATAAATTTCAAATAAAATAGTTCAATAAATCAGAATAAGATGTGAGCACGTACAATAGCTAATATAGCTATGATTGTCAATAGATGTAACCCACTGACAAGTAAATCAATATTAACAACCCTAAGCGTCCAGTGGGGGGCGTCTCTATTGTGGTAAAAAGAAAAAAAAAATGAAAATTGTACAAGACCGTACAATATTATATATATGTCCCTTTAGTGGCCATTATATGATTAATTTTCAAGAATATAAGTAGCACACATCACATCTTAAAAATGCATTCACGTGCACGCCGGCTCCTAAAGTGTAAAATTAGAAATATCCATTTGTGTCACAACTTGAAATAGGAATGCATTAGTTAATTAAGTATTTATTTGTTAAATTATATGGGTTGTTACCAATAAAATAATAGGAATCTATAAGGAAAAAGTATAATTGTTAGAATTTTGTGATTTGAGATTTAGAAATAGCTATATATAATTATTTTTATATATAATTGTGTTAAGTCCCTGAATCCAATGTTTTCTCAAAAAATGAAAAAAAATATTTGCTAACGTCTAAGCAGCTCTACTTATTCGCGGAATGGTTGCTCTGCATCCTATAATATGTCAACAGATGTTAAAAGATGGGATTTTCAAAAATCTTTTTCTTCTTTCACGTCGTCAATTAGGACCAAAATTTTAAAAATACAACAAAATTCAACTGATTGATATAATTTTCCTATCCAAAAATTTACTAATTCAAGTTTTGACACTTATATCTTATTCGAGAAGAGTTCTTTTATTACTAAAAAAGTGCAAAATTGTCACTTGTACACTACTAATTTCAAATCAATATTTCTTTGTTCCTTTCATACTCTACTAGTACACAAGATCTCCTTTTCCTTTCAATGACAATGAGAAAGAGACTACCAAAAAGGGGATCCGAGTGTTTGCAACATATATAGGACGAGGCTCAGTACAAAAAGATGTGAATAATTTAGTCAAAGACCCTCCAATCATGACCGCAGATTAAAAACCAGCGACATTTTCATAATAACTGCCTGTCCTAATTATAAATTCATGACTAATTGAAAATTCTCAGCATAATTTTATTCAAACGTGGAATCTGTAGATATGGCGTATATTATATATAGTCATGGGGAAGAAAATTGTTCGGACCCACTTTTTGATCAATTCCCTCAAGTTGGTGAACAAATTCTTGAATGGGAGGGAGAATCCAATGGCTGCGTTTAGTCAAAGTAAATGCATAAAATGGATTTATACTCTTTGTGATATTTATAATAGTATATTTCCTTATTTTTCAATATGGAGTTGGTGGTATGAGTAGAAGAGCTAAAATTAATAATATATAATAATACAACCATCCATGTTGAAAAAATATTAATATTAATTTGATGTAACTTAGGATGCATATATGATCCGTTTTTGGTGACTAACTAATTATGACCTCGTGAAGCTCCTAAGTTGATAGAATTTTGGTACGTGGAATTTTATTTTATTTTTTTCAATAAACTAGTGAGGCCAATACTTAGGACATTTGTCTGGACCCAACTCTAATATATAGGCCAATAATTTTTTTTTCTTTCTCATACATAGGAACATTTTTTTTTTAATTTTAAGGGAAAAGAAAAAAAAAGTACAAGAGAAAAATTGGTGTAAAGTATCTTTCTATATATATATTGCACAGGAGTGTTATTATGTGCTAACCCACACCCACATAAGGTAGAAAATTAATAGTATAAAAGAATTATAAAGAAAAATAGTTTATAAACTTATTTGATTTGGCAGTATAGTCTATCTATATTAGGTTTGAGTTTAATTAAACTCGATGTGTAATAGATTTTACTTATTTTTAAAGTAGTACAATTTTGTTAGTTATTTTAAAATTAAATTTAAGTATGAGCCAAATATTCAACTATCACAAATTATAATGCTTGTGAATTTTTAAGGTACATGCTTTTGTTTGCAAATAATTATTCAACAAATGTACTTACAAGATTAGTTTTTCCACACTTATTTCAATGTTTTATTTATATCTTTTCTATATAAAATTATATCAAACTAGCTAGCTTCAAAAGGAAGCTTGCATTTATTTACACATTCACTTACATTAAGGCTTCATTAGAATTCAAATCTCGAACCTCACACGTACAAGTGGAGGGGCGTCGAGTGGCATTTGGCCCAATGACATAAATCTCTCACATAAAGTGTGAGGTCAATAGTTCGAACCCTAACAAACTCCTGATATGCATATATATAAATTAAGAAGGAAAAAAAATACAAGGACAATGCCACTGAAACAGTTGACTACTTGGCTAAAAGAAAGCTCACATGAAAATATGAGTTGGGCTTGAGTCATGAGAAAGAGCTTTTAATACATTGAGTTTCACCACATAATTGGATTCATTTATGTCAAAATAAATAGAGTTTTCATAAACAAATAAACTGTTAGTGGAGAAAGACCTCCTAAATGTAAGAAATTCTACATCAAAATAAATAGAGTTTTCAAAAAGATTTGTTAGTGGAGAAAAATCTCATAAAAAGTAAGAGACATGGGAGATAAAGAAAGGCTCTCAAGCATGAACAAATATAAATTTGAGTGGTCATAAATCAAAAAAAGAAAAGAAAAAAACTTAATGCATATTTATAAATTAAAAATTTATTAAATTAAACTTTTGAGTCAAATTGAATATTGATGATATCCGCACATTTGGTAAGTCCCAACTAGTCATTGTGAAGCAACTGGGCCAACTCACAATATCAAGCAGTGCCCCTCTTGCCTTGTGGCGTGGCCTACTCTCATGGAAGATTTAGCCACTCCCACAAAAAGGCGCATTCATTCATATCTCCCACGAGCATAAATACACCATCCACAGTTTAGAGATCCTTGCTAGCTAGATTGTCACTACCTTCCTCTTAAAACTGCACATGAGGATATTAATTAATTAATAAAAAAGTATCTATTATATAAGCACTAAGTTAAATCCATCATAAAGGGTGGGAACTTCTATTCTATTTATTGGGAATTTGAACGAAGGTAAAGAAGGAAAGAGGATGATGCACGAACTCGACACATTTTGAAGACTTGCTGATTATTTGTCTGTACTAAAATTTAGAATGAGTACACTTCACGATTTGAATTATTCAAAACAAAGTACATTTATCATGTAGTTGATTTTTTTATAAAATTAATTTGGGTTGTTTTTAGTATTTTTTCAAAAATGTTGCTCGAAAAATTATATGTAGAGCAACTCGACATAATTGACCAGCTCTTCATAATTTAGCCTTTGTAATTGGTTTTATTCCGGCAGCATCTTACGCCTCAAGGCACCACTCAAAATATTTACAAAACATTTCAAAAATATCATTTCTTTTATTTTCTAAAACAAACATAATTTACATACACATACATATTTTTTTATACGTATTCATTATACACGCAAATACATACATCTTTTATCTTCTCGTATTACGATTATATATATATATAAATACTAATATAAAATTATATTTTCATCCTACTAATTTTGTTTGTTGACGTTGAATTGTATTGCACCCCATGGAGTTCTCTCTGCATCCAAAAAAATAGGTCCTTGTTTTTGGATGCAGAGAGATCATCTAGTACTTGTTTTTTATTTGTGTGTGTGTTGAGAGAGCATATAGTGATGCATACTAGCATCAAAATAATCCCACCAATCTGACAACATCAATAATATAAAGTTTGTCCCTCCAAAATAAAACCAAACGCACTATTTTATCCTAAAATAATCTCTAACCGCCCCCAAAACAAAACTAAACAATTGTCACATTCCTCATTTCCACTCCCTAAAATTCATTTTCTCAAAATATTTTCCCCAAATTACCCAAAACAAAATCAAACAAAGCCATAGGAAGAACACAGTGAATCATAGGTTTATTATAATTTACGGTGGGTTTTTTGAAATTCCCGAGTTATTTATTATATTATTACTTACAAAGGATATTTTTCCAAAGTAGCATATATAAATGCAGACTCCCATTCTACAGGTAAAGAATTTGCTTTATCATATATATAAATGGGTCCATGGCTTTATTAGCCACAACAAAGGATGGTCCTTTTCTCTGTTATGCGATTCTTTCTTTTGCTAGAAACTCATCCAAATACGTAACACTAATTATGATCATTGGGTTTTTAGCTAAAAGAATATCAAAACCCCACCAAAAGCCATTAGTTGAAATCAAATTGCACGACTTATGTCCTCTGGTGGGACTCCACCTCCATTGCCTATCAAAATACTATTTCCCACGCGCTTCCATAATATATTCTCACACACGCTTCTACATTTCTTTTCTTCTACTAGAGACACTAATAATTGTTTGATTTTTCTTTGCAATGTATTCACATATTAGGCTACTTTTTTTAAGGGTCGGGTTAAAAATGAACATATTACATTTATTTGGATATATATCATGATAGGATGATGAGGGTTGGCAACAATTGAGATCATATATCATACCTTTTTTTTTTCAAGCTAGAATATAAAATTTCATTGCAACTCGAAAGAAATTACATCAAAGAGATAAAAAGGAATATAATCTTCCCACAAACAACTTCAGGCCTAGAAACAAAGGCTCTAACAAGGCAATGAGCCGCCTGATTTGCTGAACGACCAACAAAACAAACATAACAATTTCTAAACTTATCCAACTAAGTGCCTCACGAAAAGAGATAGCCTCAGTCATAGCCGGGGATACCGTTCCCCTGTGTGGAACTTCAATAACTATTTTCACTACTCATTCTTTATTTCTGATGATGCAACCCGATCCAAATTTGTTATGGGAAGACCAAATAGCGGCATCAACATTGCATTTCAACCATCCTAGTGGTGGACAGCTCCATTCGACCAACATTTGATTCTTGGCAACAGTTGACTGACCTTTATCATACTTATTAAGTAAGCTTTACGTCCGGCACACTCACTCTCATTTTAAATTTTTTTTTGTCACGTAGTCTTGACTTGTCTATAAAATAGAACAAGGATAGAGATAGAGGAAATAAATCGAAAATTTCACCCGGTACTTTTGTTTAGAAAGTCAATGTCCAGTCAAACTTATTTGATCTATCAATTTAATAGGAGCTCTACTTTTTAGAGATGAATAGGATCTTAAAAATAATGAGAGATATGAAAAAATTAAACTTAGCTACGCCTATTCCAAATGCTCAAGTGAAATGGAAATAATAATAATAATAATAATAATAATAATAATAATAAATACCTATGATTTACATTTATCATAGAAGTGGCTATTTGACATATATGAATTAAAGCCATAGACCACCAAAGAAGGAAAAAAACTATAAAAGCTAAACTTGTACCTAAGTAAATGCATGAGCATTTCATGATCAGTTGTGCTAGCCTTACTAGCTAAAAAGCATTAGGCACCCCCAAAATTGTCTTCCAACTCTAAAAGTAGAAAGAATATCAGTTTTCTTTTTAACCCAACAGAAATAGTCATTATGGCATTACTTAGTCTATGGATGAATAGTTTTATTAATTATAGAATTCCAAAATCATAAATTAATAAGTGGTAGAATATTAATGAAATTTATGAGCTTCAAGAAGAAAATGCATGTGAGCTGCCTATTGACCGGCCTACACCGGGTGTAGATAGGCAGGAGAAAATGGAACATAGTAGTGCTGATTCAACATGAGACTTGCCCAAAAATGTGTAGTTTCATAGGATTGCACGCTTCAATAATATCTCTCTTTTCTTTAAGGAGAATTACGGCAGTTTGAAACAGCATTTTCGCTCCTATATTTTTTTTTTTAAAAAGAAAACTTATGGAAGAATAAACGATTCAATCACTTTTTGGTTGAAAAATTCATATTAACGTTTTCGATTCAATCTGATTATAACTGAAGTTTTGATTTGGCAATTAAGAATTAGTCATTTTCTTAAAACATAAAACACTTTAAAATTTTAAATTAATAAAGTTATCTATTTGTTTTTCTTTTGATTTAAAAGGTTAACATTAATCTTTTCGGTTCAATTCAATTATCTCCATGTTTCTTCTTTTTTTTCAATTAATTATTTTTTTTAAAAATAGAAGACAATTATAAAATAAAGTAATAAAATGTATTTATTTGTTATTCTTGACAGGTAGTATATAAAAACTAGTATAAAAACCAAATAACAAATACAAAATATATATGTAAAAATATAATATGGTTCAATAAACTAAAACAAAAAAATTGAAAGTCAACATAATGCTAAATCTTTATAAAAATAAAAATTAGGTATAAATTAGTTTTTTTATTTCGGTTTTGGTATTATTTAATTTCCTATTTTAGTTCATTTTTTGAACTGTAAAAACCATATAAAAAGTTTTACATAAATTTTTCTACTATTGTGTGATATATATTTATTTGCCCGTCTTAGCCATCTCCTGTGATGCAAAATATCAGAGGGCAGGCAGGTGTTGTGGTGCGGGTGGGTTCAAAAAAGCCAGAAGCCACGGCGCACTAATTGCTTGGGTTAGGCGCACCACGGCGGAGCCCACAGCCCGCCCAACACGTGCCAACTTGACGCCTTTTCTTTTTCCATATTTTTCCCCCCTCTTTTGGCATTTAGCAATCCGCGGGGTCCACAGATAACCCGGGCCCCATTCAACTGTACACGCGTCAACTATACATCCCCCTAAGCCCACAAAGAGCCAGAAGATTCGCCGGCCTGAGGTGTGGGGGCCCACATGTCCAATCAGTCTTTCTTGGATTTTTTGGAGAGCCGTGTAGTGTGGGTGTAATTCCACGAATATTTGGGACCCGCGTGGGCCCAGGCCGAGAAGAGAAAACGAAAATGGTGAAAAGTCAAGAAAGTAGCCAATAGGAGGGCAGACGTGTGGCCATCAGCAACTGCTTTTCTATTTATTATCTCCGACCCCACGGTCGCTGTCGGCAGGACACGTGTCGGACATCGGAGCCTATACGTTGGGCTGTCCCGTTCTAACGGTGGCTGTTTGGGGTGGGGGGTCTCCTTCCTTACGTCGTCGCCACGTCAGGTGGCTCCGTCATTTTCTGATATGATGCATCTACTCCTCCAACTTTCCCATTTTGTCTTTTCCTCCCCTCAAATGCTTCTTAAATTTACAAGTACCCTAGTCACTTATTTTTTCAAAAAATAATAAATAATGTAGTTATTATTTTCAAAAAAAATTAAGTGACATATAAATATTAATATTTAAAATTTTAGGAATATTAAAATTGTTAATAATGTAATAATTAAATATAAGATGCTCAAATCTATAGAACATTGTTTGATAAAATAGAAAAACAAATAGTTCACTTCATGTAGGGTCCTCGTCCCTTTCACCTTTCATTAACTAAATTAACCGACTTAACCCGGAATATAAGCATTCGGGTGGTTTAATTTTTAAATGCCGATTCTACAAGAACATATTCAACTAAAATTAGTATTAGGATTTGTAATTTTCTGAAATATTTTTACACTACGATTTGTTTAAAGATTTTGATAAAAAGAAAAAAAATTAAAAAATAAAATTAAATCTCAAATTTATTTGATTATTAATAAAAATAATGAAGAAATTAAAGGAGTGGAGAGAAAATTGTTGAGAAATATACTGAAGAAAAGAGAGAGCCGTTGATAGGCTTTTTTCTTATTTTCTCCGTTATTTTGTGAGAAAAATTCAAAGACAATAAAATATTTTCCTCAAAGTGTTCTTTTTTTTTTTTAAAGCATTTTTCTTACTAATGAAATAATTTTTTTTTTTTTTAAGAAATGACGTCAATTCAGGTCAAACACAAGACTTCCCACATAATATGAGCAACTAATGTCACTTGGATTACAAGCCACTGGGTTGCTAATGAAATAATTAAAATATTGTTTTTTTTAATTTTTTTTTTCTTTTTCAGATTTTCTCATATTTGGACAACTCATGTACGGAGAAAGATATATGAGTTAGCCTAATTACACAATACTTAATTTAAGTTTAATTAACTTTTTTTTGTTTAAAAAAATCTAATTTCAAAAGAATTGACTTTGTTAAACTGCAATTGGTCAAAAGAAGAACTCCAATTTTAGTTTTTTTAAAAACAATTACTATTTTGTTTGACTGACTCAAAAGCAAATTTAGTGAGAGTTGCCAAATCTCTTTATAAATTACATTGACAGAAAAATAATTTTGATTTAAATTGTGAAAATAACATCATTATAATCACAACAGAACTCCAAAAGTATTTTAGAAATCTAATTCAAATGTAAAAAAATTTAAAATATAATTTTTGAAAGTTTAATTTAGTTGTAAAGTCCCGAAAGTGCATGATCCTGAGACCTTCACCATTGCTACAAAAATGGATTTTAAGGACAGTTCTGCATGATAAAAAAATAATTAAAAAAAAAGTACAAAAAAAAAAACTGTAACATTATTGGATTGTATATACTATATACTATTATACACCAATATATATCAATTCATAAATAATGCTTTTGTTTTTTCTTAAAAAAATGTAATAGAATAGAATTATTTTCTTAAAAAAACATAAAGTATATCAATTCATAGGTAATGCTTTTGTTTGGTTGGAATTTTAAATTATCTCATGAGTATTTATCATGTAATAATTTGTATGATTTTTATCATTGCGGTACTGTTTGACTTGTATGATAAATAAACTCATAGGTGGTGACAAGTTAATTTATTATGAAAATTGAACATATAAACACGAATTTTGGATATTCATACAAGTTTGAGTGTTTATTATCACTACAATCAAATGAATGATAAGATAAGATAAAAACATTGTATCACATCTTATCATCCCAACCAAACTATATAATTTTCTTAATTAGCTGTCTTTTGAGTTCATTTTTCTTCTTTTGGCCCTCCCTTCAAAATGTTCTCCTTTAACTTAGTGCTGATCAGATGAGTATTGACTATTGACCTATTTCATAAATTAGGAAGAATTTTTCAAAAACATTATAATGATCAGTAGTGAGAAGGAATTACTGTAGTAATGTACAGAGTTCCTTCATTGGTTCATCTATTGCTTTTGAAGTTGGGATGAGATAATATATTGCTATGGACCCTACAAATGCCTCACAATTTCAAATGTGTACGCTTTTCAAACCTAAAAGTTAATGCATTCATCCAAAATTGTTGAAATTGCTCAATGGGAATCAATAATTGCAAATCTTTTTTTGCTTATATGTTCTTAACACTACTGTTGATTCTCAAATTCTGTCCCATGTATAGAGCTAATTTAATTACATATTATGACATTATTTCATCATAACATGTTAGTTTTTTATAAATATATTGAGTTAATTAAGAATTCATATTTTATTTTTATTAAAATAAAAGGCAAAATAGAACAGGCCAGAAAAGAATATTAATTAATTAATTATTGTTCCAATGTATTTCTATTTATGCTCTATAAATATAGATCACTTTATAGTGTTGTTTTCTTTCTCTTTCTGCCCTTTTTCTTTAGCTTTGCCTTGTGCGCAAGGGCTAGGAAGTTGGACCACCTGAAAATAATGATGAATGGAGCCGAGCCGAGTCACGGATCATTAAAGAGCAAAACCTGTCGGGATTCCTCTGCTATCCCAATTAATGTTTTGCCAAAAAGTTGTTGAAATGCCTTGGTTTACCAGTCCCTCACTTCGTAAAATGGATCTTAGTTATTAAAAAAGTTGGGAATGTCTGGTTATGTTTTTGTAGGGTATGTGATTTTATTATGTGTTTTGCGAGAATGAATTATTAAAAAATGTAAAATTATGTTTTGGGTGCAATATTTTTTATTATAACAGTCAAATCAATGTTCTTTTGTTTGATTTTTGAGGTGAAAAGGGAATTAAGTGATTTTTTTATTGTTAGAATAATAATAAAATATAATATATATAATATGTATGTATATATTAAAAAATAAAAGTTTTGGAGGAAAAATGAGGATATGTTTTATTATATTTTCTTAAAATAATTTTATTTTAGGGTAACATAACCAAACATTCCCTTGCTAATTTTATCACTTCAAATTTTGATATAATCAATATAATGCATATTAATTTTAATTATTATATTACGAGTGTTGATATTTTTTCACACAATGCATCATCTATAATACATCTATTTTATTATGATTTGAACATTTTAAATGAATTGAATACATCACAGTTGATCCATCCAAAAGTTTTATACAGACCTTTGGTCTATTTATCATTTTTTTCGGATTTTTAGTTCCAATTTTATCATGTGAATTAATGGGCAACAATCATGCACTAACATGTTAGGAATTATTCAACGGCGACCTATATATGTGATGGGAATACAAAAACAATAGGCATGTAATCACTTAAAGTTTTGTTAAGTGATCATTTGGGTTATATAACAGCATAAATATCACATTTTAGAGTTGGAATCTAATAATTTTATGATGCACGTATGTATAAATATTTATACAATGAAAATATAACTCTAAGTTTTGAATTTTCAAGATGAACCCTTAAGAATTTTAAATTATTACTAGTTAACTTTTTATTATATTGTTGATCGGTCAATTAATCAAGTAATATCTCTCTCATATTTATATGTGTGACGTTCGAATTTAAACTTTTACATAACAAAATACATTTTTTTTTAAATCATAACCCAAATATTGATAATACTAAAAAGCAATTGTAGTAATTTTATCTAATAAGCATATGTGGACTCATCCGCTTTCATATATTACATTCTTGAATTTTAATAAGTAAAAATTGATGGCTTTGTTTGGTTATGTTTTCCCGAAACAATATTATTTTGGGAAAACATAATCAAATATATCCTCATTTTCCCTCCAAAACACACTTTCTCTAATATATACATACATACATACATACATACATATATTATTATTATTATTATTGTAATATTAAAATAATCACTCGATTCCATTTTCACCTCAAAAATTCAATAAAAAATATTAATTTGACTGTTATACTAAAAAATGTCTTCCCCAAAACATAAACAAATATACCAAAAAATAACTTTCACATTCTCTAATAATTTATTTTTTCAAAATATATAATAAAATCAAATAAAAAACATAACCAAACACAACCGATGTTTTTTCCCCACTTTAAATAATATAATTGTTGCATGATATTCGAACACAGGCATATAAGTCAATATGTAAGAGCGAATTGTCATAAATTACAGAGGGACGACCCTGATACCCTGCACCAAGACCTTTGAAGAATGTCCTTTTATTTCTGCTCTATCATTAAAAATGCAAAACACGTGTAGAGAAATTATTGGCTCCTAATTTGATTTGAACACACCCAACATCGCTTTGGCATAAATACAAAATCTTTTGTTGAACCTTTATTGTGTAAGACTGTTCAATGATTTAGACTTTTTATCAATCGTTCAGGAAATTAACCGAAGCCCATTAATTAATTTGAACATGTCCATATTTTGACTATATATTTGTTAGAACTTCTGCTTTGGTGGTCCGATCTTGCAACTAGACGTGGCACTGTGTCACTCGATTTTCATGCAAAACCAAAAGTTAAGAAAAAAATAAAAACTTATATTAATTTAAAAGTGGCAGCTTGTGTGGTTAGATATTGAAATCATGAGCACTTTACTTTTTTTAATAGTATAAACGTGGCCTATCTACATCCAAACAATGCCAAAAAAAATTGGCCTGTTAGGTAGGCGCAACAGGCGTCCTCATCATTTTTTGACCCGTATGGATATCTAAATTACAGGAATATCAAACAATCACAACAATGTTTGGAGGGATTTTATTTAACTTTGCCCATTAGCCTTAAGACACCCTTAAATAATTGAGTTACTGTGAGCAGATGAGATGAGACATCAACTGTCTGTCGTGTGTATAATGCTTAAATCTCGAATTTAAATTAATTTTTATTGTATATATATTTTTATCGAAATCTGCACAGATGTCTGAACACGTCGTTAAATAATTGGATAAAAATTTGATACTATAAATTTATCTTGGTATAAGATATGAGTAGATACTCTATGAGAAAAGATAAAGAAAAAAAAAATTAGCTATTATTAGTAGTAGGTGTGAAGCCATTGTAATACTTTTGAGATGCAAAATCAGTTAATATGTTGATCTTTGTTTTATGTTTATTTTATTATGCACTTTTAAGTTTAGGCCAAGAATTAAATAATATAGTTTGCAAGAGAAAGACTAGGAATGATGGGTCTGGCAATTTGGCATCTATTAAAGAAGACTGCACTATCAATTCTACCTCTAAAAGAAATGGATTGTGACCTTAAAGATGTTATCCTAAGATCATACTTACCTAGACAAATTATTATCTCATGAAAAGATAGAAAGCACTAACATTATAGTCAAGTGACTAAAGCCGTGAAAGACCCCCCCACATTATATCACATAATTAAAATCCTATGGCATGCCTGGATCCCTTATTCATGCCTTATGTCCTTGCTTAATTCTTTCAATATTTTTATTTATTTATTTAATATTATACGTATTTCCGACCCATTTTTAAATTTTTATTCCTATTTCAAGTTCTTTGATATTCTTATTAAAATGAAATTTATGTAGTTTAGATTTGTGATTGAATTTCAAAATTTCAATAATTTGGATTTTTTGACTAGTGGCGCGAAGGCAGAAGAATTATAAAGAAAAAGAGAAACCTAATAGTTTCAAGTATACCATTAATTAAAGGATAAGCACACTAGCTAGGTTTCTTTATATATTCTTGCTTTTCATGATTATGAAACTAATAATGTTGGTTCATGGGTGGATTCTTGTTTGTGGAGTTCATGCTTTGAGGGTTATTGTGCGTTTCTTGCCTCAGAAAGTATGGACAATTTGGGAGATCCTATGAAAATCTTATTTTAAACTATGGCTAATTAATTATAATATTAGGACATCATGGGAGGATGCATGTATCTTTCAAATCACTCGCTTCTCTATGTTTCTCCTTTTTATCAATAACACGGTTAATAGTTCATTATTAATCCCACTTATTAACTTATAATTTGAAGCACTCTGCTTGACCCAACCTAACAGATAAATTAATGACAAAGTTGTAGGCAATCAAAATTAAGTGATAAAGAAAACGAGTGTGGGCCTGCAGGCCCATGAGAAGTCATCAGATGTCATTGAAAATAAAAAAGAAAGAAAGTTATTGGCCGAATGGACCCAACCCTTTGAGGCGTCCTTTGCTACTTTTCCAATAGCCCAATTAATGTATTCGGCCCAATTTGATTGAAGTTTATTTTGGTGAACTATTATCAAAGCCAGTGATAACAGTTTATTTTAGTTCTTCTCTAGGTAGTTATTATTAACATTCACTTTCTTGACAAAATTTTATTTGAAAATAAGGTATTGAGATTGAGAACCCTAGTGAGTGAACTAAGTGGCCTTTTGGATGTGTTTTTCATGACATATTTTTAAAGTTCAAAAAAGTGTTAATTAGTTTTCGTATAGAAATTAAAATATATTGGATGAACTACATGATAATGTAGAATAAATAGGTATATATGGTTGAAATTTTATTTAATTTGTAAATTTTTATGCATGAAAAAATTGTATCTTTTGTTATTTTGTTAGAGTAATTAATGGATAGTTTATGTGAAATTTAATAAATTTGAAGGGATGTAATATAGGATAGTAGGATAGGTTTGAAAATAAAATGAATAGTACTTTAAATTAACATAAATATATCTCTAAATTTCTAATAATAAATTTTAAAAAAAAATCTTTTTAAAAAGATAAACAAACGGCCCCTAAACAACCCCGAGGCTTGAGAATGTTTAGGGGTCCATACTAAATTAATGGACGAAAACTAACAGCCTTTCGGCCTTCATACAAATGTGGACGAATGGGCCAAATATTAGTCTGGACGCCTCTGACATTGGATTCGAATTGAGTAGCTTTGATCCAACTGTATAAGTTTTGCATGTAAAGTGTGAGATTGAGGGTTCAATTCGAACCTAGCGAGCACTTGATGCATATGTATAATTAAAAAAATTATGTTTACTTATCAAAACCTCATGTCAACTACTGCTTGTAATGAATGATAACTAGGAAATGATCCACCTATTTATATGTCTCAAATTATGAAAACTTTACGATGATCCAAAAATATTCATATAGAGAAATTTTAGAAAATAATTATAAATCCTAATTTATAAGATAATTCCACTTAGACATAAAATTAGAATTGATTCATAGATAAATACTAATTAAATTATAAATCCAAAATTAGATTCAATTTTCAACCAAAAGATTTTCCTCAAATAACTAAAGATAATGTTCCTCCAACGAAAACTTTTCACACAAGTAGTACAATTTATAGTTCCACTTGTTCTATACCAAGACCCGATTCAATGAACTTGTAAACGAGAAAAGACAAAAGAACATGATGAGGACCATTCTTGCAAGCTTGAGATATATTCACAAATCCTACCCCATGTTTTTTCATATTTATTATTTCTATTTTCTTTTTAAAACTTCTTAAAATAAAACTTCATTTATTAAAATAGAATTATTTTTTTTTTTTCAAATTATCCCCATAATTTTGACGGACACGATTAATTAAAGTGTGCTCGGCTGTTTCCCTATTCAACCACTATGCATTTTGTCCACATTTGGTTAACATATGTTAGTGCAATAGAAACGTGAAGCTGGAGGAAATTTCCATATTTAATTAGACTTTTGAACTTTTGGATAATTTATTTTGATCAAAAAGAAGAAAATTAAATGGTAGATAAAGAGAGGAAAATCAGGATAATATTTTCATTTCTTTTTGTACATGATATAAAGTATAAATAAGCTGCTCGTTTTGATCTGGTTTTTGAAGATTCATTTGACATCATGTAGACGTCAGATACCAGCGACTATTTGCTTGCTGACTAGACTTTGATGCAATTTCCAGTGGATAAGGCAATGTTCTTAGATTTTAAGTTGGATTAATCCAACAAATAATATTAAATATAACAAAAGTTAATTAGAATAATTAATCCTTGTTTAAGGTTACTTTCACTAACGTTTGTTGATGTTCTTGTTCAAAAAATGTTTTTCTTGAGGAGCCATCAAAATATATCATTACACTAAAAATAATAATTTACTAATTTCTAGACAAATGCTCTTGCGTGCGTGCGCGCGCACACACACATATTAGCACATTCAAAAAAATATAATATTATTTACTGATAAAAAAATAAGTAATAATGTAATATGTGTTAAGTAAAAATATTTTTTTACTTCATAGCCACTGAACATTTTTTATGTGACAATAATTTCTATTTTGTCACGATATGACTTAAAAACACTATAGATATGTCACTAATTACTAATGAAGACAGCTATAAATATTAATTTTTAACTTAAAATATTAATATTTGTTACATTAAATTTGTAAAAATGATTAGATTGATAAAATAAATCTTTTTATCACTTATATATTTTGTATTTATTTTACCACTTCTTTCCTTGCAGTGGCATTCGATCGGTTATAGACATAGTAAGACAATGCTCTTTGCAAGGTTTAACATATATAGTACACTTCTAGACCCTTTCGCATTACGCCAGTAAATTCGCTTGATTGTAATAATATATAGTACTAATATCCACTAGTTATTGTTTCCATATGCTATTGTCGGTTGACATTAATTTCTTTTAATCTATTGACAATTAATTCCATACAGTACTTATCATTATTAATTAAAATTGATTAATTATTCTCATTATTTGATAATAACTAAAAGTTTCTTCTTTATTTCTAACTTGATCCAATCTTTTCTTCATTTCAAGATATTGTACTGAACATTTTTTTTCTTTTATATATATATATATATATATATATAATATCCGTTTAATTTTGTGGTGCTTAATGCCAAAGTGGACAACGTTGATCATGGACCATTCTTAATCAATATCCGATCATGTACTATGAGGTCCATACCAACGTATTAAATAAAAAATAAATATTAATTCAAAATCAAAGGAAATAGATAGAATTACTGAGATTCAAGCAAAAAAATATATTTAATACTTAAATTAATAAAATTTGTTCATCAGTTTCTAAAATAATGCTCAATTTTATATATAAAATGCATACTTTTGACATAAAGTGATTAGAAATATTATGGGTTTATTTGCTTCAATTGATTATGCTTGATAGATGCATAATCACTACTAATTTATTATTTGTTTGCCTTGATATAAGGCCTATCATAAGTCATTAGCCTTGTATTAAGTTGGAATATGGATCAAGAGGTATGGGATTTGATACATTTTTTTTAGGTTGGATAAGATTCAAAAAGGCCAAATTACCCTTAATTAGTATATAAAAAGATATATTAAAATAAATAATAAAATGTTATAGTCGTAAAATCATATGATTTGTTTTAATTTACTTTTCAGTTAATCTTACCAACCAAATGTGAAATTATATTGTTTTATCTTGATAGACTTAAAACATATCCATTTATTTGTATATCATTCATAATTACATCACTCTAAGAAAACTAGCCCTTATAAGAAAGCAACAATATGTATTTGTCCTATCAAGTTTCCTTTATATATATATATATATATATATATATTGCAGTTTGCTGATCCCGAAATTAAAAATGAACCATCAGTGTTAGAGGTCCCATAAATCAACATCGATCCTGGCCTCCTAAGTGAAGCTTTATTCTTCGTTTTCGTAGCGGAGCCGTACCTTTTTTACAGACCAAGTCCACTTATCATAAATTGAAATTTGACAATCAACGAATTGAAAATTCCCCAGTAATAAACACACATAAGCAACATTAACTATATATGCCCTTGCTTTGTTGCTCGTCAACGCCTGATTACGTAATCATGTGGACTTGCAATATGCAGATTGTTTTGTATAGCGGCTGTGTTTGCGTGGGTGTGTGTTTTCAAATTAGAGCCAATTTTCAAGCTTGAGTGGAAAACAGTGCATTTCTCACACAGGTCAGCACACGCCCCACTTAGCGTATTGTGTGCTGACCTAAAAGTGAAAAAAGCCCTGGAATTTATCTGCTTAAAATTTGTGGGAAAGCTGTAGCCCATCAATTAAAAATATGGTCCAAGAATCTCCAGATCCAGGCAAAAGTCCAGTCATCCACCTTCGGAAATGAACCTTTTTCTCAAGATGGTCAGGGAAAAAACTTTTGTCATCTTAGCAAAGATCAAACAAAAGACATACTGTATGTAAAGACCAATAAAATATATATCTGAATTGCAACCCCACCAACTTTTCTAAGTTGTATATGTGGACATTGAGATTTTTTTTTTTTTTTTTTTTTTGGCACTATGGCAACTTATATGATAAATAATTAAACTATATTTTTGTTCACATTTTGGAAATTGTAAGATGAAACGTTATCCTATATAATATTGAAGTATTTAGCGAATTGAATCATTTCTTGAACTTCAAGATTCGAAGGCCAACAAATGACCATATATAAAATTGAAATATTTATTAAAACGTTAAAAGCAACTAAATTATGTCTTGAACTTCAAGAACCGAAGGGCAATCAAATTACCATATATATATAGAGTGATCTTAGTGAATTAAGATACAACACTCCCATTTCTGAATTGCGAGAGCCCATTATCCCCCCAGACATCATGAATTCAACAAACCAAGAGAAAACATTTCTGGGCGGCCGCATGCGATGTGGGTTTGATTTCTTTAAGGTCATGCCCGGGAAATTCAAAGCCAAGATTATACAGACTCTGAAGAAGACGAAGAAAATCGGAGAGGATGATCCAAGAAGAATTCTACACTCCATTAAGGTTGGATTAGCTCTCACTTTAGTGTCTTTATTCTACTACTTCAGACCTCTCTATGATGGCTTCGGACAGGCAGGAATATGGGCAGTTTTGACTGTAGTCGTTGTGTTCGAATTCACAGTTGGTAAGAACACCCTAACTTTGTACTTAGTATGCATATGTATTAATTGTATTATATGTTTTTTGGGTTATATAATATTATTCATTTTATTTCTTTTCTTTTCTGTTTTGCGTTTTTTAGGTGGAACCCTATCGAAAAGTTTAAACAGAGGTTTTGCGACATTGCTAGCCGGTGCTTTAGGGGTTGGGGCCGAGTACTTGGCCGGCCTCTGCGGAGAGAAAGGAGAGCCTATTCTTCTTGGGCTTTTGGTGTTTGTTCTAGGTAAAATATTTTGTTTAACTCAATAATTCTATCGAAAGCAATATATGGAATCAATTAATTACATGATTTTGAGACATGACAAACGCCTTCTTCGAAATTTCTGCAATGCAGCTGTTGCGTCTACATTTACACGATTTTTCCCAAATGTGAAGAAGAGATACGATTATGGAGTGCTGATATTCATACTCACTTTCAGTCTAGTGGCCGTGTCGGGTTTTCGGGTCACCGAAATTCTGGAGATGGCTCATCAAAGGCTCACCACTATTCTCATTGGCGGGGCGGCATGCATGACAATATCCGTATTCGTTTGCCCGGTTTGGGCGGGTCTTGATTTGCACAATCTGATTGCCGGAAATATGGAAAAGCTCGCCGCCTTCTTAGAAGGTACATATATATATATATATACACACACACACACACACACCTTAAATTGGGACCAAATATTGTGCGTGAATTATGTTGTTTTCTTTTTCCTCAATAAACAAACTGAACTTTACTAGACTTTTGTCTTTTAACATATGGTACTCTTGGCTTTTTTCTTTTATGTACTAATTAGAAATTAAAAGTGAATACAGGTTTTGGAGGTGAATTTTCTGGTTCTTCAAGAGATGAAAGTGGTGTGGTTCGGTGTAAAGATGATGAGGATAAGTCATATCTCCAAGCCCATAAAAGTGTTCTGAACTCAAAAGCAACTGAAGAATCACTGGTTAGTAAAATTAGTGGTACTGTGTTATGTCTTAACTGCTTTATTAAATCATAAGTGATGTAACTGATAACTATTGTCATATAATTTACCGGAAGTACAGATTAATCTTACAATATTATTATCCATAGATATTAAAGTTCTCCTTAATATTTCCCTCTCTTCGTCCTCTTTTCTTTTTTTTTTTTTTTTTTTTTTTTTGCTTTGGTATGGATTAATTCTGTAATATTTGATCAAATGGCCTGTCAATTTTCCAGGCAAATTTTGCATGGTGGGAGCCTGGTCATGGTTGTTTTGGGTTTTATCATCCCTGGAACCAATACTTAAAGATTGGGGCTCTTGCCAGGGAATGTGCCTACCAAATTGAAGCACTTAGTGGATGCATTATAAGTTCAAAACCTCAGGCAAGTAGATACAAAGACAAATTTGTAAATTACCTGCCATTTTCTAACATATATAATCAGCGTAAAGATACAACAGTTTTAACTTATTTTGCTGATTTTACTTGCAGGTAGCATCAGAATTCCAATTGAAAATCCGACAAACATGCAAGAAAATCAGCACAGAGTCTGGAAAGGCTCTAAAAGAGTTAGCCTCTGCAGTGAAAAATACGAGATCATTTCCTCTATCAGCTGCTGAAACCCATATACAAAATTCCAAAGCCGCAGCCAATGATCTCAAAAGCATATTGGAAAACTCCTCGTTGCCTACCAAAGTAGATTTCCACGACGTCATGCCAATACTCGTCATTGCATCTCTACTTCTCGACATCATCAAATGCATCGAGAAAATCTCAGTTTCAGTCGATGAGCTTTCACAAAAAGCGCGTTTTCGAAAATCAGATTCAACGACTACGCCAGACAAACAACAGCTGCTTCACCGTGGAATTGTGAAACCCATTGACGATCATATTGTTATAGATATTAGCGGCAACGGACCGGAGAGCAAGAAGCTTCACTGTGAAATTGAGAAACTCGCCAATGATGTTGCTGATCATGATGATCGTCTAGTAATAGAGATTAGCAAGGCAATGTTAGAGAACTCATCGGAGAACAAGAATTGTCATCCGTTCTAGCTACAAAGGTTACCTGTTGTAAATTCTTTTTTACAAAAAAATTAAAAAAATAGATTAGAAATACTAATTGTGATTAAAAGTCATTTCCCCAAATTGATTATGATAATAAGTAATTAATCATTATAATAATATTATAATATTATAAAATTATATCAAATCATATCATATGCATTTTAAACTATTATATATATTTTATAATTAATATTTAATTCCAATTTCTCCCCACTTATCAAATAAAAAAACAATTGATTTAACGTTACCTATAGTAAAAATTATCCCCCTGAAAACCTAACCAAACATTCAAATACTCTCCAAAATATTTTCTACATATTTCTCAAAATATAAATAAAAATCTATCACATTCTCCCATCTCCTATCACATTCCCCAATCCAATTACTCTCAAAATTCATTAATACTAATTAGTAATAAAAATTGAACGATGATATGAAATTAATAATAATAATAATAATAATAATAATATTTATTAAGTGACAATAATTTTATTTTTGTCACCAATAATGCTTACCAATAATAATAATTTTAATTCTGTCATAATATAACTTAAGAATTACAACAATTAATTAATATTTTAAATTATCACTTTTAAAATAATAATATAGTGAAATATTTTATAATGAAAATTTTGTTACTATTAGAAATTCACCATCAATTATCAAAGGCAATAATTTAACACATAATTTTTATTATCATTAAACTTAGAAAAATTATTATATAATACGACGATTTTTTTTTAAACAATTATCACTTTATGATCTTTTTCAATATAATGTCCAACCGTCCAAGTCAAAATCAACTTGTCCTTTAAACTTTTAATTAATGATCTGCCCTTTACGCATAAAGTAATAAACACCATTTTTTTGGACCTGGAATATAGTAAACAAGCTCAATAACCGGGAGAGAGTTTTATTTAATATCCATGCACCAATCAAAATGCAGAAAAAGTTCGAATAATCCGTATATATATAATTTGACGCATATAAAAACATGATCAGCAGAAGATCATAAATCACATCACAGCCGCTATATTTCCCGAAATGAAACCTTGATTCTGAAAATTAAAAAAAAAAAAAAATTGACATACAAACATAATTTGAGTACGTATGTACATCTAATGATCGAATGGAATGGTTGACAATTATGCATTTGAGTAAGTCTGACACCTACTACCCAAAAATGAAAAATTTAATATAAAAAAATTGCTACGAAATCAATTTTGTAGTTATAACTATAAATTTTTGTAATAAATATAGTATTCTTAAATTATAGATAACAAAAATTATTAATTATTAATCTATAGCCTTACACGTTTGACACACAACAAATTAACTATGTATTATCTTTAAAAAATTACATATAAGAAAAGAATAATTACTAGTTACAGATCGATTGACTATGAAAATATGTACTTCAAATCTGATTAAATTAATTTCATAATTAAAATTATAATTTTTTAATATCCTTAAATTATAGGGATGGGTATTAATGCGTGGAATACCCACCCCTCAATCCGAGGGTTATGGTGAGCATGAGAGTAGACCTTGGCAATTCTATTGATATGCACGCACGCTGGCCACTGCATAAACCACAAGTGATTATTAGAATCTGAGATAGTGCTGTTGAGGTACCACAAGTACAATTTCTTTAGCAGGTACTAATAGGTAGGGAGCCTCAGCTTAGGCACTCAAGGAAAGGACACCAAAACAGGAAAATACTTGCAAGTAGACGGACTTTGGAGTTGTTTCCCACTTCAGCTCTCAGTGCAAGTGGGACGCACGAAGAATCTACCATCAGAATTTTATCTGTCAAATCCTTAATTCTACCGATCATCAGTTCAGACTGAATTTAAAATATTTCAATATAGAACAAAATACCTTTATTAATTATGTTATATATAATATCTTTTTCTTTTCTTATTTACACACTTAAGAAGTTCATAAGGTTCAAATTTTTAACTTCACATTTTATTTGTGAAATTAGTGTTTGTAAAATTAATGTTATTGGTCAAATTAATAAACAAGCCACAACGTTGGATGTAGTTTAGTGTTGTGACCCCAATTGACAAACCAGAAAATTGAGTTTCGAATTTGAATAACTGGACCAAATAAATTTCGTTGTATTTTAAAATTATTAGCAATTTTTATTGTACATCTAGTGGTAGGGACGAAGTATTTTTTTTTTTTTTTTTAAAATGATATTAGCATCACTCTTTGAAATATACGTCGTACAATCAATTAAAATATTTAATCTAATTTCTCCAACATAATAGCTAGAAAAAAAATTCCATCTAAATCCTCCCAAGGTTGCGGCACTTAGTGAATGAGACGATTTCATAGCTAAAAAGATCTTAGTCCAACATCTTTAAGCACTATCTTTAGACCAACACTGCAGTACATATTTATATGTTTGTAAGTGATAAAAAATTTGTGGCTTTTTAATTAGTGTGGTGCTGATAAAGTCCCCAGTTTTATGTGGTTCCAGATATGCTAGGAGATTTCTCTGTCCCTTTCCCTTATACACTTTGATTATAAAATACACACTACGTGCCCTTGACTGATCAAATTAAGCTATCTTCTTGTTTGGATATGAGTACAAAAATGAACCAGGATTATTATTATTTTTCAATAATTTTGATCTCCAGTGCGCCCGGTTTTGACTTGTCTCTTTACATTGTTATACTGACAGTGATTTGAGTGTCGATTGTCAAGAGTCGTGGAATATTTGAAAATTCTAATCATTTATCAACAATATTAAGGTTTTACATTGTAAAATTTAGGCCTTGTTGTTTACCTGTTTATGTTTTCCCATGATGAACTTTAACTCAAAAATATTTCCAGCAAGTGTATATTGTCCGAGGCCACAACCAAAATAATAATATTTTTTTCCAGAATATCCTTCCAAAATATATTTCAACTATATACATATACATAACAAATCAATCATTACATATAACCAATTAATCATTATATATATATATACATAAAATATTAATTCACGCCACTAATCCAATAAAAATTGAATTAATGTGATATGTACAGTAAATTTTGCCTCCCTCAAAAACATTTCCAAATGAATTATTTTCTTTCAAAATATTTTCCAGCAACTCCAAAAATAATATCAAACATCAAATTCCTCAATTTCACTACTAAAATATATTTTTCAAAAATATTTTCCCAAAACATAACCAAACAACCCTCAGTAACTACAAATTATACATTAAAATCATATATATTTCCCGATTATCTCCCTTATGCCCCCATTCACTAATAAGTCCCCTTAGCATGAAGAGATCAATCAGTTCAAGATTATTAAACTGAACTCTTTTTTTTTTCCTTCTTCTTTCTTCTTTTTAATTTTTAAAGGCAGTTATGTGGGACAGTGTGTGTATATATGCCGCCCTTAAGTTTTTGGAGGCTATTTAATATTAATTTTGTTTGTGTAAGTTTTAGTATTACTTGGAATTCCAATGATAAAAAGATAGGTACTATACGTTCAAGGTTCAACCCATGCAATGCTTTTAGCACAGAGTTGTAGACGTAATCCTGTGTTTAATCCCATGATACATTAATCATTACTTTTTGATAAGATTCCAGTGGAAATGTGGAATTCTCTTTTGTAGACAAAAAAACTATTATACTAGGATCAATTGCCTTTTCAATAAAACTGATTTTTTTCTTCTTGAAAAGTAAAATTTTCTTATTCAAAAATACATTTTATAACACTTGGTGCGTCTCTTTTGAAAGAAAGCTCCGCCATCCAAGCAGATTTCTAGTTAAAACCCAATTATATATCTTGCATGAGAATATAAGTAAGTTGAATATGTTTCTTAAGTACTATCCCATAAAGTATGATTATTTCGTGAGATTATGGAAACTATTGTCAGCAACGAGGATCCTCTTTCAAGATGAACACATTAAGTGATAATAGATTTTGATTAGTGTAGTTAGGTAACAAGGCTGGTGGGTGCATTGCCAATTTATTAGCCATTTGGGAGATAATTTAAACTATCATAAAGTGAGTAATTAAAAGATTAGGAATGAATAAGTAGTTTGAGGATTATTTTTTAGTTTTGCGAATGAAATGATCACACGTTGGGGTTCAATCCCATATGATGGGATATTTTGAAAATTATCCATTATTCTCTTTAAAAAATAATAATAATAATTAGAAGATTATCACTAAAAAATCAAATTATCAGATTTTATTCAAATCTAAGTTTCATCTCATTAATTTGTGAAAGTATAAATTAATTTACTTAATAATAAATGCGTCATTTTTAAAAGTGTGCTTGTCGTATGACTTAAATATTTGAAAAATGAACATTTTCATATAAAAAGCTAATTAGACCATAATTTCAACTTTTAATTTTTTTTTTTTTTATCATGTCATGAATATATTTAATTTTAGTATGAGAAAATAATATGTATTATATACAAAATAATTATGAATATGCTTAATGTATTGATATAGTTGAATTCGAAAAGAAGTGGGCCGGTGACCTAAAATTGCGAGATCAGCTAATATATAGATAGTATATATTAACTTTTATATTTACAAAATAAATGCATAATATTCAAAATATTATGTTGAAGTCAATTCTAAAATTGCATAACTTGAAAAAAATTAAATATATATATATATATGTTGAGAGATCACCTAAGTTTAAATTATATAGATCTCTTAAATAATATAAAGACTAGCTATATATTTTTTTAAACATATACATATATAATTCATAAGATGTTATTTTAGAAATTAACTCCCCTTTAATGTTTTGAAGATTATATATATATATATATGTGTGTGTGTGTGTGTGTGTGTGTGTGTGTGTACATATTTATGATTAACACGATATTATTATTATTATAACTCCATCTGATTTTTGAAAATTACTCATTCTTTGAAATCTATGGGGTAAGACGAGGACATTTTTTGTGCTTTAAGTAAATTTATCCAAATTTTTTATTAAATCGAACGGACCACTGGGGGAGTTCTGTAAGAATTCCAGATCTTTAGGAGGAGAATCCAAAGCCAAAAGGAATTAATAAGTAGATACATACAAATTTTTACAAGATATGTAGGATAGATTCATAAATGAACTACTGAATTTTGGCATATTGGCTCAGTGGCTTGTAGTTCGAGTGACTTTCATCTCCTTTATTAAATGAGAGGTCTTATGATCGATCTGTAATAGACGTGTTGTGCATTTTATGTGCTTTGTGTGCAACATTTCATCATTTATAATACTCTCTGTAGGAAGGCAAAAAAAAAAAAAAAAAATTGGCATATTGATGCATTCCCTTAGCCCTAATTAGGACAATAAAACCTACAAAACCCTATATATTCAACTTGTTTGACATTAAAATCAATGTACTCGTTTTATCTATGCGATATTAATTTGTGTGGCCAAATTTGATTTAGAAGATCAAAAGTTATAAAATCAAGCAAGTGTGCTTGACTTTTAACTCTAATTCAATCGAAGGGCAATATGGGATTAGGTTTTAGCCGACGACAGGGGGCAGGTCTTCTGTATGTCCGCGCATTAACAGCTATACTGACAATATATTTTCTACTAACACTACAAGGAAAAGAAGAGAGAGGGAGTATTGTTAGCAATATTAACGTTGTTGCCAGCTAAATTGTACGTGGTAAGTGAAAAAAAATATTTTATAATGAAAAATGCTAACCACAAATAATATAATAACAATAAGAAATTATGATAAAATTATCATTCCTTAGTAATTAATACGAATATAGTGACAATAAAATTATATGTTGCGACATAAGTCATTGGTATAAAAAAAAAAATTAAATTATTAATTAATATATCATTTTTCACACACATCACTGTTCAATTACACGAAAATTAGTTCATCTGCAATTATAAGTGACAAAATTATATTAGGCAAGTATAAAGGTCTTTGGTCAATGATCAGTACATCCAGAGGCCTTAATTTCCACTTTCTTTCATTTTAAACTGCTCAAAATTCATGCTTGTCGATGGCGTACCAAACTCGAATTGAATTCAACTTTTAAAATATTATAAAGTAATTTAAAATATATATACAAAAATATCATAATTCTCAAACACAACTTGTGTTGTCTTAATTTGTTGAAAGCTTGGAAGCAACGCAATAGAAAAAAATAAATGACGTTGAAACATTATTTCACGCCTTAAGAAAAAATTCAAACCCTAATTAATATATGTAATTACACGATCGATGCCTCTGCAGCCTACTAGCTAGTTAACAGATATATCACATATGAAATTATTAGTGATAGAAGAATTATGGGCAAATTGCATTTTACCCCCTATAAAAATGAAAAAGAGCAAAAAAAAACCTTATGAAAAAACAATAAACAATGCAACTCCTTGTGATTTTAAAAAATAGACACACCGCCTCCCTTTTGTGATTTGTTGCAATTTAACCATAATTTCAATATATAAAGACTATACTACCCATAATTCCTTCATATACTGTCAATTTTATTTATTTATTCTTTTTAAATATATTTTTATATATCCTTTTCATCTCCTTCATACCAATTTTTTTAATTTTTTTTATTCATCTTTCTAATTTATTCTTTTTTATATAAATATAAATATAAATATATAATATATAATATAATATATATGTATAATATAATACATTATAAATACATAAATATTTATGTATATATTTATACATAATATATATTACTAAATATACATTTTATATTATGTTTTATAAAATAAACCCCACCCCCACCCCATCTTAAAATTTTATCTATAAAATTTAAATAACTTTTGTCCATATCTTTTCTCTTTCTAATTATTTATTTCAAATTAAATATTATATATATTTATGAAAATATATATTATATTTATATACGTATATTTTTATCTCCTTCATACCAATTTTTTTATTTTTAAATTTAAAAACTGTTTTTAATTTTTTTTGTTTATTCTTCTTTCTAATTTATTCTTTTTTATTTATATATATATTATATACAAATATAAATATATAATATATAATATAATAAACATAATATAATATATATATAATATAATACATTATAAATACATAAATATTTATGTATATATTTATACATACTCTATTTTACTAAATAAATATTTTATATTATATTTTATATAATAAACCCCACCCCCACCCCATCTTAAAATTTAAATAACTTTTGTTTATATCTTTTTTCTTTCTATTATTTATTTCAAATTAAATATTATATATATTTATGAAAATATATTATATTTATATACATATATATTTTTTATAAGATATTTATATTTATATATTTATTACCATATATATGATAATATATATAATAATATATACATTATAATACATATATGATAAGATACATAATAACATATAGGACATATATGATAATAGATATATAATTATTTAATAATCTACCCCACATCCCCTCTCCCCAAACCTTACGGGCTGCCATGGCAGCATTGTGGCCAGATCCGGCCACTGGGTGCAATGGCCAGCCATGGCAGCCGTCGTTTTTCTTTTTTTTTTTTTTAATTTTTATTCTCAGGCAGCCATGGAAGCCACCTCTCCGAGCGGCGGCCATGGAGGCGGCCGCCGCAAAGGCAACATCCATGGCCCCCGCTGGTGTGGTGGGGTAGGGTTGGGTGGGTTGCCGAGGGGTGGATAGTGGGTTTATATATATATATATGTATATGTAGGTATATATAAATATATTTTTATATTATATATATTTTTTAGATAGAAGTAATCTGAACCGTTAATTTTTTTTAATGAATCCAACGGTTGATATTAAGGGGAAAAATTGATATTTCATCAACAAAAACCCTAGAACCAACCTCACTTGCCGTGAGTGATTTGCACCGCCAGTCGGAGGGGGGTAATTTGCTATTTTTTAAAAAATATAAGGGAGGACATTGCCTTTTTTTTTTTTTCATAAGAGAATTTTTTGCTCTTTTTCATTTTTACAGGGGGGTAAAACCTAATTTAGCCGAAGAATTATATATGATCCCGGTCTGAACTTCGATTTAAGATTATTTATTTTTTGGCTAGATCAGTTGAGAAAGTCAAACTTAAAATAAGACAAAATTAGAATCATTGAATGAAATTCTAATAAATTCGATCCTCCAAATTGTAAGTTAGCATGGGTAGAGAGATTGGATATTAGTTAATTAAAAAAAGCAGCAGGGTGGTATAATAAAAGGGCACTATATTATACGGCTTAAAGCCTCTGTTTCATTCCTATTTTATTTTTTATTTCATTTCTTAAATATATGACATATATATTAAATATTTTTTTATAAAGATAATTGACTTAAAATCAAATACACTTGGCATAAGTTTAATAAGTTGGAATAAAAAATGAAATAGAAAATGGAATAGAGGATCCAAAGTACTACACTATGATTATAAGGTATTGTTAAGTTGGACTACAGGCTATCCCATGTGAGGGTTGAGATCTTGTTATGCATTTCAATCGAGTAGCTCTTATAATAAGTTAGTTCCACTGTCTAATCGAATAGTACTCAGCTCAAATAAAAAGATAAAGGTTTTAAAATATTTAGACATTTATTATTGAGGCTATTTTTGTCAATTAACCATTAATTTCCCCCGTCGATGTAAGTCGGCAACATTAGTAATTACAATTAATGCTGGGAGTTGACAAGCTTGCCGAAGTCTCTATACTAATTAATTCACATGGGACTCCAGAAATTATCCGCCTAGAAGCTACACAACTTACTGGCCACAAATTGGGTGTCCGGTGATGCAATACGGGTCTTGATCCAATAATTAAGGTTATGTTTGATTATGTTTTTTGTTTAATTTTGTTGTGTGCTTATTATGTATTTTGAAAGAATGAACTATTAGAAAACGTAAAAGTTATTTTTTGGTATGTTTGTTTATATTTTGGAAGAGATATTTTTTACTGAAGTAATCAAATTAATGTTTTTTTGTTGAATTTTGGGGGTAAAAATAGAATTGAGTTATTATTTTAATGTTAGAATAATAATAATATATATAATGTATATAATATATATTTGTATATATTGAAGAATGTGCGTTTTGAAGAAAAAATGGGAATATGTTTAATTATATTTTTTCAAAACAATGTTCTTCCGAGGAAAAATAACCAAACATAGCCTAAATGTCTGTTTTATTACAATTGTGAGAGTTGCCTTAGGGGCATATAATTCAAAATAACTGCGCATAATACAAGGCAAGTATATTTTTATCTTATTACTACAGTTTTTCCTCTGTACCAAAATAGGTCATAAATTTAAGTCACCAAAGATGAGATGTATTGAATATTTAAAATCTTTAATATGTTACCTTAACATGCAGAAAATTGCAGAAAGTATTTTTTCTTATGATATTTATCACGTGAAATTCTTTTTCCTGAGTAGGGGTAAGCTCCCAACTTATAGACTCTTATTTCATTGACTTTGCAATTTAAGTACTAGAGGTCGGAGGCATCAAATTTCAGTATCTCTAATGTTTTTCATAATTAAATCAATTTCTTTAAAAAAAATCCAATCTACTACCACATAGTTTTAGACAACAATTCGATATATATCAATCATTATATTTAAAATTTAAAATTATTAATTATAAATAATTATATTGTTCATAATATCAAGATATATCAATCATCGATAAAAATAAAATAAAATAATAAAAAAATCTACTTCTTAAGCTATAATTACTTTCAAACAATTTGGCATTTGTATTTGAAATATGCGCTGCCAAATACCTCTTCTACCATCTCAATGAGCTTAAAGAATATTTCAAACCCTAAAGCTTTTTTCTATGCATTTCAAATCTCACATATTTATAAATATAAATACGATGCTATTCGATTAATTAATTAATAATATTTTAAAACTAAAACTTATCTCATTGGACAAAGTATATAATTTCTCTAACCTAAAGTAGATTATCCATGGCCAATATCTATACTATTATATATAGCACAACGGTGTGGGACTCACAATTACTCAATTTTGATTGCAATTTTGGCCAAGTGGCAAATTCTTAGAATTTTGAGTTCTTTAATTAAATTCAAAAAAATTCATTAATTGTTGGTTATGAAATTTGATATTATTTATTTCGTTCTTAAAAATATTTATTCTTATTTATCTCTAACTAATATGGATGTATCATATTTGAAAAGAAAAATCTTCATTAGATAAAGGATTTCTTTTTTGAGTTTTCAGTTGATAAATCAAAATTGATATTATCTCTTTCATATCATTGATGATAAGATAATGTTATAGATGTTTAGATGTGTTAAAAACTCTTCTATGCATATCTATATATCTATCTATCTATACTATTATATATAGCACAATAGTGTGGGACCCACAATTGTACAATTTTGATCAAATTCTAAATTCTTAGAATTCTGAGTTTTTCAATTAAATTAAAAAAAATCATTTTATTATTGGTTATTAATTTGATATTATTTTTTCATTAAATGTATCAAGATTTTTAAAATCTTTTTTTGATTGGAACAAATCATTCTTTATTTATATGTAATACCATAATACAATTGCATTTTATCTACAAAATATTTTTTATCTCTACTCTCAATATATAGATGATTCCTTAATCATTCAAACTCCATAATTCGATAAATTTTTTTATAATTTTTTTCTTATCTCTAATAACTAATTTATGTTTATACCACTATAAATAGAGTATTTTGAAAGTTATTTTATTAATACTCTCAGTTCTCTAGTATTTCTTTTTCTCTACCTCTTTGTGTGTGTTATTCTTTTATTCTTCAAGTTATTAATTGATTGCTTGATTTTTCTTTGTTCAGTGTTTTAATTTCATTTTATTCTTTAATTTTGTTATTTTATATTATGGAAGAGACTTTTTGGATTCTAATGCTTATAATTTTCTCTTCAACTATGAATAAAGTCAGTCATCTAACTTTTATTGTTAAAATCCTATACCTTTTATATCTTTTTTGTTTATTACTTAGTTTAAGTTATCAATTTATTATTTATTTTTTTATCTTTCACTTTTTGATCATTTAATTTTGTAATTTTGCAAGATGAGGTATATTCATTATTTTTAATATTTTATAATTTATTAATTTTTAATTGCTATATTTTTTGCTTTAGTCATTGATAAATTCTATTATTTATTTCATTTATTTGTTTATTTTTCCAATTGTTTCGAAAAAATCTTATTTTACATTTAGTATTTTTTTTTCATTCATTCCTCCAATCAAGTTATTAGTTAGTTTGCTTTTTATTTTTAAGCTTTTTTTTGTTGTTGTTCTCTAAATTTACTATTTTATAGGATAAAATTTATTATTTTGGTTTAATATTTTTAGAATTTTTTATTTTTTGAATTATAATTTTGTAAGTCCATTAATTTTATTTTTTTCTCATATATATGCAATTATATATGTATAATTCTAACTCTTTTCAAAAAGTCTATATACCACTTCATCTATATATATTCTTTAAGCTTAATTGATTCTATGAAAAATTATGAGATGATATTATCAATAGAAAATACACTCATTAATTTTTTAAGTTTATAATATTGATAGGCATAATTTAATCTATTTTTTATTTTTTTTATCTTTATTATCATAGTTTTGTATTGACTTGGTTGATTTAATAAAAAATTAAAATAAGATATACTTTTCTTTAAATTTTTTGTAGACTATTATTTAGTTCTATATATTTTAACTTTCAACTTAATATATAGTCATCTTCTTTTTAGTTTAAAGTAGTCTTTAAATGTTACACTTCTAAGTTTGTTTGTTTTTTAATGACTTTTTAGCCCATTAATCTTATGTTCTATATATTTTTGTATTTTTTAATACAACTATCTTTTAGTTTTTGTTGTAATATTTTCTATATTTTGAGGAGATTATAATCTTACTCATATGCTTTTATCTTTAGAAGTTTTAAGTTTTTTTAACTTCTTACTGAATAATTTTCAAATTCATTTTCCCATAATATCATGTATATAGCACATCAAATTATTTGATGTCTTTACATGTTTCAAACTTTTAATGCCAAATGTTTACATGTTATTGTAATATTTTGTTTTACTCATTAATTGAGCATTTTTTGTAATATTTTTATTTTTATATTAATTGTTAATTATATCTATAATTTAGAGTAAAATTAATATATAGTATTCGTAAAAGTCCGTGCATAGCACGGGAACAATGCTAGTATATGAATTAAACCATAGATCAAAAACATCTTGGCATCTTCAATGACGCGTTTACTTCTTTTTCAAATGCGACGTGCATTTAATGAAATGTACATTCTCCAGGAGACTGAGTGCTCTTGCCAAAGATTATAGTGGCAATTACAACATACCTCACACTATAAAAATTAAGCCGCCAATTATTATTCATTTATAATTGATATTAAAAATTGGTAATTTTAATTATAAAATTGATTATAATTGAATTCGAAAAATATGCTCTTGAAGTTAATTCTCGCACAATCTTCGTAGCTGATAATTATTATTTTTTAATATATTAATTTCTTTATGAATAATGTATAACTAATTTGTTACACTTATAACGAATATGACTACATATTAATAATTCATAATTTATATTGTTCATTATTTTAAATAATTACGTTTGATTCGAAAAAGTCATAACTATGAAATTAACTGCATAACAATTTTTTTATAGCATATACCTAATTTTTCTCTTGTTTCAAATATAAGTACGCACTCTTTATTTATATTTTTCACATTCTACGTATTTTCTTCGCAAAATAGAATACATACTATATAAATTATAGGTTGACGATCACAACAAATATCAAGTGAAAGTATCCCCCTTTATCCACATTTTCCATGTCCTATTATATCTATATTATGACTAAGAAAGTGTTTACAAAAATTTATACTTAGAATAATGAGAAGGTCTGAAAATTTTTGGAAAATTTCCATATATTGAGAAGCAAAATGAGGAAATTTTGTAAAAATAGTGAAAAAAATTCCCTTAACTATTTTGAGATTTTAGGTTCTTTTAGCATAATCAATTTATATTTAGAGAATTAAAACCATAAATTAGAAAACCATTCCTAGTTGATTCAAATCTAGGTATAAGCTGAAATCACTCAGAAGAAGTGTTGCAAACGCCATTAAGTTCTTTTTTTGTAATTGTAGTACTTCTACTAATTGTCAAACTATCTAATTTTTTTGACTAATTTATTATATTGCGTACTTTAATTCTTAATACATTGTTTGGTACAAAAATTTTAATGACAAAAAGAAAAAGATATTCAGAAAAATAATTTTAATTGTTTAGTTATAAAGAAAATATGAAGGATCAATTGAGGAAGAATACAATATAATTATATATTGGAAAAAATTCATTTTTCTTATAAAATAATGAGAAAAATAAGAGAAAAAATTATTTGGATCTCTCCCCTTCTCAAATGCATTAAATATCTTCGTTATTTTCTCTTAGATAACGCAACAAACTTGATAATTTTATGTTTCTCTAATTTTATTTTCTTTTTTCTATTATATTTTTAATTTCTTTCTTCATTAAAAGCCTTAAACCAAATGAATTAAACAAAGAGGCTTGGTTTTACTAAAATAATAAAACTAAATAGCAATTACATTAACAAATAATATCAACAAATTTTGAGCCACAAAAAGTATTTCTCACTTTGAACACCCTATACTTCATATTTCTAGCCGAGTGATTGTCTTTATGTGGGAACCTTAAACAAAAAGCCTCTTTCTTGATTTAACCACTTTCGAGGACGATGTGGTATGTACTGAAGTATCTTCTTGATAAGTAAATAACCAACTCACATAGTTCCTCTTTTTGTATCGATCTCCAAATTTAAATCGAACCCATGATTTCACTATATCATCAAATTTTAAAGAATATAACGCATTTGGATGAAGAAGGTGTTTGGCTAAGTTTATTTTAAACATCTTATAAGTTCCTATTTCTTATAAAATATTTTTGGAACTTATAAGATGTTAGATCTTATTTTTAAAATAAGTTACTAAAGTGTTTGGATAACATAAGATTCTAAAGCTTATAATATGTTAATAATGGCAATTTTATAATTAAAATGGTTAAAAATGAAGGAGCTTGTTAAGATCTTAAAAATAAGTTGGGGTATCGTTACTTTTTTTAAAAGAGCCTATAAACTCATAACATCTTACTTTAGGATCTTATAAACTCCTTTTTTTTTTAAATTAACAAACACTTTTTATCAACTTATAAACCCTCAAACATCTTATAAAATGTTTTGAGTAGCTTATAAGCTCACTCAAACATAAGCGAAGTCATGTGGACTATTGAATATGTCAAATAGTAGTATTATAAATACATTAACTATTTTATTTTACATGCAGGCAACTTTTATTTCACTATTTACATTATTTTCACAACCCTTTGTCCCATTCCCTTGGGGTCAGAGGATTTTCATTGAAAAACCCTCGACGACTTTAACGTGTTGTATTTTCACACCTTGATCGCATTAAAAGATCCGAAATCATCTAATTTGAGATTTTTTATTTTGACTAAAGAATATCTAGACAACTCACCTTGAAGAGGAAGTAAATTAAGTTTTGCTCTAAGCAAAGATATATGAATAAGAAAAATGTGCACAGTGCACATTTAATAAGTAGATCAACCAAAACTCTAAGTCGCATCCCCTATAATTTTCATGGTACAAATTTGGAAATGAGACCACTCGAAAAATGCACTGTATCTCACATTAATTACTGGCTACATACCCACCTCTCTGCCTCTCACACTTACCCTATCGTATGATCCATATAAATTGCAACTCGATCTGCCTTCGAAACTTGCACACATCCTTTGGCTATCTTTCTCATAAACACGACATTTCCAAGGTTGCCCTTCCAAATTCTCCATCCGTGGAGATGAATTCTGGCAATCAAGAGAAAAACCCAGGAATCTTGGCACGTAAATGGGATTGGGTTAAGGCCAAGGTGGTGCAGATCGCCAAGACGACCAAGAAAATCGGAAAGGATGATCCAAGAAGAATTATCCACTCCATGAAAGTTGGATTGGCTCTCACATTAGTCTCTTTGTTCTACTACTTCAAACCTCTTTATGATGGCTTTGAAGAAGCGGGAATGTGGGCTATCATGACAGTTGTGGTCGTCTTTGAATTTACTGTTGGTAAGTACCACAAGAAGCCTAATTCTTGATTAATTAATATGCACGTGTATATATATGTTATAATAATATTTAACTTTGTCTGCTTAGATTAATGGAATTGAGAATTTAATTTGAGGAATAAAATATTTCTTCATCTTTATCATTCAAGGAGCCTTTTCTGGCTCTGATATATATACTGATGGCATAATACCTTCATGTAGTTGAGTTTTTATATTTGACGATGGATGCATTTAATAATATCACTATTGACAATATTATTTTTTAAAATGATAATCATATGTGCCACTTTTCAAATGCTTTGATTCCAGAACTATTATATATGATATTTATGAGTTTTAAACAATTTTACGTTGGAGAAATCAAAGTCTAAAAATGTTTAGAAATTGTTCCTCTTATCTCACTCGTATCTTCTTCTATAGACAAAACCCAATCACAATTTTAGTATAGCTCCAATTCTAATTTCATATGAAGATTTTATATAAAATTAAGACCTCACAACTTTGATGTAGAGCCAATTCCAATTTCTTTTCCTAATTAGCTCTCACGAGTTGTGGTCAATTTTTTCAACCGTCGTTTCTAACTCTAGTACAGCTATTCGATCAAATGCCTCAGGTTGAGTTGAGATCAAAAGACTTGTCGGTTTAATTCATGTTTATTAATTCTTTTAGGGGGAACCCTATCAAAAAGCTTAAACAGAGGTGGTGCAACATTGATTGCTGCTGCTTTAGGGGTTGGAGCCGAGTATCTGTCTGCTCTTGGCGGGCAGAAAGGAGAGCCCGTTATTCTTGGATTTTTGGTGTTCATTATAGGTAGAGATATATATATATATATATATATATCTCGACATGAAATTAATTAAATTCACGTAAATTAATTAAACTATACACAATCAGGTTACTGGTTTTAATTAATTCATAAAATAATTCCCTTTTTTTCTTTTTTTTGGTTCCTGAAATACTTGCAGCCTCGGCATCAACATTTACGCGATTTTTCCCAAATGTGAAGAGCAGGTACGATTACGGGGTGATGATATTCATACTCACTTTCTGTCTGGTAGCGGTTTCGGGTTTCCGGGTTACCCAAATCATAGAATTGGCCCATCAGAGGCTGACCACCATTCTCATCGGTGGGGCGACGTGCATCGTAATATCCATATTCGTTTGCCCGGTTTGGGCGGGTCAAGATTTGCATAATCGTATTGCTGAAAATATAGAAAAAATTGCTGCCTTCTTAGATGGTACGTGGATTTATGATGGCCGTAAATTTAAATCTTGTACGTCCTTTTAAATCATTAATCTGATCACCACAAGAGTAATGCAAATAATTATTACAGGCTTTGGAAATAAATTCGCCGACGCAGAAGATAATAAGCCACTTCTTCTGAGCTATAAAAGTGTGCTTAATTCAAAGGCAACCGAGGAATCCTTGGTAAATGCTAACTCTTACGTATGAGTTAATTCTGTACATGAATTTACGTACTGATTATATGAATTACGATGTATGTAATTATGTTTGGTAGATATATATATTTTCAGGCAAATTTTGCGTGGTGGGAGCCTGGCCACGGCGGCTATAGGCTTCGTCAGCCGTGGAAACAATATTTGAAGACTGGGGTTCATGTCAGGGAATGTGCTGCTCAGATTGACGTACTTGGAGAATATATTAATTCAAAACCTGAGGTATTTAATTTGTATTGTAAAATTCATTAGTTAATTTCCATATGTTATTATTGCTTCACTCGTGTAATTGACTGGTTCCTGTCTTAAGCTGTTTAAAGCTGGAAGTATTATTTCTTTGAAGAAATTAGTAGTGGAAATTTTTCGTCATAGGGTGATTCATTACACAAAAGAATAATATTCGTACAAAAATTAAGTTACAAGTATACGTTACCACTAACGACAAATATTAAGTAATAATGATCTTTATTTTAGTATTAATAATCTATGTTAAGAGACAAAATATTATTAATATTGTTTTGACTTAACAGTAATTAAAAACATGTTTCAAATTGTAATATTAACACTCACACTGCCAAAAAAAAAAAAAAAAGAAAAGAAAAAATTAGTGACAGAATAATAGGTAGCTATAAAAAAGTTGTCACTAACTGTATATTAAAAATTAACTTTTATTTATGTGAACAAATTTAATAGTAGGCAACCTAATAACAATTATAATTTTCTTACAAATAATAGTGGTAATTTTTATTGTCATTGGATTGTCAATATACATGTGTCACTAATTGTTAATACCAACAACTTAAAACATTAATTTTTATCACTATTAAGTTATATTATTTTAAAATAAAAATTATTGTCACTATATATATTAGTAGTGGCATTATAATAAAAGTCATTATTACTTAATATACGTTTTTCGATACAATTTTCTTCTCTTTTTTTCCATGTGCTTATCCTTTAGCTAGTTTTGTATAATTTACATATATAATCTTTACGTAATGTACTCAATTTCTTTAAAACCCTTAATTAATTAACTAAAATTTCACTTGCAGGGAATATTCGAATTTCAAAGAAAAATCCAAAAACCATGCACAACAATTAGCATAGAATCAGGCAAAGCACTGAAAGAACTATCATCCGCAATAAAAGACATGAGATTTCCATCACCAGCCGTTGAAACCTACATGCAAAATTCCAAAAACGCAGCCGATGACCTCCACACTATGCTCAAAAACTTGTCACCACCCAAACAGGACCTCCACGAAATCATGCGACTATTTCTCGTTGTCTCAACGCTTCTAAACATCATTAAAATCGTCGACAAAATTTCCGTGTCCGTCAACGAACTTGCCCAAAGGGCACGTTTCCAAAAGCCAAAGTCAGCAATCACATGCGGGAAACAACAACAGCTGCTTCATCAGAAAACCATTAAACCCGACGATGATATTGATCAAGCCAAAGATTGCATCATGATTGATATTAATGGACGGTCGGCACTGGAGAACAAGATTAATCCCACGGGCACAGTGCAAGAATTGCGATTATAATGAATATTCTTTTGCCTTAATAAGAAACTAATGGGATATGGGTTTTTTTACCTTTTTTTCCTCTGTAGTGCTATGTATCACAGTTAACTTTTCAGACCTTTTTTTTTTTTTTTTTTTTTTTTTTTTTTTTTTTTAATTTTGGATAGAATTACTGATTAAATGTACTCCATAAAATTTCGATATGCTAGGTCCCTAACATAATAAGGGAGTTATTACTATATATATTATAGGACCAGTTAGATGTAACAGTCGTCCAATAAAGTATTTTTTTGATACACAATTAGTGGTATAATTAATTAGATCTTTGTCAATACTTTACCAATTCTGTTCTTTGCAACAGAGTAGTGCATTTTGTCTACATTTGGCTGCTTATATTAAATATTTTTTTTTTTTTATTTGTGTGAAGGATTCGAATCATAAACCTCACACTTACATGTGCGAGGGTGATGTCACTTGACCAATTAATATGTGGTATAGTTCAACAACTATCCCCATTGAATTATTTAGTCCCATTCATTATGAATGAGATCAGAATTTACTTCTAGCAAGAGATATATCAAAGAATTAGTGAAGGTCTACAAAAAATTAAAGTTCATTAGAAGCCTGGTCTAAAATTTCATAAAAATTATTTTTTTATGATCATATCAACAATAATCTAGCAAAAAGAGGATAATAATTAAAGGCTGGCTCGACGGATAAACAAAAATGGAATAATGATTGAATTGTTAGGTCATTGTATTTTTAAAGATAAAAAAGGACCGTGAGCTTTTTGCGTGTGTGTGCCTTTTTTTCTTTTTTCTTTTTTCTTTTTTTGGGAACATTTCCATTTGAGCCGGCAATGCTTATCTTGCATGGTTGGTTCTTTTCAGATGATTTTTATTTAAACAAATAAACTAATACAAAATTAAATGATAATCTGGGACTTCAGGTTATAGCGAAGTAGATCTTATTTAATTTAGCATTTAATTAAATATATACTTTGGTCCCTTCGATCAATTAAGGAAATATATCATTTTTTTTCCAATTTTATCCCCCTTTTCAAAATATTGAAGTTAAAATGGTGTAGCATTAAAACATTATTGAAGTTAAAACGTTGTAGCATTAAAATAATATTTCAGTTGGCCCACAGAAACTAACATATGGTTTGAAGATATAATATATGTATATATATACACACACACATATAAATCCATATATTATATATAATCATGTGGTGGAGTAAAGCTGATTCTATTGGCATGCAAGTTGTCCACTATACAAAAACACAAGTGATTTCTGGAATCTGAATTTTGGAGTTTAGGGGTCGAAGAGTTAGTGCTTTTGAGATACCTCTTCAAGCACCATCTCCTTCCTTTGCAAGTACTTTGGCTAAGGACATAGATTTCTTAAGTTGTTTCCCACTTCAACTCTCGGGCAAGTGGGCTGAAAGAATTTAGAATCCCAACATAGTACTCTATTGAAAAATTATTTTTCAAATGAAATTTGGCATACTCATCTGATTACATGGCATAAGTAGTGTTATTATATTTGTAATGTAATTGATCACTCTTCTTGAACAGTATACAAATTATGTGATAAGTATAGTTCACCTCTTGTATGATTAACTTAGATTTGATCAAATTTAATCAAAATAAGAATTTCATCTGGAATAGAAGTTCCTAATGCAACTCATTTAGTGTGGCACAAGAAAAATTAAGGAAGCAAGAAAAATAGGTTTAAAATGTGAACGGTTTAGGACACACACGTAGTGGCATTCTACTAAACCACAAATGTTGGACATGGAAAGTCCACTTTAATGCTCTCATATAAATACCTATATGATATAATCATAAATCAATAAAGATATTATTTCTATTGTTTTGAGCTTTCTGGAGATCTACTTATATCCCACTATTTCTATTAATTTAAGTGTTGTAAAATTTTCTTAGTAACAATTTTGAATAACTTTAACTTTTGATGAGGATTCGATCCACGGGATAAGAGCTCGGGTTTGAATTGGCCTGAACTTGACCTGAGAAGTTCGTGTTCCTGCTAAGATAGGGAAGAATCCTGCAATCACAGCAAATGTTTGGCTAGCCGAGAGGCCCTCGGCTTAGGCCCTCCGACACTCAAGTCAATAGAAGTCGACCTCAGAAATCAAGCAACGAAGTAAGGGCTTTTTAGGAGGTTGGGTTGAGGGTATTTATATCCTTCTCCCTTCTGGGAAATGTCTGGGAAGTCCCTCGGTGCATCCAGGGGCCCTTAGCCTTGTGCCGGGGGTAATTGGTCATTTTCCCTATTTGAATATTTCCAGCTAACTGTCCTTCCAAGTTTCAAGGACATGATAGTACACTGTAGTGGCGCTTGCCGTGTCAGACGGTGAAGGGGATGGCATGCGCCTTTAATACGGAGGCGTGGCGCCCGTCAGTACATTTAATACGGTGGCAAAGTACCGTACTGTTCTCGACCTCAAAGTCGACCTCGACCAGGTCGACTCAGGTCGAGGCATTCCGTGGGCCTTGGGCGCCTGACTAGGCCTGGGCAAATCTGGTCGATGAGACATACGGGCCCTGAGCCCCAAACTGAGCATTGCTGGTTTGGGCTCGAGCATTTGGGCCATTCCATACTGGGCCTTGCTGATTTGGGCCATCCCATATCAACTTTATTTCTGATTTCAAGTTAAAACTCGTCATCCTATAAATCGAATAAGAGTGCATTATACTGACACAATTTGATGGACCAAAAAAAAATCTAATTTTAAATGAGATCTATTGGACGACCTAAATCATTCTATAAACTTTGGAGACTCCCTTGACCTCCATGAAGAGTCAGTATGCTATTTGTCCAGAAAAATGGTGAGCACAACAGCACATGCTTAAAATGCCCCATCACTAAATTGATATTCTTAGTAGCCTCAGTATGAGTCAATCATGCACGTACAGGGACTGCTCTACAAGGAAAACTCCAATAATAATTTCCATTTTCCTTCCTTTCTTTTTCCTTAACCCTTTTTTTTATTTTTTATTTTTTATTTTTATTTATTTATTTGGTTAACCTGGTGTAGGATTAATAAAAGGCACCAATCGATCACCAACCTAAATGAGTGTGATGGAAAGGTCACCTAGGCACAATACAACATCGAATGAAGGATTAAAGAATAATCACAATTGTCCAAATGCATATATGCCATGCAATAGTTTGTAAATCAATTATTGAAGTAATTTTAATATAATTGACACTTTAGTAAAATTATGATCGTGAATTGATTATTTTCATAATAATTATAATTTAAAGCGAACATTTCATGACGGTTGGCGACTCATAAATTGTTGTGCCTAATGGGTGGTTCAGCTTTTGTCAATTAGAAAAATAAAAAGATCATCATAAAATAGAAGTGCTACAGAAATTGCAATAACTATTACTGAATATTCTAAAACAATAGACTAGTGGGCACAAAAAAATTTGTTTTGGATAAAACTAAATCATTTGGCTGGCCTTTATGTCAAATTTAGGCAAAAACTTACTTGATCTTCATCTTGCAATTTCGCAATTTACAAGTCATCGTGAAGTGATCTATGAAATCACTTAAAAATTCTACTTGTTTATTTAAAAATAATAAAATAATGTTAAACGTCAGATTCTTCAATGATGGACCCAACTGATAATTCATATTTGAGTTAAATAAAATAATTAAAACAAAATATCAAGTACATTTCGACGCCACGTTCTACCATAAGGTCTCACCACTTCATTACATCAATCAAATGCAAAATTTCTCCCGAGGGTGTGGATGGGAGCTTTGTAACTGAAGCAGCCCAATAGGGACCCCATGGTCCATAAGCATATCAGCATATATAAATAATGAGGCAAAGAAATTCCCCACTCATAACTAGAACCGCTGTACTTGGACTTTGAACCTTTTCGAGTTTCCTGCAAGCTAATAGAATACCATATCAAACGCGAGACAATAGTACTTGAATACGAATATACATGATTTAGCAAAACAACAGAATGCCACAAGAAAAGTTTCAAACTGAAGTTTATATTTACATTCAAGACATACTACAGAACCACCTGCATAATATGTATTCTTTCACAACTACAGATAACAAAGGCCAGAGAGGGGGGGGGGCAAAAAATGAAAAATGAAAAATGAAAAATGAAAAATGAAAAATGAAAAATGAAAAACAAGAAACAAAACTGTGTTGCCATAAAGCACCATCAAATCAAGTCCAAGCTAACGCATTAAGATACCCTAAAGACATCAGATGCCTATCTTACATGATGTGAATAATGGTTTACAATTTCATTATACATCCATCTACCAGCCATATATAGGGTTCTCTACCTGCGGAGGCAACAGATGAAGATCTTTGCAATGCTGTTTATCATAGTTCCTCGTTCCAGGGATTGCTCCAGTACACAACCTAAGGAACTCGTTTCCGGTGAAACAGTAATGTGCAAATGCCAATCCTCCATCAACCATATTGTTCAGGTTCGGCATTGAGGTTGATTTTGTAAAACCCTTGTTGTTATTGCTACCAAAATGTCCATCGCCCGAATTATTCAAAACCTTGTCAAGCTCAGAATATTCCATGAATCTCTGGGTAGCTGCTTCCCATGAAAGACTATATCTTTGCTCAGGGGTAAGAGGCTTAGGTTCATTTGCCATTGCTTCTTTTACTTTTGTGACAAAGTCCTCTGGAGTCCTGTATGTCAGGCAGTTGGGGAATGCCCTGAAGAAATCATTTGATGGGTGGTCGGCACAAACAACAAACTTCCCCATCGCAAGGGCCTCGGCTGTAGCAGTGCAGAGCACATCACTCACACTTGGATTTATAAAGAGTTTGTAACTGCAGGCAAATAAAAATTTGTCAAAAAGGGAACAAAATACGCCTTAGAAGGCTCTTCTATGATTACACAACAGAATAAACTGATGCAATCACATAAAGGAAATCACGCTTATTCTTTGAAGTCTTAACTATAAAATTGGTATCTCCATAAAGTAAGTCATTCATATCCTTGCTGAGAATGTGAATGAAGAAAACTTACCCTTGTAGAGAATCATCTGCATGGTCTCTACCCTTCATAAAGTTGAGATTCAGATTTAGCCTTTTGGCAGTGCTCTGAACTTCTTGAGCATCCTCTCCATTGCCATATACATCCAAGTTGAAGCCATCAAGGTCTTTTTTGTGCTTTGCTAACAAATCTATCAACTCCTTGTATCCTTTTGCCCATACCATCTTGCCTAAGAAATATGCTCCCTTGCAAAAAGTTTGCTCTCCACGCTCTTTTTCTGCAGCTACTTTTTCTCCAATCTTTAAGAACTTGGGGTTTACACCATGAACATTGCAAATCAAGGACTTAGGCAAATCCTGAGTGGCAGCAGATAACCGAAGGACCTAGACAAAATGATACACTGTTATTGCTGAAAGCTTCCAAACTTTAGGTCAATTCAAATTTATAGCAGAACCGTTCTAAGTATCAATTTATATCGAGAATTCATATAATTAAAGTGAAGGAGAGCTGATCAGGCAAAAGAATTAAGATAAGACCAATCTAGAAAGGTTAATTACCTTGTCACAGTGTGCTCTTACAACCAAATTGTTTATGTGTTTAACAAGAAAAGCTTGGAGAGCACCATTCTTCTCCCTCTTGATGTATTCCAAGTAATTTGTGTGAACAATGCCAACTACATGGTTGAATTTATCAGTCCACCGTTTGCCATGATGGTACCAGTTCAAATGTTCCGGTTCTTCTAGGATTGCGATGTCAGCATCCTTCGATGATATAAACTGAGAAGTATCTCCAGCTGGTATAATACTCCGCCTTGCTTTCGAGAACTAGAACAAAAAATAAGCGTCACAACAGTTAACTAAATATCAGAACTTATGTGCAAATTTTGCAATGCAGAAGCCCTTTGGTATTACAGGGGCGTCATCATAGTTTTACACCTGTCAAATCATATGATTTTCTATTGTAAATATTTAAATATGCAACAGGTATAGTTCAACCACTCGTTGCCTCAAAATCTAGTAAACACAATATGAATATATGATAGTATCACTGGATAATCAAAAGCTAGGTTCTTAACAAACATGTTCCAGAAAAGAGTTATCTAAACGAATAGACCTCAGCAGGCATAATTAGATGTTTACACATGGAAATACGATGGATTTATTCATCAAAAGACCTACCTTTCCTGGGTAAAATGATATCTTGAAGTCAGGCTTAAAGCCAACTCTTTCCTCAAGCCAATTACGTATATACGATTCCTGCTCCTCAGGTGAGCTAAATGTTAGATTGTTGGGATAAACAAGCTCTTGATCGGATCTACAAAGCCATGGAACCACTAGTGTGACATTCTGCTTAGCAGATTTTGCTAAATACGCTGCTCGAAACAACGGATTTACAGCTGTTCCTGTCATCCAAGGAAGGCTGGCAGTGGTGACGATAGCCACATGCCTCTTTTTGCCAGACACATCGTGTTTCACACAGTCACTCCAAAAGCCACCTTCATAACAGTGCCCTGTGCTTTGGAGAACACTGGCTACCCTTAAATCTAACTCATCATTGATGTTCTCACTTTCAATCATGGACATCTCTCCCGCAGGTATGGAACGCAATAGAAGTTGATTTTTGCGTTTGCTGCACAAGCTTTCCACTATCTTGTCCGATATGCCTGACACAAAAATACAAATATTATGAACCCAGCCAGATGGCACTATAGCACATAATTTCAAAATGACAATTGGACAAAGGTAAAATCTCACTAGTATCCTCATTGTTTTAAGTGAGATATCAAGGGCCAATATTTAGTGATCTGTGATCACCTGGAATTGAAAGAAATTCTAGGTTCTATTTTCACATATTTGCTTTGCTTATGAAAAAAAAAAGGGGTAAACTCATTACAAATAAAGGCTCTCAAAGGAAAACCCCAAAACCTTGTTTTCCCTTAAAATATGGAAGAAATCCCATTTCTACTACCAATCTGGCAACAATCTCACAAAAAAGTCCTTCTAGGCGGGTAAATATTTCAGAAGTGTCCCTGGCTGCCTGGAACCAATCAATATACCATATTCATTTACCACAGAACTCAGGCCGTTGGAATCTAATTCATATAAACAAAGCATACATATTGCATTGCACAGATGAATATAAAAATATTAAACAACAAGTTCTGAACTATTTAGTTTGACAAGAATCAATTAAAACCATTGGCTGGGCAGAGGAAAGGTCACAATGTAACTTTATGCAGAGAACAGAACTTATTGCACAGAAACTGCATACCTTTATTAATGCCAAGTTGATCAAGTAAGGGGCTAGACTGCCTCACTAAACATGCAAGCAGTTCTGGTACATCAAGCGGCGGAACTTCCTATATCAGGAGCAGGAATGTCAAAACAAGACAAAAATTAAAAGAGAAGAAAACAAAAAATACATAGTTCAGCCAATCGGCCTACATAAACGGAAAAAGTGCCCAGATAGGTCATAAGAGTTTCATTGCTCTCTAAATTTCACTAACAATAGCCACCTCTACTTATAAGTGGACAATTAAATCAGTAAACAATTTTAGTAGGAAGGTCCCTAGTCAAATAATAGCAAATCGAATCAAATCAAAAATAAAACCCCATAAATGATGCAAAATCTTCAAATCAAATTACTGTGACTTGGCACCGTCAAGCTATGCATATCAATTATCAACTCATCATGCAAAAAAGGCAAACACAAAAAAGATGATCTAAATACATTAAAATTTTCTAACACTCCCCCTCAAGTTGAACATCCTTAGAGTCCACACAGAATTGGATAGGTACCACGATTATGTAGTTGTGAAATTAGAGAGCGACCACAATAAGATTTTACGCAGCCATAACATATACATTGGATCACAGCGAGATTTTACTTAGCCGTGACATGATCAGGGCAAGGACCAGCATGGTAGCACCAAGATTTCACCTAACAAAATCAGCTTCTTATTTCTATCTTAATTTTGCATACAAAAGCCATGTCTATTTGTAAGTGGAGATTTACAACATATGACAGAAATATATAGAAGAAACTACTCCATTCAAATAATAACAAATCGAATCAGGAACACAAATATAATCCCACCATTGATGCACAATCTTCAAATCAAATCATTGGCACCTTGATCTTTAACAAGGAAAAACAATAGAAATTATTCAGTAAATCAGAGAAAGTAAATGAACAGACTATAACATACTTGGGTGGATTTTCTCTGAGATTGGGATTTTATAAATGCATATTTTTTTATAACTGGATCATATGCCATTTGGTGCCCTTCAATGGTAGTTGTACAAGTATCAATTGATGATTTCATAGTTTTACATCTTCAGCAATTTATTCCTGGACTTTCCAAATTTTTTTATAGTAATCCAACATTTTGTACAGACAATTCAGCAAATAAAATATAGATAGCAAGTCTAAAATTCAAAATAACATAGTACATCTCATAATATAATGAGAGCATGAATTCAGTTTTAACAATCTAACCTTTGACTCATTTGGATCTTTGCGAAATGCTTTCTACAAAAACAAATGAGAAGACAAAAGAGAACAATCAGCCTTAAAACCATAAATGTCAAACCCAATCACTAACCAGTTTGAAATGGTCATTCTGATCATAAAACACTTCATAGCTAGACTAAAGAGACATGGTTTTGCTCAAGCTATCATAACTGAGAAGAACGACCAGCAGTAAAAGCAGCTCAAACTACAAGTCTACATTCTTAACCACACTCGCCGGAGGCATTCATGTCAGAAAGATATCTGTCTGATATTCTTTCATGAAGATGCTGTTCTAGTACAACTTTTGCGATAGAGATTCTCAAAGGATAAGACTACCCTTAATTACGTTTGGGTAGTAATAATAGTTAATAGGTGGGCGGGTGGGCATGGGTTAGTTCTCTTTCTGTCATTTTTTCTTTCTCTTTTCACAAAAGAACACTTAGATTTCTAATATTTCAAAAGAATAAATATTAAATTTTTTGTAGCAAATTTAGTTCATATGATTCTATGATTTCCAGAATAGTATAACAGTTGACCTAGATTTTACATACTTCCAAGTTCACACCATATTTGTGGAGAAATAACTTAAAATTCAATACCAGTTTTATATTTATAAAACCAATTCAGTCTGTAACTTAGTTTCTTATTCTAATTAATGAAAACAAATGTATCAACTCATAGTAACAGATAATTATGCTGCAAATACTAAATCTAGAAAAGCCGAAAATAAGTGTATGCATGATCTCGAGCACTTGAAGCAACTAACCAAAGGAAACGTTCATAAAAAAAACATATCATTTAAGAAATGAAACAGGGAATGCTTACCAGGCTTGACTTGAATTTTTCTACAAACTCGCTATTCTTAATCCCCTCCAGAATCTCAGTGGAACTCTTGTGCTCCAATTCCCTCAGCCTTGACTTTAACGTCTTTATGGGTTCCCAGAATTCCCCAAATTGCCCTTCCTCTCTCTCCTTCACCTTAAACCTCACCCTCCTCCATTTCCTGAATCTCTCTCTCTCATCCTCTTCATCCTCCTCCCCTACCTCCGCAACAATCGCGTTCTTAATGGCGGATAAATCAATCTTAATTTGCGGTCGCGGGTAAAACTTGAAATCCGGCGACGAATACGCCCTTCTGATTTCCGACAGTTTCGGTTGAAGCTTCTTGACGAAGTCGATTTCCGCAGGGGGAGCGGGGTTGAGAGTGGCAGAGGCTGTAATTGTGGGGACACTGAAGGGTGATTTGGAAGCCGAATTCAGGAAATTCTCGAGTTCTCTGTCGGCTAGGTTTTTGAAGGAGTAGGCGCGGTTTTTGAGCAGCTGGATATCCGCGTCGGCTGAAGAACGGACCTCGCGCCATCCCTTGGATATGAAGGAGAAAGCTTTCTCGGCCTGCCACGATCGAGCTACTCGAGCCGGACTGCGTCCTCCTCGAAGAGGCCGCCCGCGGCTCCGGCGGCTTAAAATTCATTTCTTTTCTCTCTTTTTCGTTTTCTGATCGATTTTTAGGGCCGCTGAATTTTCCGATTAATGAAAGAGGATGAATGGCGAAAGAGCTCTGTCTTGAGGATTTTAACGGCTAAGATTTTGATTTTTTTTCTTCTATTTTAATACTACTAGAATTCATTTTATAAGACAACAAAAATATGTTACAAAGGAGGTGCTGTTAAATAACTCGAGAAAATGGAGGATTTTGGGGGGGTGTTAATTTCGAGGAAGGCAGGGCGACACGTGGACTACCACATAGGATGAGTCCGCGTTGATTGGATTCCGAGAGTGATGAGTTGTGCGTAGGAAATGTGGTGATGTGGTTGGAGGCACGTGACATGATAACGTGCTGGGGGGGTCATTAGGGATAAAGATTTGTGTTGGTGGCACTGAATAGCAGCAACTTATGCTTACCTTATTTAAAATTTTAAAAGGAGGAGCTGTGTGTAAGAGAATTTTTTTTTAACATACTTCTAGAATACGTGGATATGTGTTCAAAAAGGAAAAGGGGGGTTGATTCAAAGTTAAGAGAAAGCAAATGAATGGCATCAACTCAACTTCAAGTTTCACATGTGAGTGTGCATGCAACTTTTTGTATATTGGTGTTTGAAGGCTAACTTTTAGTTTGTCTTAAATTTTATTGTGTAATTTTATTTTATTTTATTTTATTTTTTGGTTTAGTCTAATTTTATAAGATATTATTATATTGACACTAAGGGCTCGTTTCTTTGAATGATATAATTAGAAGTAATATATAAGAAAATAGATACATTTTAAGTCCATTACGATAAAATATTTTAATTTTATATTTGGTTGGTAAGATTAATATATAAATAAATTAAAATATAATATATAAATTTACTATTGTATCATTTATACTTTTTAATAAGTTTTTCCCAATTTTCTCATTCTTCCTCATTTTTAGAAACAATGTTTAATTGAAAATAAGATTAAAAAAAGGGGGAAGGGAGGGGGGGGGGGACTATTTGATCCTTGTAATTCTTATCACACCATATCAAGCATTGCCTTCTTTTATCCATTTTCCAAAAGTAACAATAAATAATGTTGAACTTAAAATTTATCAAGGATTTTATTAATTAAAATAAATATTAAAATATGCTTGATTAGGTATGTATCACACCCAATCAAACCAAGCAAACAAGGCTTAAATGTGAAAGAGAAAAAAAAAATTATAAATTATATCGAAATTCTCAATTTATATAATGTGAAATAAAATCTAATATTATCATAATTATGTAAATTTATCTGGACCTTAATATTTGTAAGACTAATATATAAAATCCGTCCAATTTTCTCAATCAAATTGAAAAGGATTTATAACGAAAAGGAAGTTAATTTATTTGTAGTTTCTCTAAATTGTTGAGAAATTACAAGATAATGAATGACAAGTTGATTAGTGATCTTCACATTCTTCTGGACCGTTAAATGTTAATGACAAGTTGATTAGTGATCTTCGCATTTTTCTGGACCGTTAAATGTTAATGACAATTTGATTAGTGATCTTCACATTTTTCTGGACCGTTAAATGTCAATGTGGTGCTCGCTAGAGGGTACAACAAAGTTGATTTTGACAAAAATTATAATGAAAACTACTTAATACTATGTTGTTTCTGTGTTTGCCATATGGAAGCTGCTGCCAGATGAGGTGGCACATTTCGGCCATTTATAGACAGGTGGCAGGTAGTTATTGGTAACTCAACGAGAGTTGCAGAATATTCTAGAGCAGCGAATATCCGTTTCCTTGGCCAAACCCCTTGCGTATGTATGTATTATGCCTATTGGCTGCACTGTCTGACCACATTATCACCACGTGATTTGGATTTTTTATTCTTCATTTCCGGCAAGGAGCTTCCTTCCCTTTACTGCCTAGTTTGCCTTTTCTTAGGCCCGTTTGGTTTTATTTTTACGTTCATTCTTCTTTTTTCATTATATTTAAAATTTAAAAAAAAATTAGTAAAAATAAGTTAAAAATAAAATTATATTTGAATAGATTGTTGAAAAATTAATAACTATGTTGAATTTAATAAGTTCTAGGTGGAGAAAAGTAATATTAATATAGTAGATAGAGAAAAAATGTATACTTTATTATGAGAAAATATATAAATTATTGACAAATATGTTTTGAAAATAAAATTAAAAACATGTTAGGAGAAAATATATAGAAAGTTATGTGTTTTAATTTTGAAAAAAATATAAAATATAAAATTTGAAAATAAAACCAAATCGGCTCTAGTTTGCCATTTTACGAATAGTGAATTATTTATGAATAAAAGGAAGAGAAAATAAAGAGCATAAATATACGCATAAAAAAGCAATGATATGGCAAAAATGCACAGTAGAAAGACTATAGTATAAATGGGGCACATCATAAAATAATAAAATCATTGCACACAATACAAATTATTCAAAAAATTTAACGCGCTTAGAATAATGATGGACTTAAGATCTACCTCAGTATATAAAATCATTAATGACTAATAGAAATTATTTTTTACAAATTAAAAAAAAATCTCAAAATAAGCACATTTAATAATTAAAAATCTACAATTCTCAGTATATAATTGTGAGTTCTCGAGAAAACCTTCGTAAACTTGCTCTAGAAAACAATAAAATAAAATTAACTTCCAACTTTCCTTGGTAAATATTCATAAAGCATTTAATTTACAATTCGGAATTCGGGAAACTGTGAAAGTATATATACACATTTATTGAAAATACACTTAAATTATACCTGTTATATTAAACATTTTTGTGAACAAAATTTTATATTTCATTTAACCTTCTAAACTGCATCATGCAACACTTATCCCTTTCATATATAATGAATTGTTATTGATACCTTTTATCAATATTTTCATTTTATCTCTTTATTTTCACCTTCTTTTTTTTTTTTTTCCTGCTTCATCATTTTTCTTTTCTTTTCTTTCTCTTTTTTATAGTTTAAGTTTTATTACCTTGTTTGGTGTTGGTAATGAATATTTACTGTTTCAAAATAATATTTTAGATTTTACTTTAAATTTTTAAAACTATTTTTTATTTTTAATTTGATGCAATTATCATTGGTAGATCATTATCTTTTATTTTTATTTTACCCATGAGTAATTATTAATTTCTTTATTTTGAAAAATTGTCCTATGCGTTGGGGTTTAACAATTAGTATTTAATTATACTTTACAGGGCATTGTTTAGTATTTCAGTTTCCATATTCTTAATTTATATTTTGTTTATAATAATATCAAATTAAGATTTTAGAGTCGATTATCAATCTACACTTGAAAAATAAGTACAATTTATTTTGTTAGTTTGAACATCAATATAATTTTCACAGTTGACTAAAAAGTTACAAAATTTTGGAAATAGTTATAGGGCTTTAAGTAAGTACAATTTATCAATAAAAATTCACTAGATATAAAAGAAAATAAATGTTACATAATATAACACACTGAAATAAACTTAACAAGGTAAGTAGCTTTCATTTAATGATAAATTTGGTACGAAAGGTATTATTAACACACATGGCTTCGAAAAATTTTCAACAAACATGGGTTTATACATCAAATTTTCGGGTCAAGATTCTTTATTTTATTATTATGTTCCATGACACGTTCCATTAAGTGGAATATTTTCTTTTATTTTAGAATTGCTTTTTCTTTAAAGGAAAAAATAAGTGCATCGTATTCAAAATTCTTAGAGCAAGAATAAATTGTAAAAGTAAGCCTAGTTCACATTGGAATAAAGCAGTTTTTATAATAATACTGAAAAAGTGAAACAAGTGAGTAAAGTTTGAGCTATTAAATTATGGGGTAAATTGCATTTTTGGTCCCACAACTTAGGTCATTTTTTATTTTAGTCTCATTCTTTTGTACTTTCTCACATTGCATCCCATAAGTCTATTTTTTTCTCAATTTAAGCCCTAAAAGGGGGTTCCGTCCAATAATTAACGGAGAAGTCATGTGTCCGTTAAAATTGTTGCTTTTTTGGTCCCATAAGTTAGGCTCGTTTACATTTTTTGTCCTAACGATAGCTCCAATAATTTTATTTGAAGTTTTAACAACTTTTCTTCGCTACATTCAACATCCTATAACCCAAGTATCACTTGTCTTGTTCTTTCACACATTTGAGGGTCTTTCCAAACAAAGAAACCACATCTATTATTCATGGAAGCACAACCATGAAACCTCCTATTTGGATTTTCATTTGTCCATGAGGTTTTCAATGAAGACGGTGTGCCACAAAAATAAATGGCACCTTCACTTGCGGCTATTTTTCTTTCTTCTTCTGCAAAAAATTTATTGAAACTATCGTTGGGACCAAAAATGCAAACAGGCCTAACTTATGAGACCAAGAAAGCAACAATTTTAAAAGCCACGTGAGTGGCACGTGACTTCTCCGTTAATTATTGGACGGAACCCCCTTTCAGAACTTAAATTGAGAAAAAAAATGGACTTATAGGATGCAATGTGAGAAAGTGCAAAAGAATGGGACCAAAATCAAAAACAGTCTAAGTTGTGGGACCAAAAATGCAATTTACCCTAAATTATGGTTGCACCTGCTAAATGGGTAGAGATATCAACTTGACTTGTATTGATTATTAATAACTAAAACATGCTAGCAAATAATATATGTCACGTGAAAATTACAAGTAATTGAATAATTAGATATGTTTGGTAGCCAAAATCTTACATAAGCAAGAGTTTGACTAATTTTGTGGAAATAGATAAGGGGCAATTACATGACTAAAGATTGCCACTTAGGGACCTCCATAAATAATGGGTTTCAAAGAAGAGTTGTTTTATTTATTTATTTATTAATTAATTATACAATTTTTTTTATATAAAAAAAAAAGGCGGATGATTGGTGATTAGAGAAGCAACCCTTTTTAGACGTAACTATAATCTGTATTAATCATCTGTTATTGTAGTATATTAGGTTTGAGTCGTAGTTATTGTCCAACGGGTAAAACTGTCACCACAATTCTATTAAAATACTAGTCAATCGTGATTTTTTCACCATAAAATTGATTGATTTGCGGACTCATTGAAAATTCAGTTGCCCATACGCAAAATTTGATTGAGCAATCAAAGTTGAATAAACTTAATTTGGTCCTATCCAACTCACTGACCTTGGACTTGGACTATTTAATTTTACTCCTTCGGAAATGAGCTCTCTCCAAGACTTGATATCCACTGGCTACTCCGAAATTTTCACTATACTTCTGGGACATACTTTTAATTTATTAGTAAATTAATCTTAGTCTCTAATTAAAGTCATATCAAAAAAATATGTTCTCAATATTTTCAAATTCCATAAATTAATTTTCCACTGTTAATCTATCTTTGGTTTTTAAAAATAAAATCATGTGCAGGTCACGTGTTCTGTCCGGTGATTAAGACTTTTGACCCCAAAATACCGGTCGATTTTGCTTCGCAATAATGCCAGACACCTTAGAAGAGCTTGAGTCGGACTACCTACTCAGTATTATCCATTCTCCTTGGAGTTTCTTCTCGGGGAATTTGAGCGGGTGTTTGTTTTTATTTTCAAATTTTATTTTTAGGTTTTTATATTTTTAGAAATTGAAAATGAAAAGATGTTTTCTTATTGAATTTCGTGCGAAAATAAAATTATGTTTAGATTAATGATGCAGAATATTGATATTTTTGGAATTAGAAATAATATTTAATGTAGGAGTATAATTGAAATGATAACTTAATATATTCTGGGTCCTACTATTTATTTTATGTTACTTCAATCAAATTATATTTGGCTAAAAATTGTTATTTAATTTAAGGGTTAAATTTATTTTACCCCTAGTTCTATGGGGTATATATCAAATACCCCATGTATTTTTAAAATTTTTAAATACCCCCCTCACAGTCATATGCCGTTAGTAAAATATCTGACGGTGTCAAAATTTTACAGTAAATTACTGATTAACATCAAAAAATAACTAAATAATATAAAAACCTAGGATACATGGCATTTTTTCTATGTAGACAAATCTATACTTGGCCCCCGTATTACCAAAACTTTTAAATACCCTACTCAAACTTCTTTGCTGTTAGAAAAGTAACGGTTATTTAGCTGATATAGTACTAAAATTATTTTTCCTTTATACATATGATCATTGAAGAAAAAAAAAATTGTGCAAAAAACCTTGTGATTTACTATATAATGCTCAAGTTTCTTAGTTCAATTTTGTTACTTTCATTTTAGAACCTAAATCATAATCTAACTCCTAATCCAACAAAAATATTAAATCATTTTTTTTTTTTAAAGAACATTAAACAACTCCATTCTAATATAGAATATACGGGACCAACAAAATAGAGGCTGTTTGTGTGGAAAAGCAGCCATGTATTCTAGATTTTTATGTTATTTAGTTATTTTATGAGGTTAAATTAGTAATTTATTGTAGAATTTTGACACTTTCAGCTGTTTTACCAAAGACAGATGACTTTGAGGGGGTATTTAATACATTGGGGGTAAAATGAATTTAATCCTTAATTTAATTTTGAGTTTCCTTGCTTTATAATTTAAAAAATAATTAAATAATTAGTTAGTAAATGTTAATTTTTTTCAAATGAGTGAACTGTTTGAAATAATAGGCCTATAGGTTGAATTTATAAGTATAAAAATAAAAAAATAGTATTTCGGAGTGAAAAATCAGTGAAAATTTTTATTTCTTAAATTGCCGCGGGGGGGGGGGGGGTGCGAGAGAGAGAGAGAGATTATAAATGAGCTTGGCTCTGGATAGTTTATGCACTTTAAGGGTTTGTTTGCTTCACATGATAAGGTATAATAGATACATTTTCAAACTTTATCTTTTGTTTGATTCACATTTTTATTGTCTATGATATATTTGCAACCTGACATTATATCATAGATCAAACTGGTTTATAGATCAGGCCAAGATGACTTAATCCATTTTCTATCATTTTAAATCTAATATGATGAGGAATGAAAAAATTATTCTTACCCCTCATATGAAAACCCTAACCATCATTTTAGAAATTTACTTTCTTAAGTGTAATCATATTGAACAATCTTGCCAACCAAATATTATATAGTATCAAGTATGGGATATCACCAATTTCTAAAATCAAAGCAAATAATAAATTACATGGTATTGGATACTATTTCTAGCTTATGTATCATTAATATATGAATCTTGCCCAATCTTATGTGTCAAAACAAACGAGCCCTAAGAGTAAAAATCCATTAATTGAAGTACACCAAAGGGGGGGGGGGGGGGGGCGGGGATTGATATTTTATTAACAGTATAGATATTCCTCGTCACACATTTTACTGGAATTGTGAAGTTCAGTGATTTTATTTTCTTGTTCTCTTTGAGAGGCTCCACATTAAATAAAGGAGAAGTTCAATCATAATTAACAATTTTATGATCTAGAAAGAACTAAGGAATATGAGTAGACTCAAATTTCTAATGCAATCAAAAGAAGCTATTGCCAAACTTAGACTCAACTTCGAATTTTATAAAAAGAGCTTTTTCGCTCCTAAACTTCACACATTATTTTTGAATTTCAAGCTCATATCATGGTAGCGCATAAAATAAAATTTTAATAATAAAATGACAAATAAGTATTAGTAATTATTATTCTTACATAACATTATTTCAAATTTAGAGGGGATAAAGATAAGGAAAAAGAGAAGAAGAAGAAGGAGGAAAAAAAATATCAACATTAATGTGGGCCTAATTGATATTTTTCTATTGGACCATTGAATTTAAACATGGCATTTTAATTTGCCCAACGTCTTGCTTAGATTATAAGTGATTTTGATGGGTCTACACTAATTAATGAGATAAAATCTTATCCCTTGAATTGTTTTATCTCTTGAATTGCTTTACTCATAAATGGTTCAATTAAGCCAACAAATCATCTATTCGCACATTCTATTATTATAAACAGTTTAAGGTTTGTAATTTATGAGATACGTATATTATATCTTTTTTTATTTTTAGTATCTCAACAATACTTGTATACTCAATTTACTAATTTAAACGTTGGTGAATTAGTGTTGGAATACGTCCCAATATTCCTAACTGAATTTGTAATTTCAAGATCTGAAATTCGAGTCTAGAACAAAAACTCAAGAAAAAACATCTTCATCAAGCATAATTATGACAGATAACGTATAATATTATAAAGTAAGAAACCAGTCCTAAGAATTGTGGTTAAAACCTTTCACAAGTCCCAACCACATAAATGGGAACACAAATAAATTGCTTTCTTCCACTATACTGACTTCAGCATCCACCCTGAAAATAATGTGTCGGGATGGGGTTAGAAATATTATGACAAATCAACAGTTTGAGTTCCAATCAAGAAACCCCCACCCCATATGGACAACTTTGGACGCTACCGAAGTTTCTCCGAACACGGGGAAATCGGGAATGGCCTGTTTCTTGTAAAGTCGAAGTTTTTTGTGGAGCACCAAAAGTGTGAACCCACTATAGCTTGTCTCATGGCTGCTTTTACCATGCGTGTCGTGGTCACTTGTCTATTTAATGCCCCTTGGGTTCAACAGCCACAAGATTCGGTGAACCTTTTGTTTAAAAAAATTTCTTTTTTTTTTTCTTCTCCTTAGTCTCTAACTAAGAGAATTATATAATAGGTCTCTCTTTGGAAATTTCATAAAATTGGGTTGAGCACGTTCTACCTTAAAATTCACTAAAGCTAAATAATAATAATGTAACGTTGGATTTTAACGAGATGACATAGTGCCAATGGTATTTCTTTTTTGGTCAATTTTCAATAATCTAATAGAGGAAAATTAAAAAGAAAAGAAAAATGTGAAGACGTATGGTATAGTGATAAACTATTCATATTTCATATTCTCACTTTTTCAGTCGATTGATTTATTTGGAAGACCGTTTTTTTTTTTTTTTTTTTTTTTTATGTGGCTAACTGATTATTGTTGATTACTTTACCTTAGGCAAAATATTTTAAGAAGAGGAGTGGCATAGAGAACCTTTATTAATCTTTACAAATCAATAAGGTTGCAAATGTTTAAGTATTTTCTTTTATTTATACACACTTACATATATTTGGGATCATTTGAATTTGAATCACAAATTTCACGTATCTAAGTGCGAGTAATATGGTTACTCAGATTATAATATTTAATTATGAAGCATAGCTATGTTCTAAACTCTACTGTTCAATCCAATGTGCTTGAAAACGAAGAACAATTTGTCTTTCCTTTTGTGAATTTAGTGGATTTTGAGCCAGAATTGATGGGTTATGTGTTGCAGCCTTTTTGCTAAGCCCAAACAATTAGGCACAGGCGCTCATGTTGGAGATGTTGTGGTTGAAACCTTTTCTCATTTTCTTTGTATTATGGGCCCAAAAATAGAAATTAAGGCCTGTCTGTTTGACACTTGATAGGCAGGTTTAGACAGCCCAGCCCAATAACGCGTGCTTTTATTTTTATTATCAGCAAACTAGACGCGGTGGAGTCCTGTCCAAATCGCATCCAGTCGACGCGATCTCTTTCCTTAGCTGCTAAGCCTGGAAATTTAAAACTTAAGATAAGGGCAATTCGGTCATTTAAAAATACATTCAGGCCATTGGAAACCGTACCATTGCAATGCAATATACGATTCGAGCACCACCGTCAACAAAAGCGCAATTGGAGTAGAGCTTTTTTAACCATTTTTCTTTCGCTACGAAAAGGGGAATAATCTTTCGTATCTCATTTTCTAGGAAGAAAAATGGGGCTGCTTTCCAATAGGTAAATTTAATTGTTTTTATTTTATCCTTGCATTTTTTTGCATTTTTTTCCCCAAATTATCTCGTCTTTTGTGTTTGTATTTTCTGGTTTTGGCTCATCTTATTTAGTGTATTTGTGTGTTCTTTCTGGGTTGTCACGTGAATAAAAAAGCGCAGAATCGAAAGGAGCAGCCTCAAACCAGGGGATCACATCTATTCATGGCGCACTGCTTACATTTATGCTCATCACGGTTAGTATTAATTGGATATATGCATCTCTTTTTATGTTTAATCTGCTGTGGGTGCGATTTGCCGATTCAGCAATTGGCATAGAGGTATGTGGTGAAAGATGGCTAGTATATTCTTTGCTATTCTTTTAGTTATTGAATGATTTAGCTTTTCTTCTTTTTTCTTTTCTTTTTTTTAGTTATTCAGTTGGATTTCGAAAACGATTCCTGATGTTAGCGTAAACCTAGTGAAAGCTGTAGAATCTTAATAGAATTGTATGAAAGAAGAGAGAATCATTTGGTTTTTCCAACAGAAGTATAATGGATTGAGGTTTGGCTTGGTTCAGTTTCATGGGGACCCATTTCTCTGATTTTCACTTTCATTAGATTGAAATTTTAGATTCTTTTTGTGAATGTAAGTGTACAAGGTTCGGTAAATAAATATCGTAAGAGATCTAATGAAGTGAAATTGATTTAATTGGAATGAGCTGATGAAAATCAATGTTGCTGCCAAACTGAGTGAATGCTGTTTCTTGTAGAACATTATTTACTGCAAAAAGTGTCTAATGTATCTGAAGTGTGGAACTTCCAGAATAAATGATTGATGTATCTATATTATATAAAACTTCACCTGAGGTGCTCTGCTTTTGTCTTATCAGCATATAGAGAAGGTCATACTATATTGTTTGGTTGAGCATAAGTTCAGCTTTGTAAGGCAACTTATTTAGTGTATTAGTTTGGACGTTGATAGAGTTCGTCGTGCATTTTCATTTTCAGCTTGGCAGCTTTGCGACCATAAAATAATTAAATATATCTAAGTTTCTTCTATTTTCTAACCAAAGAGTGGTATTATATAGTATAATATGCTATTCGTCTGTTTAGTCTATTATACTATATAATTTAATTACTGATGTATAGTTTACTCTTCAGAAATTCACCATCCTTTCATTTAACTTTTATGATGCAAAAGTGACATCCTCTTTTTTCCTTATCCTTGTTTGCTTTGCTACTTATGAATTAGAACTTAGTGAGCCAAACTCTTTTCCCTCTTAGTTCAGCTTTTAGTTTTCAAGTAACTTGGAAATCTATTACGTATTTCAAGCCATGCTTGTGCAACATATCATGTTCTACTTGCTTTTCATACGTTGTACGTTTTTTGAAGGATAGATAACTACTGGACCAGCATTTGGTATTATTGAATAAAGTTTCAGTTTTATATAACACCACCCCTCCCTCCCTTTCATTTTTGGCAGTTTAAAACCTTTGTGCACGTGTCCAGACATGTGATGGTATAAAAAGGATACCACCCTAGGAGAGCACCCTACTATAGTCCTCTTGTACATTTGTTAATGTAAGGTACAGAGCCAAGATTTATGATGAGGGCCTAGATGTAGAAATAAAATGAGCAGATAACTCTCCCTGTATCTCGATTGAATTGATAAATATAGGAGATTTTGATGTCAGAAGCTATATGAGGAGGAATTTTTTTTGTTCTTCTAGTTACGGTAGAAATCTGATGGTCCATGAGAAAGGCCCTCTAATGTTGATGTAGTCTTCACTATTTTGGTCTGGGCATGTTCAGCTTTCTGAATTGACAAGTTTTTGTTTTCTTAAAGATAACTTTTTTCCTGAAAAAGAGAATTGGCAATAAGAACTTCATGATTTAGGAAAGATGAAAAATGTAAAGGTAATAAAAAAGAGAAACATACGATAAATAATTACAGCACACACTCAGAGGAGGACAGATTTCTCTAGACATGCCAACATTTTGTGAGCTCACAATTCGACATTTGTTTGTTGACTTACTCCAGTTTAATAATGTTTTTGAAATTCAAGCTGATTAATCCAGTCAAGTAACATAGGTATTTAAATGAAATTAAGAGAAACTTACATGGGAGTCTAACCTGTATGTGATTGAAGCAATCTTGCATGCCATCCTAGGAAGTACCTTGACTCTCCCAAAGCAAATGCTTCAGTCACCCAGATCTAGTTCCTTATTATCTATTTTTAAGGTTAAATATGTTTTGTGACAATATAATGAAACAGTTTTTTTGTTGCTGATTGTTTGAATGAGAGCAGGCATCTATGTTGGGGACAATAAGGTTATACATTTCACCAGACGTGGCCAAGAAGTGGGGACTGGGACAGTATTAGATCTCATTTTGGTGAGCTCAGGACCTACTCGATCTCATATGCCATGCCCCATCTGTGCCCCAGCAGAAGAGGGGCATGGGGTGGTCTCCTCATGTTTGAACTGCTTCCTTGCTGGTGGCATTTTGTATCGCTTCGAGTATGCCGTCAGCCCTGCTCTTTTTCTTGCAAAAGCTCGAGGAGGAACTTGTACGCTGGCTGTCTCAGATCCTGATGATGTTGTGATTCATCGAGCCAAGTACCTGCTCGACAATGGGTTTGGCTGCTATAATGTTTTTAAGAACAATTGTGAAGACTTTGCTATTTATTGCAAGACAGGATTGCTTGTGCTGGATCAAAGTACAATGGGGCAAAGTGGACAGGCCGTGTCTATCATTGGTGGACCCCTTGCGGCTGTCTTATCTACACCACTGCGCCTTGTCACCGCTAACGTTTATGGGATGGCAGCTACTGCTGTTGGGGTTTATTGTGCTAGCCGCTATGCTGCGGACATTGGCATGAGGAGGGATGTCGTGAAAGTTTCTGTTGAGGATCTTACGAGGAGGTTAGCAACAGGTATGCTTCAGGTCCTTGAACCAACTCTCCCGGATTTACCCACACCTTGTAATTAGCATGAGTTTGTGGATTAATCCAATATGTGGAGAGATACAAAGGAGAAAACTCTGCTACGTCTTTGCTTTGCTTGGTCAATGGTTGTAAACTGTGTGTTCCATTGTTGCCTAAATGGAAACTTAGCTATTTAATGTTTTGACTATAAGACTAAGTTTTAATTGTTGGACTGGTGTGTATTTATGGCGATACAAGTTATATTTATTTCATGGCTATTTAGTATAAACCGAACTTTGCAAGAAAGAATTAGCTGGATTATTTGCATCGAAGTCATCCCCATTGTTGTCCAAATTAGATCTGCAGGTAAGTGATTAGTGCTGCTTAGCCTGTTTGATGTTTTCTTTTTTGGATTTTTGCTGTTCAAGACTTTGCTTTCTGTTAACCCCGTTGGAGCTTAGTGAAAGAAACGGTCTTCAATAATAGTATGCTTGGTTCAAGGATTTTGGTGGAAGAAAAAAAGAAAATTTGGTTCAAAGATTTTTGTGGAAGGAAAAAGGAAAATGCTAAGGGAAACAATTTTAATTATTTTCTTGCTATGGAAAATATTAAAGAAAAGAAAAGTTGAGGGAAAGCGTAGTGTTTTTTAGGAAAATGAGGGAAGAACTTAGCATCAGTTTGTTTTATTTTCATTTCCATCATTTTCAAAATTTGAAAAGATGATTAGTGAAAATAAATTGAAATGAGTTTTTTGTCCTTTCTATTTTTTAAATAATTGAGTTGAATATAAGGATTGATTGTTGGAAAAGTAATATCATATGGGGTTTAGTAAATTGTAGGTGGAAAATTATGGTAATAATGATACTAGAAAGAGAAGATAAATAGGTTATTGAAAATGTATTTTGAGAATAAAAATAAAAATATATAGGGTGAAAATATGTATAAAATGATGTATTTTAATTTTCAAATAGTAGAAAATGTGAAAAAGGAGATTTGGGAATGAAACTAAACGGGGCCATACTTGGTTTCTTTTGTTTCTCTAAACATTACCTTTCTTCTTTAATTTTTATTCTTTTGTTCATTGTTTTCTTTAACAACTAGAGTAGAATATCTCATCCCAAAAAAAAAAAAATTAGAGATATTATATTCTTAAGATATTTTTTTCTTAATATTTTTCTTCCTCATCAAAATCTTTAAACCAAATATAGTGTAAGCGATTAGAAACTTGTTCAAGTTTCAACTGATCTTTTCGTATTTCTGATATGTTGCAACTAAAATTCCAGAACACTGGAAGAAATTAAAGTGCTCTTCTGTAAGTTGCCTCAGATTCCTAGGATTTTGTCAAGTTTCTCATCTAATCTTAGAATCCTAGTTGGGGAGAGAATTCATTGGTCTTCCCCAACACAGTTTCTATCAAAATGGGAATTTTGAATCTGGGAGATGCTTTTCTCTCTCAACTCCTTAAGATTTCATTTTTGCATGCTATTGTTGCCAACTGATGTTTCAGCTATGGTGTTAGATATACCCAAAGAACAATTGGAAACCCATAGGCTGTGCTTGGTTGGAGTTTCCTTCTGGTGGTGGTAAAAGAAAAATCCGTGAGATGTTTGCAGATGAATTGAAATTATTGCATATTTGGAGAGGGTAATAAAGTGGTTTATTATCTTGTTAATTTGACCCTGCAATATAAAAATCTATGAAATATTAATTTTTATTTTTTTTATTTTTTAACGTTATTCGTGCACTTAAGAGCCGTCAAGATTCGAATTCCGGGCTTTCCTTGGAATTTTGGTAAATTACAGGTAGATAAATTAGTACTAATTTATGCCAAACCTCCCGCCTAAAACGGATGGTTCTAACTAAGAAAAAGAATAGTTATAAAATTAGCTGGAGACCCTCAAAGACGGCAAAGCCCTTTTGAGATTGACTCTCCATGAGGCATCCTCATCCTACTACAATGACTTCTTTCTGGTCATCCGAGATGGAAGTCCAAGAAGCAACAAGCATTCTTAACCGCGGCCCTCCGGCACTCCCAAATGTTCCTTAAGGCTGGGGAATAAAGCGAACCTGCCCCTTTTACAGAATGGGATAAAAAGGTAACTGATAGTACGGCCCGAGTCCCCCAAAATTCCATTGCCAACAACTGTTCATGCGACTTTTCATGCAACGACTTGACTAATTTATCCGCCACGAATGAATTTCTTACACACACACACACACACACACACACACACACATACATACATACATACATGTATGTATATATATATATATATATATATATAGAGAGAGAGAGAGAGAGAGAGATAGGCGTGAAATGACTTGATTCAGTTTGCTACGTTTACTTTTGTTTCTAAAGTGGATATCGTAGTCGGGTTGCCTATCCATCCAATCTCTTTGTTATTTGAAGAATGAAGTCGGTTAAATGTATATTTGTGGATGAGGCATCTTTGACTAACAACAGAAAAATGGCTCGAAGGATGCTTTTTCTGCGGAGTATAAAGAAAAATAAATGCGGGTATTAAAATAAAATGTCATAATGATATGGCTATATTTGATTATATTTTGACAAAATGTATCCAAACATATAATAACGTTTTTGTTAAAACAATAATTTTTAATTTTCAAAATACCCCTTCAAATCAATTAACTAATTACCAAAAACTCCATCTACATACATATATATATCATAATATTTTATCATTATTTTTATAATTAAAAAATTATACTTAATCATCACATATACATATTATATATTTTATTATTATTTTTATAATAAAAATATTATTCAATATCATTTTTACCCAAAAGATTCAATAAAAACATATTGATTTAACTATTACAGTAGAAATTGTCTCATCCCAAAAGATAAATAAACATACCAAAACTTTCCAAAATAATTTTCTAACTATTCTGAAAACACAAACAAACATACATCGCATTCCCTAACCTCAATCTCAAAATTCATTCTCTCAAAATATATAATCCAAGACATACAATTCATATCCAAACATTACCATAGGTTCTTTTAGAAAAATAATAAGTTCCCAATTTTTTAAATTAATTTTAATTTTTTTAATTTCAATCAAATTAATCATAAAAGTATTATTATTAATATTTTATAAACTCAAAGATTTATACTTGAAAAGCTTTTTTTTTAAATATATTTGATTTTTTATAAACTTCAAAACATATATTATAAAATATAGAAATCCTCTAAGTTGATATAGGCATCAATATTGTTGGCAGTCAGTTCTTTGACAAAGACGTTTGATTCTAGGCAACATGCGAGTCATGCATCAAATATTCACAAATTTGACATTCGATTTTGGAAAGGTACGCTGTACGCACTTGTTTGTATATTTGTGGAAATTCACAATTTAAGAACCATTTATTATTATTATTTTCCCTTACAATTCCATGTTAGAACAGAACCGAGTGAGTGCACAAAATTACGTGACAACCCCAAAAAATTTCAATTGTGTGGGTACTGATTCCAACTTCCAATGGCAATAAACAAAGGCCTGCCAAGAATATTTGAAAAAACTAACCTTGCATGCCTTTCAGGAATGCACAAGGTATCCGTCATGTGCGAGATGGATAATGTGTGAGAAACACAAAAGATAACTCTGTGGATGGTGCATGATGACACTAACTAATCCTCACATTAGAAGATTCTTTGTTATTATTTAAGTTATGTTTGGATGGATAGGTTTAAAGTTTGAGTTTATTATATTCATAATGATAAATTTTGATGTTGCAAGAAATGACATTAGCATGTTTGTCACTGATCGAGAGGTCGACCAGCGATGAGAGCTCGGGTGAGTGTTCACGGGCAGCCGATTGAAAGAAGGTAATGAGTTCTAAATTTCGATAGGTAGGGGTATGAGAAGTAAAGGTGTGAAGCAGATCTTCTCATATGATCCCTGGCATTAAATGAATGATGTATTTATAGTTGACGGTTGAGTTGGCTAAACATTATTTGGCTGAGGTGTGGACATCATCTCTAATTTACATGTGGCAAGAATAGAAAGTTGAGATTGTTCCTAATTATGGGTACGAGTTGGGCGGTCGGGTCAGGTCGACCTGTATGGGAGAGATACGGATCCTTAAATATTTTTTAGAATCTAATTAAGAGTAAGAGTGTTTAAGTCTTTAACAAATTCTTCCCTCAGTAAATTTATTATATTTATTCGATCATTTTATTTTACAATAAGTTTAGAATATTTAAACACTGTATTAAACTATCTTTAATTATTGCATTGGATTTTAGACCCACTTAATACAAAGTTATTTAATATCATTATTTTAAATCATTTCCTCAAATTCAAATTGTTCCATTTAAACTAATGATGCCTAAATTTGTTGTTAGAAATGAAAGGCTCTATCGAGTTATTGTTTCTTGGCCACACATAATAATTGATTTTGTTCTTCCCAAATGTGTATTGAGTAACAGATGTGGGAATAGTTTATAAATTATTTCTTAATTCTCAACTCATCTAATATCAAGAGTGTTCACATCTAATTCAGTTCAAAAAAATAAAAAATAAAAATCGATGAATCGATTAAAAAAATCAAAAATTGATTAAAATCAAACTTTTTTAGATTGAATTGTATTTGTTTTCTAAAAATCGATTGGATTGGATCGGTTTTCGATTTTGATCTCAAAAACCAATCCAATCCAAACCATATCGAAATTTATATACAAATAATATAAAAAATATATATCTTAATTGTAAAATATACAAATAAATTAAAATAACTAAACCTAGGATTTTCTCACTTTTAAAAATTAAATACATAAAAATAATTATTGTGGACTTTTTTTTTTTTATACACACACATGCAAATCAGAAATCTATTAAGCCTCGAACTCCTAACCTCCCATATCATTGGAAGGCTTGTGCCATTGTGCCACAAACCACTTGACAATTGTTGTGGACTTATAATTTTATAGTTACGTGTTCTTACATAATCTAACTTAATTCCACATGATTAGTGTGATATGATAGCTAAATAAAATTTACAAATTGATTGATTAAATTAGTTTAATTATCAATAATAATTTGTCAAATATTTTAATTAAAAAATTGAATTAACCAATTCAATCCAAATCGATTTAAAATGGATTGGATTGGATTTACAATAAAAATCTAACCATTCCAAACTTATTTAGTATACATTATATAGTTTGGATCGGTTAAATTTTTGTCCCAAAATTGATTCAAATCGAACCGCGAACACCCTATCTGATATGGATAAAATTTACTATTATCATATGTCCTTGCTAATTGAAGAGTTGGGAGAAAGATATTTAATCATCGTTTCTGTATACAACACCTTTCAATAGTACCTGAATATTAAGATCCAATTATTGTATTATCGGTTAGAACGAATTTTGTTATTATGAAAATATACCTTTAATGAGAGAAAAATAATTTATGAACGGCCTCAAACCTTTCTAATTTTTTAATACGAAAGAAAATTTGATATCATCACGAAATCTATGGGAATGTTTGGTTATGTTTTTCGTTTGATTTTATTATGAATTTATTATATGTTTATTATGTGTTTTAGGAGAAAGAATTATTGAAAAATGTAAAAGTTATTTTTTGATGTTTTTTTTATATTTTGGGGGAGATATTTTTTACCGTATCAACCAAATTAATATTTTTTTGTTGGATTTTTTGAATAAAAATAGAATTGAGTGATTTTTTTAATGTTAGAATAATAATAAAATATATAATATATAATATATGTATGTATATATTAAAAATATGTATTTTGAAGAAAAAATGGAAATATATTTGATTCTCTAAAACAATGTTGTTCCGAGGAAATAGAACCAAACAAAGCCTATATATTCTATAAATGTAAAAGAAAAAGAAAAAGAATTTGGATATTTTTCTCTATAAAGGTGCTGTGCCACCACCAAAATGAATTCGAGAAATAATTTAATATTATTATTATTCTTGGGAAACGGGCCCTATCTTTTTTGACTAGTTGGACTTTATTTTACTTACATAGTCCAGACAAAAAGCTTAATCGCATGAAATCACCAATTAGATTTTGGGGCCCAACTTTGTCCCAACTGAGTGGCCGAATCAAAAGCCACCTTTGCACCGCCACGCCAAACACCGATGCTAATTAGCGTCATTCACTCAGAAATACTTTAAGCACAATTAATTATCATATAATATAAAAAGCAATTCATTAATTGGATTTGGAGGATCTTAAATCGGCCCATCAAAAATAAAAATAAAAATACATCCATCGATGGTGAATGGTTTATTTCAACGCACCCAAATTCTTAAATAAAAGTTAGATGAAATTCATAAATTATTTATAGTTGTCGGATTATTGTTAAGTAAGAAATTAATAGTATCGTTTAGTTGACAATTAATGGGACTATAAAGCACAGATTGGCCAATTGGGTCCCATTAAATTATATCATATACATATAAAATGTACCGATTTACTTTAGTGGGTTACAAAATTTTACAAAATAATCAGAATTATTTTCTTTTTTCTATTTTTTTATGCACAAAAGTTACGAAAGATTTGGGCACTGAGTTGATGATGAAATAAAGGTCACATAACTTGGGTGGTTTACTACTTAATAGTGTTTAGTTATTGCGTAATAGCTGGCTGTAACATTTGGGATTTAATACTATTATTCAGATGTGAAAGATTGCACAATAATTTAAAAATATATTGGGAATGTTTGGTTATATTTTTTCAAAACAAAATTATTTTAGGAAAACATAATTAAATGTATCCTTATTTTTTTACTAAAACTTTCATTTTTTAATATATACATACATATTATATAATATATTATTCTAATAATAATAAAAAAAACTCATTTCTATTTTCATCCAAAACACTCAATAAAAAAGTATTGATTTGACTGTTACATTAAAATATATATCCCTCAAAATATAAATAAACATACCAAAGCACAACTTTCACATTTTCTAATAATTTATTTTTCCAAAATACATAATAAAATCACACAAAAAAACATAACCAAACATTCCCATTGTTTTCATTTTTTAATTTTTTAGTTTTTTCTGCTGATTTAAAACATTGGCCATTTATACTTGATTTAAGCGAATGAGAAATAAAAATGTTTTTTTACATTCCTTGTGTTGGTAATTTAGAAGAAAGTAAGAAACCATGGGCATACTGAAAACCAGATTGAATTTCTTTAGAGTTTGAATCCAGCTGTGTTGAAAGAGAAACCGGCCAAACTATTCCATACTTGTTTTAAAACTTATTGTTTAAAATTATATTTATTAAATATAAAAAATCAAGTTTGCCACGTTTTTTCATTTAATAAGATTTGAAACTTAATTTGACCTAACTCAATCATTAAAAAATAATATATACATATATATATATATCAAGTTGCTAAAATTCGAGTGGAATTAAGCTAGTTTATGCTTGATTCATTTAACAACCAAATTAAACCCAAAATATAATTCTTAAAATTCAATAAAAATTTAATTGAGTTTGAAAAAAAATATAGTTTCGATTTGGCTCAGTTTATTATAGTTGAGCCTAGTAGTTACGTTACCTAAAGGGGAAGGTTTGCCAAGCACAAAAAGTTGATTATAATTTTTCTGAGAAAAATAAAGAGGTGGAGAAAAAATATTAAGAAGTAAATCAAGAATTGTATTAACATTTTTCCTTAGAATTATTATTACCAAATTCGCAATCCAAACAAAGGCTGTAGAATTGTCTCGACGGAATTGGCCACGAGGCTGGTTCTACAACTCTTGTACTAAACGTGATCCAATACATATCGTCGAATTCAGTTGTGCAGACCTGTGATCTTAATAGAGGCGACGTGGGGGCCGAAACAATTTTAATTACATCAATCCTAACTCTAGATGAGGGGTTATGTTCGAGATTGTAGATGTACTCACATCAGATTGGGACAACCCAAAAAAGATAAAAAGTCCCATTTCTTATTTAAACTCATTTACAAAGAATTTATTATATTAAAATCAAACTTTTGAAAATATCGTGATGAAAATAAAACCACAAAACTATATTTGACTGGGATTTTTTTTATTCAGTAATTGAATAATTAGTTACAATAAATACATCTTTTTGTTTTTTAAAAAAATAAAGATAAATAATTCAAAATTATAAATTTTTAGTGCGTCACAATTCAAACCCATTCTTATAATATTTAGCCACAAATCATGACCACCACAAATCATTCTTATAGTATTTTAAGAATAAACAAAATAATTAATAAATTATTTAAATAAAATTAAATAAATTTAAAATAAACATAAATGTATGACTAATCATTATTCTTCATCACTTTAATAGTCGTTTTCGTTATTATCATCATATCGTCGCCGATTAAATCGGAAACATACACATGTCTGGTCGATAAAAATTTTCCTGTCAATTTAACATACACATGTGTGGTCAATAAAATTTTTCCTTTCAATTTCACAAGGCCAAGTCCTTTTCATTACATGAAACAAAGTTTACCTACGAATGTAACAATATTGATATTTATGTTAGAGCACTCCCATGAAAGATGTACTTTTGACTGTAAAACTCTTATTTCTACAGTGAGATTCAATTATTATTATTTTTTTATATAAAAAGGAAAAAATAATGATAGCAATTTTACTTCTTTTTTTTTTGTTAAATATTATATCTATATATTGTTGAATATTTTAATAAAAATATGTATCCCACGTAGAAAATTAAAACCTAAACTATACAATATACATATGACTTTATCTTATTACTAGTTGGCTGTTACTTAGAGTTCATTTAGAAAAATAAAAATGACATATGTCTTTTGTTGTTACAAATTTTAAAAATTAAAACCGATGGTTGTTTCATACAGTTACATATTTTAATTTTATAACAGATATTTGTGATTTAAATTTTGAATAGCAGTCAATCCATTTTTGGGCTATATAAGGGAATTCTAAGTTCTTGTAAAAAATATACAGCATCATATGAAACTATTTTCCTTTATTCGAGATCAGTAAATAAGTACATAGTATAACTTCTACTTCACCTAATAGTCAAGTTTTTGGTGGAGATATATCTTTGTCGCGAGCTGGTTGTTGTATCCTATGGGCGATACATCTATAAACATTGTTGCACTAAGCATTTTGGAAGGGATTGTGAAAATTGTCTTAAGAGAGAGATTTGACTGGCGCCTCGTCCTGTTAATTTTGAATTTTCACATGTCTTCTTACCGCATATTTTCTTTCATATATGATTTTGCGTTTGACTACGAATACATTAACCATTTGAACAATAATGCTATTATTAATCAAACAAGAATTGAGTATAATCTATATAGATATTAATTCATTTATATTGAAAGAAAATATGCCATAATTAAATATTTGCAATAAATGCATGGAAGATATCCAAACATAAAATGTGAGATTTAATAAATAAAAATCTATTCAAATTATTTGTTGCTATTTGCATTTTATCTTATTTTATTTTAACTGCTTTTCTGCTCCCACCCAGTGTTCGAAAAATCGGACCGTTCATTGAATCGAAAAACTTACCGGTTCACGGTTCACTGGTTCAACTGTTGGTCGGACCGTAATTGAACCGCAATTGAACTATGATGTCATAATTACGAAATATATATATTACTTTAAAATTAATAAAATGTCAAAATATAAAACATAAAGAGCTTAAATGATATTATCTAACATTACAATCCAAATTTCACATTTCATATTATAAATGATCACAACAATTTAAATGTATAAAGTCTAAAATTTAAAGTTGATAGTGTGTAAATTAATTCTAAATTCTAAACTAAGGCTTTTTTTTTTACTTTTAAATAACTTGTGAAGTGTACTTTAACCTTCAAACTTTGTACTTACACAAAAAAAAAAAATTAAAAATATTTTTATTAAAAATTAAATGAAAAACCGGTCCGGTTCAATTGAACTGTGAACAGTTCACCGGTCCGACCGGCCGATTTGAACTGTTTTTACAAAATGTGACGTTTTTTTTCATTTTTTCTGTTTTTTGAGAAAATCGGACTGGTTCCCCAACCGGTCCGGTCCGATTTTTTAAGCAGTGCTCCCACCCCACATGTTTGGATGTTGGTACAACCAAAAAAAATATATATATATATATATTTTTTTTTTTTTGGGGGTGAAGGATTGGAATTCAATAATTGGCGATTGCCGATTGGGAGTAGATTATGGCTGGGATGGTGGCCTTTGTCACGTAGTCACGTGGCATAACTAGGGAGACAGAAATAATGTCCCTGAAAGGGGTAAATATGTAAATTAGCATTTGAAATAATTGGCTACTGGGTGGAAGTGATTGTCTTCGAGATGGGTAAACATGTAAATCAACATGCAAAATTAAGGCCGAAGCAACGGCTGCGTGAATTGTCGCCCACCAGTTAGCCATACCGAAATTTAAAATATAAATATAAAATATACAAAAATTTGGCCTTACTTGTTTATGTTTCTCAATACAAATTTTAATTTTCAAAATATTTTCAAACAAGCAATTGTCAATTTTTTTTTTTTATTTTTCAAAATATCTTCTCAAAGTATATTTCAAAATATTCAAAATTTCCTTAACAAATCAATTTATATGTTTACATATATAATCAATTAATCTAATATATACATAAAAAATTAGTTTCACTTCACTAATCCAATACAATTTGAACTGATGTGACATTACATTTGTCTCCATGTCATATTTCCAAACAAACTATTTTTTTTTATAAAATATTTTCTAACAACTCTCAAGATAATAACAAACATGTATTTTATTTCTCAATCCCCACTACTAAAAAATATTTTTTCCAAAGTTATTAATCAATATTACTTATTACATCACACTCGATCATTAAAGATTGCACTGAATTTTAATTCTATTTGAGTAAGTTTATTTTAAAATTTCTGATGATAGCTAAGCACATCACATAATATAAAATGTTCAACTTCATGAGCTATATTATTTTATATTGTAAGATTGTTTTGTCCTTATAAAAGAACCTCTCAATAAATGAAAAAAGATGAACAATTTATAAATTAACTCAAATTAAGATTTCTTTTATATGAAAAAAATTTGATTCATCATTGTTAAATAACAAAACGTACATTATTAGCTAAAAAAGGACCGGAAAAGCAAACTTTATCAAATACAGAAATCCAATTAAAGTCCCCCATCTTTGTTTCAAAATATTAAAGATAAGACTGAAAAAACTGAATGGGCGGAGCTGAGTTGAATACGTTGAATTTAGAGTGAGAAATACATATTTTGTTCTCTTTAAAAAAGAAAATTGAGATAAGAAAGAGCACAAATTGTTATTCTCATTTAATATAAATTTAATGCACATAATGTTATTAGTACGATGACCATTAGTGTTCGCTAAGTCGTAATTAGGTGGCAGTTATTCAAATTGTGATTAGTTAGTACTTAGTACCAAATTTAAATCCTTCTTTTTCCCTATAAACCAATCAGAATCTATTACGTGGTACAGTCTCGAGAAATTTTAGATCCCTACACAAATACCAAAGTTTTCTCTGTATGGGTTTAGACGATGACGTGGTTGCATACACGGGGAGGAAGACTTTTTGGTACAAATATAAATGGTAAAAGGATGAAAAATAGTTAAAAGGAAAAAGTAATATTTAATATATGTGAGAAATTCAAAATTCAGGGTAAATACTAAGAAACGAGAATAACGGTAATTCCCATGTTTAAAATTAAATAATAAAAAAATAAAAATTGTGTTTCCTTGTTCTTTCCAACATTAAGGAATAAGGTTTTGCCTCCTCTTTTTCATCTCACTATATTTATTATAATAGGAAACCTAAATGGGGACTACGGAATCAAACAAATATTATAATGTTGAAAAGAACAAACCATCCCAACTTCCAAATAAATACAAACCTACTCATATGAAAAATGAAAAATCCCATAGACAAATCCAAGGAGCAGCTTCTACCTCAAATCAAACTGTGAAAATTAAGGCCAGATTCATTGGACGATCAGAATAAGCCAAGAAGTGCTCTATTAATGAAGTCATAAATAAACGTTTTAGGGTCTAAAATACTGTGAAGTTTAGGTAAGAGACGAAAATGCCATTACCATTTATCCTAGCACGAAAGTTTCAGAGAGCGGAGGCTACTACTGCCACTCCTTTTAACAAATCAAGATTCAGTCATTCTCAGGTTCTTCCTTAATTTGCTTTTTCTTGAACCTGGATATTGAGCATTTATCATCAAAGATCCACTTTTTCGTTGTCTTCCCTTCCTCAACAAGCTTCATAAGAAAGCTTCTTCCTTATCCAATTTTTAAGTTGGTCTTTTTTTCTGTTTATTATTCTTGCTCATGATATACCACTGTGAGAAGGTGAATGTTTTCTAACACTATTTTCTCACTCCAATTATCACTCCCTCTTCCTTTTGGATTTTTTTGATCTGGCGCAAAAGAGTCCCATGTTCCATGTTTCTTTCTCTACCACTCTTTCTTACAAGATTTCAGATGGGGTTCTTGAAAAGCTCTCAATAGAGTGCAGATACAGCTTTTCTTGAACTCTCAATGCTTGTACAGTGCTTCTTGGCTTCTAAAATTTGCAATGGAGGCTAATACGCAGATAAAAATTACTGTGACGCTTTTTTTACTTAGTGTTTCAGTTGTTCAAAGTGCTACGGACCCCAATGATTTAGCCATACTAAATCAGTTCAGAAAAGGTCTGGAAAATGCTGATCTCTTGCAATGGCCTGCCAGTGGAGACGATCCCTGTGGTCCTCTGCGCTGGCCTCACGTATATTGTTCTGGCAACAGAGTTACACAGATTCAGGTTAAAGGCTTGGGTTTGAAGGGCCCTTTGCCTCAGAATTTCAACCAATTGTCTATGCTGGAAAATATAGGCCTTCAGCAGAACCAGTTTAGTGGAAAGTTGCCGTCTTTTAGTGGGTTGGCTCAATTGAAGTATGCTTTTCTGGATTATAACAATTTTGACACAATCCCATCAGATTTCTTTCAAGGGCTTGTGAATTTGGAGGTGTTGGCATTGGATGATAACCCTCTGAATGCCACCACTGGCTGGTCATTGCCGTCTGACTTGCAGGGCTCTGCTCAGCTGAAAAATCTTAGTCTTATGAGTTGCAATTTGGCTGGACCTTTGCCTGCATTCTTGGGAAATATGTCATCTTTGGAGGTTTTAAAGTTGTCTTTGAATCAACTTACGGGGGGCATTCCAGAGAGCTTTAGAGGTTCTTTGCTGAAAATACTTTGGTTGAATGAACAATCTGAGGGTATGACGGGTCCAATTGATGTAGTGGCTAGCATGGCGTCACTCACAAGTCTTTGGCTACATGGGAACCATTTTTCAGGTAAAATCCCAGAGAATATTGGTGATTTAGTTTCTCTACAGAATATTAATCTCAATAAAAATGATCTTGTTGGTTTAATTCCTGCTGGCTTGGCAAATATGGCGTTGGATAATTTGGATTTGAATAACAATCATTTCATGGGTCCTATACCAAAGTTTAAAGCTGTTAATGCTACCTATGCTTCAAATCCATTTTGTCTTCCTAGTCCTGGAGCTCCCTGTGCCCCAGATGTTATGGCTCTGTTAGAGTTTCTTGATGGGGTGAATTACCCGGCCAGGCTTGTTGGCTCTTGGTCCGGTAATAATCCATGCCAAGTGTCTTGGCTGGGAGTAGGTTGTGATCCAAATGGAAAGATCATTACCATAAATTTGCCCAATTCTAACCTTTCTGGTACTTTAAGTGCTTCAATTGCAGACCTTGGTACCCTTACTCAAATACTTCTGGAGTCTAACAGTCTCTCTGGTTCAATTCCGACAAACTGGACTAGGTTGAAATCTTTGACATTGTTGAATTTGAGTAAAAACAACCTTTCTCCACCTGTTCCAAGTTTTAGTAGCAATGTAAAGCTTGTCTTAGATGGGAACTCTCTAATAAATTCTGGTGGAACCCCGTCTCAAAATAATAGCACATCGTCTCAGGATTCACCATCCTCTCCTGTCCCAACTTCATCAAGCACTGGTACTAAACCTAACTCGGCCAATCCTACACACGAGTCCATCGGAGGAAACATTCCAATAAGTTATTTGTGATTGTGGCCCCCGTTGCAAGTTTTGCTATTCTGGCTTGCTTGGTTCTGCCACTTTCTATTTATTTCTGTAAGAAGAGAAAAGACGGACAACCTGCACCAAGCTCCCTTGTGATTCATCCGAGAGATCCATCTGATACAGACAACACGGTCAAGATTGTGGTTGCAGATAGCACAAATAGAAGTGCTTCCTCCATGGCCACTAGTGGTTCTGCAAGCGTAAATAGTAGTGAATCTCATGTGATCGAGGCTGGTAATCTGGTCATATCGGTTCAAGTTCTACGAAATGTGACTGAGAATTTCGCTCCTGAAAACGAACTTGGTCGTGGTGGTTTTGGGGTGGTTTACAAGGGAGACTTGGATGATGGAACTAAAATAGCAGTGAAAAGAATGGAAGCTGGAGTCATTAGCAACAAGGCGCTGGATGAGTTTCAATCTGAAATCACCGTTCTTTCTAAAGTTCGTCACAGGCATTTAGTGTCTCTTTTGGGATATTCGATTGAGGGAAGTGAAAGAATTCTGGTTTATGAGTACATGTCTCAGGGGGCTCTTAGCAAGCATCTTTTTCATTGGAAGAAATTGCAGCTAGAGCCTCTCTCTTGGAAGAGGAGGCTTAATATTGCCCTGGATGTTGCTAGAGGAATGGAGTACCTTCACACTTTAGCTCATCAGAGTTTTATACACAGAGACCTCAAATCCTCAAACATCTTACTAGGTGATGATTTTCGAGCAAAAGTATCAGATTTTGGTCTTGTTAAACTTGCTCCCGACGGAGAGAAATCTGTTGTCACCCGGCTGGCAGGAACTTTCGGATACCTAGCACCCGAATATGCTGGTAAATATTCTGCATAATTTCTTTCCTTTTATTAATATGATGAAACTTTGAACTCTTCTAATGGCTTTTTCATCCAGTTATGGGCAAGATCACAACAAAAGCAGATGTCTTCAGTTTTGGTGTTGTCCTAATGGAGCTATTAACTGGAATGATGGCACTTGATGAGGACAGACCTGAGGAAAGCCAATACTTAGTTGCATGGTTCTGGCAAATAAAATCAAGCATAGAGAAGCTAATGGCTGCAATAGACCCTGCCCTAGACGCAAAAGGAGAAACCTTTGATAGCATCTCCATCATAGCTGAACTTGCTGGCCACTGCACAGCAAGGGAGCCCGGCCAACGACCCGATATGGGCCATGCCGTGAACGTCTTGGCCTCACTTGTTGAGAAATGGAAGCCACTTGATGATGACACAGAGGAATATTGTGGCATCGATTATAGCCTCCCACTAAACCAAATGGTCAAGGATTGGCAAGAAGCAGAAGGAAAAGACCTAAGCTACATGGACCTTGAGGATAGTAAGGGCAGCATACCGGCTAGGCCGGCTGGATTTGCAGAGTCCTTCACTTCAGTTGAGGGCCGTTAGAATGGGTAACTCTGCAATTTTGATTTGATATTAGATAGATGTAGATAACTTGTTTTAGTTTGTTTGAGGAGTTGTTTTTATTTGTTGAACTTGGTGCAGAGGTACTGGTATTAGAAAGCATACATTGTCTCTTTGTATCTTCTAATGTAAATCTCTGTGGGATGTAGATATAGAACAGTGAACAGTCAGCTTCTTACAGCTGCATTTTTTTCTTATTATTTTGCTTGAATGACATTGTCTCAAAACGGGTTGTTCTTGCATTTAAAGTTTTCAGTTTCTCCATTACAATTCAGAGTTCATTTTCCAGCAATATCTTGAGTTTATCTTTGCCTGAAGTTGTCATCATCTTGGACTTGCAATTAATTTTGTACCATCTGGTCCTCCCCATTTTTGTGTTTTATTGTTTAGCATGAAGAAGTGAAGCAAAGAATGCATTGATGATTCCTAACTTTGCCTCTCTATCCCCATCAAAAGATAGAAAGCATCGTGATATGATGTGTTTGGGTGAATTTGGTCGGATTTGCGTTTGCCGTTGGGTAATGATTTAGTTGGTATTTGAATAAATGGATAAATTATTATCTTATAAGATGTTTGGTAAATTTATAAGAAAAGAATATATGAGCATTTAAAATAAAATATTGAGAACTTATAAATTGTTTTTAAAGTATTTTAAAATATTTTTCAATTTCAATTATATATTAATTACAAAAAATTATTATTATTAATATTTTATACCCCAAGATCTTATGTTATTCAAATGCTTCTAGAGTCACATTTGCAAATTTTATTCAAGCACTTTAAAATTTTATTTTCAAAAATAAATTAAATATTTTATAAATTTTAAAAATATTTTATAAAATATAAAAACTCATAAAAACTTTTTAAATAAACTTAACCAAACATCCTTAGAGTTCATTGCTTTGTATCAATTCAAAAGGTTGATCCAGGTGGATGTACCCTCAGAATTTATAATTATAAGATTGTGCTGTGCCTATTCAAGAATCAAGGAAAAAAGGCAAAATGCAAATTTAGAAACAAATAATTCAAATGGAAAACTGAAATCCAAAGAAAGGGTATTTTCATGCAAAAAGAAAATGGACCCATCTCTCCAACAGCTAGAAATGGACCAGTCTCACTCATGGAACTCTTTTTATTTCACACGCGCACACACACACACACACACACACACACACGGTCCTGTTTCAGAGAGATAATGGACCTCGAACCCATCAGTGCCCACCTTCTTCTCTTGATTGGATACAAACAGATAATTTTCCTCATTATTGTCTGTATTACATGTTCCACTTCCAGAATATATATATAATGTCCTTATTGATAACTAGGAATATAATGCTTAAGTATAGTGTCAGTCATATTGATATTTTAATAAAGAAAGAAACTATATGAAAATGTCAAAATAAAACAACACCCAGAACGTGTCAAGAGGGAAGAGGGCAAATAATTTGATGCAGGAAGTACACAGATAATTGGGTGGATTTGTGCATCCACGTGGAGGGGTTTCTGTTGAACGTGAAAGTCAATTTCAGAGTGTCGTATGTATGATCCGTCCAGTAGTCCCACTATTTATAACCAATAAATGGTTGACATGGTATTATTGTTCGATTGTTGTTGTTCACGAGTTGTCCGAATTAATTAGTCAGTTAACAGCTAGTTGCGCACCTCCTTTTATCACTGTCCTTGTCACTAATTCCATAGTCTTTATGGTTCAATGATTTTTTTTTTTTTTTCCTTCTCTCTTTATTTCCATTTAATTTGTGTAGTGTTGAAAATTAGTCTTTAATGTCCTTCCTTTTCTGTCACTCACGAATTCTAAACAGAATTGATGGTATCATGTTTATCTTATGCAAACGGAACTGTTTAGAATTGATGATATCATGTTTATCTTATGCAAAAGGAACTAAGGTCATGAGTTAACGTGTAAATGCTCTCATCTCTTTCATTTGCTACAAAAAATTTTGAGTGGCAGTGAGGTCATGTCAAGTGACACTAAATTCTTTATGCATAATGACTAATTTAGATTTACTAAATATGTCATCAATAAAAATAGTGGTCGTGTACCTTTTTTTCTAAACTTTTCAATTGAAGTTTCTAATGATATCGGTTCTAATCATATATATAAAAGAAATTCTAATAATATTGAGTCTTATTTTACATATCGAATAAGTCAAAGGTTTTCAGTTAATTTATGAGATATTTCTCATCTCTTATCTATTGATAGGTGGACAAACCATTTCACCACGTCCAGTAATAAGACAATATTTTATAAAATTAATCTACGTTTTCTCATGAGTTTGGACATCATTAATAAATAAATATTTTCTACTTATCTTTATGGCTTAATAATAAAATTAATTTCTAGCTAGGCCACTTTGTGGCATTTCACACGAATTAAAGAAAAAAAAAAAAGAAATAACTAGAAAAAACCCGAAGACAATTGGTTAAGGTGTTCTAGAGTACTTTGGGCTTGTTTGGCTGCAAATTAGAGTATTTTGCCTTTGGTAAAATAATTTTTGGAAAGTGATGTTGGAGAATTTGATGGTTGTTTGTTTGTGAATATTTTGGGAGAAAATTATTTGTTTTATTGCGTTTTGAAATGGGACAATATGCTACATCAATGACTTTTTTATTGGATTGGTGAGGTGAAATGAATATTTTAATCATTTATATATGTGTATATATATATTGAATGATTTGTAGTATGTGTATATGTTTATAATATGAATGGGACAATTTATAACAAGTAGCATAACATTGGGAAATGTATTGAGGTGTGAATAGTAAATATATTTTGGGGAATGGATTTTATATTTTAAGAGTGGAGTTGGAGAACGTGTATTATTTATTTATTTAAATTCTGAGAATTAAAAAATATATTAAGAATTTGCAACCAAACAAAGTTTGTTTATGGTTTTAAAAATCACCTGCAAACCTTGGTCGGGGTGTGTGGGGTAGTCACATAATCCTAATTAGTTACCCCCATGTTTAAGGTTGTTTCTGAGTTCGTGTTGGCAATCTATGGGTCGAATCCAACTCAAATAACTACAAATTGGATTGGGCCTTAAAATTCGAAACATAGTTCGATATGAGTAGGATTCATGTGATTATTAATTTCCTTCAAAATTATCAATTTTGTTACGAGATAATAATTATAAATATTTTTTTAATGCAATTGTATATTAAAAAAAAGCATATAATTTAACAAATAATTTATATTTAAATTTTAACATGGTGTAATATATATATATATATATATTTCTATTATATTTGAATTAATTTTTTTAATCAATATTTGAATTAATTTTTCTGTATAACAAAATAAGTTAGAAGAGGTTTTTGGCATTACTCTCATTTAAATTCATATGAACCCATTTTGAATTCAATTAACCTATTTAAATCTATGTTCGACTCAATCCGTTTTAAGTCATATTTCCTTAAACCCAAATTAAATTCAACCTAATCCAACAGTACACCATCCTTATTCGGAGTAATTATTTAAAAACATCCAAATATAATTCTGGAGGCCTTAATTCTTTAAAGAACTAATCAATAACTAATTTACCACCATCAAACAAGATAAGTTGGTTCCAAATGGATCCTACTGAATGAAGATTCTTGGACTTGGTATTTGGGTTGTTGCTAACAACATCTCCAGGCCCACTAGAGGATCTAACTCGGCTTGCTTCAGCCATAGGCCCAAAGCAGGCCATGAGCCTAAATTCTGAGCTTAGTTCTCCCACCTAAAAAACGGCCACTTTTCACCACCCATCCTATAGAAGGAAACCTTAAACCCTAATTCACAGCTTTGGGTGTCTTATTATTTTTCTGAAACTTGAGCCAAACACCTCCGGAATCGCGTTCAAGCTATCCAATGTAGGGATCCCCCCCTCAGCCCCCCTGAATTTAGTTGGAAAACCAGGCAGAAGAAGATCGACAATGGTGAAATCCAAATCCCAATCAAAAAAGGCTCAAAAACGCGGGGTGGACTTCAAAGTAATAATCAGAAATTCATTAATCTGTTGAAGTTCTAATTCTTGGTAGAAAAGTTTCGATTTGAAGCTATTGTGACTATGAATGCTCAAGTTTTTGAAACTTGTTTTTGCAGAAAATTAAGCGGAAAATCGGCAGGAAATTGCCGCCTCCAAAGAATGCTACAAACACTGAAATAAAATCTAAAGCGATTGTTCTCCCAGAGCAAAGTGTAGCGTCTGAAAAAGCAGGTTTAGCAGTCAGCAAAAAGGGATTGACACTAAAGGAGCTTCTTCAGCAGACAAGTCATCACAATTCCAAAGTCCGAAAAGGTCGGGCTTTTCATTCTAATTTTTTAATTTACCTTTGATTAGATAATTGTAATGCCACTCGATATACAGTCGAAATATATGCGAGTTCTAGTCATGCGGAGAAGAAATAAAGAGACAGCTGTGGTGGAAATAAGAGGAAAATAAACACACATTTTGAAATGGGAATCTACTGATGATAATGATGCTTCAGAGAGGTGTCATTGTGCACATGGAAATCTCATAGAAGTGATCCACAGTAATTACATATATGTGGGCTAGCAAAAGAGTACATAATAGTTTCCTTAGTTATCATTCCGAAGCTTCAGTTAGGGTTGGTTATTTGGCAGTTCACCGAACTTGAATGACGTTTCTCAGTCTCAATATTAATTCTTATTAATAACAGGAATGTAAGAGTAACTAGTATTGCCTTAAAAAAATGAGAGTAAATAGATAGAACCAAGCATTTTTCTCTATTTTTGAGCGATAGGAATCTTACTTTTTAAGGGTTTACAAACTCATTTTTCGTTATTGTAATTGGAATTTTTATCATCAAATGAACCATTCCTCAGTACAGGAGAGAGAATTCATATTAGATAGTGAGGACCGTTGGTAGACATGTGAATTGGGAAACAAGTGGTTATTGAGTGTTGATAAAGAATCAACTGCATAAAGAAACATAATATCATAATACAATCAGCCAAGTGCAAGTGAAGCGCATTCTGTTAATCATATCATTTAACCCAAAATGGTGGATTTAATATTGTGGAACTGCAACTATTCCGAGTAACTCTAAAATTGGCTTGGTTCAGGCATGTTGGCTCAATTTGAGCATCGGTTACATCCATAGATTAATTTAAAGAATGTGAAGAACCATCTGTAAGAATCCTTTTTAATCCAATTCTTTGTCTAGATGATTTGTCTTTTTTCTCTTGGTTTCTAATGTTTCGAGTTCATCGAATGAATATTACCAGAGTGAACAATTATTATGTTATTTGGTATTTTATAATGATGTGTTGGCTCCCTCCTGATATCTTTTTCATTTTCGTGTGGTTAATACCGACAAAGTGTTTCTCCTTTTTCCAGATGCATTGCTAGGTATCAAAGACATATTTCTAAAGCACCCCGCTGAGCTGAAGTTGCATAAACTTGCTGTTGTAGATAAACTGCGTAAGTGTATTGGTGATGTTGATAAGTTGGTCCGTGAAACAGTGTATCAACTTTTTAAGTCAGTAATTTTTCCTGGCTGTACAAAGGTATATATTGATATTATGGCATATTTCCTGTATGAAATCTTAAGCTTATTTCTTTGTATTTTCCAGTGGCTGGATACCTTTGGTTATGGTTGTTTCACAATCCATTCATTTAGGTTATTTTGAAAAGGTGCTTTATGTTAGTAATCTCAATAACACTAAAGATCCCAGCTACATTGGAAGTCAGTTTTTTATTGCATGCTTTTGTATTATATGTCTTTGTACATCTTAATTTTTCTGTTATATTCCTCTAGGTCTTTTCCCTTATTTTATTTATTTGTTTATTCATTTGGGCTAGAGGATGTATGTACTGGTGGTCGGTGTTGGAGATTTGAGGGTACTTGGGGTAGGGATAGAGACTGGGCTTCATTTGCCCTTCAAAATTAAGTTAGGCTTTTGAAATAATTTCACTAAAGACTAAAATGGATTTGAACAGAGGCAATTTTATGTATGGTTTCCAGATACATGGACTTTTAAATGATTTTATTTCTAGTCTGGTGTCCAAACATGAATGGAACTGAAATAGAACTTACAGTACAAATATCATGGCGATATATAGAGACTTGTTACTTACCCGGGAAGATAATTAAATTAAAAGAACTTAGTGTTTTATTTGATTTAAGACTTTACTCTTCCCAACTCTCAAGATCCAGAACATTGGTGGTTATAAGATGTGACATCTTGTTATATATATTTTCCTTATCGTTTGTGGGTTAGCTCACTTTTTGTGAAGTACATCATAAATTTTGACGTTGATATTTTTCAGATGTTTTCAAGTGCAAAGATGGATTCACTTCAGTTGATGTTCTGCTTTTCTTTTACAGGATAACCAAGGAGTATTGGTTTCCTTGATGATGCCATATATTTTTACGGCTATGACCCATTTAGCAATTGATGTGCGTTTGATGGCGTTCAAATTTTTCGACCTTGTTGTCCAGTTTTACCCCTCTTCCTTTTCCATGTATGCTGAAAAGGTATGCTCATATTTTTGTTCTCTCATATGGATGGTTATTGCATTTTATCCATTAATTGTGCTGTTTTCAAATATATATTTACTTACTTTCTGATTGTCTTCATACCCTTTATATTAAGTATCCTGGTATTCTCTTTTATTTCATTTTTGTTACCAAGAAATGAATTCTGTGATTGAGTTGGTTCAGCTGTTTAACTTTGGTGGCTTTTTTATTGGGAAAAAAATAATACCTTATTTCATCCTTGGTGTTCCAATAGATGTGGAAGTCTTTCTTTTACCTTTTGTGCTGTTTCTTATCCACTCGTGTCCTGAAAAATTTCCTCTGATGCTATTTCATGTTTGACCATTGGTTTTTCTCTCCTTGTGGTCATCTGGGTTACTTGTGGAGTTTGTTTAAATCTTTTCATGATCTTTATCTAAAATTTAGATCTTATTTGCAGATTCTCCAAAACTATGAAGACATATTACGGAAGAACCAATTTTTAGAGGATAAGAGCAAATTAAAGAGCATTCTTGCTGGATTGATTCGCTGCTTATCCCTGTTGCCATGTAATGGGAGAGAAGATCACTCAAAAGTTAAAAATGTATTCTCTGATAGATTAATGTCACAAGCTTTTGTTGACTTCTAATTTCACTAGCTATGATGAAGGAAAGGACTGACTTGGTTGCGTTGCCTAATTTTAATATTAATACCATGAAAAAAGGATTGTTTGATCCAGGCTCTTTGGGCTGTGGCAGTTAAAATCTCCAGCTGCCTTGTTATTGGTACCTAAATGAACTTGTATGTGGCATTTCTTGCTATATTGCACTAGTCTTCCCGATTCTCGGATAACTTCAGTATTTCCCGTGTCCCAAGAGACTTTCCTCGTTTCCTTTTAACATCCAAACTAATGCTCAGTTAGTAAGACCAAAATGTGACTTTGAAAATTTACATGAAGAGTTATGTGTATATAGTTGCGTGGATTACCTTTAGAGCTCTACCTGATGTTCAAAGTTTTTAGATCAGACTTGGAGATCATATTCTCCCACCCCCCTTTGTATTCAGGTTTTCTTACTCATCCTCCTGTTTTTCTTCTTGAGAATACATATATGAATGTGTGTGTTTATTTTATTTATTTTTAGCTTTTGTTAATGAGGCATGTTACCATAGTGCATTTACTTTACTAGCAACTATCTGTTTAACAGAATTACTAATTTCTCATCTGCTAGCCAAAGTTTTTCTTTTTTTCTTTTCTCAGCTGGTGCTTTAGATAGAATACTTATTCAAGGCTGATGTTTACAGGATATTCCAGCTCATGACATTCTTCATGCTTTTGAGGCAGAGGTTGTTAGAGGATCAATTGGTGAGCTCCAAAAACTCACATTTCGAGTCTTTGACCAGGTGTCAAATTCTTATTATCATCCAGTCTTTGTGCCCGGCTTTTAACTCATTGAAAAGGATTTTATGACAATTTTTGCTCTCGATGTTTGGTTATTCAATTCGTCCCTGCATTGTTGATCAGTGTTGATTTATTTATATGAAACTTCGAATAAGACTCTCTCTGTCTGTGTGTGTGTGTGTGTGTGTGTGGTTGGTCATGGTTTAATGCCCTGGTGCATATAAAAACCATTACACTTGTGACTATTATGCAGTTCATTCACTTTGTAGCAATGTATTTGAATTGGAAGTTGGTTGGTTTAAGTTAATCACAATCAAGGGGATTATAAAGGGTTATAGGACGGTCGGAATTTTAATACATAAATTTTGACGAAAATACGTGTGAATCTACCATTTATGATTTCATAGTTGTTTGAGGCATCTAATAATGAAATAGCGATGTAACTATCAGAATTTTGCTCATGGACGACTAAAAGCATGATGTGCTCTTATTGGAGATAATATAGACCCTGTTCTGATTTTCCCTGCAACATTTATTTCAGGTCTGAATATTTCCAAGATATGTATACCTTATGAATATTTGGTTGTGCCTAGCCAAAATTTTGTCAAGCTTCTATATGCCATCCTCCATTTCAATCCAACTCCAACGTATACCTTTATGTGGCCCCCGAACACAGATTCTATGTTGTTGTTGTTGTTGTGTGTGTGTGTGTTTTTGGGTAATTTAGTTTAGTTTAATTTACTTTGTTTATTTATTTGTTTATTCGTTTTTTGTGTGGATTGCTTATTTTGAAGGACAAGATAGTGCAGCAGGTTGAAGGGGAGTGCCTAGCTCTCTAATTGTTAGTTCATGGTGCCATTAGAGTGGGTGTTTTTTGTTTAAACTGGATTAGGTGTGTTCCATATGGCATTTGGGCATGATTTGATCAATTGTTATGCATCCAATATGAGAAGTAAAACTATGATTTTTATGGCTCGGTGATTGTGTTCCACCATCATCTTTCTGAACTATGCTTGACGCTGCGAATTGAGTAGTCTTTGAGAATTCCCTTTCTTTCTTCAAACTTTGATAACCTAACCCTCATTCGATAGAGCTAACCAACCTTCCCTAAAAGTGGAGATAGGAGATCCAGTTAACGAAAAGGCAGGCTATGGCTGTAGCTGCAACAAGGAATGCTTTCTTGGAAGCTCTTTCTTAATCTGATAGAAAGTGCTTATCTAGCAGGTGCCACCCAGTTGATTGTTGAAGGTTAATAATTGTTGACATGAATTACAGTGGTTAATCTGACAATTGAAGTATTCACTTCCCGTTTACAGGGGCTGTTGATATCTGTGATTTTATGTTCCTAGAATCTCAATGTGTTAATTAAGATTGGAAAAGGGCAGTGTTCCAAAAAGTGAATAAAAAGTAAGAGATTTATGTTTGTCAGAAAACTTTATTTTGTCTTTAAAAAAGTTAAAAGAGGTAAGACTTGTTGAAGGAAGGAGGAAGTTGTGATGCACCCTGGCTTAAACTTTTGGGATTTTGTCATACAAAAAGTTAAAAGAGGTAAGACTTGTTGAAGGAAGAAGGAAGTCGTGATGCACCCTGGCTTGAACTTTTGGGATGCTGCAAGTATTTGCAATGGATTTTGGTATTAACATGCAATTTTGGTGTACGAAGTAGATTTTGTTCCTAAGTGGTATCTACATGTGTATTTTTTTCCTTATTTGCATGACACACTCTAGAGAAGAATTATCATGGCTCCAGTTTTTCCCTTCAATTCTTTGTTTGGAGAAAGCTGCTTGACACTCATCCACTTTGGTTCCATGTTTGGCAGGGCTTAGTGACATTACCAAGAAATTGAAGGATCTTTTGCTCATTCTAGTTGGTTCTTTCCAGGATTTCATGCCATTGGTGCATAGCGCCTCCCAACTAGATCTGCAATCATGTGACTGCATGCAATTTATACTTCAAAGTATAGATCTCATAGTCAGGTTTTTGGTTAGTGGGGTTTCCGGAAGTGAACCAGATTCACAAATTTTTGCACCTTGTCAGCAGCCTGATATGATCGCATATGATCACTTTATATCTCCGGTGATACTAAAGAAGTTATGGGATGCTTTTCCCCTTAACCTAGTTCATCTCTCAGGAAAGGTATATTTATCCCATTGCACATATTGTAGCTTTTGATTTTCTTTGCATTTCCAAATGAGGTTTTTTTTGCAACCGAAAATTTGTTTCTGCAAACCTTATTAGAGATGACACTTTTTAAGACTTACTCCAGTAATTCAAGTAATTACACACAGGCCAAGTTGGTGTTTCAACTGGCAAAACCAAATGTCTGCTGAAGCTGTACTGTGTTATTGTCCGTTCTTTGTTTCATCATCTATATTGTTTATTTAGTGTCTAGTTTCTGCATCCATTTCCAAGATCATGTTTACTCTACTCCAGTGTTTTTAATTTTATTTGTCAACTTAATTAATGACTGCTCTTCTTTTGCAGGATGACGATCGAATTTTCATGCTAAATACTATAATTTCCAAAATATTTTTGCAGTTGAGTAACCGGGATTACTCTCACTCTGCTTTGCTGGAAAAGTTTCTGGAATTCATTGAAAGTTCACTGTGTACAAAGGTTTGCTTGTGGACTTCTATTATATGGTTTTATGGATATAAACTTTACACACAAACCAAGTGCTGAATAATTTAGTTAGTGATACCATGAAATGCCTGAGCGTCTTCATGTGGTTTTCTTTTGGCTTCTGTTCTATTCCTTTTCATGACTTGAACAATGGCCTGTAATTCACTAATGGTCATTTAGGGTCCGTGGTATATGATCTTCTACTCGATGGTTTCTAGTTACTGATCCATCAAATCTTTTCTGTTTTACATCTTTACTCGAGTGGCATGACATTCATTCCGTTTTGATATACATATACTTTGCAGATACATTCAGGTAAAGTGTTTCATGAGAAACACTTGCTTCCACTTATACCATACATTCCAAAACTGACAACGCAAATTTCTGGTGACTGGAGGTCTCGTGTTCTTCAGGTCCATAATCATATATTAATATTCAGTCATTTTATTGCTAATTGATGGTTTATCAATGTTAGTCACTTTATTCTTTTAATTTTTCTACCAGTTTGTAGTGGCCTGTCTCAATTTAACCTTTATATATTATTGCAGGCTTTCACTGAGGTTTTCAAGAGTTGCAGTCGAGAGTCTTCGATGAAATTCGCTTGCGTTTCTGCAATCGAAGAAATGCTTGCTCCTGTAAGATGTCTATTTGCAAGTCACATCACTTTAGGATTGGTTTTAAGATATTAAGTTATTAGTTTGCAATTGAATGTATTGTGACAATGTCAATCTATATCATCTTACATCCACAAAAAATCCCCAACTTATCATAATATTCTCCTCTGAGTAATTTATGCCTAGAATGAGAGAGGGGAATTTTTATTGCAAATTACCTCAAAAATTGGAAAGTGGAAACGTAGTATAATGAGAATTGAATTCATATATGCTGATGTAAGTTAAATGGCTGAGAGATACTAGGTAGACTAGACTGCTTACTTCTTGTTGACTCTTACAAACTGTTTCTCATGATGTGGTATGAGAAAATACAGGCCTACCACATTTTTGGGTTATAAACTTCTACTTTTGGCTGTTTATATGAGCTGAATTATTCGTCTGATCGTTTTGGAGTGTTGTATGCAGTATGACTTTGCATAGGAATTAAGAAAGCATAATAGATGGAATTCCGATATTTTCATAGTATTTTCAGCATTACCACTGATGTTGCTGCAATTACATTTATTGCATATGTTGAAAACATTGCAGCATGTCCCCTTAACCATTGGCCATCAGAATTGCAATATCAACATTGCAGAGAATTTTTTTTTCTAGAATTAATTATATCATACATATTTAGTATTATGCACTCTGTGTGGAAGCCGAAGGTGGATGCAATGCAGTAAAATTTGATTCATTTCCCTCATTCCGGTGTCTCTAGAAAAACTCTGGTCTAAAATTTCCTGTGCAACAGGAAAAACTTTACCTTGGTGCAAATGATCCTACATTGTTACATCATCAGATCGCTTGGATACAGGAACTTCCGTCATTGCTAATTTTGTTGGATGACAAAAACCCATCATGCTCCAAGGTACATCCTGGCGTTCCTGTACTGTTTTAGACTCTCCTAGATGCTTTATTCTACCAGCAAGCTTTATTTTGCAATCCCCAGAATTGTTTATTGGTGATTGTTATTTCTGCAGGCTGTGTTGTGCCTTCAACTTTGCTTGGGACAAGCTGCTCCAGTCAACTCTGTATTTTATCGGAAATTTGACTCTATGCAGTACAGTTTTAGAGGGTTTTTCAGCAGACAGATTGAGGATGGTAAGCAGTCTTCTTCTTCACTCCTCCTTTGGTTACATTTGCCCTATGTTTAATCCAATACTCTGTTTTTCAGCCATATGTTATGGTCCATTCGTAAGACTCGCAGAGGATATTCAGGAGCTTGCCATCTGTTGCCTTTATTACTTCTCTTTCATGGACTCCCTGCTTTTGCAGTCATTAGTTACATGTTGCTTATGTAAGTATCATGTAACAAGCCTAAGATTTTATTATATATTATTTTGTTGTTAGGTGTTGCTTCAGTTTTTGTTAGTTTTTAAAACTATGTCCTTGGGGTTACAATCCATTTCCATCTCAGTCACCGGTGTTGGATTGTTTTCAACCTTTGCTGTCAGACTTACTATATGAATATATCTTTTTTGTGCATGGAGCTTTTGTCTTCTGTTCAGGAGTAACCTCTTGCAAGGAGTCGAGAAATAAATTTGATGGATATCTAATCTTTTTACTCTAGTTGCACATTAGCTGTTAAATACTCAAGTAAGTATGCTGGGAGTATGATCCACACATTTTCACTGTCTGTGTTAAGTAAAGAAAAGCCTTTTCTGCATGCCCCTCATCTTTTATAAGATGATATGGCAAAAGAAGGGGAGGGAGTTGTTTGGACAATCCTGATGATCATATTTCATTCTATTTAATGCCAGGTTCATTAACACTTGTCCATGAAACAGCAAGTTAGTGCTTTTATTTATCAGAAGGAACATAGGGAACCAGATATAGATATTGCTATTAAATAAAAAACCGGAAAAAAATGTGTTGTGAGAAAAGTAGCATATGTGGAAGAGTATTAATAATTGGTGGATTCTCTTTGTCCTTCTACCACAGGTGATGATCTTGAGCCGTTTTTAGTTTTCCGTATCTTAGAAGTTGTTCACTCTGCCTTTAGAGCTGGACATATCCAAGTTGCAGATTACACAAGTTTCCATGTCACTCTTCTCTTGCGATTCCAGATTTATCCTGGTATCTTTTGAATTTAATTCTGTTGCATCTCATTTGTGGTTGTATATTTGCCATTAAATCCATTTTGTAAACCAGTTGAATGTTAAAAGTTTCTGTATTTCTAGGCTTTTCCCACTGGACATCTGTTATATGTTTGGGCATGAGAGCTTAGTGTTTGTGAATTTAGTTGGGAATCCTTTTGGGACCTGACAGAATATATGCACTAACTATTTATTTCTTTTCTTTCATTTTCATGTGCTAATTCCTGTGGGAGTAATTTTGGTGTGCAAAATGGTTTCTTGGAATTATATTCGTTATAGGAATTATGAATAGCTATTTGAGAGAGAGGGGCGTTTTCCAGGGCCAAAAGAAAATTCATTTTATTTGAACTATCTGATAGCTTCTAGAATCAATCATCATCTATGTATAGTACCATGCTTTTATTCTACTTTTGCATTAAAATTACTGTAGATATCTTTCTTAAATATGGTTATTATTTTGGACTTTTTTTGTAGAAAAAGTCTGTCCTGGTGGGAAGTATGATGGGAAATCACGTTGGAGGACATTTAAGTATGTCACTAGCATTGTCTGCTCATGTTTGTCACAGATTGGTGATGAACATCTTGTTTTCCAGATGCTGGAAAAGATAATTGTTGATCAGATGGTATGTTTCTCTAACCGGATCTTACTCTAACCGGATCTTAATTCCTTCCTTTTTGTTGGTGATTTTTTGTTCCCATGTTAATAATGTTTCTCCTGCATAAAGATCACCTTAGCTTGCTCTCATGATATTACTACTCATGACTTGATAGCGTTGACATGCAAAAGTTAATAATTTTTTAACTTTATACTATGCTCCAGTGCAGCGAAATACCGTTGGGGAATAAGTGTGCTTTCCTCAGATTGCTCATCACACTTGACTCAAATCCATCAAAACTTTCTGATCAGAGTATTGTCAAGATAAGCTATGTTCTTCCGCAATACTTAATCGATATTGTATCTGTGAGTACTTTTCCTTCTTTTTCTCTTTTTATTTTTTAAGTTGATATTACTCTTACCTCATGTCAGAATCATTAATTTATTTAATTGCCCTCTCTGCTCTTATGTTTCATTGAGATCTGTCGTTTTGATGCAGAATGTTGGGGAAGATAATCATGAGTCGACTTCTGTCATCAGTGTAAAAAGAAGAAGATATTACCTATTGCCTTGCTTTTATCTGTTTCGTGGGAGCAAAAGACTGTTAAATCTTGTGTTAAATGTGATGGGATCTTGGGTATCAGAGATTAGTTCATCACTTGGTTCCCATCGTCTTCATTTCTCAGTTGATCTTTCCACTTTGGTATGCACCATCAGCTCCTTACTCCTCCACATGTATCAAGATGTGAAGATCCGACAAATTCTTTTGTCGTGCAAGATTGAAACAGAGGCTATGTTACAGAATATGCTCAATTTGCTGGTATGGATGTAGCTTCTCTTTTACCTCTCTCAGCCTTAACTATATAGGAAGACAACTCAAGAGTGTTCGTGGGCTGCTTGACTTATTTAATCCTATGATAGTTAAAACCTTGAATTCTAGTATTGGGAAAGTAAGTCTTGAGTAATATTTTTTAGGTACTAACTCATCTTCTCTTATCACATACAAAAAACTTTCCTCTAGGTTTGCTCTATTAAAATACCCAGGGGAATTCATGAATTGACCACTTTGCTTTTGATTTAAAACAATTAAAAATAATTAAATTATTAATGTATTAATGACAATTCTAGTATTGGGAAAGTAATTCTGAGTCATATTTTTTAGGTACTAACTCATCTTCTCTTATCACATACAAAAAACTTTCCTCTAAGTTTGCTCTATTAAAATACCCAGGGGAATTCATGAATTGACCACTTTGCTTTTGATTTAAAAAAATTAAAAAAAATTAAATTATTAATGTATTAATGACTACTCTCCCTGATCGTACGTGTCTCTATAGCTTGGAAGGAATGTATTTTCAATGTTTTGTAGCAAGATGGGTGTTTTTGTAACATATTCATAAATAAATATAATTACTCTAAAAACTTTAAAGTATCTTAAATTAAAATATCAAATTTCCCCCCTCCTCAAATTATATAAGGAGCATTTGGATCTTGAAATTGCACTAATTTTGATCTTTATTGTTTATACTCAAATTGAAGAGAATCAATCAACTCTCTATCCCATGTCCCAAGATTGTGCCGCCTGCCCAGCATTACGTATCCTGTACTCTCTCCCCCTCCTTCCGACTCTCTCCCTCGCGTCTCCCGACTCTCTGGCGCTCATGCTCCCTCTACCACCATCCTCCTATTCTCCTCTTTGTCCTTGTTGCTGCGTACCTCTCTTTTCCTCTCATGTTGGATCCTTCGCTTCTGGCCAGCCTGCTCTTTTCTATCCCTCCTCTCTACTATTTCCATTCTCTCTCTTCCCTCTAGTGCATGAACTTTCCTTCCGTCATCTCTCCTGTTGACTCTCACTCATTGCGCTTACTTCTTGCATCCTATCCTCTCTCTCTCCTGCCGCCATCCCTTGCTTATCTCATCTTCTTTGTTGCCATCTTCTAGGAGAGCAGAGAGTGATGGTTGGAAAAGAAAAAAGAATTGAGGGGGGAAAAATGAGAGGAAAAGAAAAAGGAAATGGAGGAAAACTTTATAGTTATTTCTTTATATACAAGTATAACTACTGTTAGAAGGCATTGCCTCCCCCTTCTCGTTTTCAATATTTCAGTCCTACAACACTAGAAGAATGACGAAGAGCTAAACTTTTGTTTTTGCAAGAATGGTTTTTCACCTATTATATATGAAGTGGGGGAAAAAGTTTACAGCTGCCAATGGCCAATTTTTAGCTTTAAACAGCTAGAACATATCAATCCAACGGCTATACTTTTTGAATACTGTTTCATTGTATTTGTTTCCTTTTTGTACTTGATTACATTTACAATTCCTCTAAATGTTACGTTTGGACCCTAGATTTTAGTGGGAGAACCTTAAGATAAATATTTTCCTCACTTCAGATGATGTGATTTTATGATTTATTTTTTGTACTTTTTTTTTCCTTTTCATTTTTCCTTACTGAATTTCGTAATGCAAACATTGCCTAAGTTTCAAATATTAACAAGGATTTAAGGGATGTTTGGCAAACGTGGTAAACTTAGGGGGCATGTTTTTGTAATTAAAGAAAAAATGGAGGAGATAAGTGAAACTAATTCTCTTCCTTCAACAAATGACCATGACCTTATTATTATTATTATTTATTTATTTATTTATTTTTTGGCAGTCTTCTGAAGGGACAAACTTGACGTTGGAGGAAAGACACAAAATTCAAAGTGCATCTGATCAATTGAGAGCTATCACCACAAATGAAGTCCTGGGACACCCATAACTTGGGGGGGAAGAAGTATGTCTTACTTTCTTATCTTTGTTTGTGTCGTGGATTTGTTGTGAACATGTTGGGTGCCTTGACTTTTTAGCTGCATCTTGTTTTGCTAAGCATGTTAGAAACCTTAATTGATCAAAGATGATTGGCTTTGAAAACATAATTTCTTTGCAATATTAACCAGAGACATAATATAGAGCTACATGTATGTGGCACAGAGAGCAGTTAGCTGCTCTAGATTGTTGAGATGATGATTTAATTAGCTTTCAGGCAATGGACTCTGGAAGTTCATTTGACCTTGTTAGAGTATGTCCGTGCCTGATGCATTTCAGATTAAATATGACCTGCACTTTACAAGCCAAACGAAGGTGGATTTTATCAGTAGGGTCATGACTTCCAACCAAATTTCCGATATTTTCCATGGACTGTGTACACTGTTAAATTCTCTAGCTTGCCAGTTCTTTTGGTTGCTAGTTACCCCAGAAATGAAGGGCATGAGAAAGAAGGGGCAGATAGATGATGCCTGCTGCATCAATTTAAGGTGCATGTGTATTTTATGATCGTTTAGAACCCTGTGGTTCACCTTTCTTAATTTATTGACTACCTTGTCTTCCTGAAATTTGGACATCTCTTTTACTTAGTGAACCGTTAGTTACCATTATTAATTGGTAAAAAGTGATCTTTTCTTATTCTGGAGCTCTGTTTAAATTTGATATTGTTTCTTTTTGTTTTTCTTCTTAAAACAGTTTCTTGTTGCAACAGATTTTGGTTCTATGCCTCCAGAATTTATGGGGAAAGACGAATGCTATAGCATAGACAATCGTTGCCCTTTCAACTGATGGTCTGCGCTTTCTTATGAAACCATTAGACGGTGGAAAGCATACATACTCAGGAGCAGTCAGTAACTCCATATCGTTTTTCAGCCTTTGCTTTCTATCTCTGCAATTTCTTGTCTTTAGGACAAAACCTAGCTCTTTCTTTGGTGTTTGCAATTTAGGAAAAGAAAGCAGCAGTAAGTGAAGAAATTGTGTATATTTACATGGAGGTTAAGAGCAAACAGCTAGAAATTAGAGATCTGGAAGGAGGTGGAGTTTGTTTGACTCCGTTCCAGATGAAAATTACAGACTGGACTGATAAAAATGTACTGGAAAAGAAGCTGGAATGACCAAAAAAACCGAAGGTTGTACTCTCATTTTGTCTCATATGTAATTAACATTTTAATTGTTGTGGAAATCCCTTTTTTTAACCTTTTTTCTTCTGCCCCCCCCCCCCCCCCGCCCCCCAACCCAAATGACCATGGTCCAATCCCCAATTTCATTCTATTAAAGAACGAATTTTGAGCCAAACTCACTTTTAATTTAAGAGGTAAGGATTATCCAAAATTATATATAAAGGCTATTATTTATTTAATTAAACGATGTGAAAAATTAATACATTCTCTTTCTCTTAGGGCAAGTTTGGTGGGATTAATAATACTACATGTTATGTTTATATATGCGGGTCTAATGATAACTCATGGGCTTGTGTGCATACAATCCCACAAATTAAATATTGAATTGGAAAGATTTATTTTCTCTAATCCCATGTAATCACACCAATCAAACTTGCCTTTACCTTATTGCCAAACACGAGATTTGGCTAATTGCTATGGTTTCAATGAAGTAGGATTCAAAGCACAGGCTTTTTCTACGGCGAATTAGAACAATATTCTTTGTGCTTGATTATGTACTTGTCCTTTGTATAGAATTTAAGTTTGAGTTGAAAAATGATAGTCCGTGGATTAACAAAATAACCTCTTCTTGTTTTTCTTCTCTTTGGGGTGATTGAAGTTCTATACATCCTTGTTATTGTGTTAACGCAGCAACAAATCCTGGCAGGCAATAAAAATACCCAATAATTCTGTGGAAGACATTTGTTTCTTAAGAAAAAAGCGTAGTTAAATTCTAGTCTACACTAAATTTTGATAATTAATCCTGGACAAGGCAAGCTCAAAGTGAAAATTAAAGCAAATGCAGTCAAGAAAGACTAAAAAAGTTCAGCAGTGTATTATCTACATAATTTTAAACACAAATTATAAGATACTGTGTATCTCATTTTATAATTTATAGGATATGATTTGAACGAACTTTCTTAAAATTCAGATTAAGACGAGATGTTTAGTGGCTTGTAATTCAAGTGATATTAGTCTTTCTTATTATGTGAGAGATCATGTATTTGATTCGAATGAACATTGTTTCTCTAAAAAATAAATAAATTGAGATTACGATATTAAAGCTGCTAGATTATGTTGGGCCTTGGGCACGTCTCATAAGATACTGGGTGATACAGGCCTTTGCCGTTAAGGTACAACCTGGCGGGTAAAAGTAAAATTGGTGATTCTCTTTCGGTCAAATTAACGCTGGCGGGAAACCAATAGCATCCTGGCAATTAAGGGCGGGCTTTTGGATTTGATTTTCTGGATGCGACCTAATTTGATTTGGTCCAAACAAAAAAAGGTGGGATAAAATTTAAAATTTTTGGACGTAGGCTAAATTGATATTGTTTTATATATCAATTTCTTTTTGTGTTCTTTATAGGAGGGCTACTTGATCGGAGCTACCGTACCCGACCCGACCCGACAAGTGTCGATCAATCGTCAAACAACGAGGGACAATCGGAGGGCAAGAATCGGGGGATGCAGTCAAAAATCAGCGCCTTCTTCAAGCCCACTCCTTCTCGTCAACAGGAATCTCCGGACCCGTCTCCATTTACTGGAAGTTCTCATGAAGCTGATTCTTACAAATTAACAAAAGAGCCGGACATTACTATCACCTACAAACGGAAGAATTCTAATACAGAAAGGTCATTAATGTAGAATCTTCTCATTTGATTTTTTCTTTTTTTCTTTTTTTTGGGATTTGTTTGCTGTAACTAGAGATTTAGTTGTTTTTCTCCTATATTCGTTTTTGTAATTGTTAGTTTCTCCTATAATCTGGGTACTTATTCCACTTTGTTAAAAGTTGAAATGTGTTTTTTTTTTAATTTTCTTGTAGTGAAATTGATAGCGGATTGAATAGCAAGGAATCAAAGAAACATGATTTTGAGGAAAAATTAACGAAATCGGAGCAGGCAAAGTGTGGCAAAGTTCTGAATAAGAAGAGAAATTATGCGCAGTTACATTTGGAGATTGGCCAATCTAATTTTCTATTGCATACATGTAAAATATGTGGGTTCAAGTATGTTCCTGGTGACGAAGGTGATGAAAAGGTTCACAGGACATTTCACAAGAATTACACACATGGGATACCTTTTAAGGTAGTCAAGTAATTTGGTATTTTGTGTTTCTATACTTGCGGTTTCTTGACTATATCTTCACTATATTCTAATGGTTTGATATTTGTGTTTATGAACTATATTATCGCCTGATTCAAAGGGTTGGCGCAGCGAAAGGATTATAGATTCACTTGAAAGGGGGCGCATTATTATGGTGCAAGATGATGATCCTCCTGCTCATCAAAATAAGGTGCAGGATGGTTAAGAGCTTTATCTTTGACGAATAAATTTGGTTCGCTCTCTACTTTTGGAGAATTTTAAAAGTAAATCTAGTAAAACTGCAGGTTCAGGATGTTGTGCACATGATGGAAATGGAGCTTGGCGATGGGTGGATACTGAATAAGCACTGTGAGGTAGTGGAAATATATATTAATCTCAACATCATTTCCCTTTTGAAACTTCGCAAACATCAACTTTACGGCTTCATGCAGTTCATACTGCCACTTATTGCTTGAGTGTCAATTTTTTCAAATTTGTGCTAATTTGAGAATTATAGTGGTTGTTTTCATGTTTTACTTGTTCCTTTATCATTGTGATCAAATACCTCAGCTTTCTTCTCCCTTTCTGACTCATACATCGAATATAAAAGTTGTCCGTTAGTCAATTATTTTATACAATTTTGAGTTGAATTAACATCATGGCTGCAAGTAGAAGCAATTTATGCATTTTGCTTGACTGCAGGTATATCTATTTATTTCAGCACAAAGAATATGTGGATGTTTAGTTGCTGAACCAATAAAAAAGGCCTACAAGATTCTTTCAAGCTCAATGGCATATAATGTGTCTGTTAAGGAGAAAAGGAGGAACTCAACCACTCTTCAATTTGGTGGAGTTAGTCTGCAGAGGGAAATAATAAGAAGGGATTTTGTCAGAAGTCCTGAAGAAGGAAACCATAATGGAGTGATTTTGTGTGAGGACGAGGCTCTACCAGCTCGTTGTGGCATTAGAGCCATCTGGGTCGCTCCTTCTAACAGGAGGAAGCATATAGCCAGTGATCTACTTGATGCTGCACGGTAAAGTTCATCGTTCATTCAGCTTTCTTGAGCAAACTTACCTCTCTTCACTAGGCATCTGTTCGTTCAATTACTAAAAGAGAAAAAGTTATTGTTATGAAGTTTCTACAAAAGAAAGCAAGTTATATAATTAAAGGGAAAGCTGACTTTTACACCTTGAATATACCACCAAAACTGCATTGAAAAATAGACTATTCAACTTCTTTTATCATCTAGGCAACCACTAAAATAAGTATAGGATATGTTGAAATAATTCACTGAAATGGCATACATGTTATTCGCATCTTACCAAGTTAACGTTTATTTATTTGTTTTTATATTTTCGGCACTTACTTTCACTTGAAGTGTTCTTTATTCTTGAGAACTAGAACTCTATCTGCCAATTTTTCCTTGGTTATTACCAAGTTAATGTTTATTTATTTGTTTTTACATTTTGTACATTTATTTCCACTTGAAGCATTCTGTACTCTTGAGAACTTGCCAAATTTTTCTTGGTTACAGGAAGAGTTTCTGCACAGGCTTGGTTCTCAATGAGACAGAGTTAGCATTTTCTGAACCCACCTCACTTGGGAAGGCCTTAATTTCCAGTTATACAGGAACAAGTTCTTTCTTGGTGTATACAGCAGCTAGCATGGACTAAAGCTGGTCCTAAATTATACTCAGATCATAAGTGTTTGTTCAGAAATTTGCAGTTTCAGTGGATATGTAAGCGTTCAAGGAATTGTACATTATTTTTGACCTGAGCACAATTAATTCAGTGATATTAAGATCAGCAAGTCTCTTGCATTATGATTCATTTAACTACTGCTTTGGAATCTGTCATGAAATCATTGTTTTAAGTGGGATTTTTTGTTCCACCAAACAAGTTTTGCTGCTACTTCCCTTTACTACATGCTTTTAAGCTTGTGGCTCATATTACAGTCTGAACCATTGGGTTTAACTGGGTTGAGAGAAGCTTTGAATGTTGAATTGTCCTACATTTTAACTTTCAAATGGTTAGGAAACTTCTGTTGGAAAAATGTATGGTGTTTCATGTTTGATCAGTATTGACTGGAGAATTTGCAGGAATGAGAAAAAAAAATTCCTTAGACCTGACTTCTGAATGTATTATGTGTTGATTCTTTGTGTTGCTTACTTGATTTATACCGAAAGTAAACAATTTTAGGTGGCTAAAGTTGCAGCCAACATATAGGATATATTCTGTATTAAGACCCTATTGTTTGTTACTAGTAAAGTCCAAAGTAAGTTAACTTTGGCTCCAACTGTTGGCATGGTATGCATTAGTAGAAAAGAAGGTTTAATTGGTCTTTAAAAAATTCCATCATTTGATACTTTCACACAGGACACAACCAAAACAAACTGAGTTCCAAGTCTCACGATAACATTGTAGATCACAACTCTTGTATATCTATGGTTATATCTAGATTGTTTTGTGTGTTTTGTGGAAATATTTTGGGAAGTGGATTGGGATGAGAAAATGTAATATATATTTATATTTTTGGAAGTGATTAGATGTTGTATTAAAATAAATTTATATGTTTGTTTTGTTTTAAAAGGGGATATTTTTTTTAACTCAATGGTGTGATTGCTATGCATGAATAAAATGGGAATGGAATGAGCGTTCCTAATTCTACTTCTAAACCTATGTTTGGTATAATTTAAGAATGAGAATTCTCATTCTCATAGAAATTTTCATTTCTAAAAATATGGGTTTAGCCATTCCTTCTCTCCTCCGTAGGTTTAGCCATTCTTGAACTTATTTTTGTATTTAACAAAATCATCCTCTAATATTTAATAACAGAATTCTAAATCATCACAAAATTTTTCGTATATATTTTCTTGATAATATCTTTTTATCTATAAGGATTTCTCCCGTACAATTTTCAAACTTCAGTAAAAAGAAAATTAACCAGATACCACATCCTTTTATTTTTACCCATAAAAAATTAATTTTACTTTCCAAAATATAAATAAATCATCGTCTTTGTCATACACTTATACAACATAAAAAAAATTAAAGATTGCATAAAATGCATAAAATTATAAGACATAAATAATTTATCAATAAAATATTTTATTTTTATAATTTTTGTACGAAAGGATAATTTGGTCATTTAATATACTTTCATTCCTTTCCTACCTATCATTGTTAAATATCAATCATGATATTGGAATTTAGTAACGAATGGCGATTTTATTTCTTACTCATTCCTTTATTATACCAAGCATAGGATAACTTATACTAACATCATTCCTTTTTCATGTTCATTCCATTCCCACCTAATTCTATTCATGTATACCAAGCACCATATAAATGTCATATTAGTTATTTTTTTTATAAAATTAACGGGGTTATGATGAGATGTCAAATTAATTATTAACTTATAATATATGTATAATGATTAAATGATGATTGTGAGATAGAAAATAATGAACAGGAGAGAGCATTTTGGAATTTTAAACTTCATTTTCAGGCCATTTTGGACTGTATCTACTTGGGTAAAAAATAATCTGGCAAAATAAATCCATACTGAGCCTATATCTATATTATTGTTGAGGAGACTTGAATTGGTCTTATTTTTTATCCAGGTACGCGTCGCAATCTTCTCATTCTGTCATTCATATTTCTTTTTCCTCTATAACACTTATATAATTAATCCAGTTTTCACGTGTATTTCAAAATATTTGTTTTCTATTTAAAGAAATATTAGAAAATAAACAACAAAAAGTTATAGAAAACACTTAATTTATAATCATGATAAGATTACACATATACTCAACATGCGACACACTACATACCAGTGAGAATTATATAAAAGTTTGATAAAAAAAAAAAGACACAAATTTGTATGTTTGATATTAACTATATGAGCTTGTAAATATGGAAAATCTATTTAAAATTGTAAAAAAAAGTATATTTGAATAAATACAACTGTTAGAAAAATGTAATTAAATAATTATGTTTGTCGTAAAATATTCACCAGATATGCATATGTGTTGAAAAAGTACAAATTATACATATACATCCGTTAGCATTGATTATGAAAATAGTCATAATTATTAGAAAAGTTACTAAAAAGTTTACATGTCTTTTTTGACGTGAAATCATGTCTCTCCTGCAATATCTTTTTCAATTTTTAATTTCTAATTTAAAAAATTAAACTATATATTTTTCTAAATAACTTACTCTTTACTTTAATTTTTCATCTTCCAAACTATTTTCCACCATTTAGAAATATATTCCTTTTAAAAGTTTTGCATGGCATATTCAAAATAATTCAAAATCCGAGACGTACAACTTTTACTCTTTTTAAATTAAAAAAGTGTAAAATATAACATATCTATAGAACATATGATATATGTACACACACGGATTTACATATGACCGTGGTATGGGTATATCGTATATTAGTATTCACTATGTTCATGCACTATTGGCCAGTCGTTCTCAATTCTCATCCTAAAATTTGACAGAATTGCACGTAACATAGATGGTCAACTTCTTTTCCCGTCGCAATTTTCTTGTGTCATCATCCAATAACTTACCTACTTTTCTTCTTCTTTTAGCTAGTTCAAAATATTGTGAACCTATTGTAAGTGGCATCAGTCTTCTGCCCCTACCCTATTATGTGGGAGGTTTCGAGTTTGAATTCGAATGAATTTTTTGTGCATTTGATTGTGCAATTTGTACTATCATTTACTTGATTTGATAATTGTATACTATTGATCTATTGAATGCGTTCCTTTGTGCACATTATGCGCATTTGGTTGTGCAGTTTGTACTATTATTTTTTTGATTTGATAATTGGATACTATTAATTTATTGTAAGTATAATTTTTATTATTTACAATATTCTCTCAAAAATATCGTGAACCTATCGAAATCAATTTAAATATGGGATTTAATTTATTATAAATTCACTAATTATATTAATAAATTTAATGATCAAAATAATATTCAACAAATAAAAAGTAAAAATACACAATCATATATGGTTCGGTAAAATCTACCTAAATTCAAGATTTTTTTTCTTTCTATTATATGATAATTTTGCCAGTACAAAATAATCCTTAAATTCAATATACCCAAATTCAAGACAAAAAATCCTTTAATAATCAATTCAAAGTTACCAAAGAAACCTTTACTAAATTCTTTTGTATTGCTCAATTAATAAGTCAAAATAAGTATTTCATAAATACCACGAATGTGTCTAATTAATTAATAAATACTCTTAACAATACTCCTAATTATAAGAGCAAATTACTTAACCCTCCACTGAAAACTCAAAAATCTAATACAAAAAATATCCATAATTCTACAATACAAATTTACATAAGATCAAACTTTTATTGAAAATTAAAAGTTTTAATTAAACTCAATCTTCAAATAATTGAGCTACATCCCAACACAAAACTTTGGCATAATAGTGAAAGACATTGTTGAACCACCTCTTGTCTATTTTAGTACAAATAATTAATGTGTGAATGCATTGTTGAAAATTTTTCTAGCAATATCTTTTAATTTCCTTATAAAAACACAAAATTATGGAACAAAGAAAAGATCTAAAAATAAGTTTATATTCCCAATCAATCTCTCTATTCATTGTACCAAAAATAATAGACGTATCTTCAAATAATCTACCTACGAAAACCACTTAATCAAAGCTTATCTATTTTTGTCCATTAATGAATGCTTCTACTTCCTTCTTCTTCTTTCTTTACCTTTTTTCCCCCCCTTACGGTAAAAACAGAGGGGCAATGCGTCCAATGGATCGCGATAAAAAAAAAAAAAAAAGAATCTCATTTCGTCCTTTTGTTTATCTGTAGCATAACACGGCCAATCCCAACTATCAAAGAAAAATAAATACTAAATTGAAAACATAATGTAATTGGTGTAACGCGTTGAGGCTGACAGTCTGACAGTATACTAAGTACACCACTTATTTGCTTGGACTCCAAGTAATTTCCGAAAAGTATTCTCTCGAAGTTACTCCGCAATCCCACGTAATCTGCGTTTTTATTTATTTTATTCCCGAACTATCCCCACCAACATATTTTAATGACCCTGCTATCCTCCCTAAACCCACTCTTTCCTCTATATATAACGTCCGCTTCTCTCCCCAAACAAACTCTTTTTCTTTTTTCTTTCTTTTTTTCTGTTCTGTATTCTGTTCAATCTGACGTTATGGTGGAGGGCGGTTCAAGTTCGGCGTTTCCGGTGGTCTTCTTCGATGGAGAGAGGGAGATGGACATCGGGGATGTCAAAATCAATCCAACGCTGGAGTACAAGCCCTTTCAGTTTATGCTGAGCCAGATGATCGGGATTTCCCCCAATCAAATCTCAATTTACCTTGTGTACCGGAAAAAGAACCCTAAGTCCTCGTTAATGGAGGACCGCCGGAGGATTCCGATCACCGGAAAAGTCAACTTTGACTTAATTTGTCGCCAGAAGGACTGCTGCTTTCTTGTCGTGTTGAAAAGATCGCGCAAGTCAAGAAACCGAAGGGAGAGGTCGACCAACGGCGTTGAGTTCGCGGATTTCTTGCCCGGGAATGAGTATTCTCTGCAATCAATGCATTCGGTGCCGGAGAATCCGATATTGCTAAGGAGGCATCAACAGATGCCGTTTTACGACCAGGTTACGCAGTCAGAGCTGTCGGGTTTGAATGGTCGGTTGCAGAGCTTGAGGATTCAGAGGGAGAATTATCAGACGGCAATGGCGCAAGGAAATTTGGAACCGCTGAATTTCAGTTGGGACCATGGTTTGGACCCGCATCCAACTTTGGACCTGCACCCAATCCCGAATCTGAGTATGGATTCAATCCCGAAGATTGATGATTGGTATGGAGTTCCTTCAACAACTATGATGATGACGAAAAATGAAACTAAGAAAGCCTTTTGTGAAGAGTGCGCGAATGCAGAGAAGAATGGGAGCACGACGTCGTTTCATCCCTGCGTAAACGACGCGGTAATCACTCGGTTCACCACGCGGTTGGGGCCGATTAATCGGCCTAATAAACCGTTTCGTTGAGAGTTTTGGGTTCGTGAAAGCGAATAGATTTTTCTATCCTCTTTTGGACGCATCTATGTTTTCTTTTGGTTCAATTTTTTTTTTTTTTTTTTTTTGGCCTTTGAAACACGCCTCTGTTTTCTTTCTTTTTTGTTTCCCCCCCCCTCCCCCCCTTTGAACACACCTGGGGAAGGGTTCAAGCGGACCCTGTTTTCTTTGTGAATGGGGTAGAAATCTTCTGTGGAGTGCACATGATGAGACTCATGAGCTTGTAATCATACCATATAGTTACACTAGGCACTCGTAAATTTTTGTGCAGTAGGTGATGATATATTGATAGTGCATTTGACAACTAGGCCCTTGGAAGAAGAAGGATGAGGGTTTCTTTGTAGAAATGGCGCCAGGGTTTATTTGATTGGTTTAGCAAATTGAGGGGGTTAATTTGTATGATGGGTCCTTGGTTTGGGCCCCCCTTTTGTTCCAGCGGTGGGCATTAATCGTCAATTGTCTTTTTCCCATTTCAGGGGTTGAATTGCAGTATAATTCTATCTTGATCATTTCGCTGCTTACTAGTTTGAAATATATTTTGTTATGATTTTTTACGCCAACACAAATTAAATGGAGAAATTGGCTGTGTATTGAATTTGACGCTAACCTTTCAGTGAATTTATTGTTCTTTTGGGGAGGAAAAATTCCATATAATTCTCTTTTTTAGAAAAAGAAAAAGAAAATGCCATTAATAAGGTAAGATATGTGAGTTCCAATTTTAATTCCTGTGTTCATCAACTAGATGGTAATTCTGTTTTGGTCAAGAATTTCAATGCCATATATCTACTTGGTATCTATTTTCTTAATCTATTTGAATAATAACAAATGTGTGGTCCAAAGGTAAATTTCCCATTATTTTGAGGCCACGGGTCCAAGACCAAATCAACTCAAAAGTCTCGAACAGTGGAAATCAAAATGGTTGTACCCATACTCTCTAGGGCGTGTTTGATACTCGCAATTAGGGGCAATTGAGGGCGTAATATGGGTTAATTGAGCGTTTGATACGTGAGACAAAAAATGCAGATTGGCCCGCATAATGTGCCTAACCCGGTATTGTAGACACTATTAACCGGCAGTCATGTAGCGTCTTGGGGGTGCGATTAATCAATCGTACCCCCTCGCCTGAAGTTTTCTTAATGCAAATTTACAACAAAGCCCTTCAAATTGGTGAGTAATATTTCATTTTACCCTCTCTTTAATTGTTCCACAACAACCCAGTACAGAGACAAAATTAAAATCATTATGCTGCTTTCCCTTCTCACCCCGTCCCCTGCACGTTTGAGCCCTAATTAAAGATGCCTCTCCGTCAAGAGCTTGAAGAGGCATAATTCTTCAATGTCCGCAGTCCTCTTGTAATCTCTCTAGCCTCCGGTAATTGTATTTTCACCTTACGTATCTTGAAGTTTCTCTTATCACCATTGAGAAAACATCAACAATGCTTAAAGCAACAAACAAATTGGAAGAAGGGATAAGTAATGAGACTTGCTAAGATACTGAAATCATGAAACCCAGGAAGGAGTTTGTATTCAGCAGCAATCGTTTGTAGAAATCTGTGAGTTAGGGCTTTGGACACGCGAATAGAGAAGAAGAGGGTTTTTTTTTTTTCTTCCTTCTGTCTTTAACGTTATTTAAAGGGCAAAATAGTAAAGGGATAAAATTATAGGTTGTATCAAACACATGATAGCAATTATATGAGATTCAGGTGGTGGCTTATGTATATCACAATCTCCACTATCAAACCTTACATCAAATTATCTAATATCTCCTTATCTTCACTATTATAATAGCCCCTATATAAACTAAATTCCATATCAAATATGGCCCTAGGCTACATACTGTTCAGTTCTAGGTAGTCGCAATCCTTTGGATTTTTTTTTATTGCGATTCTGTGCATAATGATACATTTATAGCCACAAGAAGATTACAAACATAATAACTGCACCACACAAGTCCAATTGGTAATTTGTACACTTGAGACTCCTATTAAGTTTTGAGTGGCGAAATCTACTAATGCCAATTTCTTGAGATAGATGGATTTTTTTTTTATTTTTTTTAAGAGAACATTACAAATGACGAATGTTATCTTTTTAACAAAGCAATATTTTCCTATTCTCAAATCAAAGAAATCTTTAATTGCAAATCAAATAAATTAAAATATAAAGAAATCCCTAATCGCAAATCAAATAAATTAAAATCTAAACTACACACGTACATAAAGTGCACAACGTGCCCATTACGGGTTGAACATGACTTCTCATTTAATAGGGGAGACGGATGCCACTTGAATTACAAACCACTAGGCGATAGATGGGTCTTTTTGGGAATGCACATTGAGCAGTTGTATAGGTGTTTCTTACATGTTTTTTACTTGTGTTAGAGGGCATTATTTGGGGAAATAACAAAGCTGCCCAGAGCAACACTCGAGAGCGCTTAGAGGAGTGAAAATAGTTGAGTATTTGGTGCCATACGTGCTTTAATCCTTTGTGTGCATATCAACAAATTGATAAAGATGTCGACGAATTGACTAAAGGAGCAAGTCATATATCGCATTTTAATAGAATTGAGAAAAGGTGCAACTCATATATCGCATTTTAACAAAGACTAGCAAAACGTTATTTAAGGAGGAGAAACAAGGGATAAGGACTTGCTGGCATGCATTAATGCTCAGCAATATGGTAGCATGACTAAGTTTATACAAAGCTTATATAATAGTTCTCGCTCAACTTTCAATCTATATAAGATGGAAAAAAGGATTTAAGTTTGTAGATTTAAGAGATCTCTTGAGTATATTTGGGAGAATTTGAAATCAGTGAAATTACTATTTTGAATAATTCTTCATCACTTCTTTCTTCTATTTGAAGTCCTTTTTGAGTATTTATAAGCCAACTAGCTATTTATGAAAGTTACTCGCAAGTGTGGAGTCTTTGGTCTTTCTAGACCTTCCTTTTCTAGTTTGATAGACTCTGTTTCCTAGGTTTTACTTCTTGCATTTATATTTTCATGCAAGTATACTGTCAACATAGATTGTGTTTTCCAAAGCATATTTGAAAATTAAATTCAAATTTTAAATTAAGCAATTGGAGTTTTTAAGTCATTTTGGTGGGGTAATATGATGCTTCCTATGGTCATATCAATAAGTGCTATCTGACTACTTCCCGTCGATTAGAAACTATTGTTTCCTTTAGTTCTTTCTTTTGAAACTGAATTCAAATATCAACAATTGCTTGATCCCTACATCTAAGAAAGATTGTTCTAAGAAATCATTAGTACCAAAAGTTGGCTTGTTATCATTAAAACTAAGATTAGACCAAAAGATCAACATTTGTGGTTCTGTTGGATGATGTTGGGCAAGAGCCCTTGGTTGGTGTGAGGGATTTTGTATATTGTCTAGATGAAATGATTGAGATCGTCTCTCACGGACTTTCCATCCTTCTGTTTAATGGTGAACAAATACACTACCTTCTTAGGGTACATGTGGTTGATGAAGAAGTTATGGAGGAAGGGTTGCACCAATTGTTCTTAATTTGTAATGGATCTAACTAGCATCTGGTTCAATCACATCACATTTTTGTGAGCATAGTGCGAGACACTTTGCAATAAATGGCTTCACTCAAATTGTAAAGCTCCTTTCTCATCAAAAAGTTGTTCAGGTACTCTTGCAGGTGGTAGTCGCATGAGTCTGCTTGGAGAGATGAGTGCATGTTTACCTGTAAAGGTAAAGTGGGGGGAGTGTTATCTCACTCGGAGTTGATTCTTGCTCTATCCTCTCTTGGGATGACAAAGCACCCTAGCTCCAGCAAGAGGATTGCGATTGCTCTTGGAGGCGACATTCCTCAGCATATTAGGTGACCGTTTTGACTGCGGCTCGAGCAGTGGTATTACCCAATAAGGTCTTCAATGCCTTCAGAGTCGTATGCAAAATTTGTTCTCTGAGAGGTGGTGCCACCTGCTCGGGAATCTCCTCCAATGTCAGTTGCACTTTCGAGGTGAGCTCCAGCACCAGATATAACTGTGCCTCAGGTTGGCGGTTGTCTAAGTTCTCAAAACTTGGGACCACCTGGTTGTTGGAGTCTCGAAATCTAGATCTTATCTGCATTCTCAATATTCCTTCTTCTTCAATCAGGGCACCAAGATAATGTTGCTTGAAAATGAAGCAAGTGACATTTTCAAAGGTACATGAATTTATAGTTCTTTTTCTTTAGAATGCGATGCAGAGAGTTTTCAAATTTTGATTTTTTTGCAAATGATTCTCCATGAGCACTTTGAGTTTGTTGCTTACTATTTTTAGTCATTTTTCTATAGTAGGCTTCCACCCACTAGGGCCTAGATGTCCTTCTTGATGGGCTTAGTCAATTGAGCTTTCCAGTTTTTCATTCATTTATTATTTAATTGATTAGATTTTTCTAGTCCATTTTTTGCTTTTTTATTCTAGAGGACTTAATTTTTCTTATCACTTTACAATTATCTATAAGAATATGGTGTTTTAGATATCATTATGCATTTTTAACCTAATTTTTTTAATTTAGAAATTAAAATAATTCAATTAATTGCTTAAGTTAGTTGAGTTTTTCATTTTTCAAATTATCAAAGTATGTTAACTAATCAAATTTAATAATTTTGATACATTTTATAAACTCATTCATAACATATAAATTCATAGAATTATATATATGATGGAGGTCTTCTAGATACAATTGTGTAATTTTGATCAAAATTTTATTTTGTAGGATTGAAAATTTTCGAACTGTTTAGAACAACTTCATTGATTCACCAACATTACTTTTTAGTTTCATGATTTTCTAAATTATCAAAATATGCCAACTAATGTTAAAATTTATAATCTTTCAATATATTTTTTAAACTCTTTCAAACACATACAAATATATAAAATTACAGGAAGTGGGTCTTTTAGAAATAGTTATGTAATTTTGATCAAATTTTAGAATTTTGAAATTTAGATTCTATTTTAATTATAGAATAATTTATTGATTGATTAAATTAGTTGCAAGTTTATGAGGTTTTCCAGAGTATCAAAATATGCAAATAGTCAACTTTAATAATCCTGCAGTATATTTTTCAAACTCATTTCTACACACATAAATCCATACAACTATATATATGAATGTAGACAGAATTGTACGGTTATGACCAACTTCTAAATTTTTACAATTTAATTACTTAAAATAATTTCATTGATTGCTTAAAATTAGTTATGAGTCTCTTTATTTGCTAAATTATTAAAATATGACAACTAATCAAATTCACTAACCTTTTCATACATTTTTTAAACTCATTCATGCATAGATAAATCTATAAAATTGTCTATGGAATGTAAGTCTTTTGTACAAAATTGTGCAATTTTAACTAAATTCTAAATTTATTAAATTTATTTTTTATTTTTTAAAATAATTTTATTAATTGCTTAACATTATTTTTGAATTTATTGGTTTTCTAAATTATCAGAATATGTCAACTAATGAGATTTTATAACTTTTGACTATATTTTAAAGAACTCATTCATAAATAAAATTATATAAATGAAAGGGGGGGGTCTTGTGAACTTAATTGTGTAATTTTCAACAAATTTTGAATTTTTAGAATTTCAAATTTCTTTTATTTTTTGTAAAATAATGTCATGCATTGCTTAATATTTATGATTATTTTTTCTAAATTGTGAAAATATGCCAACTAAAATAAAATCCAATGATGTTTTAATATATTTTTTTAAATTCATTTGTGTGTATCCAATTATGTGCAATCACAGAAAGGAGAAGGTTCTTTTGAAAATAATTGTGTAGCTTTGACCAAATTGTTTGAAATTTAAAAAAAAATTCTAATTGTTTAGAACAATCTCATTCATTTCTTACATTTCTCAATTTTCTAAATATTCAAAATATGTCAATTAATCAAACTTATAAATAGTCTTTTAATATATTGGTAACTTACTCCTACTCACATAAATTTATACAATTATGTATAAGAATGGGATCTTTTGGACACAATTATGTAATTCTGATCAAATTATGAATTTGTAGAATATAGTTTTTTATTTTTTAAAATAATTTCATTTATTGATTATAATAAGTTGTTTCTTGATTTTTTAAATTAGCAAAATTTGCAAATAATCTCATTTAATAATCTTTTAATAGAATTTTTGGACCCATTCACACACACACACACACACACACACACACACACACAAATATATAATCATATATAGTAATGAAGTTTTGACCATAATTATGTAATTTGAATCAAAATTAAAATTTTAAAATTTTATATTTATTTAGTTATTTACAATGGTTTCATTGACGTTAATTGTGAATTTCTTAATTTCTAAACCATCAAAATTTGCCAATTTACTAAGTTAATGATACTTTAATATGCTCTTTAAGCATGTTTGCGGTCTAAAAGAATTAGAATTAGTGACAAAAAGATTAAATAATAAATTATAAACAAGTATTAGTGTATATTTCCTTCGTTTTATGCTTTTCCTTCAGTTTTTACGGCTTTTCTAGGTATATATTCATGGTTTTAAATTGATGTCATATACCAACTTTTTAATTATTGATATTAAAGAGATTCAATCTTCATTTTATAACCAACATAAATTAAAACCATCTCCATCCATAATAAAAGCAAGAGAAATAAAAATTAAACCATGCCCTTTTGATAATTTAAGGACTAATTACTACATCCCAAGGTTCAGTCTATTTACACCCCCACCCCCCCCCCCCCCCCACAAAAAAAAAAAAAAAAAACCCTACAATTATGTAGAAATTATAAATGCCCCAAACATCAACGGCCAACCGTTAAAATTGACGGATTGGGAAAATAACTATTTTATTCTTATCTTTTAAAATTAAAAATAAACTAACAAAAAATAGAAAAACAAAATGACATAATGACTTACCTTAGTGAAATTATAAAAATACCTTAAAATCCATCTAATATATATTAAAAAGTTTTTTAGATATTTATATACTATTTACTTCAAACATGAAGGGAGCCAAAAGGTTTCCGAAGAAGGGTCAATATTATGAGTGCAAATGCGTCGAGTCGGTTTGTGAGTTTCATAAGTTTGAGTCGACCTCGATTCGAGTTTGGGCTATTTCGAGTTTGAGTCGAGCTGAATCGAGTTTAAGCTTTAATTCGAACCGATTTTAAGTCATCTGTATATAGACTCAAGGCTCGTGAGCGGGCTCGCATGTTAGCATATAATTAAATATTATTTTTTATTTTATTAATAAATCTATATTATATTATTATTTTTTATTTCAAGTTTGAGCACAAATTCAATTTTGAGCCTGCAATTATTTTAACTCATTTATCAATTCAAGCCTATCGAATTGAGTCGAGCTCAAGATTGAAAATTTTGTCCAAACTCGACTAGCCTCGGCTTAATTACACCCATAGTGAAGATTATAAATTTTATCCTACACTATTAATCCGAACCCCCGAGTAAAAAATCATGGCCGAGAAATGTGTACCAACGAATCTTGGTGCTGTGTCATCGTGACAGCATTGTATTTTTTCGCTTTATTTATTTATTTTTCTTTAAAATAGATTTTATTTTTTGTTCTTGCATTTGCTATGCAGATTGCAGAAATCAAATCGTAACGTAAATTTAAGAAGAATAAATCCTCGCCCATCCTCCATCTCATTGCATCCATTAGAATTCTTCAGAATTCCCTCGACCCTGTCTCGGAAATACACACACAAATAAACACAGCAGAATCGATTAGAATTATTCCGTCAGAATTATTTCAACTCTTTCTCTGAAAAAACAAACAGTGCAGAAATGGCGGATGATTATGATGCCGAAAATTTGGAAGACGGAGAGCAATGGCTTCCCTCCAATTTCTTCTCCATGGTCGACAAGGCTCAAGTCTCCAATAAAATGAGTAGTCCACTGGATTTTCCGCACTTTTCTTCCTCCATTTGTCAGCCCCCTTACCCTGGCCTCTATAAACCTTTCCCAACTTTACAGGTAAATGCGCGCATGGCCAATTTACACACACCAGTATTTTCATAAATGTGGGTGGCAAAATGGGTTGTAAATCATGGGTCCAACCCAACCCTCATGGTTTTGGGTTGGGTTGGGTTGGGTTCCAAAATTTTAAAAATGGGTTGAGGTGGGTTGGGTTGTGGTGGGTTGTATTTGATTTGGGTTTAATGTGGGTTTAAGTGGGTTAAAAATGAGTTTAAGCAATTAATTTAACAAATTAAAAAATAACTTCAAATTAATAATAACAAATTTATATTATTTTTATTTTCTCATTTTTTTCAAAGTCTCGTAATTTTGGATCATTAATAATATTTAAATTGAAATAATCATCTTGGACTTAGGTTAGTTGTCTTGAATTTTTCTCAAAATATAAATTTTAATAAATGAATAATAATATATGAAAGTGATCATAGGAATAAATATTGTATCTACTAATTAAAAATAAATTCTGAATTTAATTTGTTGCTTAACTAATATTGCATGTCAATAGTAAGACTGACATACAACTTATATATATTAATTCTTGAAAAATGAAAATTATATAAATTCTTTATTGAAAATTTAATATACATTTATTGGTGTGAATTTAGGAGTGGAGGTTTGGATCGGGTAATTCGGATTGAGTATCCGATTTTTTGGATAGTAATTTTAACTATCCCACACAAATCTGAAATTGTCGAGTACCCGACATTTTGGATATTCGACACTAAATACTATTTAAAAAATTTAAAATTAAAAGAGAGAGAGAGAGAGAGAGAGAGAGAGGGGAAATTGAACGTTGGCCTCTTTCATATATATATATATAATCTATAATATATATTTATTGGTATATATATAATAAGTATTTTATACATTTAATATATATTAAATATATAATATATAAACATAACTATAAAAGATCATTATTATATATATATTATACATAATATATATCTATTTATATACAAATTAAAGTCGGGTACCCAAACTATCCAATCGGGTAAGACTTCCTACCTGATATTCAACCCGAAATTTTATTCGAGTATTGGGTATCCGACCCGCAATTTTTTGAAATAAGAAAAATTTGAATATTTGATCGAGTCGAGTCAGTACCTGAATCATCCGATCGAAACGTCCACCCCTATGTGTGATAATGGTGTCATTTTCTTCAAAATGATCAATTTTTTTTACAAAATAACTACTAGAATTGTAATTAATTATGAATATAATTATATATGAAAAATTAATAAAATAAATATATAATTGAATAAATCTTTCATTATTCTGTAAAATTTCATATTGAATATAAGATATGAAAGATATATTAATATTACTATTATTTTTGAATTAATTTTTTTAATTAAGTAAAATATATATATATATTTTTATTTGGACCTATTTTCAACTCAACTCAAATCATTCTCAATCTACCTACTTAAAATTCATATTGAGTCCACCTATATTGAATCCAACCCAATTAAGCTCAAACCATACCCAGCCCAACCCAACCCAGCCCAACCCAACCTCCCCATTTGCCACCCCTATGTGTAATTATGCTTGTTTCATCTCTCTGTCACTCTGTGTGCGCGTTTTTGTCTTTGTTTTTATTTTTTTACATCTTTTTTCTTTTTAAGGTGGTTCTTTTTGTGGTTGTGCAGCGGTTTAAACCGGCGGTTTGGTACGGGTCCACCGACGTTTCTGGTGCTGGTGATTATGATCTTTGCGACTATGAGCTTTGTGACTGGAAAATGGAAAATAGCTTGAAGGGATGTCAACTTCCGCACTCGAACCCGGTTCAGGAACAGGTAGGAGCAAATTGGTCATTTTACTTTTTGCTGCATTTTCTTATGGGCGGTCCTTTTTCTGGTTTTAAATCAGATAGTTAATTTGGTCAACTATTGAATGAGGTAATTTCACATTTCTACAGAGGCAGTTCCTGCAGGTTTTCCCTCGTATGATTTTTCCCGGTGTGTTATTACCTTGTTTGCCGATGTGTCTTCATGGGAGGACCCGTGGGACCGGTGTCTTTCTTCCCAGAGTCACCAAAAATCACCGGAGCCGGAGGGGTCCAAGTAAGCCAATTCTGCGTATCAGTTTTAAGATTTCCTATTTTAAGGTTTGCATTAGGTAATCAGAAGTTAAATAAAAAGGGTGAGGCGTCTCCAAATAAAATACCCATCCAATTTAAGTTTGACTAAGGGCATTTTGGTAAAAACATGTTGATGCATGTAATAGTCCATGCCTTCTTGTAACTCACCCCTGTTAATTTGAGATACATTGAGGTCTGCATAATCTAATGTTCCATCCCTAGATGTCCTCGAATCTTTGTGCCCCTAGCCCTAGATAATGTGATTTCGATCTTGTTGTAAGAGTATGGACTCTCGGAACTAGTAGGTACATGGTAGATAATTTTCTTTAAAGCGGAAATTTATGTGGTCCTTCGCCCTCATTCTTTGATGGAACAACTTCTGAAGGGGCAATTTTATTGAGAGAGAGAGAGAGTATACGTTTTAGGGATGTCGTAGATAATTAGGATTAGACTTTTACTGTGCTAATAATGCTTTTCTTTAATATGTGTGAAGCTTTTGTTGTTTGTTTTTACGAGAATTGAAATTTAATTATTGCACATAAGGTTTCATAACATAGATGAGTGCATCATATTTTTTTGTGAATTTATGCCTTCAAATGGTATTAGAGCTGGTCTGGATGATTATATACGGTTTATTTTGATCCAACGAAAAACATCTAGAGACGAAATTTTGACCTATGAATAATAACTTGTTTAGTTATGAATATTTTGGCAAATTTTGGGCATTTTGGAATATTATCTATAACATATTCCATGGCTTTTTTGAGCCTTGCTTAAGTTATTTGAGGATTAAGAGTCATAAAGTTCGAATAGGGGATGGAAAATCGCTTCATTTGGTTCTAGGACAATTTTAGTGTTTGAAAAAATGTAGAAACCTCTATTCACAAACCTAGGATTTTTCACCCCCCCCAAAAAAAGGGTTTCTAGCCTAGCATTGCGGCACCAGTTAGAAAGAAAAATTTATGATGGCGACAAAAAATTGGGAGTCACGGTGCCAGTGGTAATATGCAATTCTATGCTTATTCTTCTGAAATTGATTGAATTGAAGTATTGAACTAAATATGTTGCCAAATTGACCTCCATTGGTAAAATTTGTCACTTTGAAATAATTAAACATTTTTTTATCAATGCCAATTAATGGACATAAAGGAAGATTATTTTGGCCAGGTAATAGATATAGTTATGAATAAATAATATATTTAGATTGTCATGCTTTCAATGTGTCAGTCCAAAGAAAAACCTATTTTTAGATTTGTCATAGCTATCAATATTCATAGACCATATATGTAAGAGTACCACTTAGAAATTGTTATTTTATCTAAAGGATAAGTAACGGTGTTTTCTTAGGTATCTTGAGATTGGCGTATTTGCATGTGTATGTGTCTAATATTTTACTTATATTCACATATGCATATTTATATGATTGTTTAATTTTGATCATTACTTATTTTTTTTATAGTGTCTTCTATATCCGTTGATATGAACAACATTTCCATGCTCAATGGCACAAATTCTAAGAAATGGACAGAGTATGCTGCCAACAAACAGGTTGAAACAAGCATTATTCTTAATAGGCTCATTTCAATGCGTTATAATGGTAATAGAGATATAAGAGAGTTCATTAACGAAATGTCGAATCTTGTGACAAGATTGAGGGCCTTAAAGCTTGAACTTTCAGAAGATATACTTGTGCACCTGGTATTAATCTCCCTTCCTACACAGTTCAATCCGTTCAGAATATCATATATTACCCAAAAAGAGAAATGGACTTTAAATGAGCTTATTGCTCAATGCATGCTAGAGGAGGAGAGATTGAAACGAAAAAAGACTGAAAGTACTAATTTGACGATGACTTTTCAGAATAAGACCTCTAGTAAGAAGCAAAAGAACAATAAGGATAAAAGAATTGCAGATCTTGGAATATCTCAGTCTAGGGAACAAAAGAAACAAGATTTAGTATTTGCATGTTACTTTTGCAACGAAGCTGGTCACATGAAAAAAGAGTGCTCCAAGTACACCAATTGGCGGGAAAAGAAAGGTAAACTTCTCAATATTTTTTCTTCATAATTTAATTTGGTTTTTGTACCTACTAACACTTGGTCAATAGATACGAATGCAACTAATCACATAAGTGACAATGTAGGATTGCATAAGGAGCCGAGATGCTAAAAGATATATCTATGTGGAATGGCAAGATGGCTTTGGTACCTACTAAAGAGTACAGATGCCAAACGACATTTTTTGCAACTTGAAATACCTTTGTGGGATCCCTAGTCTCCCCCATGGAAATTTCTTTAATTACGGTTTGTATCTAATTGCATAAGATAACAATAAACTTCTTTCTAATATGTGACAGAAATGATTGAACTCCTGCCTCAGAAGATGTAACTAAGCTGGAGGCAACAGGAGCTAGTGCAAATGTGGTAGATGAGCTACACACGACCATGAAGTGAACTATTGACGCTCTTGAATAATGTGTTATTTTAAAAAAGAAGACTACCAAAAAAAAAATTGAACGGAATGAATAGCAAGCATTACGGTTTTTCGTATCTTGTAGACTTGTAAAATTGGGTGGCCTTGCTTTGTTGTCTTTTCTGTAAAGAAAATTGAAAATATTACATCAAAAACTCATGTTTGGAAATGAATATGTAGTTTTATAAGATGTTTTTAATTTTTACTTGAATTTTACTTATTTGCAACTTTATAATAAAAATTTAGCATATAAATTCATTATCAAATAGTAGAGGGGAAATACGTTTGTGACAATATACAATTTTTATTTAGATCGAATATATATGTAGTTCTTAGGTGATGTTACTACGCAGATAATCTCTTCCTCGATATTTGAGGTCATCAAGATTCCTGTTTTTTTTAATTGTTCTTTCTATCTCGAGGCAGATTTTAGAACTAATGGTGGACGTCACAAGCCAAGGACTCGGCTGGCATTTATTTATTTATTTGTTTGTTTGTTAAACATTATTCAAATTTAGCAGGATCACTTTTTTAAGTTTGTCCAAGCCAAGCCTCCAGATGCACCTGTGATTGTGCGTCACAAGACACTTTAGTTAATTGTTGTAGTTACTGAATTGAAATAATTCTGAACATTAAATATTTATGAGAGAAGAGGTGCGACAAGAGGACAAAAAACGAAGCTTTCTGTTTATATCTGAAGGGAATTAAATATCATTAGTATTTACTTGGTCTTCAATTTCACCCCAGAATGCAAGATTGCCGCGGATTAGTCGACCATATATGCTCTTAGGTCTTAGCCCACTAATAGTATTTAAATCATCTATTTTAAAAGATGTTTCATTCTCTAACGGATATATATTTTAAAAAAAATATTTAATACATAAAAATAAAAACATCAATTGAAGTACAAAATTTAAACTGGATGAATACCCGCTAATTTCTGTATGTAAAACAGAGCCAATATGAAGACAACATTGCGAGGGAGAATATGGAGAATCCAATATTTAGTATTTCATTTCATCCTTTTTTTTGCTGTCCCCCACCTGATTTGATCCTAAAATTCGGCCAAGCCATTTATAAATGGTTGACCTTCAGTCTTCAGGCACCAAGGATTACGTCCAGCGCCTCATTTCATTTTGTCAACACTAACAAAAGTAACACAGTCCTCTACATCAAAACACACATTTTCCATCATATTCATCATCAAACATTCGTAAAAAATCTTCATTAATTTCTGAATCTTGGAACCGACATTACTTTCCTTCATACATTCTCTTTCCCATTTCTTTCTCTCCCTGGAGGGAAGATCACAGGGAGAGGAAATTAAGTCCAACAATGGGTATTCCGTCAGATTCACCGCCCGATGACCCCAAACAGAAAATCGTTATGGGGTACCCCTCCATGGATAGGTACCATCACGCACAGCAAATGTACCCCCCACCATCCTCTGCCTATCCTCCTCCTCCTCCTCAGGGCTATGCTTCTTCACAATTCCAACACCCGCCTCAGGGCTATGCCTCATCTTCATTCCAGCCAGGCTACCCCGCAGCACCACCATACCCACAACTTCCTCAGGGATATCATGACCCGTCAGCATTTCAACACGATGGAAAACATCTGAATCCCACGCCGCCAAATCCATATCCCCAGCCCTACAACGACTACTACTACCAGCAGCACTATAAGCCCCTGATGACAGAAACCAGCAAGAACTCCTCGTTTGGCCGTCTGATGCTGATTTTGATGATTGTTCTAGTGGCCAGCATGTGCATGATGAGCCTAGTCATGTGGTTCCTCTTCGGAACCTACATTCCCGAGTTTGAAGCTACCTCCATCAAAGTTTCCAATTTCAGTGCCACAAACACGACCCTGACGGGCATCTGGAAGGTAGATATCTCGGTCACCAACACCAACAAGGAGCTTGCTATCAGTTTTGATCACGTTCTTTCTTCTATCTTCTACAAAGAAGCTTTGCTGGGGATTTCTAGTTTGCAGCCCTTTCAAGTACATAAGCTGGACCGATTTGATCTTAATTACAGTATGCCGGTCGAGGAATCGGCCAATGATCACAAGTTCCAGAACTGGGTGCTGCCTACTCTTGCCCAGGATCTGCATACTAATAGGGTTGTAATTTTCAGCCTGAGATTGGCTATGAAAGCTAATTTTACGGCTCCTAATATTGTCTACAAACAGGAAAGCCTGAGAATCCTGTGCGAAAATGTGCAAATCAATTTTTCACCCGCTGGTGAGGGAACATTGGTTCCAGGCTTGGGGAATACATGTTTGATACGTCTACATGATGGCCTCAGGGTATGTAATACACTTTTCCTGGAAAGTTCCATTTCTAGTATTTCCTATATTTCTTGCTTATAAGGCTGTTTTTTCCCACTTGTGCAGGACTAACACCAAAAACCCCAAATCCTAGGAATCTTGTCTTAGGTATATGTGTGTCCGTGTGTGTCTGTGTGTGTGTGTGTATGTATGTAGATACATACATGTATAGATATTAACATATACTTGAAGTAAACAAAATATCGATGGAGCAAGAAGAGTTTTCCATTAATGTTTAAAGGAATCATTTTTTGGATATCCTAAGTACCAAGTCCGAGGAGTGGCTTCTCAATATTACAAGTTATAACTCTGATCCTAAGTACCAAGTACCACCCTGTTTTCTGGATTTTCTTGCAAAATGATGGAGTGGAGACTTTCTGGTTGAGGAGGAAACAGGGTGCTTAATCAATCACCTGCAGAGGCTTTCTTCTTATGATAACCCTTTTTTTTTGTATTTTTTTTGGGGTCCCCTTTCATTTTGTTGCTATGTAGAACTTCTTTCCGTGAATATATGTAGTGCATGTTATGGTTTGGTTATTTAGAAAAAATAGCCCCAGAGCATCTTCTCTATCGTGATGCTCTTTCTTGAATCAAGAAATTGTGCAGCAATGTTCATTGTGACAAGCTAATCTCCAGAATTTGTGAGATTATTGTGCTCAATAAGGTATCATTATGGTTCAATGTCGCAGGTTGGAATGACAGGGTATAAGAACATTTTAAATAGGGTTAATTGCAGTCACCCTTAACCTATGGCCTCTTTTGCACATTGTTCCCAACCTATGTTGATATGTAATTTTACCACCTAAACTAATTAAAATGTTCTCAAACACTACATTTGCTCATTTCCTATGGAATCCAACAAGAATATTCCGTTTCCTTCAGCCCACGTGCTCAATGCTCATTTGTTAGATTCCATCAAAAATGAGCAAATGTGGTGTTTGAGAATGTTTTAATTAGTTCAGGTGGTAAAATTGCACATTAACAATAGTTGGGAGGCAATGTGCAAAGAAGACTATAGGTTGGGGATGACTGCAATTAACCCTTTTAAATAATGCAAATTAGTATTCATTTGTGTATAATTAAAAATGTGTTTACCAACATCTAGACCAAAAACTATTTATGATGATGTATAAAAGAATATGTTCAAAAGGTGTTTGGATGAATGTATATGATTTTTAACACATCTTGTAAGATATTTGAGAGTTTATAAAATATCATCATTTTTATAAAAAAAATTATAAATTCTCAAAATAAGATATTATAGTCTCGTTAGGGCACATTTGATTTGTGATATTAGCATTAATTATGATTTTTAATGTAGGGTAATCTCTTGTTTGATATGCAAAATGAAATTTACGGGCTGGTCCGCAATTTATTCAAAGCTCGCACTGGAGTTGAGATTATTAGCTATTGAAGTAGTGGCTTTGGAGGTGAGATTATGTAATCTCATCTCTTTTTGAAATTTGAATGGGTCGGAAATATCAAAATTATCCCTCCAGTTCATGCATTGTTTCATTTATGCATTTTATGACTCCTTTGGCAAGAATTTTTCACCAAGAGTAATTTTGTCGTCACAAAGATAATAATGTGTATCAAATACCTCAATAGAGATTAAGGAAGATTGACATAGTGGCTAATTTATATGGCAATTTTCACTATCAAACACATTAATAAATTTTCTAATCTCATTTTATCTAGCAGTATTACAATCTCCACTAATATCCATATTCCAAATCAAACATGCCCTTAAAAAAAAAAAAGGAGTTTCTGATTTATTTTAAATTTTAGCAAATTCTTTTAATTTTAATCACATTAATTATAAAATTATCATTATTAATATCTATATGCTCCAAAATTTTGTTTCATCAGAAGACTTTTAAGATTTTATTTTCAAAAAAAGATTTAATATTTTATGAGGTTTAAAAATATTTTATAAAGTATAAGAGCTTATAAGACTTTTTAAACAAATTTGTTCAAAAACCTTCCAAATTATATTATAGAAGAAACTACATCACCATTGATCGACAATTTCGGATGATACTAATCCATATTGTTTTTATGTCAACAGAAATAGTTGTCTCCAATTTGCCCCAAACAAATTCAAAAACAATGCCTCTCAGACAATAGTCGTTGGTTAATATCTTTTTGTTTATTGTCAAGATTTATCTATATTTAATTGTTTTAACACGATTAGTTGTTTTGGTTAATGCGATCACATAGCATATGAACCAAAACAGAATTACTTAAAATTTGTTTTGTTTAGTTTTGCATATGGATCATATAAATTCGAGAGATGCTTTTCTGCATTAATATTACTGTCCCTTAGGGATGCCGGCCCAAGCCTCATTCCAGTTCTGGGCTTGGTAAAGGACCAATCTAGCCCTGTTCAAGGCCTGACCCACGTGTTAGTTCTTAGTTGTAGTAAAGTGGATGGAGAATAAAAGAAATGGGGCCTAAGGTCTTTTTCCATCGTGGAGATAACGTCCCAATATTTGAAGTTTCTTTTCCTTTTATTTGATAAGACTGAAAATAAAGCAAGAAAATGATTCCACTCACTTATTTCAGCATTGGTCCTTCTAGTCCTAGAATTTTTATTTTCGGTCCCCCAGCCAGACAGACTCCTGCTTCCAATTTTTTCCCCTAAGATTGCAAGAATTTTCAATCGATAAAGAGTTATATATCATTAACTGCTTTATTCACTTTTTGTCACCTCGTCCCTTTCAGATTTCAATTCATGAACAAGAAAATCTTGTGGCCTCGTTATTTTGTGACATATCCAAGACTGACCTATGAAATGGTACCAAAAGTCACTTTTGATTCTTCCCCTAGAGAATAATGAAATTGTCACAAGTTTAAATGGAAATTATAGACCAAATAATAATTACTACTTGCAAGTATGCTTGTAGACAACACATTTATTAAATGCTAAATGAAAAAATTCGAAGAAATTTGTCGTTCAAATATAGTTTAATGTGATAAGTATTCTCCTTAAATTTTATATAAGTAGAAATATATACGAAAATTTCTTATTTTAACCCAAAATTAGTTCTACTCTACCGCTTTGTCCAAAATTATGGCACCATTGACCATTTGATAGCTAGCATGAAATTAAGGTGTTTAATGTTTGAACTAATATTTTATCGTTTTAATTTTTGTATTAACTCTAGCATTAATAAAATTCTTAATTTGAGTATTTGTTATGCAGTTATTTAGTGTTACTCTTCATTTATGTTATTAAATATATATATATATATATAAATTCAAATTGATTGATTAACAATGCTAGGAAATTTATAATTTTTGAGATGATGTAGGACCATACCGTACTGTGTAAATGAAAGGAAGGCATTTAACTTAGGACTTCGGGAAAACTTCAATTTTCTTTGGTCGAGGATGCATATTGAAGAATTTTTTTATGCTATGTTTGGATTAAAAAAATGCCAAAAAAAAAAGGAACAAAATTAAATATATAAAAATTAAAATATAAAATTACATCATTTAAAATATTAAATAATTTTTATAATATTTTTTTAATTAAAATTTAAGGTCCAAACATAGTATTAAATTCCTTGGAGTGGTTGAAATAAGTTGGGAGGTCACCCAAACTCCAAGGATGATACTATGGGCAGGTGCATGTAGGAAGATTATAATCAATTATTTATTTGTCAAGTGAAAAGTTTGGGGAATGTTTGGTTATGTTTCTCCAAAATAAAATTATTTTGAAAATATAACTAAATATATTCTCATTTTCCTTCAAAATTTTTAGTTTTTAATATATATATATATATTATATTTTATTATTATTCTAATAATAAAAAAATACTCAATTTTATTTTCATCCTAAAAATTCAACAACAAAATATTAATTTGACTGTTATAATAAAAATATTTCCCTGAAAATATAAATAAACATATTAAAATACAACTTTCACAATCTCTAATAATTCATTCTTTTAAAATATATAATAAATATATAATAAAATCACAAAAAAAACGTAACCAAACATTCCCTTGGCTCTAGGATCCGGTGTAGTACACTGCCCGCCCACCATGTCTCTTCTTCATTAGAGCATCTCCTTGGCCTTTTTCTCCTTCCCCTAGATGCCTTATCCTCCTTACCTTTCTTCCTTTCTTTTCTGTTTAGTGCATTATTTCTCACAAAAATATTATTCTTTCCAATTCATTTGTATTAGTAGTATATTGATTGTTATATATTTTTGTAGTTTAACTGGAGGGTAGAAGGGTTTGTCTTTGGATCAATAACATAATTTAATTTAAATGCTTTATAATAACTCAAAACTTAATAGGGTCATACTTATATTCAATATATGTACTTTTTAGAGCTACTTTATTATGACTTTTATCTAATAAAAAATTATGATATAAAAGTAATGAGTGATCATTAATCCGACACTTAAAATTAACTTTCAAAATAAGATTAAAGTGTATCGTATTTGAATATTAGTATTTTTTGAATTGAAAAATAGAACTCTCAAAGTAGCAACTCGATTATATAATTTAAAGTGTAAAGCCCAATTAGCAATATCCAAATTTCTCCATGCAAGACAGCAATGGGGCTGTCCCCTAACATAATCTCATGGAAAAGTGCGAACAAATTTATGTGGTGCAAATAGGTTTGTGTGTGTGTGTGTGTGTGTGTGTTTTGGAGAGAGAGAGAGAGATTGCAGCATACAAGGAAAGCAAATGGGTGCAATAATTTTCGGATTATTAGCTTAATTTACCATCCACCAACTTATTTGGTCCAAAAGATGATACCTATTTACACATAGCACACCAACTTGGTACGAAGCTTTTCTCTTTCGTTTGGGAACAAAAAGGACAAAGTGTATTAATGTATATCTCTATTTGCAACTTAATTTAGTCACTGTTTAAACTTCTATTTTGTTGACTAAACTCGGCATCATATTTAATGAATAATAGTACTTTCTATAACTTTATAACCGACATAGGTATTATTTTTCACATGTAAAGGAACAAAATATTTTCCAAACGATGGTTCTATGTCAAGTCTTGGCACGACTTTTTGGACGACTGGGGCTAATTTTTCGTGAGGGCAGGGCCGGGAGAGTATACTTGCTGCCCAATTGACCGAAGGTAGGTGAAAAGTCTGAGGGCACTGACCAAATCAAAATGATTGTAATTACAATAGTGGTGAGAAGACTCTTGCTTCTTTCCCATGATAATGAACAGGGAAACTTCTCTTTCTTCCTTCTGTGAACGTTTCCAAGTCTTTTTATAATATAGTCTGATATGATTTAAGGTAGCATATTTAATAAGTTTAGACTGCCTATATGTCCGAGTTTTTTTAATGCTAAGGTCCAAATTCGAGAGAGGAAACAACAGATGATATGCTAATCCCTGAACAATTACTAATTAGTTGGAGAAAAAAATTATTGAACAATTCAATTAAAAAAAATCTCAATTTATGGAACTTTAGAGGGGTAATATGCTCTATATTGTGAAATTAAAATGAGATCTCCCTCAATGGATTTGTGTTTTCTACTTCATGATTAGTTTCTCCCAGGACTAGTAAATAATGCATACTAGGAGCCAAACGGGACGTCGGTAGGTTGAGCTGGAGGATTCTCGTAATTCTCTTACCCATGAGTGCGCGGGTCCCACTCCAGCCCCAGACGTGTCAAACCTGAATACTGCCCAGTACTCCGATCCCAATCAGTGCTCTGGAGTTTTTATATTATTATCAACTTTTTCTATTTTTCTGGGCCCGTTAATTTTTATTTTCTGAATTTATTTTTATTTTTATTTTTGTTTTTATTTTCTAGAGAGCCATCAGCTTTTTTATTTTATTTTTACAGATATTTTTATTCTCAAAATATCATTCCAAACAAACTCTTATACTTTCTTCATTTTTACTTTTTGTTATTTTTTATTTTTTTATTTATATTTACATGACTTTTAATATAAAACACTATATTTTTTAATACAACTCATTTTCAACCTAATATAATTTTTATATTTTAAACAAAATATCTAAATAATATTTTATTTTTAAAAATACTTTTATAACTAATTTTTCACTATTTTTTAATAAAAATACTTTTAAAAAACAAATCCAAACGGCCTAGGTTTTGGTTTTTCAGATTCCACTTCCTAAACTGTACTGATTACCTATTTATGGGACATCATCAGTGTTAAAATGAGTCTAAAAAAAACCTTAATTTAGAATTGTTGTCAGCTCAGAAATTAAGTTCCGGAGATAATCTTTATTACATTCTGCTCTAAATTAATAATTGTGTAACTTTGATTCTTTCACAAGATTCCCCTCACTGTCAAGGAAACTTCCAATTTCTTTTTTTGTAATAATAATAACGTAATAAAGGCACGTAGCCACATGCTATTGGGGCAATAAACATTTCCTTTCCATTCATTTGATTTCCAAGTCAATTGTTTCACATGGAGGTTAATGTTCACTTGGAATTTCAAGATCTAATGCAAACATGTTCCTTTTTCATAATTAATCTTTTACACGTTAAAATTTTAGTTGGTTCAAGAATTTTAACAAAATAAATATTCAAAAAAACTAAATTTTACTAAAATATATTAAATTTGTTTGATTGTTTCAAAAATAAAATAAATTGGAAGAAGGGAAATAATAAATATGTCATAAGATGAGAGAGGGCCAATCAGATTTTTCTCACATTCTTGTGAAGAAAACGATTCTTTTCCGATTATATTATACTTTTTCTATAATTATGGCTATGGTTACATTTCGGGGAAACAAAAATGTAACAAAATTGTTTCCCCAAAATGTAATCAAACATACAAAAGTTTTCCTTTAAAATGCCAAATTAAATTTCTTAAAATACTCTCTTCTATTTTTCATTATCCACAAATTTTTTCCATTTTTCAATATATATATTTTTTTATTGTTAAAATAATAATAAAATATGTATGATGTATATAATATTATATACATCATACATATTTTATTATTATTTTAACAATAAAAAAAATCACTCAATTCTATTTTCACCCTAAAAAACCCAACACAAAAGCATTGAATTGATTTTTACAGTAGAATTTATTTCCTCCCAAAATATAAACAAACATACTAAATTTTTTTAAAGTAATTTTTTTATTATTCTCAAAACATAAACAAACATACATCACCTTCCCTAACACAAATTTCATATTTCCCAACCCCACTCTGAAAACTCATTATCTCAAAATACATAATTCATATCCAAATATTACCTATGTTTTTCTCTCTTCGTTGAAATCCTTACACCACAGAAAAGAAAACAAAGTGTAGAAATGGACATGTTAACAACCTTAAATACAAAATAGAAAAAGACGGACACCTTAAATTGACACAAACAAACAAGGAATGGGACGTTGGGAAAAAAGGAAAAATTAACTAATATACTGCAAATAAAATACAACCCCACTAAATTAAAAAGTTTCTATAACTTTATCATTCAGCTTATTAATGAATCTTTCCCACAAAATGCCACCACAAAGTTTGAGCCTAATCAGTTGTCTCCCCTTTTTGCTATCTAAAGGCACAGCTTTCTGACCGAATTACTTCACTGTTTCAAAAAGTTGTGACCCCTACCCGGCATTTTCGTAGGTTCACTCATGCATTAACCATCCACAAACTTTCTTACATCAAAATCAAATACATGCCCAACACAAAAAAAAGGTGTACTTAGAAATTGAGATATTAAATTTTATTTTAAATGTAAACTCTTAATAAAATTTTAAAAGTTATAAAATATTGATAATGACAATTTCATAATGAATATAGTTAAAATTAAAAGAGACTGTTACAATTTTATGAAAAATTGAGAATTTTTTTATATTTTTAAAAGAATTTATAATATTTTATTTTAAAATTCATATTTTTTACTAGAAAAAAATTAGCAAGAATACTTTTAGTGTTTAATAAGCTTATAAAGTCATGCAAAATTTTCAAGATTAATAGTTAGTTGAGAAAATATTAAATACAAGCCATAATTGAAGAATCCCATATAAAAAATATTTAGCCACACAACACAGTTGGATGTTCTTGTCAAGGCATATAGCAAAAAGTATACACAAGTCTACCCCATCTCCTTCCTCTAGCCTATATTAGCAAATAGCCAAGCCCCAATTTCCTCCCACTCTATTTCCCAATTTCTCCCTTGCTAGTTGCTACCACTCTAAACTAAACTCATCCACCTTTCCCCACCACCTCTAGCTGCCGTTACCATGACTGAGAAAGTGTGCAGCCACCACAAGAGCAAGCGTCGGAAGATCATCCGGCGGTGCTGCGTCGGCCTGCTCATCTTCAACTTCATCCTCCTCGTCCTCATCCTCCTAATCTGGGCCATCCTTCAACCCAAAAAGCCCCGATTCATCCTCCAAGACGCCACCATCTTCAACCTCAACGTCTCCGCCCCCAACGTCATCTCCACCACCCTCCAAGTCACCATCTACTCCCGCAACCCCAACTCCAAGATCGGCGTTTACTACGACAAGTTGGACGTCTACGCCACCTACCACAACCAGCAAATCACCTACTACACAGTCATTCCGCCTGTTTATCAGGGGCACAAGGACGTTAACATCTGGTCGCCGTTTCTTTACGGGAACACCGTCCCGGTGGCGCCGTACAATGGCCTGGCCCTCAGCCAGGACCAATCTAACGGCGCCATCAGAATGACCATCAAAATTGACGGCCGGGTTAAATGGAAAGTTGGGTCCTTTATCTCCGGCCGATACCATCTCCACGTCTCCTGCCCCGCCTATATTCCGCTTGGAAATAGCAAAAACACCGGAATTATCATCGGCAACGCAGTTAAGTATCAACTTCAACAGAGCTGTAGTATCAGTGTCTGAAAAAAAAAAAAAGATATATAAAAAATAAACAATTGACAGAAAAAAGAAAGGGGCCATTCGGATAGGATATTTGTATGTCAAATTGGAATTTAAAAGTTCCAGTGAACTGTCATTTAAGTTGTTTTCCCAGCTCTTTTATTTATTTTATTTTCTGTGGAGCAGATTATATAGGCCGAAGAATTGTACATTTTGTTCAAGAATAAATTATATTAAACTGCAAAATTAAAGCTGAGACAGCTTTACAATTGTGTGTGAATGTTATAATCTGTAGCACATAATTCAGTGATTCTGCAATAATTGTCCCTTTGGTTCGAAAAAGTTTTAAGTGGGTGTTTACTGCTTAGTGGAGGTTAAGGTGTCCCTTTCTTTCATTTTCTTGCATTAATTAAAAAACCCTTTGTTGCTTCTTCTTCACTCTAAATATACCTTGGTTTTATTAATGGTTAATTAATCTCAATTTGTTATAGTCCTCAACTTCAAGTGGTGGGATTAACTTTTAATCTGTACCTCTAATATTATTTATATTGTTTGGTCAATGGAACTTTATGAGCTGTTCATACATACACACCACGAATATAGAGAATGGGCAGGCCATGTGATTGTTGCTGGCTGGTTGCTGCCAAACTAATGTACCATCTTTTTTTGTGTTCCCTTTTCTTTTTGTAATTTTATTTAATTTCTCTTGAAATTGAATTCAATTACTGCAGTTAATCAAATTAACATCAAGATGATATTTATAATCAAGTAATTAATATTTTTAATTGATTGTTTAATATTTTTAATATTGATTGATCCAGTGTACCAGAGCTAGCCAATAGAATATATAGACGGGTTGGTTAATTCGAAACTTAGCTTATCAAATTAAAATCAATTTTGGTACAACCAATTATAACATTCAATTACTGAGAACGTACACGAAATTCGGAACCTAGCTTATCCAATTAAAATCAATTTTGGTAAGATCATCTATAGCATTCAATTTCTCATGACGTATAAAGTTGGAAAATAAATAAGTTTGATCAAGTTTTAATTATTTCAATTAATGCATTATTTAGTCAACATCTAAGTCAATCTAAAGTATGAAAATTCAAATACGAGCTTATGTAATTGAAATTTGAAAAGTTTGCTCATGACGTAGAAAATGATATTTTAGATATTGATCACTTTCATACATATCTACTCAGTGTTCAATATATATATATATATATATATTAATTTTATAATTGAGATACCAATTACCAATTAGTACAAAGTGAAAGATTAAGATATCAGTATAAAAGTTGTTTTCTCTTTTTTAACTTTATCATTTAATAAGATATTTTGTGCAAGAGCGAAATTCTGATTATATAAACTGATAAAATTATATTTTATGAAACTAAACTTTTAGAAAACAGTCAAAAAATTTGAACATCTTGAACAGACTTTTAAATACTTCACATATATAGCAACAACGAAATACAACAAAAAGTCTTTTCCTTTTGTTTACTATAGATTTGTTTATTATATATATATATATATATAGATTTTATATGTATACATGCGTAAGGCTATTGGTTTGATCGAGTGGACAGAAGGTAGAAGCAAAGTTCTATCCTGTGGGCATGCGAGTTGCCACATAAGACAAAAATGAAATTCACTTTACGAAGAAGATAAAGGGGGTTGTACCAATAATGGGGATTGCTTACCTAATACAGCAGAAAAAAATAAATAACGATTTAATGTTGTGAGCATCATCTTTGCAGAAAAATTCTCCAAGGCTAGCCCCATCCATATAGGGCTATTGCGTCTATAAACTTTCCAAGTGGCCATCAATTAATAAATACAATTTTATTTAAAATTAATTTATGGTTATGCTTTCATCCAATAATTCAACCACAAAAATTTGTGTGTGCATGAACTTGGGTTCATACCAGAAGTTACTCAAGTTCACGAGTTTGAATTATCTGGGGGCGGAGGGAATGCATGCAGTCTCTGGTAACTTTCGTAAAAAAGTTGTCCAATTTGTTTATAATTATAGTTTTGATTCAGGGCATAATAACGACTCTTAAAATCATTTTATTTATGGATTCAATATCGAAATAGTGGATTTAAAGTTTACGAAACAAAGTTAAGTGATATAGGATTGAGTCGATCAATAGGTTGGATAGATAAGACCCTATAACATTGAAGTGCAATCTAACTTATAACCGAGAGCTCCCTCTGAATGCACAATTTCTCTTATTTATAGTGCGCTTGGATTGTACAATTATGCTACGCGTTGTCCTTACTTGTAATGTAAATGATTACATGTATACCGCATTTATGATCTTATATTCGGATCGTACTTCTCATGTTGAAAAGTAAGTCAGGTAGGATCTGTCTTGGGAGACATGGATCCTTCTTTGTTCTTTTCATACCATTATTCTGGAAGGCATAATCGTCATTTTGGCCTTGGTTTAGATCAAGTTTATATGGCGGAGAATTTTTAATATGATTAATACTTCACGAAGATCAAACTAACATGTCACATTTCAAGCAATAATTATGATCCAAAATGAATATTTCATATCGATGAAAAAATTATATAGTCTTATTTAAAAAGATTGTCACGTTGATTACTCTTTTTCTTCTTTACTTTTTAATTATAAAAAGATGTAGGGGTTGTTCGGGGGAAGGGAGGTTGGTTCATATTAAACATGGCTTTTTTGTGGGGTCATCTTCATTGTCTACCGTCTACCTACTGAAAATTGAAATGTGGAAAGAGACTTAAGAAAATTGCGTGCCTTTAATAGTCCTTATCATACTTTAATTTAGTGGAGACATAGTCCACTTGCACATGCATTATGCTATGCATAGCATAGCTTAGTCATCTCTGCCTAATTATATGGATATGGAAGATTAGATGGGCTATGTAAAGTTACGTTAAACATAGCACTTTTATGTTGATATCGATCTAATCAACTAATCAAGTATAGGTTGTGTAGATCTCATTTTATTTTAATTAGCTTAATCGAAATAGTTAGTATTAGGATTGTGGGTTTTGATATTCTGAATATGACTGGAAATTAAGGAAATGATTTTAATATTATTTATATATGATATATATTTTAATGATCGAAAAAATAGATCAAAATGAATGTTAAAAAAATTTAAATCTATTATATTTTGAAAGTATTTAAACAAATTCTGTACTATTATGAATTTAGAATTTTTAGTTCTCCTCAATTAAACCTAGCTTAAATGGTAAAATATAGAAGCACTGATATTATGAGGTTTTCAGTGGAAATCCAATCAAGAGTTGTTTACTTCTATAATAATTAGCTGTTGATCATTTGCTACTTATAAGTCAGTGAATAATGATTGTCGATTGATTTATTAACATCCAATGTAAAAAAATAAAATAAAATAATATCCAACACCTCTAGCCTGCTTTTATCGTGCTCATTTGCACCACCACAAAGGCTAGCTCCTAATAAAGCTACTACAATTAAAAAAAAAAAAAAAAAAAACAACAACAACAACAACAAAACAAAATCCCTTTATGCTTACTTTCAGATCTTTCATCCAAACGCAACATAAGAGAATTTTTTACTCCTGCCAAATGCGCTATTAGTGGACTGATTATTCAATTTATAACCTTAAATTAACTTACACACTTTTAAGCCAACACTGGATTTGGGAGTGGGGATGCGCGGGAATTGAATGTTTTTTTAAATAAAAAATTATACACACATTTGTGTATCTAAGATTCCTTATGATCGAACTTTAAACCTCATTCATATAAGTATGAGGGTCATACATTGAACTAATTAACCATTCAATGGGGATTGAATCTATAGCCAGATGTTTCTAAGTTCTATAAGCTTAAATATTCAACTTTTGGCTAATGCATGACAAAAAATTGTCAAGAATTTAATTTCGAAGCAAATTACTTAGTGAAGATTATATATTACATACAATTCAAAAAAAAAATAATTATTGGAAATACTATTTAATCTAATTTGAAATATGTGTCAGACTCGAATAAAATATTAACAAACATAAATTCTATGTAATATCGAGTTTGTTTCGGATTTTATTACTGGTATTCAGATGGTACTGATTTATTCAAATTTGATCCGTTGCCAGCCTCATTAGAGAATAGATTTCCAAAGTCTAACTATTTCTTGCGCGGATCACCCTCCCGACATTACTCAAACCTGAACGCTATTCAAAACGCAGGCAGGGTTCTCTTCCGACCAGGGCCGTGCAGCCCATCTCAATCCCTAAGCCAGATAGGCTTAAAATCAGGCCTACCGAGTCTGAGTTACTGTAACTAGTCCATTCTTCATATATCAGTCAGTCCATGAGCTCGACACGTAGACCCAAAAACTTGTGCCCGCATCAAATTCATATGTTTTGACAGTTGTCCTTCACTGTAAAAGGCTTTTCTTCTACATGAAACTTATAATCAAATTCTTTGTCAATCATGTCATTCCCATTAAGATGCTTCTTCGAAGCACTGATCAAATAGAGAAAAGAAACAAAACATGCGAATTAAAAAGTACTACTAGAAGAGAAACAAAGGGAATATTTGGTAATGTTTCCCAAATCAATATTATTTTAGAAAAATATAATCAAATATATCATTATTTTTTTCTTTAAAATACATATTTTTCAACATGTACATACATATATTATATATATTTTATTATTATTCTAATATTAAAAACAAAAACTCAATTTCATTTTTACCCAAAAACCTAACAAAAAAATATTGATTTAACTGCTACAGTAAAAAAATGTCTCTTCCAAAACATAAATAAATATACCAAAATATAACTTTTACATTCTCTAATAATTTACTCTCCCAAAATACATAATAAATACATAATAAAATCACATAAAAACTATAACGAAACATTCCCTAAGTAATTCAAGGCCTACATTAAACAAGCCCATTACAATTTTGGGAGTCCAACAATAATCTAAGTCTAACCAAGGCGGCAAGGCCCGTCAAAGCGCTTTGAAGAATGGGATGTTATTCTGTTTTCTTTTCTTTTACCTTTACTTTTTTTTTGTGCCTTTAAAGATTCTTCAATTTGTTAAAATGTTGTTATCAGCTTACAATTTGCTCTACACTTGCATTTAAATATTTTAACAGGGAAAGTATAGTTGTGGTTATTCGATTTATACGCCACAGGCAAGCTTCAATTTATTTAACATATATAGCCCATTTTTCGTGCTCGTTGGTAGGTTGAATGAGTCGTCTACCAATAAATAAAAGAATTTCGGTTAATACATGAATTTAAAAGTGAGTAGCTCAAACGGGCTGTTGGTTTCATTTCCATGGGTCCTTTTCATTTGCATTTGGAAATAAAAATGGAAACTATCACTTTTGATTTATTTTCAATTAAAATATTTTTTTATTTTTAAATTCTTGCTAAACTTACCATATCATCTTACTCTCATATCAATCAAATTCAAATTTGATCTGACATAAAGTGTCCACTATCATTTTAAAATTAATAAAATATACATATATTTTAAAAAAATAAATCTTTTTAAATATAAACAAAAATAAATCAACCTACTTTTCAAATCTATACCTATTTTAATCATTATTTTTCAAACATTTCATCTAAATACACCTCAATTTTCTTTTCTATTTCATAATTACTTTTTCAATTTTTAAAAATGCCTCTGAAAATGAAACCAAATTGGCCATAACAATTGAACAAGTAAAAATGATTTTTAGTTTCCCCTCCACCAAAAAAAAAAAAAAAAAAAGATTTTTAGTCAACGCTAGAAATTGACAATGTTTCTTTCCAACCCATCAGAACAGTACTCTCTATTTGTCAAATTAAGAGGCACATCTAGTATTAGATATGACATTTTACTAATATTAAAATATTAATCAATTGCAAATTGAATAATATTTTCTTTTTCAATCTTAATAACATCAATATGATATAAAAGGAGGTAATAAGATCTACACTAAATTAAAGAACAATTTCTCCTCAAATAAAGCCCACAAATTATCACTTTTATATGGTAGTCGCAAATGGGTGGGTTGGATTGGTTATGGGTTGGGTTCAAGATGGATTGGGCTCAAAATGAGTTTATATTTATGGGTTGAAAATGGGTTGGGTCTGATTTGGACGGGTCCAATACAAAAAAAAAAAGGTAAACTTTTTGCTAAATACATTGTTATATTATTTGATTAAATTATAATCTTTTTATCTTTATTTGACATATGTTAATTAATTATTATTAAATCCTTATTAATCACGTAAAATCAAATCAAATTATGTAAATATATAATTTTATAATATTTATATTTTTTCTTTTAATATAAAATAACAATCTTGCTCAATGAATAAAACATAATTATATAAAATATTTTAAATTTTTAGTGCAAAATGTTTACATTGTACCCACCAAAATATTTACTATACTAGTCGTATTTGTTTTTTGTTTTTTACTTTTTATATTTAGTCAATATTTGAAAAAGTACTATTTGTTTTATTTTTAATTTTTTCAATCTAGTTCATTATCGTTTATCACAATGATCAAATTCAAATTCGATTCACCATAAAAGTATTACTATCATTTTAAAATAATTAAAATATGCATATATCTTGAAAAATATGTCTTTTTAAGAATAAAAAATATAAATTATTTAAATTTAAATTCAAATTCTTATATCTACCTAAATTATTATTTTTAAATAAAATACTCAAAGAATATTGAAATATAATTAATTTTTTAATTTTTGAAAATATTATAACTGAAAATAAAAATAAAGTCAGGGCCCTTTCTTCATGTGGAGGGAAAGGAAATGAAATGAACGGTCGCAATCTGTCCTCTCACATGCTACCACTACATAATAAATTTGTTTTGTTTACATATTAATGTTTTGGCAGTTTGTAAAAATTATAAAAAGAAAAAATAAAAATAATTTTTTATTTATTTTCATATTGCAAAGTTGAAAAAAATCTAGGGGCTATAAAATTAACTTGCTAAATTTTTTTATAAAAAATTGAAGTTTATAAACTAAATAATGATATAATCAACTTTTAGATCATAATCTCAAGTAAAATGTTACTTGATTAATTCATTCGAATTAAGTTAATAAATTAATATTTTAAAATTAAATGAGGTGGAGAAATGGTAAATGATTAATCGGTGATATATAATTTATCTAATATTCAATTCATTATTATTATTATTTTTTTAAAGTGTTATAGAAATAAAAATAAAGTGGCATGTGATCTTGAGAGAATGAGAAAATGGAAGGATAATTTTGGGATTGAAATTGGGTTGAATTATTTAGAAACCACATTCAACCAATTTACATTCAAAACTCATTTCAACCCAACCCAACCCAACCCAACCCAAACCCAATCAAGTTATTTTAATTTTAAACCCGACCCGACCCGACCCGACCCAAACCCAATCAAGTTATTTTAATTTTAAACCCGACCCGACCCGACCCGACCCAAAGTAAATTGGGTTGGAACCATGGGTTGAGACCCATTTTGCCCCCCTACTTTTATATTAAATTATATTTGCATATATTTTATCTTTTAAAAAATATTAAGAACGAAACACATTTAGCCAACACATAAATCAAACATACTATCACTTTCACCAAAAAAGAGTAAAAATAATAACAATAATTAAAGATATTTTCAACTATGGAAATGCCAGAATTAACAATAACACTTTCCCCAAATGATATTTTAAAAATATTTTAGGATAAATGGCACTTCATCCCCCAAAGATAACTTAAAGTCACTTTACCCCCTCAATTTAGAGTTACTGAAATATTTTACCCCCCAAATACAATTTCTAGCATATCATGTGGTTGAAGAAAAAACTATTCTTGTCATTTTCACTTTTTTTCATCTTTTTCAGCTTAGAAAAAAGGGAATTTAACTACTCTTGTCATTTCTAAAATTTTAAATTTTAATATTCGTTATGTAGTTAGTTACAAGTATTACTCTTCATGTACGTTATTAATTTATATATATATATATTCAAATTGATTTATTACTAGAAAATATATAATTCTTGAAATATTGTAGGGCCATAAGTACTGTGTAAATGAAAAAGGCATTTAATTTCGGATTTGGGTAAAACTTCAGTTATTTTTGCTCGGGGACATTCATGCTGAAGAATTGTCTTATATTATGTTTGGATGAGGAAATTGTTGAGAAAAAAGAAAAAAAAATATCAAATGTGTAAATTAAAACTAAAATATAAAGTTATATTATTTAAAGTTTAAATAAATTTTTTTATTTATTTTTATTATAATTTAAGATCCAAAACATAATGTTAAATTCGTGGAGTGGTTGAAATAAATTGAGAGGTATCTCTCTCTCTCTCTCTCTCTCTCTCTCTCTCTCAGTAGGATAAGGGAGGTTTCTCAAACTCCAGGGATGATTTTGTCAAGTGAAAAGTTTGGGCTTTGGGATCGGGTGTGGTGCGCTGGCCCGCCCACCATGTCTCTTCTTTCTGCCTCCCCTGGATGCCTTATCCTCCTTACCCTTCTTCCTTTCTTTTCTGTTTAGTGCATTATTTCTCACAAAAATATTATTTTTTCCAATTCATTTATATTAGTAATATATAGATTAATTATATATTTTTGTAGTTTGACTGGAGAGTAGAAGGGTTTGCTCTTGGATCAATAATCATAATTTAATTTAAATGCTCTATAGTACTTCAAAACTTATACGGTCATACTGATACTCAATATATGTACTCCACTTGCTAATAGTCTAAAGCTTTAAGCGATATCAACTTTCAAATTGGGACTGAAGTGTAATTGAATTTGAATATTAGCATTTCTTGAATAGATGCATAGAGCCTTCAAATGTTGGCAACTTGATTATATAATTAAACTAAAGTGTAAAAACCAATTAGCAATATCCAAATTTCTCCATGCAAGACAGCAACGGAGCTATCCCTTAACATAGTCTCATGAAAAAGTGCAAACAAATTTATGTGGTGCAAATGGATTTATGTGTTTTTTGTGAGCTTTTTTGGGGGGGGGGGGGGGGGTTGCAGTGTTGTAATTTAGAAAGACCAAATAGTAAAATTGAGAAATAAAAGTAAAGTAATTTAATGAAAAAAGATAACAAGATTTAATGTGGTTCGACGATATGCCTAATCCACCCAACAAAGATATGAATTTTATTGATTCCAAATTAAAGTGACAAGTACAATTTAAGTACCGTAAATCTCACGATAACACCCAACACCCTTGTTCTACACTCCATTCTAAGACAAAATCTCTAAAGTAGTATAGAATGAATTTCTAGGGTTCATCGCTAATCAATTTGGAAGAAACGGGGTTTAAATACTCAAAGAAAAATATCAAAACGACAAATTGGTCCATGGGCCTGCGAACCTTGCGCCTCCGCGAGCATAACTCCATTGGGGGTAGTCTTGTCACGCTAGGGCATGCGGATCCTGCACCCTGGCGCGACATTCCATTATGCCGCACTAGGTCGCAGCCTACTCGCGCCCTGGCGCGTGTCACGGGCTATCATTCCCTATCCTGCACCCAGGCACTGTTCTTCTTGTGCCACGACGCGCAGCGTTCTGCCAACGCAAGTCAGGGCATGCTTCAACATCCGCATCGTTTCACACTGTTTCTTCCATTTCTCGTCATTTGTAGCTCAAATTTCAAGGTATAATCAACAATTCTCCACCTTGACTTGAAATTCTCCATCCAGCATCTTTGTCCCCTATTCCAAAAGTGCCATCATCTGAGTCTACAAATATTTATCAAATCCAAGCAATGCTCGAATTTGATGCATGGAATAGTCTTAGTCTACATATTTGCTGGATTATCCTTAATGCCAATCTTGTCAACCAAAATGACACCTTGAGATAACATATCCTGAACAAAGTAATACCTCACATTTATGTGCTTTGTTCTATCATGAAATGCTTGATTCTTTGACAAGTGTATGATACTATGATTATCACACAATATTGTAGTAATATCAGAATTCATACCTATATCATCTATCAGCACATTTAGCTAAATGCCTTCATTCACGCCTTCATCTAAAGCCATGTACTCAGCCTCTATTATGGACAATGCAACTAATAACTGCGAAGTTGCCTTTCAACTAACAGTACAACTCGAAACACAAAACACATAGCTCGTCATAGACCTTCTGCTATCCAAATCTCTGGCATAATCTGCATCTATATGCTTAAGCTCCATATCAAACAAAGCTACCATGGCAAGTACCACGCAAATCGAAGTATGCTTTACAAGTGGGGAGAACACCTCATGAAAGTCAATTTTATCTCTTTGAGTAAAACTCCTAGCAGCCAATCACGCCTTGTATCTAGCATCATCAACCCCGAGAATCCCTTATTTTCTCTTGTAGATCCATTTGCAACCTACAATTTTTTGGACTTTAGATACATTAACCAGCTCATATGTGCTATTCTTCTGTAGAGATTTCATCTCTTCACTCATACCAGCTACCCATTTATCAAAATCTGGACAAGAAATGACCTCTTTATATGTGATTGGATCATCATCCACATATTCTTCGCCGAACTCAAAACATATGCAGCTAGATCTGAATATGCAAACTGCTATGTTAGTTTGATCTGCCTCTTCTCTCTATCACAAGCCAAACGATAGTTTTGTAGTGAATTATTTTCTTTCTGCTGATTACGTAATAATCAGCTCTCATTAGCTTCATCTACCACCTTCTGTTTTCCTTTTGAAACTTGTGGAGTATTAGTATCAAACTCAACCTTCTCCTTGATGCCTTGTTGACTGCTTTCATCTTGCTCCACCTTCTTCATCATAGCAGACTCATCGAATGTCACATCCTTGCACTCATAGCAGCTACCTATTTATCAGAATTTGGACGAGAAATGACCTCTTTATATGTTATTGGATCATCATCCACACACTCCTTGGCCGAACTCAAAACATAAGCATCTAGATCTGAATATGCAAACCGCTGTTTTGGTTTGATCCGCCTATTCTCTCTATCGTGAGCCAAATGATAGTTCTGTAGTGAATTATTTTTTTGCTGCTGATTAAGTAATAATCAGCTCTCATTAGCTTCATCTACCACCTTTTGTTTCCCTTTTGAAACTTGTGGAGTGTTAATATCAAACTCCACCTTCTCCTTGATGCCTTGTTGACTACTTTCATCTTACTCCATCTTCTTCATCACAGCAGACTCATCGAATGTCACATCCTTGTAGATAATCATCTTGGAGCCCTTATCATCAGTACACCACAAATAATAACCATTGACTTCATTTGCATAGCTTAGGAATATGCATTCCCTAGCCCTTGGCTCAACCTTCCCATCGCAGATATGAGCATATGCTGGACATTCAAATACTCTCAGATTTGAATAATTAACAGGAGACTTGGACCAAACTCCCATTGGTATCTTGCAGTCCAAAGCAATCGATGATGACCTATTCACCAAATAGAAAGCAATATTAATTACTTCTTCCCAAAAATTCTTGGACAATCCGGCGTTAAAGAACATGCATCACAAAGACCATTCCTCTTGTCCCAAAAACTGCTGCAGTACCAAAAGTTGTACTACCCTGCAATATGTAAAGACCATTCCTTTTGTCCCCCTTCATGATTAGCAAAGCACCCTTGAAAACCCGCAGAACTCCATCTCAAGCTCTATACGCACAATCGTTTTTATCCAGAGTACCCAGCGAAATTAAATTTTTCTTCAGATCAGGAACATGAAGCACATCTGTCAGCGTCCTCACAATACTATCGTGCAGTCTGCTACTCACTATGCCAATCCGTACAATCTGCAAGAAGTATCATTTCCCATGAGCACTTTACCACCATCGTATTTCTGACACGTGACAAACCAATCCTCTCGTGGGCACATATGATAGGATAAACTACTATCTAAAATCTACTCTGAACTTTGAAGACTCTCAATAACATTGAGAACAAGCCCACCATCAGACTCATCCTCAATAATTCTTGCAATATCATCCCATTTTTGATTAGAAGATTCACCTGAATCCTTCGTCTTTCCACGTTCTAGATAATTTTCTTTCCAGTGCCTTTTTCCTCTGCACCTAAAATATTTATTGTTTGTTCTAGGCTTGCTTCGGGACTTAGATCTACCTTTACTCCTTCCCCTTTCTTTCGGTCTCTCCTTCGCAATCAATCCTTCCCCACTTTCACTGTCGTTACTTCTTAGGACATATTTTCTCAATTCATTCGAATTCAATAATGCCTTCACATCCTCCATTAAAATCGTATCTCTCATACAACAAAGTAGTAACCAAGTGCCAAAAAGACTTAGGTAGAGAATACAAAAGAATGAAAGCTTGATCTTCATCTTCAATTTGTACATCTATACTAGAGAGATCCAGTATCACCTTATTGAAATAATCAATATGCTGAGTAATAGATATACCTTCCTTCATCCTTAATGTATATAACCTCTATTTCAAATACAGCCGATTTGTGAGGGACTTCATCATATATAGACTCTCCAACTTTGACCACAATCCTGCTAGTGTACATTCTGTGGTGACCTCTCTCAGTATGTTATCTGCCAGTGATAACACCAAAGCACCATAAGCCTCCACCATAAATTCATCATTTTCTTCATCTGATAGCATCTTTGGCAAGAAATCTTTGCCTTTTGACGCTCTTTGTAAATCTTGTTGACACAAGAGGGCTTGCACCTTCATCTTCCACAACCCAAATCGTTGACATTTGGTCAATCCTGGCTCTGCACCAATTTGTTGTAACCTAAAAAGACCAAATAGTAAAATTGAGAAATAAAAGTAAAGTAATTCAATGAGAAAAGATAATAAGATTTAACGTGGTTCGACAATGTGCTTAATCCACCTAACAAAGATATGAATTTTATTGATTCCAAATCAAAGTGCCAAGTACAATTTAAGTCCCACAAATCTCACGAGAACACCCAACACCTTCGTTCTACACTCTGGTCTAACAAAAAATCTCTAAAGTAGTATATAATCAATTTCTAGGATTCATCGCTAATCAATATGGAAGAAACGGGCTTTAAATACCCAAAGAAAAATATCAAAAATGACAAATTAGCCAATGCGTAACACTATTAAGGTATAGTCTGATCGTGCCAGGGCGGGCGAATCTTGCACCCTAGCGCAACATTCTAGTGTGCCCTACGCTAGGGAACAGCCTGCTCACGCCCTGGCGGGCGTCGTGGGCTGTTATGCCCTGTTTTCGTCCTCGGGTGCTGCTCTTCTTGCGCCCTGGCCGGTGGCATTCTGCTAACGCGTGCTGGGACGTGCTCCAACGTCCCATCCCATTCTTTTGCACCATTTCGCACTGTTTTTCGTCATTTGTAGCTCAATTTCAAGGTATAATCAACAATTTTCTATCTTAACTTGAAATTCTTCATTTATCATCTTTGGCCCTGTCCCTAAAAGGGCCATCTCCTGAGTTTGCAAATATTTATCAAATCCAAGCAATGTTCAAATATGATTCTTAGAATAGGCTTAGTCAACATATCTACCGGATTATCCTTAGTCCCAACCTTATCAACCAAAATGACACCTTGAGACATCATATCTTGAACAAAGTGATACCTCACATCTATGTACTTTGTTCTCTCATGAAATGCTTGGTTCTTTGGCAAGTGTATGACACTCTGACTATAACAAATTACTGTAGTAATATCAAAATTCATATCCATATCATCTATCAGCCTCTTTAGCCAAATGTCTTCCTTCACGCCTTCAGCTAAAGCCATGTACTCAATTTCTATTGTGGACAATGCGACTGATGACTGCAAAGTCGCCTTCCAGCTAATAGTACAACTCGAAACACAAAACATATAGCTCGTCGTAGACCCTCTGCTGTCCAAATCTCCGGCATGATCCACATCCTTTTGCTCAAGTTTCATATCAAACAAAACTACCATGGCAAGTACCATACGAATGGAAATATGCTTTACAATTGGAGAGAACATCTCATGAAAGTCAACTCCCTTTCTCTAAGTAAAACCCTTAGCAGCCAATCGCACCTTGTATCTAGCTTCCTCAACCCCGAGAATCCCTTCTTTTTTCTTGTAAATTCATTTGCAACCTACAATTTTCTGTACTTTAGGTACATCAACCAACTCCCATGTGCTATTTTTGTGCAGAGATTCCACCTCTTCATTCATAGTAGCTACCCATTTATTAGAATTTGGACGAGAAATGACCTCTTTATATGTAACTGGAGATATTAAATTTTATTTTAAATATAAACTCTTAATAAAATTTTCAAGATTAATAGTTAGTTGAGAAAAGATTAAATACAATCTATAATTGAAGTATCCCATATAAAAAAAATATTTAGCCACACTACACACAGTTGGACATTCTTGTCAAGGCATATAGCAAAAAAGTATACACAAGTCTACCCCCATCTCATTTCTCTAGGCCTCGTTTGATATAGAATTTAGATAGTAGAGGCACTATTATAATAATGGAGATAAAAAGAGATTATATAATTTGAGGGAGCGTTTGATAGTGGAGATTGTGAAATATTAAGGCAGCCATATGAATGTCATATAATCTGCTTCTTTGTGTTTGATACAAGCTTCCTAATTCTATTTTTACTATTTTGCCCTCCATTAAAAGGTTGGTAAAAAACAATGAAAGAGAGAGAATCTGTTTTGTAGCTTTTAAAAAAGAAGCCCCAATTCACTGTTCCCATAAAGAATGGACGCTAGTGATGGAGGAGTCCTGCTACACACATGTTCCCAATATGAGGTCCTCGTTCACATTAGAGAACCGTGAAACAGTAATAATAAAAAAAGGAAACAAGAATTGAGAACGACGATATCCACAATACTATTCAGATGGGGAATTTAACATCAAATGCCAGATCTTGTTCCACCTCACCACACAGCTCCATAATGTACAAAAAATACCTCTCCAAAGCAACAATAGCCAATATCCAACCTTCCAATAAAAATTTGAGATTAACCCAACTATGAGAAACTTGAAGAAACCCAAAATGAAAATAAATTTACCCGGCGGGGGGTGGGGAATGCAAGAGGAGGTGTCTCTCTTTAGGCGAATACCGTTTTCTTCAAGCTATTGCGCATGTCCACCACTACATTAGGGCTGAAGCGTGCGGATGAGATGGGAACGCAGTAGATACACTTCGCTGGTTTTAGCCCCCTCACCCTAATTATCTGATACAGTAAATAGTGTTTGTTGGAGGAGGAATTAAAAGGTAAAAGGATAAAATGGCAAATATGTTACATCAAACCAAGGACTGGTATGTCATTAAACATTCATAAAGGTCAGCAACTGGGGGTGCGATTATCTAGACGCTATACCGGTAAGGCCTAATCGAACGCACAGTTGTGGGCTGGCTACTAAATGCGGGCCGACCCGCAAAGCTTATCTCATGTATCAAACAATCCATTACCGGCTATTATTGTCCCTAATATCACCTAATAGTGGGAATCAAACATGCCCCTAGCCTATATTAGCAAATAGCCAAGCCCCAATTTCCTCCCACTCTATTTCCCGATTTCTCCCTAGCTACCACTCTAAACTAAACTCATCCACCTTTCCCCACACACCTCCAGCCGCCGTCCCCATGTCGGAGAAAGTGTACAAGAGCAAGCGTCAGAAGATCCTCCGGTGGTGCTGCTGCAGCCTGTTCATCGTCAACTTCATCCTCCTCGTCATCATCCACCTAATCTGGGCCATCCTTCAGCCCAAAAAGCCCCGATTCTACCTCCAAGACGCCACCATCTTCAACCTCAACGTCTCCGCCCCCAACGTCATCTCCGCCACCCTCCAAGTCACCATCTACTCCCACAACCCCAACTCCAAGATCGGCGTTTACTACGACAAGATGGAAGTCTACGCCACCTACCAGAAACAGATAATCACCAACTACACCGTCATCCCGCCGGTTTATCAGGGGCACAAGGACTTTAACGTCTTTCTTTACGGGAACACCGTCCCGGTGGCGCTGTACAATGGCCTGGCCCTCAGCGAGGACCAATCTAACGGCGCCATCAGAATCAAAATTGACGGCCGGGTTAAATGGAAAGTTGGGTCCTTTATCTCCGGCCGATACCATCTCCACATCTCCTGCCCCGTCGATATTCTTAACGGCAACGTAGTTAAGGATCAGCTTCCACAGAGTTGTGGTACAGTGTTTGAAAAAAAATAGAAATATAAAAAATAAGCAATTGACAGAAAAAAAGAAAGAGGCCATTTGGATAGGATATTTATATGTCAAATTGGAATTTTAAAGTTTCGACGAACTTTCATTTAAGTTGTTAATTTTCAGCTCTTTTATTTCTTTTATTTTCTGTGGAGCAGATTATATAGGCCAAAAAATTGTACATTTTGTTCAAGAATAAATTATATTAAACTGCAAAATTAAAGCTGAGACAGCTTTACAATTGTGCATGAATGATTACAATCTGTAGCAGATAATTCAGTGATTCTGCAAAAATTGTCTCTTTGGTTCGAAAAAGTTTAAGTAGGTGTTTACTGTTTAGTGGTGTAAGCAGCCATACGGCACTTATAGATCCGGCGCCTCACAAATACTTCTACGGTAGAAAATGAACTTCTTGAATCAGGGGTGTAGTAGAAGATATAGTTAGAAAAGTGGGTTTCATTAAAAGCAACCATTTATAAATTAAATAAAATTAAAACTTCATTTTAAACCTTTCTCTGAAAATAAATAAAAATTCAAAATATGAGAACAATGAAGAAAGAAAGAAAGAGATGAAAAAAAAGGCTGCAACTTCAGGAAAAAGAAATTAAAAGAAATCATTTTATATATGAAAAAGAGAACAGTCACATAAAATTAAAGAATATTTTGGTCTTTGTCTTGCTTGTTAGTGGAGAGTGGAGAAGAAATTGAAACTTGTAAAAAGCTGCCAACTCCATGTTATTTAGGTATTGATAGGCGTAGGGCTCAAGAAAAATTCACATCTACACGAAAAACTTACACCAACTTTTATATATATATATATATATATATTTACATCACATAGATCTCCTATCAGCAAAAAAATTTATGCTAGAGATGTCAACGGGTCAAATTTGGATTGAATTTATCATATATTTGAATCAGACCCAAAATTTTATAGGATTTTTGTTAGTAAGTATCATATCTAGGGATGGCAATAGGTTCTGGTAAATAGGAGATTTGCCCCGGATGAGGCGGGTTCAGGGTGAGTAAATGGGTTTCGGGACGGGTACTAGATTTTGATTTTAAAGATCCATTTGGGTCCGAAGTTGATTACGGATTTAGGCGAACCCTCCCCAAACAACCCCTTATAATACTAATTATATTAAATATATATAAAAATTTGATATATGGACTAATCAATTTATGAATTTTGCATGTTTGTATTTTGTGAGTTGCAAAATTTTAATGATCTAATTATCTTTTTCATCTTTTTGTTGAAATAATTCCAATTTATATATGTAAAAAGAAGGCATATTATATATTAGTTCATGACAAGATTTATGTATCAGCTCAGCAAGTCAATGCATTATCTACAATGTAAAATGGAAGAAATTGTGTTAAAGTTGGAATAAAATATTAATGGTACTTAATGCTTAGTTTGAAAGTAGCAAAATTTGTACACTCAAGTGACGGGGAAAAAGAAAAAAAAAGAAGGTGAGGCGGGTCCAAGCCGCCGGGTTTGGGGCCAAATGGAAGGTGACTTGCCTCATACCTGCCCTGTTGCCATCCCTAATTATATTCAATTCCAATGGATATTCAAAATTCGAACCAATTTATTTTTTCTTTTCTTTTCTTTTTTGAATTTTATAAAAATATTGTATTTATAAAGTAAATATATGTCATATTTGAATTTTTAATAATTTTTTATTATATATTAGTCCAAAAGTTAAATATTTGAATAATAAATTCCTATTTCACATTATATTAATGCATAGATGAACTATTATATGTTATTATATTTGGCATGTTATTAATATCTCTCTTATTTTTTAGGCTAAAAACTCAATATTAATAGTATAATATAGACATTAATAAGATATTAGATCAATATAATATATATAAATTTTATTTTAAATTTTTTATTAATATTATATATAAGAGTATTACTTTAATAAAAAATATTAAAATTCAAATTTAGATCTTTAATGAATCGAATTGTTTAATTTCATATCCAATATACTTATTTTGTATTACAAATATTTATAATCGAATTTAATCCATCGAATATTTTAATAGAATAAAAATTCTAAAATTTGGATTGAATTCAAATTGAATTTGGATTAAAATTCAATCCATTGAGAGTCCTACTTTATGTTTTTTTATGCATGCATTAATCCGACTAATAATAGCACAAAAAGTAAAAGAAAAGCCTGCTGCTGTTAAACGCAAACACTAAAAAAGTACATGAAACAGGTAGCCCATTAGCATTAGCATAATTAGCAGTTGCCCAAAAAGAAATGGAGAGGGGGGGAAAAAAAGGAAGAAAAATTACAGAGGATGGGTATGGAAAGAGAAACAGAGGAAGAAGCGAATTTTCTTAGGTCATATGGTAGATTGACTGTAGACCCAGCAAATACGAGACCATTTCTTATTATTAGTATTTTTCCCGAGGCAGCTTCGTAATTAGATTTAAGGATCTAGCATCAATTTTTCCTCTAGTTTTTCAGTTGTTTTGATACTTTGTGATCTTCTGTGTTTACTGGAACAGGGAAGAAGGAAGCATGTTATCCAAAAATGTGCATTCTAAGCAAGCCAAAAACAAAAGGCGAAGAGAAAATACACGAAAAGAAGAACGATACTCTACCTCATAGAAATCACGTGCAAGCGACAATTCCTTAAACATCTACTAGTTGAATAAAGGGCTACGCCGACATCAGCCTGTGTTATCTGAAACATTTGAAAGGCCATAAATTAAATATTTTGATTCAACCTGAATGTGTTGGGACCAAAATGTTCAAATAACCATATGTATATGTCAACTCAAATCTCCACCATACTATCATAGGAGATCAAGCCCCTGTAGTGAAGTGTGTGAATAGTAATATAGATATATGAAATTGTACATATGATGAAGCCGGGAGATTTAAACAACAAAATGTATTTGAAAGAGCGAAGAGCTTCAACTCTAACCTGTAACAACACTAGGCTTGGGGGCAGAACTATTAAGGCGGTCAGGAGTCCACACAATCCTAGTCTTCCAGTAAGTAATAAAGAGATACCATTTCTAGCAAAAATGACTAGTGTGATTTAGGGTTTTTTTTTTTTTTTTTTTCCTTCCTTTTGACACCAGTCTTTGTTTTGTGGCTTAAGAGGTCTATATTCGCCATAGCATCAACCAATCTTCGGCGCCAACCGAATCCCGACTAACTAATCCTCTCTCCTCCAAGTCTCTCAAAGTGCTTTCATCTTTTTTAGAATTGTTTTTAGAAAATCGGCACTAATGACAACAGAGTAGTTGGAGATTTGATTTGAGTAAACTGCTCTGAAGCGATAAAGGCGCAAATTATAAAATTAAGAAATAAAAGTAAAGTAATTCATTGTGAAAGACAACAACATTTACGGGGTTCCGCGATGTGCCTAACTCACTCGATAAAGATATAAATATATTTATTCCAAATTAAGTGCCAAGTACAATTTAAGTCCCACAAATCTCATTGGAACACCCAACTCCCTCTTTCTACACTCCGTTCTGAGATAATATCTCTAAGTCAGCATAGAATCAATTTCTAAGGTTCATTCTTAATCAATATGGAAGAAACAAGGTTTAAATACCCAATCAAAAGTAGCACAACGACCCATGGGGTTGCACGATGGGCGCACAACATTTGCGGCCCAGCACGCATAACTTGTATCCTAGCAGAATACGCCGTGCCAGGGCACAAAAAACTTATGCTCTGGCGTAGCGTTCCAGTGCATTACGTGCCAAGGTCGCATGGAACTTGTGCCCTAACACGCAGTTCCAGTGTGTGCCGCGCCCGAGCGTGGCCTCCTTACGCTCGAGCATGCGTTGGAGCTCCTCTACCCAAATTTCATGCTTGGGCACTACAACCTCGCGCCCTGGCACGTGTTGTTCTACCAATGCGCGCTGGGCAGTGCTCCAACGTCCCGTCTTGTCCGTTTCAAACCATTTCGCCCCGTTTCTTTGCTGTTTTCACCATTACTCGCAATTTGTAGCTTAAATTTCATGGCATAATCAATTATTCTTCACATTGATTTGAAATTATCCATCCATCATCTTTGTCCTCCCCAAAGGGGCTATCATCTGAGTTTGCAAATGTTTATCAAATTCAAGTAATGCTTGAATTTGATTCTCGGAACAATCTTCCTCAACTTATCTTTGCCTGCCACAAGCTCCTCGATTGAACTCAAAGTATAAGCAACCAAATCTGAATATACAAACCACTGTGGTGATTTGTTTTGCCTCCTCTCTCTATCGCGAGCCAAATAATAGTTCTGTAGTGAATCAGTCTCCTGCTGTTGATTCGGTGATAATGTGCTCTCGCTAGCTTCAACTACCACCTTCTATTTTCCTTTTGAAACTTGTGGATCGCCAATCTCAAACTCCACCTTTTTCTTAACACCCTTTTAACTACTTTCACTCTACTCCACCTTTTTCAAAATAGCAGACTCATTGAATGTCACATCGCTGCTAATAATTGCCCTGGACCCCTTGTTATCAATATACCACAAATGATAATCCTTGACTCCATTTGCATAGCCTAGGAAGATGCATTTCCTAGCCCTCCGTTCAAGCTTCCCATCGCAGACATGAGCATAAGCCAGACACCCAGATACTTTCATATTTGAGTAATCAGCATGAGATCCTGATCAAACTTCCATTGGTGTCTTGCAGTCTAAATCAGTCGATGGTGACCAATTCACCAAATATCAAGCGGTATTAACAGCTTCAACTCAAAAATCCTTAGACAATCCGGTGTTAAAGAGCATACATCTAGCTCTCTCCAAAGTAGTATTGTTCATCCATTCTGCTATGTGTATGTACAACTGTGTGATTCCTCACAATCTCTTCCTTATTGCAGAAATCCTGAAATTCCTTAATGCATAACTCTAAACATTGTCAGTCCTCAAGCATTTGATCTCCTTTCCTATCTGCTTCTCGATCAAAGTCTTCCATTACTTGAAGTTGACAAACACCTTATTCTTATGCTTCAACATATACACCTATACTCTCCATGAGAAGTCATCAATGAATGTCAGCATATACCTAGCCCCGCCTTTTGAGGGAACTTGAGAAGACCCCCAAAAATTTGAGTGAATATAATCCAAGGTGCCCTTGGTCCTGTGAATTGCAGTGCTGAACTTCACCTTATACTACATGCCAAGAACACACTACTCATAAAAATTCAACTCCCCAGTCTTTTCTCCACAAAGCAAACCCCATTTGCTCAATTCTAACATCTCCCTCTCACTCATATGCCCAAGTCGTATATGCCACAATCTCATAGTGTCATTGATTGATCAATAAATTACTGCAGTACCAAAAACTGTACTACCCTGCAATATATAAAGACCATTCCTTTTGTCCCCCTTCATGATTAGCATATCACCTTTGGAAACCCATAGAACTCCATCTCGAGCTCTGTACGCACAACCATTTTTATCGACAGTACCCAGTGAAATTAAATTTTTCTATAAATTAGGAACATGACGCACATCTGTTAGCGTCCTCACAATACCGTCGTACATTCTAATACTCACTGTGTCAACCCCTACAACTCTGCAAGAAGCATCGTTTCCCATGAGCACTTTTCCACCATCGTATTTCTGATAAGTGATAAACCAATCTCCTCGTGGGCACATATGGCAGGAACAACCACTATCTAAAATCAACTCTAAACTCAGAAGACTCTTAGTAACAATGAGAACAAGCCTACCATTAGACTCATTCTCAGCAATTCCTGCAATATCATCCCATTTTTTATCAGAAGATTTTTCTAAATCTTTCACCTTTCCATGTTTGGGACAATTTCGTTTCCAGTGCTCCTTTCCTACACACCTAAAACATTTATTGTTTGTTCTAAGCTTGCTTCAGGACTTAAATTGGACTCTACTTCTTCCTATTTCTTTTGGTCTTCCCATCGCAATCAATCCTGCCTTACTTTCACTATCGTTACTGCTGAGGACATGTTTTCTCAACTCATTCGAATTCAAGGAGGCCTTCACATCCTCCATTGATATCGTATCTCTCCCATACAGCAAAGTTGTAACCAAGTGCTCAAAGAGTTTAGGCAAAGAACACAAAAAAATTAATGCTTGATCTTCATCCTCAATTTGTACATCTATACTAGCGAGATCTAGTATCACTTCATTGAAATAATCAATATGTTGAGTAATAGATGTACCTTAATTCATCCTCAATATGTATAACCGCTATTTCAAATACAATCAATTTGTTAGGGACTTCGTCATATACAGACTTTCCAACTTTGACCACAATCTTGCTGGTATACTTTTTGTGGTGACCTCTCTCAGTACATTATCTGCCAGTGATAATACCAAAGTACCGTAAGCCTTCACCACAAATTCATCATTTTCTTCATCTGATAGCATCTCTGGCAAGAAATCTTTACCCTTTAATGCTCTCTGTAAATCTTGTTGACATAGGAAGGCGTGCACCTTCATCTTCCACAACCCAAAATCGTTCTTCCCATCGAATTTTTCTACCATGCACTTCATGGCTGATATAGTCAATTCTAGCTCTGATACCAGTTTGTTGTTAACCAGAAAGACCAAATTTTAAAATTGAGAAATAAAAGTAAAGTAATTCAATGACAAAGACAACAAGATTTATGTGGTTTGACGATGTGTCTAATTCATCTGACAAAGATATAAATTTATTGATTCCAAATCAAAGTGCCAAGTACAATTTAAGTCCCACAAATCTCACGAGAGCACACAACTCCCTCGTTCTACACTATATTCTGAGATAATATCTCTAAAGTAGTATAGAATCAATTTCTAAGGTTCATTCTTAATCAATCCAAAAAAAAGGGGGTTTAAATATCGAATCGAAAGTAGTAAAATGACCCATGGGCTTGCGCGCCACGCCGGGGCATGCAAGATTTGCACCCCGGCACGCATAAATTGTATCCTTGCAGAATACGCCTTGCCAGGGCACAGAAAACTTGTGCCTTAGAGCAGCGTTCTAGTGCACTGTGCGCCGAGGCATGCAAAACTTGCGTGTGCCGCGCCCGAGCTCATGTCATGAGCTCCTCTGCCCATATTTGCACTTGGGAGTTTCGACCTTGCGCCCCAGTGCACGGCGTTGTGCCGATGCGCGTCAAGCGTGCTCCAACATCCCATGTTGTCCGTTTCGAACCGTTTTGCACCATTTATTCACCGTTTTCACCATTACTCGCAATTTGTAACTTAAATTTCAAAGCATAATCAATAGCAAGTGGAGGAGGAAAAGAGGGGAGAGGTACTAGGGGGGAAAAGAGTGGGGGAATGGATGTTGGTAAAGAGGGTGGGGGAATGAGAGAATATTTATTTCAAAACTGTGATATTGGGGTTCGGTATTTAGTTTAGGGATATTGTTGATTTTTTGTTAATTAAATTTTGTAATACTAAAAATTGTTGGTAAATTTTTATTTTATTGTCAATTTAGGTAAAAAAAAATTATTTTCTAAATGAAAATAAAAGAATTTTTTAAATGAAAAATACCCCCAAAAATTAGTATAAGTCTATGAAGTTAGAAACTGATCTAAACTGATCACTTAATTTTCTTCTTTTCTACTTTTACTTAAATCATGTCAAAATACACATTTTGTCTCCAAAAGTTTATTCCTATAGTGAGTTGATGGGTATTCTAATGAAAAATTAAATGTTAGATGTTAAAATAAAAATAAAAATTGAAAAGTTAATGGAGTGTTTGTTTTGAATTGAAAAATATTTGGGTATGAAAATTTATTTTTAAAAAATTGCATTTCCTAAACAGTATCAAAAATAAATTAGAAAGAAGACTTAATATATTTTATACATTTAGTGAAATTGCTATTCTTATTAATAACTCATTAAATGCAATAAAATTTTATATACTTAGTGACCAGAATTTATAATTATGTGCCAATATAGTCAAAATAATTTTAAAACTAATTCATCAAAAATTTTGATACAGAAGAATTTTTCATTTCTATTCCCTTGCTATTTTATTGCTACCGTAGCAACTAGTGATAAAATATCTTTTAATTATTAAATTTAACTATATGACTATTCTATCTTGCGTAATATTAGCATTTTATCAACCTAAAAGGCTAAAAATAATTATAGAGGATGAATAAAAAGAAGTATGAATTTAGTATATTGAAAATCACACAAAGCCAGAAGATGGGTTAGATACGATCAACTTTAATGCCATTCTACAAAATATCATCATAATCCAATAAATCAGTTCATACACAATAAATTGTAAAAAGCATAAGTTAAAATTTGAAATTAAAGAAATAATGAGTCTTTTATAATTAAAGGAAAAAAATTATAAAAAGGTATAGAAAAATTTAGTTAAATTTTTTTTTGGATAAGTTAATTAGAGCAATTAGGTCCCAACTATTTATAAGCAAATTAAATGAAATGCATATTTTTTTAAATTAATTGTAGTTGAATAATAAGTTTTGATAAATTCAAATGATCTTTCTTTTCTAACTTTCATTTACAACTGTATAGGGATTTAATAATCACAATTATTTTTAGAAAATAATTAAACAAAATTAAATATGATCTAATTTATCATTTAGATAATTCATTTAAGAATATATTTAATTAAATTTTAATTTATGGTTACCAAAACAAATCAATTTTCATATAAAAAAAATTCATTTCTATTTCCTTGCTATTCCATTGCTATTATTATAGCTAGCAACATATTAGCAATGGAGTAGGTATGGGAACATAATTAAACTAATCATTTTGTTACTAAAACATAACTCCATTTTATCTCGTTTGCACAACAATACTTTTTTATGAACATAAGAAAATAAAAAATAACTATATAGTATAAATGAAAAAAAAGTAAATAGAAAATTTAACATTTATATTGAAAACCATAGAAAACTTAAGGATTAGGCAGAATCAGTGCGCCATCAGCTTTTTATCCTATAAAATATATGTGCCTAACAAATAATACTATTATCCTATAAAAAGTATCAAATTTAGTTAAAATTTAAAAACAAAGAAAACAATCAGCCATTTTTTTATAATTATAGGAAAAAAAAATCTTAAAATTAACTTATAACAACCAAGGTGAAAAGTTATTTAAGGGAAGTTCAATTAGAGTAACTAGGCCCCAATTCTTTATAATCAATTTAAATATGACGTGTATATTTTCAAATTAACTAAAATCAAATATTACTACTAGTTGATTGGACATATGTTTTTTTTCCCCAATATTTCTTATCATAACTATTTAGTAAATAATAATAATAGTTAAATTATAAACAAAACTAAACAGTACATAATTTATCACTTAAGTAATTCATTCAAAAATATAACTTATTGAATCTTAATTACGGCTACCAAAATTAATTAATTTTCATAAAAAAAAATTGTGTTTCTTTTCCCTTGCGATTATGTTGCTATCGTTACAGCTACCAACAAAACAACAACGAAATAGGTATGGAAATAGAATTAAACCAATCATTTTGTTATTAAAACATAATTTCAATTTATCCCGTCTTACACAAGAATAATTTTTTATAAATATAAGAAAATCAAAATAATTATATAATATAAATGAAAAAATAAATATAAAATTTAACATTTATATTGAAAATCATATAAATTTGAAAGATTAGGCACAACGAGTACCACATCAACTTTTCATCCTATAAAATATATGTGCCTAACAAATAATAATATTGTTTTATAAAATATAGAAAAATTAGTTAAAATTTAAAAATAAAGAAAGCAATGAGTCATTCTTTATAATTATTGACAAATGACTTATAAGAACCAAAGTGAAAAGTTATGTAAGGCAAGTTCAATTAGAGTAACTAGGTCCCAATTCTTTATAATCAATTTAAATGTGACGTGTATATTTTCAAGTTAACTAAAATCGAATATTAGTACGTACTAGTTGATTTGATATATATATATATATATATTTCCAAATATTTGTCATCATAACTATTTAATAAATAATAATATATAACAGTTAATTTGTTAGTAAATAATTAAACAAAACTAAATATTACATAATTTATCACTTAAGTAATTCATTTAAGAATATAACTTATATATTGAATTTTAATTAAAGCTACCAAAATTAATTAATTTTGATAAAAAAAAATTTCATTTCTATTCCCTTGCAATTCCGTTGCTATCGTTATAGCTACCAACAGAACAACAACGAAACAGGTACATAAATATAATTAAACTATTCATTTTTTTATTAAAATATAATTTCAATCTATCCCGTCTTATACAAGAATATTTTTTTAATATAAATTTAATAAAATCAAAATAATTATAGAATATAAATGAAAAAATAAATATGAAATTTAACATTTATATTGCAAACCATATAAAATTGAAGAATTAGGCACAGCGAGTACCCCATCAACTTTTCAACCTATAAAATATGTACCTAACAAATAATACTATTGTTCTATAAAATATTGCAAAATTAGTTAGAATTTAAAACTAAAGAAAACAATGGGTCATTCTTTATAGTTGTTGACAAATGACTTATAACAACCAAGGTGAAAAAGTTATTTAAGGTAAGTTCAATTAGAGTAACTAGGTCCCAATTCTTTATAATCAATTTAAATGTGATGTGTATATTTTCAAATTAACTAAAATTGAATATTAGTACTAGTTGATTTGAGGGGCACTTATTAAAAAGTACAAAAACTACTTTCCAAATTCATGTTCAGTCCCCACTTGAATTTTTATAGAATGAGCTCCCTAGTTTTGTTAAAATTTTAGAGATCACTCCCTACCCACTTGATTTGGCAAAAATACCCTTAAGTACAATATTTTTCACTCATTTTCTTCACTTCTTTTCTATCCACACAACCAAACACCCATTATCTCCATTCCCAAACACTAAACCCTACCTTCATATTTTGTTATCAGAAATATAAAAAAAAAAAAAAAAAAAAGGTTGAAGAAGCAAATTGAGCTGATGGTGCGAACGAGGAGCCCGACAACACTACATTTTACAAGCAATTGCAGCACAAAATAGTCAACCTTTCAGTATATATTATCTGAAAGTAGGAGTATATAATTTGTTTATGTAAAGTACATTTTACAAGGAATTGTAGCACAAAACATTCAAGTTTTATACTTCAACCTAAAATTATACTTCATTTTACCTAAAATTGTACTCTATTATTTAAGTTTTATACTTCAAGTGTTCTACTAATTAATTATCCAAAATTCTACTGCAATTGCTAGTGTCTTATACTTCAAGTGTTCTGGAATTGTACTTCTTTTTATATAAAATTGTACTTCGTTTATTTGAAATTGTACTTCATTTTACATAAAATTGTACTCTATTATTGAATTTCTATACTTCAAAAGTTTTATTTATTAATTATCCAAAATTGTACTGCAATTACTAGGATTTTATTCTTCAAGTGTTCTAAAATTATACTTCTTTTTATATAAAATTGTACTTCATTACCTAAAATTATACTTTATTTTACATAAAATTATACTCTATTATTTAAGTTTTATACTTCAAGAGTTCTACTAATTGATTATCCAAAATTGTACTACAATTGTTGGCGTCTTATACTTGAAGTGTTTTGGAATTGTACTTCATTTTTTATAAAATTGTACTTTGTTTATCTGAATTGCACTTCATTTTACCTAAAATTGTACTCTATTATTGAAGTTCTATACTTCAAGTGTTCTATTTGTTGATTTAGCATGAAAATGTAGCATGTGCATGTTGTCCGAGATATCAATACTTTTGTACTTCAATAAGGGAGATTTATACTTCATTGCGGTAATTATGTACTAGATTTAGAGTGAAAAGGTAGCATGTGCATGTTGTCCGAGAGCATGAACAAATGTGTGAGATGTTACTTCAATAAGGGAGATTTTATACAAAGTGTATTTCAATATAACACCATATATACTTCGTTTGTTCTATATTTGTACTTCATTTATACTGAAAGTATACTACCAGAGCATTAACAAGTGCGTGAGATATTACTTCAATAAGGGAGATTTATACTTGATTTCAGGACAAATAATAGTCTCAAAATATTGTATTTGACCTTCACTACAATTATTAGAGACTAATTATTTAATTGCATAAAGTGTACTTCAACATAACACCATATATACTTCGTTTGTTCTGTGTTTATACTTCATTTACACTGAAAATATACTACTAGAGCATGAACAAATGCATGAGATATTACTTCAATAAGGGAAATTTATACTTGATTTCAGGGCATATGTACTTCATTGCGGTAATTATGTACTTGATTTCTTGTTTTTTGTACTAATAGTGATGAACTTAAGTTTTGTTCCATGATTTGCCTTTATTTCTTGGTAATTAACAACCAAAACTCTAAAAATGTGTGTATTATTTAGTATGGTATGGATAAAATAATGTTAAAGTATTAAAGTGATAACCACTAGTATTCAACGAATCAGAGTTATCATTCGTAGTATCCAAAGTATACTTATGTATTGAAAGTTGTAAACACATGAGCATTTGACAATCATATCCATCTTATCACTAGTATAAATATGTATTTCATCTGGTTCGATAGTCTCAAAATATTGTACTTGACCCTCACTACAATTATTAGAGACTAATTATTCAATTGCATAAAGTGTACTTTAATATAACACCATATATACTTCGTTTGTTCTGTATTTGTACTTCATTTCCCACATATTATACTGAACTTCGCTACAATGTTTCACTTTAATTGAAGTGTATTTCAATATAAGACCATATATACTTCGTTTGTTCTGTATTTGTACTTCATTTCCCGCATATTATACTAAACCTCGCTACAATGTTTCACTTTAATTGAAGAATACTTCAACATAACACCATATATACTTCGTTTGTTCTGTATTTATACTTGATTTCCCGCATATTGTACTGAGCCTCGCTAAAATATTTTACTTTAATTGAATGGTACTTCAACATAACGCCATATCCATGTGTATGTAAAAGGAGTCTTCTTCAATGCATCAAAATATTTTGACCCCATCTTGGATTTTACATGCTCCAATTTAGCCTGAAAATATTAGGTGAGCATTGAGAGCAGACCTCATTATGTCTTGCCATTGTTGCAATCAAATAAAGAAAAATTAGTATATAAACATATTATATAGTACCACTTTCAGATAATGTGTACTGAAAGTTTGAATGTTTTGTACTACAGTTGTTTCTAAAATGTACTTCAGATACACAGATTATGTACTACCACTTTCAGATAATGTGATTATGTACTACCACTTTCAAATAATGTGTACTGAAAACTTGAATATTTTGTACTACAATTAATTCTAAAATGTACTTTAGATACACATATTATGTACTACCACTTTCAGATAATGTGTATTGAAAGGTTGAATATTTTGTACTACAATTACTTCTAAAATGTACTTCAAATACATAGATTATATACTACACTTTTAGATAATGTGTACTGAAAGGTTGAATATTTTGTCCTACAATTATTTCTAAAATGTACTGCAGATACACAAATTATATACTACACTTCAGTTAATGTATACTGCAAGATTGAATGATTTTGTACTACAAATATTTCTAAAATGTACTACATGTACACATATTATATACTATAATTTCATTTAATCTGTAGGCTTGAATGTTTTGTACTACAAATGCTTCTAAAATGTACTGCAGTTACATAGATTATATACTATACTTTCAATTAATGTATATTGCAGGCTTGAATGTTTTTGTACTACAAATGCTTCTAAATTGTACTACATGTACACAGATTATATACTATAATTTCATTTAATCTGCAGGCTTGAATGTTTTGTACTACAAATGCTTCTAAAATGTACTGTAGTTACATAGATTATATACTACACTTTTGCCTAATGTGTACTGTAAGCTTGATTGTTTATACTATATTTGTTCCTAAAATGTATTGCAGTTACACATATTATATACTACACTTTTGCCTAATGTGTTCTGCATGTATTTTTGTTTTTTTTTTTTCCAATTACAAGGATATATGGGTCTTTTTAAAAGATATGGAGAATGATTTCTAAGTTTTGTGAAAAAGTGGAGAGTTTAGTTTGTAAAAATTCAAATGGAGACTGATCACTAAAATGAAAGTAGGATTATGGATTTTTTCTAATTAACCGTTGATTTGATATATGTTTCTTTTTTTCTTTCAATATTTGTCATCATAACTATTTAGTAAATAATAATAATAGTTAATTTGTTAGCAGATAATTAAACAAAACTAAACATTACCTAATTTATCAATTAAGTAATTCATTTAAGAATATAACTTATTGAATTTTAATTTATAGCTACCAAAATTAATTATTTTTTTATGTCAAAATCATTCGCGTTTTATTTCCTTCGTATTCTATTGCTATCATTATAGCTAGCAGCATAATAGCAATGAAGTATGTTCGAAAACATAATCCAACCAATCATTTTGTTATTAAAATATAACTCCATTTTATACCGTCCTGCACAAGAATAAAATTTTATATATTTAAGAAAATTAGAATAATTATAGAGTATAAATTAAAAAAACAAATATAATTTAATATTTATATTGAAAACCATAGAAAATTGAAGGATTAGGCACAACGAGTACTCCATAAGCTTTTCATCGAATAAAATATATCTACCTAACAAATAATATTATTTTTCCTACAAAATATATCAAAATTAATTAAAATTTTAAAATAAAGGAAACAATGAGTCATTCTTTATTATTGTAGGGATTTTTATTTTTTTTTAAACAAATGACTTATAACAACCAATGTCAAAAGTTATTTAAGGTGAGTTCAATTAGAGCAATTAGGTTCCAATTCTTTATAAGTAATTTAAATGTGATGTGTATATTTTTACATAACTAAAATCAGATATAAGTACTAGTTAATTCGATATATGTTTCTTTTTCAATATTTATCATTATAACTATTCTATAAATAATAATAACAATTAATTGTTAGCAAATAATTAAATGAAACTAAAATATCATCAAATCTACTACTTAAGTAATTTCAAATTTTAATTTATTGTTGCTAAAATTAATTAATTCTAATACTAAATTTTTTTCCATTTATTATTAAAACATAACTCCCTTGATATTCTATCTTGCACAAGAACAATATTTTATTATTTTAGAAAAGTAAAAAATAATTATAGTGTAGAATTAAAAAAGCAGCTTGCTCTATATATCCTACCCGCAACACTATTGCACATATGTCCCTGAAGAATACACACACCTTGGATAACACATGCCAAATTGGAGAGGAAGTAGGTCACAAAATGCATTTGGTAAAAGTTGCTGCATAAAAACATGACACTCATGACTCTTCATTCCAATAAACTTCCCTTTACTATTATTTGCACACCAAGCAATATTAGATGCATATCCGTTTGGCATTTTTAACTTTTGGGTCCATCGGCATAATTGATGAACTTGATCCTTTGTTAGTGTGTAAGAGGACTTTAGCTTGAAAATCCTGCCACTTGGATTTCTAACTATATGAAGCTCTAGCCGCTTACAATAGTACTCAACATCTAATCGCGCTTTTATATTATCCTTTGTCTTTCCCGTCACATCAAGAATCATATTGAGGATGTTGTCAAAAATATTTTTCTTTATGTGCATCACATCTAAGTTGTGCCTTATCAAAAGTGTGACCCAATAAGGCAACTCTCAAAATATACTTTTTTTTTTCCCACCCAATTGTGCATCTTTCCTTTCTCAAGTGTAGATTCATCCATAGGCAAGTCCCCTAAAAAGTTTATTTAAACGCTGTAGCAGTTGTTCACTAGATATAATAGGAGGTCGGCCCCATTTTTCAATTCTCGAAGGAACTTTACCCACCCTAAACTTGTCATGTTGCCTTCAATAAGGATGAGAGTGATTGAGGAAACGTCGATGACAATCAAACCAATAAGGTTTTCCTCCATTTTTCAAAAAGAATAAAGAGGTGTTTTCCATGCAATAAGGACAGGCTAAAGGACCATAAGTACTCCATCCGAACAACATTCCATAAGTTGGGAAGTCACTAATAGTCCATAAAAGTGCTGCTCGTAACTGAAAATTTTTGTGTCTATTACAATCATAATCAGCAATACCATTATCCCATAATAACTTCAACTCATCGATCAAAGGATGCAAAAAAAATCTAACTTCTTAGCTTGACTCTTTGGACATAGAATCACCATGTTTAAGAACATGAACTCATGACGCATACACATCTAAGGTGGTAAGTTGTAAATGGTGATTATCACTGGTCAACAAGAGTACGGGGTGCTTGTCATGGAGAATGGACTAAACCTATCGGTACACAAGCCAAGTCTCACATTACGAGGATCATCTGCAAAAGAGGGGTGGCATGAGTCAAAATGGCGCCATGCCTCACTATGTGCAGGATGAGACATACTATCATCAATAGGTCGATTTGTAGCATGCCAAACAATGTATTTTGCAGTTTTACTAGATGTGTAAATTCTATAAAGCCTTGGTGTCAGTGGTAAGTATCTCAACACCTTGTGGGGAACTCCTTTGTGGGCACCTGTTTTCCAAGATTTGTAACGAGATTCTCCACAAACCATGCAATTCTGCAAGTCTCAATGCTCTTTGTAAAATAGCATGCAATTGTTTTACATACATGTATTTTCTTATCACCAAGACCTAACACACGAATCATCTTCTTTTTTCATAGAAGTTATTAAGAAGTTTCTCCGTCTCTAGTAACATCTCACAAAAAGCATCCAAAAAATAGTTATAGCATGCCTCAAACACATTGTAATATGATTTGATATTCAACAGACGAGATACAGCTGATAATCTAGTATGATTAGCACAATCTTCCTATAGTGGTTCATCTGCATCTCTCAACAACTTATAAAACCTTTGTGTACTAGGATCGGTTCCTCTTCTCGTGAGGTTGGCTCCCAATTCAAATCAAGCCCAACGGCCTCAAAAACCATTGTTCTTATATCGGGTTCTAAGTCGGGCATCTGATGAGATGGTTCTCCACAAGATTGGGGAGCATTATTCCATTTTTCAGCATGTTCAATCCAACACTCATACTTGTACATAAAACTGTTTTGAAGAAGATGTAAATTCACTGTACTCGGATCAGAGAATCTCTTATTTTTGCATTTCACACAAGGACACTGTATTTTATTTCCCTCTAAGCACTCCTCATGAGAAAATGCAAATTCAAGGAATGCATCTACTCCTTGGATGAAATCCAACGACAAAAGACCATTTTCTAAACTTTTTCTCATCCACCTACGATCGTTCATGATAATTTCCAAAACAGTTCAAAATGAATTAATATTTGTTTAAGAATACAATATAGGGACTATTTTGGCATGATAGTTCTTCTCGGTTAAATTATAGCTAAGGTCAATTTTAATATCTCAAAACTCTAAGTAAATATCAAATGAATCTATTATACAGTCGTTACATATCAAATTTTATTTTCCGCCAAGCCTTATAAGACCATTAGAAGGCAAGAAGAACATATTATACTCAAGAAAAATCTTTGATAGTCTTATTGGAAAAGATGAAGATTTGATATAATACATATAAATAACATTCAAGCTATACAAAGTTATATACTTGATTTTGGTTTTTCAAATTAAGGAGTATATTTATGAATGGGCAATTGGTACGCTAGAATAAATTTCAGTGGAAAAGAAATGAACTGATATGCGTAAAAAATATTAGGATTAAAAGAATAAAGCATAAGCTCAAAAGACACTTCTAGTATTAAGGAATGTTATTCTTTGCTTTCCAAAAATAGTCTTATGATTATATTCCCCTATTCCTTGGCTGTATTAATAATGTCATTTCACTTAGAGAACTATAGAATTTGCCTCCATGAACTAAGAAATGATTGAATTCTCCATCAATACAAATTAAAAGTGGGGAAAAGAGTTGATAATACTAAGATTTGTACAAAAATATGCTTAATACTAGAGAAAAAAATATCTTGGTACTGCATAAATTGTAAAATTTAAGTAATGACGTGACCCAAAAATTTCACATAAACGAGATAAAATTTAAGTACAACCCAAAAATACCACTTGACATAAACAAGAACTTGAGAAAAGCAAGACTAAGGTATCAACTTTTTTTTTTTTTTTTCTTTTTTGAAGAATAATTGACATCATTCACTAGAAAACATATCTACTTGTTCCTCTTCATGAATTTAGGGAGCTCTTCGGTGCATCCTAAGCTCATCAGTCGTCTCCTAAAGCATTACATATCTCTAGTGGTAAAATAAATGAAGATTAATAATGTACAAGCACATGCATTCAACCTTACAGAACCTACTCCATCATTATAAAATCTTGATCTTGTCACAAATATGTTATCATAAGAAATAAACTTCTGCAAATATGATAAACAGCTAACGAACTAAGCTTTTCAATTAATCATAATTTAACCCTAAAGATATAGGCATCAAGGCATGTCCCAATCAAAACAAAAAATTACATCACAGAGAGATCAGAGTACCACACTAATTACTAGATCAGAAGAATAACCTTTTACAGTGCTTCAGCTAGTTTTTTCTGCTCTATAGTTAGATCGTTTGACACTTTAGATCCTAGAGTTGTTAGTCTTTTCTCCTCAGCTGGTATAGAGGATTTTGAGTTACTTGTAAATGCTAACCTGATAATAAATCAAAAGAAATGTTCAAGATCATAAAGTACAAGTTCTATAAATCTAGACTTGATCAATAAATAAAGAGAACATATCTATTTTTAGATTGCATCAAAAAAGAAGCTTCAATGAACCTTTATTAATATTTGATATCATCATTAATTTACCTTATTGAAATTTTACATATTTGTTTTAATTGAGTTTGTGAGGTTGCATTTGGAAAGAGGGATTTGAATTTTTAAAAAAAATTAAAAATTTCAAATGATTTCAATATTTAATAAAATTGAAATCCACCATGACCAAAAAAATAGCTCAAACTAGGTATTAAATTATTTGAAATTTATTTTAACTTAAAATCATTCGAACGAACTCAATACTCAATATATTTAAACTTGAACTAAATATTTGGTTAGTTTCATAAAAAGTTGTCCAACTTATTTATGATTATAGTTTTGAATCTAGGGTTGCAATAACAACTCTTAAAATAAATTTATTTATAAGTTCAGCATAGGAATAATGGGTTCTGAGTTTACAAAAATAAGGTTAAGCGACACAGGATCGAGTTGATCGAAGGTCGAATAGATAAGACTCCTTCACGCTAACTAAAGTCTTATTTGTATTATAATTGAGAGCACCCTCTGAATGCACAACTCCTCCTATTTATAGTTTGCTTGGGTTGTACGACTGTGCCACGTGTTCCATTGATTGTGATAGAGATGATGACATGTATACCCCATCTACGATCTTCTAATCGAGTCGTACTTCTCAGGTTGGGAGGCAGGTCAGGTAGGAATTGTCTTGGGAGACATGGATCCTTCTTTATTCTTGTCATACCATTATTCTGGAAGGCATAATCATCATTTTGGCCTTGTTCTAGATCAATTTTATATGGTGGAGAAATTTTAATGTGATTGATAATTTAGGAAGATTAAACTAAATGGTCCGAAATGAATATTTCATATCGATGAAAAGATTATATACTTATTTAAAAAGATTGTTACATTGATTGCTCTTTTTCTTTTTTATTAAAGATGTAGGGGTTGTTTGGGGGAAGGGAGGTTGGTTCATATTTAACATGGCTTTTTGTGGGGTCATTTTCATTGTCTACCGTCTACCGTCTACCGTCTACCGTCTGAAAATTGAAATGTGGAAAGAGACTTAAGAAAATTGTGTGCCTTTAATAGTCCTTATCTTACTTTAATTTAGTGGAGACATAGCCTCCACTTGCACATGCATAGCATAGCATAGCTTAGTCATCTCTGCCTAATTATATGGATATGGAAGATTAGATGGGCTATGTAAAGTTACGTTAAACATAGCACTTACATGTTGATATCGATCCAATCAAGTATAGGTTGCCTAGATCTCATTTTATTTTAGCTTAATCAAAATAGTTAGTATTAGGATTGTGGGATTTGATATTCTGAATATAACTGGAGGTTAAGGATATTAAATGATTTTAATCTTAATTATATTTCATATATATCTGAAACGATTGATGAAAAAAGAGATCAAAATGAGTCATAACAAAATTCAAATCTATTATTGTAAGTGTAAATTTCTTTGTCTGCATAAATAAAATTACAAGACAAGAAAAATTGTACAAATGAAATAAAATTGAAATTTATCAAATGTGGATTCAATATCTAATCTAATCCTCTGATTCTTCCCTTTAAAATATAAATTTGAATTTAATGAACTCCGCAAAAAATGCCTTGAACGCCGTTGATCCCCTTAATTTTGATTTGAAGAAAACAACGCCAATTCAAGGGTTTCGTACCTTAATCTCGAATCAAACACCATAATATATAAGCTCCGTGAAGAATGTTTTGAACGTCATTGATCTTCTTGAATTTAGTTTGAATCAAATAATGTCAATTCGAGGACTCCCCACCTCAATCTCGAATCAAACGCCAAAATATAATGAGTTCCGTGAAAAATGCCTTGAACACCGTGGATCTCCTTGAATTTGATTGAGAAAATTGCTGGACTCTTCCAAAGCTCCTCTTACTTGCTGGACTTTGTGTTGTGTGTTGAATGAGCTTTGGTCACCCCCTTTATATATGTGCTTGATGGGAGACTTTTAGATTGACTTGAACTTCTTTTAGGATTATCCCTTTGATAAGATAATATCAAGTATGAAGAGATAATATCAAATATCAAGATATGGTATCAAATATCTTTGATTTGATTGGTTCATAGGCATAAATACTTTATCTTTGATACTTATCAATGTTTGATTTGAGCATAAAATAAATACTAGAATATTAGTTAAAATTAACTATTTATCTTTTGGAATTAAATTTAATAAATTCCAAGATAAATAGAAAATTTTGAATTAATAACTAGTATATTACTTTATACATATTGCTCTTCAATTGGGCAAAAATTGATATGTTTACAAATGCCCATACTTCACTTGGCAAAAGATGTGCCAATCATCCACGAACGAGGTAAAGCTTGAAGTATTTGAAAACTTTTCTTTTTCTCCCAATTTTTTCACATATGTTTGACACAATAACATCCTCCAAGCATTTCTCGAGCTATGGTGTCCAATAAAAGGGTTAAGTTATAACATAATTCAAAGTAAATATCTTTTTTAGGGGAGTAATTTGAATATTTAAATAGTTTATGCTCGTACATAGGAGCCTTATTTAAAGTTTAAACTGATGTCAAGAAATTAAATTTAATAAATTTCAAGATAAATAAAAAAATTTGAATTAATAACTAGCATATTATTTTATACGTGTCACTCTTCAATTGGGCAAAATTGATATGTCTACAATTATATCTTGAAAATATTTAATCAAATTAAATTTAATAAATGTACTATTATGTATTTGGAATTTTTTGCTTTCGTCAATCAAATCTAGCTTAAATAGTAAATGGAAGCACTGATATTATGAGGTTTTGAGTTTAAATCCAAAAAATTATTTACTTCTATAATAATTAGTTGTTGATCATTTGCTAGTTATAAGTTAAGTGAACAATAATTTTAGTTTTGACTTTTATTAACATCTAATATTAAAAAAAAAATTAAAAATATTAACATCCATCATCTCTAGCCTCCATTTATCAGAGCTCAATGGAGGTCCTAATAATAAAGCTGCTACACTATGATTAAAAGAAAGTTATTCTCTTTATGCTTGAACGCAGCATAAGAGAATTTTTTACTGCTGCCAAATGCACTATCAGTGGACTGGTTATTCAATCTATAACCTATAATTAACTTAAAACATTTTTAAGCCGACATTGGATTTGGGGGAGGGAATTGGATGTGAGTTTTTTTTTTTTTTTTTAAAGTTATGCACTCGTCCATGTACATAGAGTTCATTAAGATAGAACCTTAAATTATATATATATATATATGTATGTATGTGTGTGTGTGTGTGTGTGTGAAAATCATGTTATTAAGTCAATTAACCACTCGAATTTATGGTTGGATGTTTCTAAATTCTAAAATGTATATGAAAGCAAAGTGTTGCTTTTAAAAACATAATTTGCATGGGCTCAACCAATCCAAATCCAAAATACAAGTCGTCCCTCAAATAAATAGTGGATGCAAATTTAAGTAACAATTATTTCCATGAAATTATTGTAATTGAATATTTTGCAATATAGTTGGATAAAATACTATTTAGTCATAATATTGTTTATTGTGTTGGACTATCAAGTCTTTGATCGGCGAGATGCCCAACTCAACCTGGGCTGGACTGAGAACAAAACTAGAAGAATATGAAAGTAACACTAATCTCGATCACCATCTTTGGTTTAAAATAGCGGCACATACCTGATTGGCATGTTACCACCAATAAAATTTTCTCTACAATTGTAGTTCTGCAAAGTAATTGTCAGGATCTTAAAGATTTTTGCAGTAAAAAACACTTCGATTTAAATAGGAAATCGAGCTATTCTTGTTTAAAGAAAATATAGAATATGCTGAAATATAGTGAAACACATCTTACATTAAAACTTGCTATACATATATAAATCTGATCAGCTTTCTAATAGGATTCCACCTCAACTTTCAATAGGTAAAATACATGATTAATCAAATTCAATTATTAATATTCATAATTCAAGATAAGTTAATCAAATGGAATTAAATAATTAAATCTATTAAAAATTCAATTTTGATTCAACAATATTTTTTATTAACTTAATAAATTTTTATAGATAATATTAATAGAGACTTTTTGATAAATTGTAATTTATTATGTTTGCCTAATGTCTATATTTCATCATTGACATTGTGTCTTAGTCCTTAGAAGCATTAACCCAGAAACACGAAGGATACTAGGGAAAAAAGAAAGTCAAATGCAATAATATAAAATGGATTTAATTATGGACTGATATGTAAATTTGAAACATAAGCCTATAATTCAAATACCCAACTCTTGGCTAATATATGATAGAAAGTTGTTAAAAACTCAATTTGTTGTCTCTCTTAATCCTAGGACTTAGGATTTATTCAGTTCTATTTTTTGATAAGGGTAGGAAAGGATTGTAATTCAACAGTAGAGTGTCACCTTGACGTGGTAGAAGTCATCAGTTTAAGCATGATTATCCCTAAACCTAATGTGAGTTTGATGCTAATTACTTTATAAAGATTGTATATTATATAAACACAAAAGAAAAAAAAATTAATATTTATTTATATTGAATTTTATTAGATTTCAAATATCCATCATCTATTATTATATATTACACAACGGTGTGGACACACAATTGTGCAATTTTAACCAAATTCTAAAATTTAGAATTTTGAGTTTGTTAATTAAATTCAGAAAAATCCCATTAGTTGTTAATTTGATTTTTCTTATTTTTATTTCAATATAATCAACTTATCTGTTGTAACTAAAACATGACTTCATGTTTATCCAAAAATTGAATCATATATTTTTATCTCATCAAATAATTCAAAATATTCATTGATATGGGATGGCCCAATAGGCCGAGCCCAAAAGCTATTGCCCCAATAGTAAATCATCAGGTCCATCTCATCCTTAGATCCTAGTCATGTTGTTGACCTGGATCGACCTCTCACACTCTTTTCCGATGGCACACTAAGCAACACCGTTGTTGACCTACAAGTCGAGCGCAGACGCTCTACTTGTCCAACCAGAGTGTTCGACTGCCGCTTCCACCAGTCATCAACTTCACCCAGAACTAGCAATGAGGTCGATCTGTTTGTCAACTAGTGAGGTCGACTCGCTGCAGAATCCCTTCTCTGTCATATTAAATGCCCTGACAGGCGGCATGCCTCCGCATTAATGGCAAGTGCCACCCCAGTACTGCCCATACTGTCATGCCAAGCAGGGGGCGCGCCCCCAGTGTACTATTCTATCAATGAAAGCTAGAGATGAAGCCACCTAAAATAGTATAAAAATGGGAGATGACCTAAAGCCCCCCCATGCAAGGACAAGAGCCCTTCTGCATGTTGAGGGCATCTCAGACAAATCCATCGCCTAGGGAAGGTTATTAATACTCCCTTGCCTGTCTCTCTCAAGGCATGTCATTCTATACTACAAAGCCCTCACTCTATTGCTCATATTATCTAGTCATTTTCATACTGACTTGAGTTTCAGAGTGCCATAGCTGAGGGCATCTCGGCTAGCCCGACGTTTGCTCGTGATTGCAGGACTTAGCCCTATTATCTCCAGAGTTTGTTTACTCGACCAAATAGGTTGCCCCGTCCAAATTCCAGCCCAAACCAGTATATATAGCTTTCACCTCCATCATTCATAATCATAAATTTTTATCTCAACTGATAAGTTTAAAATTCGAAAGATATTTTATGAGCACCAAATTAAGTACTCCTACAAAAAAATTATTCTATAAATTTCATTCCATAAAGCAAATCATTTCTTATTTTTCTGTACTACCAAAAAAGGATTATTTTTTCCCCCCTTTTTATCGTCTCTATTTTTCTTCATCTTCTTCTTTAAGGTAACCCTAATAAAACCCCTTTCATTGTAAACTCTCAAGTGAACGTTCATTACATCATGTATCTGCATTCATATTTTTTTCATTTTTATATTGATCCATTCTCAATATATGTAGAAGAGCGTAACATCATGTATTGATGCATTTTTTTCTCAGTTATCATTTAGATTTTTTTTTCCTTTTATGTATGTGTATATGTGATGAATAAATATTTCGTTGATAATAAAAAATATTAGATCAGTTTGTAAATAGGTATCCTACTTTTAATAGTGATAAAGCTAGAAGATTACGAAGTATTTTTCTTTTTAATTACTTGCAAACCACCTTATTTTTGTTTTTTTTTTCCCCTTTATTTCCACATTCATTTTTGTCATTTGGGAGTTTTGAACCTTTACCAGGATGTATAAGGTACTTCTTTAAGTTGCAAGTTTTGTTCTTTTCTTTTTCTTTTTTTTTCTTTTTTTGTCAATCATAGTAATTTGATTTAGTTTGTAATTCATTATAGTTCCTCTTTGTTGGGTGAATTTTTCTATTCAATATTCTCTAAATTCATATATTTTTCTTTCTCTATTTTGGACCATAAATATCATGTTTGAAAGATAGTTTTTTCAATTCTATTTTTAAAAATTATTATTATTTTCACTTTTCAATTCTATTTTTAAAAATTATTATTATTTTCACTTTCATTATTTTATTGTGGTTTTTATTCATATTTTTTCTTTGTCAAATTAATTCAATATTTTTCAAGTTACCTATGTGTAAATAATGTGTGTATAATTTATATACATATACATATATGCACAAGTTCTCCCCTTTTTGGATTTACTTGGTTTTAAGAAATACTTTTTAATTTATTTTTTTATTTTGATTAATTAATTTAGTTTTATTTATTCATTATAAATCCTTTTATTTGATTAATTAAATAACTCAAGTTCCTATAAAATATCCTATTTTGATGTGTTACATAATTTTTGTAGTTTTATCTCTATTTTTTTATTTTTTGTATACACAACAAGAATTTCTTAAACAATATTTTATATATTTCTGAACTTCTTCTTGAGTTAATATAGAATATTCAAGCTAACAAAGGAACATAGTTTTTTGGATCAAAATAATTTTATTATTAAAAAATATTTTTGAAATAGTACAGAATTTATATTTTTTATGTGCATTTACTTGATCCAAATGAATTAGATCACAATTTGATACTAAAATCGTGGATCCTCTATAAGATAAAGTTTGGAGTAGATAAAGTGTTTATATCTATTTTCCTCATTATAAAAAATTAGTTGCATATTTAGATTTTTTGATTTAATTTAGTTAAGTAAATATACCGTGCATAACATGGTGTTTACGCTAGTACTCAAATATAACATCACGTATATAGATTCTATACGGTATTGAATTTGTTTTCTTTAAGATTATGGATAATCAAATTTGAATTTGAATGGTACTAATTTTATTAAAGCCTGTTCTATTGACTGCCTCATTTGAAAATAGATTTCTAAAAGTCAACTATTATCTTGCGTGGATCACCTTCTCAACATTACTCAAATCTGAACAGTATTCAACTCTGGGTTCTATTCCAATCTGGGCCGTGCAGCCCATCTCAACTATAAGCCCCTTAGACTTAAAAAGTTAAAATCAAGCAGATCGAGGCTTCATTACCTAGGGCTGTCAATTGATTGAATTTTAATTCGAATTTGATCCAAATTTTATGATTTTTATTCGATTCAAATATTCGATGGATCAAATTTGATTATAAATATTTATATTTCAAAATAAATGAATCGGATATAGAATTAAGCAATCCGATCCATTAAAAATTTGAATTCGAACTATAATAATTTTTTATTAAATTAATACTCTAATATATAATATTAATAAATATTTTGAATAAAATCTATATATAAGATATGACCGATTTATCATATCTTGACTGGTTCTTTAGATCCAGATAATACGAAGTGATGAGTTGGTTTTCATACTACCGGGCCGGTCTTTTTTTAATCCTAACCCTAAAAAAAACCAACGAGTCACACACTAAGCATAGCAATTATATCAAAATCAAAAGGTCAATCGAATTTTTATTCAACCCTATAGAATTAAGAATTAGTATATTGATCTAATATCTATATTGACGTCTATATTATACTAGTAATGTTAAGTTTTTAGTTTAAAAAATAAGAGAGATACTGATAAAATTTCAAATATAATAACGTATAATAATTCATCTATGCATTAATATAATATAAAATAGGAATTTAGTATTCAAATATTTAATTTTTGGACTAATATATAATAAAAGTTGTTAAAAATTCAAGTGTGACATAAATTTATTTTATAAATCTAAAATTTTTATACAATTCAAAAGAAAAAAAAATCGGATTGAACTTTATTTTATTATTAAATTTCGGATGTCTATTAGATTAGGATATGATACTAACTAACAAGATCCTAATGCTATCGGATTGAATTCAAATATGAATTTTGATAATCGAATTCTAATTTAAATATAACTTATTCGATTCAAATTCGACTCATTAACAGTTCTACAATTACCATATCTTGACCCATTCTGGAGATATAAGTCGATTAGCTGGACCCATGAACCGAAAAATTTACGCCCGCATCATATTCATATATTTAACAATTTTCTTTTATTGTAAAAGTTTCTTCTTTTATTTGAACGTCAAATATTTTCTGCAATTTTGCTAAAAATCCTTTGTCAATCTTGTCAGTCATTAATTATTAAAATGTTTCTTCGAAGCACCGATCAAACAGGCAAAATAAACTACTTACTTAGAAATGAAACATGGGAATTAAAAAGCAGTAGTAACAGAGAGACGAAGTAAATCCAGGCCTATATTAAACAAGCCCATTACAATTTTGCGAGTCCAACTCTAATCTAAACAAGGCCCGTGAAGCGCTTGAAGAATCAAGGGGATGTTATTCCTTTTCCTCTCTCTCTCTCTCTCGTGCCTTTAAAGGATTCTCCAATTTGTCAAAATGTTGTTATCGGCTTGCAATTAATTTGCTCTACACTTACATTTAAATATTTTAATAGATAAAGTATACTTCTGATAACTGGAGACATACGCCACATTCAATTTATTTAGTATAGCCCATTTTTCATGCTCGTTGGTAGATTGAATGAGTCGTCTACCAATAAACAATAAAAGAAATTTCTGTTAATTACATAAATTAAAAGAGTGAGTAGTTCAACGGCTTTAACGAATGAAAAAGTGATAATGATTTTTAGTCAAAGCTAGAAATTGATAATGTTTCTTTCCAGACCATCACACCCAGTACTCTTATTTTGTTAAATTAAGAGGTAAGTCTAATTTTTTATATGATATTTTACTAATATTAAAATATTAATCAATTGAAAATTGAATAATATTTTCTTTTTCTATCTTAATAGCATCAATATGATATAAAAGGAGGTAACAAGATCTACACTAAATTAAAGAACAATTTCTCCTCAAATAAAGCCCACAAATTATCACCTTATATTAAATTATATTTGCGTATATTTTATCTTTTGCAAAATATTAAAAACGAAACACATTTAGTCAACACATAAATCAAACATACTATCACTTTCAACCCCCAAAAATAATAATTAATTTTTTTTTTCAACTTTGGAAATGCCAGAAAGAATTAAAAATCTAAAAAGGCTCATTCAATTCTCCATTGAACACTTCCCAAAATGATCTTTTAAAAATATTTTAATTAACAAAATAAAAATAGAATTGAACAAAAACAATGCTTTGTTTGGATGTGAATCGGGATGGATTGGGGAATGTAATGGTTGTTTATTTGTGTTTTAGGAGGTATGTAGAAAATAAATGGAAAGAAAATGGTTTGTTTGTTTATGTTTTTTTTTTTTTTGTGGGGGGAGATGTCACATCAATAACTTTTTTGTTAGATTTATGGGGTGAAATAAATATTTTAAAGTTATTTATATATGTGTATATAAAGATTGTATGAATTGTACTAATGATGAGACAATTGATTGAAAATTTGAAAAATATGTTTAGAGTGCGAATAATAAGAATTTTTTGAAATAAATTTTGTATTTTGACAATAGAATTGGAGAATATGTAATGTTTATTTATTTAAATTTTGAGAATTAAAAAATAAATTAAGAGTTTGTAAACAAATAAGCCGGTAGCATAATTTTTGAAGGAAAGAAAAGGTCGACGATATTAACTACGAAGTTTGAAGTATCCTATACTTTATTGTTACGTTGCATTGCGTCAGCCAAAGAAGATGCTCAATTATTAATCAACTTGTGCTGCAATTTCAAATTTTGAATTATCGAGTAACGTAAAGTCCCTGCAAAATCCAACCCAATCCAATCCCAGGTCCACTTTATCATCAAGCCGTTCAAATAATATCTCGCATCACCGCTATTAACCTTTTCTGTTGCACTAACGGCAACTTTATCCTGCCCACACATTTTCTGATTATCTGCTTTATTAATCCAAAAATCACTGGGAATCTTCTTAGCTAGGGTAAATTCATAATTGCAAGCCCAGAAAAATGGAAAAAGAAGCAATTCTATCAAGAATTCATGGAAATCAAGATAATAAGTAAACTCGTTATTTATTCACAAAAAACCCAGCTGGAAAATATATGATCGGATGAACATATAATTCCAAACTATGTACTACATCAAAAATCAAGAAATCCAAAGGACAATAATGTATATCAGGTGACTGATAGCGAAAGAATAATAGTACTAGCAAAAGGGTAAAATAATCACCAAGGCAGTAATAATAGAAAAGCTCAAAGCAGAGTAAAAGATAGGTGCAATCGTAGATGGTGGAAGCCAGAAATCAGCGCCAATCGAAGTCACACTTCTTGGATTCGTAAACCCCTGCAGTCGTCCCGTTCGTCCTCAACGGGATTTTCAAATCGCAGTCAATCTTCGGCTTCACTCTCGTGGATTTCACGAACGCAAACTTCAATCGGACACGCAAATAGAGCTTCACGTCAATGTCGTACATGCCGGAGCTTTTATCGTTGTTGTACTTCGATTGCTCTTTGCTGCCGAGCAATACTATATTCTGTCCTTTGAATTCTGCGTTCGCATAATCCGTGGTCTTGTGTCCCTGATGGAACGGTTGCAATTCGTAGGTGGAGAATCTTTCCCCCTGGTAAAAAGCCCTAGCCTCGATCCGGTCATAGTAGATTCCGATGCGCTTGTTCGGGTTGCGGATCGTGAGGTTCAGCGCCAGATTGTAGTGAAGCGTGTTGTTGTTGAGGTTGAACTCGGTGAGCGTGGCGTCGGTGGCGTAGAATTTCACGGTGTTGGGGCGGAAAATCAGCCACAAGACCAAGACGATGATTCCGACGATGATGAGAATGGTGAAGATGATCTGGCATATACAGGTGCAGATGCAGTTCATGAGGCAGCTGCAGCAGCAGCTGAAGGGGTTGCAGCAGCACCCATCCCCGCCGCGGCCAGGGCGGTGGTAGGTTTTGGACGGCGGCGGGATGGAGGGCCCATAGTACGCTCCGTTCAGGTGGGGTTGTTTAGTTTCTCCCATAGCTAATAGTCGAAGGCTTTGGGAGAAGTTTTGGGGTTTGGAATAGCAGATGTTTTACTTTTTGTGATGTGAAATCGACCCGTGGGGTTCAACTTTTGAAGTGGCTGTGGATTATTATTCCAATGTGTGTATTTATAGCACACGCTCTCCCCAATACATATTGTGTGAGTTTAGTGTGTGAATAGGAGAATTGGTAAAACGCGACGCCGATACGGCCGCGGTATTGTTGTAGTTGGAAAAAATAGGACACACGGCAGTGGGTGATTGTGTATTTTGGGGAGTTTTAGTAGTATTTGATATGATTAGGGTTTTGGCGTGGAAATTAAATTGCACAGACGCGCTTGCTTCCTCATCATGAAATTGATGTATGGGTGGAGTATGTTTTTCAAAGGGGGGATGGTTCTTCGTAATTTCCTAAAGATTGACTAAATGGAGATGAGGGTTTATTTTATTTTAGTTTGTTTTGTTTTATTTTATTTTGAGGCGACATGTGGGAGTATTGAAAAGAAAGGGGAGATTTCAAAAATATTTGTGGGCAAGATGATAAAGTAATGTGGTTGTTTTCTCTGAATTTGTGACTTGATTAGTTTTATACTTTTATTTGTCGAGTATGAAATCGATGTGTGTTGTTGGCCTTGTGTGCTGTGTAATTGTCTAAGAGATTTATTTGAAGAAAAATGTCATTGTACAAGCGCGTCATAGTTTGTATTTGACTTGATGTGATTAGTTTGATTAGTTTTTCATTTGTTCACCTAAATACTGTGGAGAAGGGAGGGGAGGTTCTTGTTGTGTAGGGCATTTTAATTGCTTTGAATTAATATTATAATGTAGCTTTATGGGCAGATGAAGTAAAAGAATTAGCTTTAAGGCAAAAAAGGCTTGATTTTTCTTTCGGGTAGGGGCATACAATACACTTGTTTAGCAAAAACATACTTGATCAGATGTGCTCAAATCATACCAAATCATTCATAATCTGTTGGAGTTAAATTTTAAATAGAATAACGGTAATTTTTAAAGATTAATATGCACAGCTTCCAAGCCATGTGACAAGTTAACAATTTGAATGTATCTTATCACGACCGAATCGTTGCATGACCTATATTTATGCAGTATATATAATATAATGGTATTTGATCATAATTATGTAATTTTGATAAGAAAAAAAAATGAATTTTTAAAATTATGTATTTTTAAATAAATTATAAAATTTTAATGAGTTGCTGGTTATTTAAATTTGATAATTATTTAATTAGTTTCTTGATTGAAATAATCATTCTTTATTTATTTCTGACTAATGTGATTGTTTTCTATCTACAAAAAATCTCTTTCATATGCCCAACTGGGGCCTTATGGGAGTAAAAGTTAAAAATCAACATAATTAATAAGAAAGAATCACTAAGCCCGGCAACCTAAATCCACTTAAAATGGGCTCCATCGTTCAAATGAGCTCAAACTCATCAAGAATTTAACCAGTATAAAAATCAATTTTCACAACCAAAAAAGTGTTGAAAAATTTATTTCTGAACTTGAGCACTAATTCTACATGACGCGATCCTGGAGCAAAAGCCCACATTTCATCAACTTAAGGAAAGTACCCTTAATTCAATTTCATGCAACATAATCCAACGCTATTTGTAGGAAGTACCCTTTTAATTTACGGAATGCTAAGAATGCAGATGAGATCTAAAGTTCGAGATCTAAAGCCCCAAGTAGAGAAGGCGAAGGATAACCAATCGAATCTATTGTCGCTCCCACAGACTGAACAAGCGCCTAGCACACCCCCAACATCCGAGATCCAGCTTGGGGTGGGAGCCCCATTTTTAGAAAGTCTAATGCTGCAAATGACACAAGATGTTGGCGCAACCAACTTTTCTCAATTAGAGCCAAGTAGCCGAAAGAGCAAGGCTAATGATTGGGAGCCAGGGAAAAGCTTAAGGTGGTGGAAATTATCCCAGGCGACCCATTGAGAACCACCAAGCTTGAAGCCTTCTTGGACCCAGACTTTGAGAAGAAGCTAGTAAGCATTTTGAGACAAAACCATGAAATCTTCACCTGAAGACTGATGAACCTCCAAGGATTTCACCAGGCATGATTTTGCACCATCTCAGAGTGGACCCCGATGTGCGGTTAATGAAGCTAAAATAGAGAAATTTAGAACAAAGAGAAGTCAGATAATCAAGCAAGAAGTGGACAAGCTACTAAAGGTTAAGTGCATCTGGCCGGTCCAGTATCCCAAGTGGTTGGCCAATGTACTATTGGCACCCAAAGCGAATGGGAAGTGGATGATGTGTATTGACTTCATGGACATGAACAAGGCTTGCCTAAGAGACCCCTTTCCGCTCCCTAAATTATATGCAATGGTGGATTCTACAACAGAGTGCAAAATTTTGAGTTTCCTAGGCACCTGCTAAGGATACGATCAAATTTGTTTAGCTGTAGAAGATTAGGAGATGATGAGCTTCATAACAACGCATGGGACATATTGCTACGACATGATACCCTTTGGGTTCAAGAATGCTGGCACAACTTACTAGAGACTAGTTAACCACAGTTCGAAAATGTTTAAGTTAGAACATAAAGGTAAAAATAGATGACACGTTGATCAAGAGCTGCAAATAAAATGATCATTTTGCAGAGAGAATCAATTTTATTTTTTTTGTTAGAGATAAACAAATAATTATTTATTTCAATCATAAGCTCAATAATTTAAGAATATTTAAATGGAATAAGTGTATATCCAACTAATATGAAATTTATTAATCAACCACCTATGAGAATCTTTTAATTTAATTAAAAAGACCTCAAAATTTTAAGAATTTGAGTGAAAATTAAAGTAAAAATTTAGTCAAAGATCTCTTTCCTACATATGATTGTCTAGATACATAATTCTTATTTTTGAAATTTTATTTCGATTTGGTTAAGAAAATAGTTTGATGGAGATGCAATGGCTTTGTCTTAACTATTAAAAAATAAATAAATAAATTATCAGTTGTTAATAATTTATCTAAATAATTAATAAATATCTTCTTTTTTTAAATAGACCACATTTAAATTTGAATTAAATGGTTATTTGCCTAAATAAATCTTGAATTTTTTGCATAAAAATGAATACTCAACAACCGATGAGAATTTTTTAATTTAATTAAAAATTTCAAAATTATATCAAATTGTACAATTATGGTTAAATCATTGTTTTGTTCTATATAACAGTATAAATAGTATAGACGAGGTAGTTATGGTGTCTTTATTATAATAGTTGCCATTTTAATAAATAATAAGTTCTATAAATCCTTTTTCTAATATGTAAAAGTTATTAGGCTTTTTATAATGTTATTAAAAGTTGATACTTAACTTTAATTTTTCTAATTTATAAAAAAGAAAAAGGAGAACACACACACACACACAAAAGGATAAGCGATTAACATTAGAAAGGCTGCGGGCTTCCTTATTTATAAGCCAACAAACCGGATTCGATGCATTTGCTTTTCTTCCACACGTAACTTATCAAAATACGAACACACGGACCCAAGTGATGGGTCTGAATGTGCAATTTCCCTTAGTTTGTGACTTTTCCGCGACATGTGGTGTGATCTTGATAATATTTAAAAGCTACAGGGTGAACCAGATCTACTCCATTCAATTTTTCAGCTAAACCGTGGCTGCACCAAATGGAAGAATTGCTCGTCCCATTACGTAATGAGAGACATTGAGGTTGAATTTAATTGTCTCCAACTCCTATTGTAACACGCCGATTTTTAGAATAGCAGTTTGAGTTGATTGGAATTAAATTAATTAAAGTTAGGTAGAAATATTGGGAATTGAGGGATTTAATTGTAAATAAGAAAAGGATTAATCATTAGAAATTCTAAAGTTTTGGGGTCAATGTGAGAGGAATAAGGGTTTAAGGACCTCAAAATAAACTAGTTTGAACCCAATTGCCCAGAAATAGGAATCTTGGGGGTCGATGTGCAAGAGTTGAAAGTCAGAGAACTTAATTGAGGTCCAGGGATCAAATTGAAGGCGGACCAGAAGTTTGGGGTAAGATTGTAGTTGGCTAGAAAGTTTTGGGGCCAAAATTGAAGAAGCCGAAAATATCTTTATATATTATATACAATTGAGGACAAGATTTTCTCAAATTCTCAAAAAGTGCCCAAAACTGACCCCACTGGCGAAACGCTAGAAAACAACCGAAAAATGTGAAATCGTTCCAATAGAAAGCTTCCTCTAGCTGAGAGGAACACATCTATACCAACGTTGACCAAAAACAACCGACGAAATCTTCAAAAAATATGGGTCGACTGTGGAGCTCTGCAGGGGTGGCGATTCTGTCATTTTTGGCCGCAAAAAACGGCAATATTTGGTGGGTTTTGATCGCGAGATGATGGGTAGTCATGTGGTGGGGTTAATTTGGGATTTCGACAGCGAGTGGCGGAGGAATTGATGCGGTGGCGCAACGGCGGCGAGTTAGGGTTCCGCGATGGTTTTTGGTTGAATTGGATTGCCAAACAGTGGCCAATCGGGGAATTGCTTGAAGGGTTTTGATCGCCTCTAAGAGGCGCGCCTAATGGTGGTGGCAGTCTCCACCTCTAGTGGCAGCGCGTGTGGCAACTATAGGACAGTTAGGTCGATTTGGGATTCCGGATTCATCTGGACTAGTTTCGGCTTGAGATTGGATCTCGTTTCGATTCAATTTTGGTAAATTTCATATCGAATATTAATTCAATTGATTTTTACAATTCCGATCAAATGTTCATCGAATCGAGAACATCAAATTGTAATTTGATTCAATCTAATAATGTAATGTTGTAAGTGTTAAGAATTAATTATATTATCTAAGCTTAGTAAGCCAAGAAATGTTGACTTAAATCTATGTCTCTGGGCTTGATAATATGACATGTTATTTTGTGAAAAGTGATTGAGTTTGAGTTAAAGGATCGAGTTATGCAAATGTTAGAACAAGAATGAATGTTCCAACTTGGACCGAATCGACTCTTAAAACCTAACTAGTTTAGGAACCTGGACCCCTATTACTTGACTATAAAATAAGTGGAGTGGTAAATGGGGTTTATTGGGGGTGATTATAGGATTGAGTTGGCTCGAGCACTTAAGTCATTAAGATGGTTAAAACATTAAGACGATAAAGTGAGATTGAATGGGCTCGAGTAAGTAAAATCTTGTAATACTGAAGTATCATGTAGTTGGAGCATTAAGGCCACGTAAGATAAGATATAATTGAATTCAAGTGTCAGAATAATCTTAACTGTGATAAAGATATTAACTATATTTATAGAAGATTCAAAAGGGTTGACAGAATGATAACTTGAGTTATCTTATGACAGTGCTTAGTTTGACTAGGAAGCCAGAACATGAGTGATTATACGATTAAAAATTCATCTGCATTTTCTAGGTAAGTTATATTAGCTTTCATTGTTGGGGAAAAAATATATACAATTGCTATTATATCATTGAGGAAGCTAAAATGTGATTTTGAAATATATGTTTTATCACTATGTCTATCTTGAAACTAGCCTAGTGCTGAATTTGTGATTTCGTGTTAACATGGCGACCTCATAAGTTATGTAAAATACTGATTTTGAAGTTTATTTATCCTTCATAGCTATGGCCGTTTCACATAAATAGATTAAGGTCATTTAAGCATCCAAATTTTAGTTGTCATGGTATAGTGACGTGTTATATGAAATGTTGTTGGGCACTGATTACTGGTCACTGATACTGTACTGATTACCAATACCCTTGGGGTGGGCCTTGGGATTAGCTTGGGACGGATTGGGCGGAACGGACCGACGGCGACCGATCTCCTGCTGATACCTTACTGATTACATCTAGCTCTGTAGTTAGTGGAGGTAGCTGGCTATAGGGCGATGAGGCATGTAGTTAGCTATGCCTACTGGTTATAGTATATTATTCGAGTCGATCACTCGGGATCGGAGATGATAAAGGTGAAGTCCGTTTTGAACTGGATCAGATGATGAATTTGGTGGTATTCGACTTGGGTAGTCAATATGTCGATGACTCCTCGAATAGGTGGATGGGGCTCCTGGGCTGGTCTCTTTCCTTTATTTTCTTGCCTCGGGTTAGCCGACCTTTCTCTACGAGGAGTTCGATCGGTTTTGCCCTCTTTGCCCCTGGCACGCTCATCGACATATTTTTTCAGATGACCCTGCCTGATCAGTCTTTCAATTTCATCATGCAAATTGAAACAATCCTTCGTGTCATGCCTTTTTTTCCTTATGGAAGTGGCAGTACTCTTTCGATTTTTTCATGGCTTCTGTCTCGGTCAGTTTCCTGGGCCTTTTAAGGAGATTGTCATGCTGGATAGCAAACAACACCTCTTTCCTTGGGAGGTTAAGTGGAGTATAGTCATGAAAGCATTTGATGGGGGATCGACGTCCTTCCCTGAGCTGGCGATCGTCTTTCTCCTTACTTTTCTTATTCTCGACCTCGAGACTGTCATATTTCAACTTATTCATCTCTTCTTGGGTCATGTATCTCTCCGTGAGGTCAAGGAGCTCCTCCATTGACCTTGGCTGCTCGTACACTAATGCATTGGCACATTCTTTGTGCTTAAGGCCCAAAAATAATACATCAATTAGGAACTCTATCCTTAGGCTGTCGATTTTGAACCCATCCATGTTAAATCTGGTAAAAAAGTCTCAGAGGGATTCTCCCTCATTTTGTTTCACCATGTGCAAATGGGTGTGTGGGAGTTTTGCCTTCTTCCGATTTGCAAATTGGTGTAAAAACTTGTCGTACAGTTAGTCATACGAGTATATCGACACCGATTCCAGTTTAACGAACTAGTCCAGCACTATCCCCTGAAATGTGGTTACTAACATCTTGGCATTGATGTAGTCATTGTGCCCGTGCAGCTGCATCATGTGCTCGAACTGCATCAGGTGCTCGTTTGGGTCCGACGAGCCATCATAGCGGGGTAGGCCAGTCGAAATCTTGGCATCGACAACAATGCGCTTGTCGACAATATCCTAGACGAAAGGTGAATCTCTCTCTCTTTGGAACCTCGGCGGTCCTTCTTGATTGTAGTTTTTCTCTCTATGTTTCTCCTTGAGATCTCCTCCAACCGCCGATTCAACTATTGGACTTGGTGGGATACTTCCTCCCATTCTTCCTTATCAGTTTGGGATGTGTTTCTGTTCGGGTGAGGTCTCAAGCGTTTGACCCGATCGCGCTGCGGGGCTCGAAAGGGTCGAACGCCATGATCAACGGAATCTGCAACTTCTTCGCGGGGCATGGGTCGGGCCGCTTCCCTTGAAAAACTATCTGGGCTCACTTCACGCCTCAAGGGAGGCCTTCTGGACTCTGGTCGATCCTATTTTCTCTAGGAAGTCTTTCTTCCGGGGCCGCGGGTTGCAACGTTGCACTGGCCGCCAACTCCGATTGTACTGTGTGCAGATTCAGTGCCGCTGAAAGTTGAGTTGAAATCTAGGCGGATATTTGCTCGCTGATGAGCTGCATTGGTTGGGGCATGGTCAGGGTGACCACCTGCTCTAGTGGGGCGCTCAACCTTGGTGCGCCAACTTCTTACTGAGGTCGAGGATGAGGAGAGCTAGACCTCATGTTTTCTTCTCTTCCTGAGGGGGCTCGCCTGGTGTTCACTATTTTCGATAACAGACTCAAGTTTCCCACATACGGCACCAAAGGATAAGGGTGAAGTCCGTTTTGAGCTGGATCAGATGATGAATTTGGTGGTGTTCGACCTGGGTGGTCGATATGTAAAGGAAATTGGATTGAATCCTGCAATCACAACCAAACGTCAGGCTAGCCGAGGTGCCCTCGGCTAAGGCACTTCGATGCTCAAGTTAGTATAGAATCGACCAAAAATATTAAGAGTAGAGTGAGGGCTTTTGGATGTAGAATAGCATACCTTGTAGGAAGGCTGTAATGGGGGTATTTATAGCCTTCTCTTGGTGGGAATTTGTCTGAGATACCCTTCGTATGTAAGAAGGATCTTTGTCCTTGCATGAGTGGCATTAGGTCCACTCATATTCCTGTACTATTCTAGGTGGTTGTCTTTCCAGGTTTCATGGGCAGGTTAGTACACTATAGACGCCCTTCTACCTAGTGTGGCAGCATAGATGGTATTGGGGCGGCATGCGCCATTAATGCGGAGGCATGCTGCCTGTCAGGGCATTTAATGCGGTAGAGTTGATGCTGCGCCGAGTCGACCTCCATGGTCGGTGATGAGGTCTACTTTATGATGGGTTAGGGCGCGGCGTGAGAGGTGGACGAGTGTCACGGCCGAGGGGTCGATCAGCAGCCTTGTCTATGAACGATGTCGATCTGGGTGGTCGATTTGGGTCACCTGACGTCGGTATCACCATTGGGCTCGGGGTATGAGGTAGGCATGAAGCTACATCCTTTGGTCCTTGATCTTTGGGCCGAGCACATTGGGCTATCCCATATTAGGAGGAATAAGGGTTTTCATATTTTCGAAAGTAGAGTGACAAGGTAAAAGAACCGCCAATAGCTTAATAGTGAAAATGCTTTGTTAAATTTTATTCAATTACTCGGTATGCCTAATACTTATACTTTGATCTCAAATATCTGACTGGAATCTAGTAGATGTTCAAATGGCATATCGACCCCCTTTCTAATCATAGTTGAGGTTTAAACCTCTATGAGAAATAGTGAATTTTGTGAAGTCTCATTATTGGTATGGGACAGTAGTGAGATAAATCACCTCAAAACTTTGACTAAAACCTTCTCTCACAACTTCTGAAAATATTTATGCTTCTATTTGTCTACTATGTCATAATTGCGAAATTGTCATTTTATTGTTATTGATATACTATCTCACTAAGTCATTCGAACTTACGTTGTTTTATTTCTTCTTCCATTCCTTGCCCCAAATAGAATCGAGTGATGAAGATAGACTAATCCAAGCTACACATGAGGCAATAAAGGTGATAGAAGTCCATATTTCGATTCAATCTAAAACATTCAATGAAGGTTGTTGTAAAAATTAATTACTTTGAAATTTTTGAGAAATTATTTTCTATTGTAAAGAAGATGTGTGGTATTGTTTGAGTAGCACATCGGCCAGAAGCAGATGCCTCCCAGTCGAGGCGTTACACCTATCCTATTATATTGTTAAAAAGAAAAGGTTAAACCAAAAACATGTTTTGTTTTGGTTATGTTTTTTGTTTAATTTTATTATGTGTTTATTATGTATTGGGAGAATAAATTATTGGAGAATGTGAAAGTTATTTTTTAGTATGTTTGTTTATATTTTGAGGGAGACATTGTTTACTGTAGCAGTCAAATCAATGCTTAATTATTGAGTTTTTGGGTGAGAATAGAATTGAGTGATTATTTTAATGTTAGAATAATAATAAAATATGTATAATGTATATATATATATAATATATATGTATGTATATATTAGAGAATATGCATTTTGGAGGAAAAATGAGGATATGTTTGACTATGTTTCCCCAAAACAATCTTTGTTCCGGGAAAACATAACCAAACAATGCCTTTTTCCTTTCTTTATAAATTAGAAAAATTAGACTTAAGGAAGTATGAACTTTTAATAACATTTTAAAAAGCCTAATAACTTTTACATATTAGAGACAAGGAATTACGGAACTTAGTTTTTATTAAATTGACAACTATTATAATAATGAGATCATAATTACCATGTCTACAATATTCTACTATTATATACAACATACTGGTGTTTGACCATAATTGTGTAATTTTGGCAAATTTTTAATTATTAAAATAATAATTTTTTAATTAAAATAAAAAATTCTCATTAGTTGTTGGTTATTCATCTTTATGCAAAAATTCTAAGATAGTTCTCATTCAGGATGTTTCTGCTCCTCCAAACCCCACCAAATGGGTATGCACAGTAGTTATGCATGTGACATCTAGAGGGTGTTTGGCTAAAATTATTAAAAACATCTTATAAGCTCCTACATTTTATAAGATGTTTTTGGAGCATATAAGATGTTAGATCTTATTTTTAAAGTAAGTTATTAAAGTGTTCAGATAAAATAAGATTTTGAAACTTATAAGATGTTAGTAATGACAATTTTGTAATTATAATGGTTATCTTATAAAATATTTTGAGGAGCTTATAAGTTTATCCAAACACCCTCATAATCCACTCTTTTAAGCACCTCCAGAAATTTTATATCTGCTAAGCTTCCATTATCCATTAGAACCTTATGTACTGCAAAATTTTTTATATCCATCATCATCACTATCGGGTTATTTTGAATGTCAGCCACCTTTCTAGCATCTCCATCATCAAAAGTTATAGCAGACATATCCGAGATATTCATAACTTGCTTATGTTGCTTATTTAAATGAGTCTTAAAGATCTAGCATGCTTTTTCCTTCAATTATGAAAATCCCTAAAAGTAGGTCCTCATTCTATCATGTGGATGACACCTCTTCTTGGGAAATTATCTCCAGAGGTTCGTTTTTCTTTCCTATGCTTGCCCTTTTTTCTATCTTTATCATATCTCTTAGATTAGCTTTGCGATTTTTCTCTCACTCAACTTCAAGATCTCTCTCTTTCCTTTTCTATCCCATTGTTTTCTAACCATATGAATGAACCACATATTCCTCTAGGTATCCTTACTCTATGAGGCACTCAACTTCATCTTTTAACAGGAGCTATTCTTCAGTATCATGACCTCAATCTTTATGGAAATGTCAATACTTGTTCGAGTTTTTTTTTAGCTGGAGTATCTCTAGTCTTTTACGACCACTGAAGTATGTTTGATCCTTCCATCACCATTAGCATGCGCAACCTCGAAGTATTGAGAAAGCCAAAAAAGCATAGTAGTTATATCACTTGTGAGGAGAATGATTGTGATCTTTCTCATATCTCAATCCTGATGGTCCGAGGTCTTTTTTGGACCTTTTTTTTTTTCATTTTCCTTAGTGTTAGGAACATTCTTACCCCATTCATGATCTTTCATAGCATTTACTTCTTCATCATGGATGTATCATTGTGTCATCTCTATGAGTTGTTCAACATCCATTCGTGGATAAGCGAGTGGTCCCTTCTTGAGACCATGGATGAGGATAGATATCATCATGTCAATTTGCCAAGTCATGAACATCTAACATTTCGTTGTTAAACCTTGCCATGAACCCCGTATGGTCTCATTCTTTCTCTGTCTGATAGAGAACAAGTATGCAGCCGATCTCTTTTTTTTTTTTTTTTTACTGGCAAATTAATATAGAAATTTTCTCACTAATTCCTCATATGAGATAACTATCCCTAAAACTTACCCTATAAACCAATTGCGCATTAACAACATCATACAGTCCATATAAATTTAGTATATTCTCAAATGCAATAACATGTTCCTGAGGATATCGATTTCCATTATACTTAGAAAATCTGAGAGTTTGAAATTCAAAGCCACTGTTTCTTCTAGAATATCAATAGAAAACAAGGAATTTTCCTTTTGTAGGGTAATGGTCCCTTTTTCTTTTCAGTTCATCAATCTTTTTGCTCAACTACTGTACCTGATTATTTATCTCATTGGCTTCTTGCCTGGATAAAGATGGTTGCAACCTGCAACTTACGGAGTCATTTCTGTATTACGTTACTAGAGTCTTTTCCACTACTTTCTCTTATCTATAAACATTTGCAGGATAAGCACATGGCCTTGTTGTCGACTACCTATCAAGTTAAAGTCAATTATGTCCTCATCCTTTAACGACCTCATCTCTTGCACTCTTATACCCGTGAAGACATGGATCTTCTTTTTTGAAATAACTGCATAAAGAGTGGCTACAATAGGATTGCAGCACTTCTCTGTTCATGCTCTTCCCACGTCATCTTACTTATCCATATACCATTGGCTTCAACTTGTTTTGAGTTATCTAGATCACTTGTTTTTTCCCTGCTCTAGAGGTATCCACCACTAGAATAGACTTACCTACGTTACTTCAGGGTACAACATTAAGGTGGTGGTACATGAGACCTTGGTGATATAGGTATAGGTGAGCTTGTTGTTTGTCCTCTTGTGTTTGTCATTTTCCAACTGAAGTTTTCTTACTTTCCCTACATCTAGATTAGTGTGTTTCTACAGATTACATTGTAAGTGCAAATTTTTTTGTTTGTAATAAATAAATTACAGGACAAAAAAAATCGCATAAATAAAATAAAATTGAAACTTATCAATGAACTGTGGATTCAATCTCTAATCTAATCCTTTGATTCTTCTCTTTCAAGTATGATCTTGAATTTAATGTGCTCTGCAAAGAACACTTTGAATGCCGTGGATCTCCTTAAATTTGATTTGAAAAAAAATAATGCCAATCCGAAGACTTCACACCTTAATCTCGAATTAAACACCAAAATATATAAGCTCTACGAAGAATACCTTAAACATCGTGGATCTCCTTGAATTTAATTGAGAGAATTGTTGGAATCCTTCAAAGCTCCTCTCACTTGCTGGAATTTGTGTCGTGTCCTTGGAATGAGCTTTGGTCACCCCCTTTATATAAATGCTTGATGAGAGACTTCCAGATTGACTTGAACTTCTTTATGGGTTATCTCTTTGATCAGATAATATCAAATATCAAGATATAGTATCAAATATATTTGATTTGATTGGTCCATGATATAGACACTTCATCTTTGATACTTATCAATATTTGATTTGAGCATAAAATAAATACTAGAGTATTAATTAAAATTAACTATTTATTTTTTGGAATTAAATTTAATAAATTCCAATATAAATAGAAAATTTTGAATTAATAACTAGCATATTATTTTATATGTGTCACTCTCCAATTGGGAAAAAATTGATATGTCTACAAATGCCCCGGCTTCAAGACTTCACGCAAGATGTGCCAATCATCCACGAAAGAGGCAAGGCATGAAGTATTTGAGAAGTTTTCTTTCTCTCCCATTTTTTTTCACATATGTTTGAGATAAGAACATCTTCCAAGCATTTCTCAAGCATTTCTTGAGGGGAGTGTCGTACATAGTTTATACTCTTGCAGGCCAGGAGTAACATGCAGTTCAGGCTCGTGCGTCATGGAGCATATTTAACTTGAATAGACATTTTATACTTGTTTCAAGGAGTCCACTTGAATTTGGTTGACAATTTATACTCACGTCAAGTGAGTTTACTTGAGTTTGACTTAATAGACAATTTACACTCTTATCAAGGAGTACATGGAGAGAATTTGAATATTTAGATAGTTGATGCTTGTACCTAGGAGCCTTATTGAAAGTTTAAGCTTTTATCAAGGAACACATGGAGAGATTTTGAATATTTAGATAGTTTGTGCTTGTATCTATGAGCCTTATTAACACTTTAAACTCTTATCAAGGAGAACATGGAAAAACTTTAATTTAAAATTTTCAGATAGTTTATGCTTGTATCTAGGAGCATTTGGAATTTGAAGACTTGAGCTTTGGACTTGAAGAGTTGAAGATTTGAGTCTTTGATTTGGAAACTTGAAGACTTTATTCTTGAATTTGGACATATGGAGACTTGAGTCTTGAATTTGAAGACTTGAGTCTTGAATTTGAAAACTTGGAGACTTAAGTCGTGGATTTAGAGATTTGCAAACTTGAGTTTTGAATTTAAAAACTCCGAAACTTGAGCCTTGACTTGAATACTTGGAGACTTGAGAATTTAGATAGTTTATACTCTTATCTGAAAGTATTATTGATAGTTTAGACTCATATCGAGGAGCATTTGGAATTTGGAGATGAAAAGTAATTGCCCCAACATCTTAAATTAATTGCACACGTTGAAGTAATTTGGAGATGAAAATTAATTGCACACGTTGCCAAAATCTTCAAAGGTTTTTGGTTTAGTTCCTTGAATTATGTAACTTAGCCTCCAATGCATGCTTTGGATGTAAATCTCAATTGGCTGAAGCATCCGATGATTTATCTTTGCAACTAGGGCTGAAATTTCTCCAGCGATTGATGTAGTCAATCACAGATTCTTCTTTCCACTAGCGAGAGTTGGTGAATTCAATCATGGAACGCCTTGAACGTCGTGGATCTCCAAAATATATGAGCTCCAAATTATCTCCAAAATATATGAGCTTCGAGAAGAACATCTTGAACGTCGTGGATCTCCTTGAATTTAATTGAGAGAATTGTTGGATTCCTTCAAAGCTCCTCTCATTTGCTGAAATTTGTGTTGTGTCTCTGGAATGAGCTTTGGTCACCCATTTTATATAGATGCTTGATGAGAGACTTCTGGATTGACTTGAACTTCTTTAAGGGTTATCTATTTGATAAGATAATATCAAATATCAAAAAATAATATCAAATATAAAGGGATAATATCAAATATCAAGATATAGTATCAAATATATTTGATTTGATTGGTTCATAGGCATAGATACTTTATTTTCAATACTTATCAATATTTGATTTGAACATAAAATAAATATTAGAGTATTAATTAAAATTCACTATTTATTTTTTGGAATTAAATTTAATAAATTTCAAGATAATTTTGAATTAATAACAAGCATATTATTTTATATGTGTCACTCTCAATTGAGCAAAAATTTATATGTCTACAAACATCAACTAATGTAGTCAAGAATTTGATCTTCAAGTTATTTAGGTCGGTTCATTTCTTGAGATCTCGAACTCAACTTGCATAAGTCTTGGTTCCACTACTTTGTCTACAAGAACACACCCTAGGCTAGCCGAGATGGTCCAACTAAGATCCTCTAAAAGATAAGTTAGAATTTGAAGGAGATGTAATATAAGCTAAAAGGAGATAATTAAAAGCTAGAAAATAGAAGTAAGGATGATCTGATTTATTCAAGATACCTTTTCCTGTAGCCAACCTTCACTATTTATAGCAGGTTAAGAGGAAAGTACTATATGATGTCATGTAACCTTCTTATCACAATTGGATGTTATTGAGACCTACGTTCCTTGTTCTAGGTCCCAACTTGAGTCGGGTCGGTCAAGATCGGATTCTTTCTCTTCCATTTAAGAGTATATCCGTCCTTTCACGGTTCATGCGCCCATCAGAGGATGCAGTTTTAACTTATATTGAAGGCCAAAATGTCTTTTCAACTATAATGAAGCCCAAACAATGTCTAGTCAAGCTTCTTGAGCCTAATTCTTCAACGACATGGATCAGTGCTCATATAGAGCCCATAATTTTATAATGGGCCGTATTATAAATCCGAACAAAGAATCATTTTGGATCGAGTTGGATTGTTTTGTTAGTCCAGTCAAGTAAAGCTAAAAGTAACAAGTTCTCATATGCAATAAACTTCTAAGATTATTTTTATTAAGAACAATGTGAATGTAACAACTCTTTTATTTTTTATAAAAATTTATTTAAATTAGAGTAACTGAATTTAAAACACTCCAAATTAAACAAAAATTGAAGCTTTGCTTTTAATTTACGAAACAATAATCTCATTTTACTCTCTACAAAATTATATATGACAATTCATTCTGAAATTAACAAAAAGGAAGACTAAAATCACATAATTATAATTTATAATCACCCATATGCACCAAAGTTCCATGATATGCACTTTGCTCATTGATTTTCAAACTTCAATAGCTCATCAAGAATCTTGTTGCTTCAAACTTCCAAAAAACTTGAACATATGAGTAGTACTCCTTGTTTTTATTTCTTCGACGTTAATGATAATTATTAGGAGAAGTTTGATGTTGTACAAGGTAGGAGCCTGCGTAACCGCCACTTACAATAAGGTGGTGTTTGGCATATCCCCCACCCAGTTTGCCAAAAAAAAAAAAAAAAAACGGGGGAAAAGAAAGATGGTAATGCTAATGGAGCAAACACGAAATCTTGCAAGGACAAAATATCAATTGAAAAAACATGAATCCTTGACGGAATCGAGAAGCAATTAGAAGTGAAGCGAGCATGTAACCAATAAGAGAAATGTTGCTTAATGTAAAAGGGGAATGTTCAAGCCTTCAAGATATAGCTTTAACAGTGGAACAAGAAGCGGAACAAGAATGGTTGTACAAGAAGAGAGATAGTGTGATAAGAGAAGCTGTTGGTGCCCAAAATGAAGTCCAAGCTTATGAATTGGCTCGGTGTGTCCCTGTGCGGTAAAATAGGTGACAAGAGTACGGAGAAAAATCCCTCAATTCAACTTGAAAGCAGGCCAAATTCCAATATAGTTTGAGGATCCATATACTTTTTATTTGCAAAGAGCCAGATTAAATTGATCTGATTCGATGGTTGAGTCGATTAAGGTTGTTATATTTGGAGTCGAGTGATATATGATGTATCTAATTAAATCATGCTATTGACTACTTATTTTATCAAATATTATTCAACTATAAATACCCCATGATAGGTCCATTTTATAACCAATCACAGCCTATTTCAAACAAGTCATTACTTCGATTATTGGAATATTTTCATTGTATAACCTTCAGTACAACCCTCACATTGTTTGTGTTTTTGGAATCTAAACCAACTTAGAATCAATTTGACTGGAAGAAAATTTACCTGATATCAATTATAAAATTGAGACTAAACCACTTCAAAGAAGGATCACTTCCGAACTCACATCACATGCAATATAATCCAATTACAGAAAGGAGATTTTATGAATATAGTGGAATGAAAAATTGAATGATAGCATTTCTGCAGTTAAATGAGCAACAAAGAAACCTGCTCCAAGGACAACATCAGGAAACACAAGAGAGCTTTCGCTAGAGAAAAACAAATAGGTATACCAAGGCCACAGGCAGCTATACCACAAATATTGTGTAGGATGGAACCCGAGTTCAGCATCACCATAATCAAGTCTCTCTTCAAGTATGACACATAATTTAAGACATAGATTACCAAATATGAGTCACATTAATTTATGTAATGTGCCAAAAAGATTCGGGCAACCTTGTCCATTCTGGCCGGGTCGCATTGTCATATGAGGTCTTAAAAGCCAATCTTTAAGATTTCTCTGACACACTGTGAGAAGAAGTAATGCTCATAGGTACAACTAACAACCTCCTCTGCAATGTCAGTTTCAATGCGATACCAACCCTATGGCTCCAGGGTTTTAAAAACCTGATACCAAATCTCACTTAATTATTTAATTTCGTCAGTGAACAACAAAATCAAGTAGTCCAAAGTTGTGACGACAGCAATTCCTACTTGCTCTCATGGAGAAATGAAATCAACCGAAACCAGGTTTTTTTTGTGTTTCTTATTCCCAAAACATTTTTCAACTCTCAAAATATAAATAAACACAATGTTATATTCCCCAACTCTAGTTTTCCAAACACACAATCTTATCCCCAAAATATCCTTTATTATTCATCATAAAAAATCATTCCCCAATGAATATATACATATACTAATGTATATACTGTGTTTGGTATATATGTGAGAACTGCATACAACAATTGCTAGTTAATATAACAAAATTCATTTCACTTTACCAACTTAACAAAAACTGATTGATACGATATTATAATAAAATTTGTCCACTCTCAAAACATTTCCAAACAAATAACTTTTTCCCAAAATATTATCCACCTACCTCTTAAAACAAAAACAAATAACAATTGCATTCTCCCATTCTACTTCCCAAAATGTTTTTTTCCCAAAATAATTTCCATAATTCACCCAATTTGCACCCAAACAAAAGCCCCAAGTGCTGTCGGATCGGATGCATACTCAGCCCGCAAACCACTTTTAGTTAATAAGAGATTCTTGGATTTCCATCAGAAACCAACTTAAAACATATTTTTAGCTAATAATAGTAAACTATATTTCTCAAACATATAGCATGGATTTGGATGCTAAAAAAATTACACCTAAAGGGATAATAAATAATTTATTAATTTTAAAAGAAATAAAATATATTGTGCTAAATTTATTCAAAAATTTCGAAATTGGGAGAACAATTCTATTATCAAATCAAAACCAGTGCGCCTCTGTTTTCACCTTCCAGTGAAAGGGCTTCAACGGATACAAATCCGTCGCTTTCAGGTGAATTTCAGCATTATTTGAATTATCAATTTTCTTCACCTCGAATCCAGAATTCTATTTCTGCAATTCATTGTATATAATTCGATGATGCAAATAAAAAATATTCTAGTGGCAGATAAGAATGGATTCATTTATCACTCGGTCAACCATTTTCCATTTGTTTCTAACTAAATCTTACATTACGCTTCAATATTAAATTTTAGTGACAAAAATATTTCTTAAGTATTCTACAAAGATGTCTAGTTTTTTATTTTTATTTGTGCCAAACGCAGGAATTTTGATGTTATAGTTCTTTAATTTCTGGGTTTTGCCATTGTTTAACAGTATAGTTGAGTTCAGCTGACAACAAAGAGCCAAACCAAGAAAAATAAACATTACTGGTAAGTTAAAATGTCAAAATCATACTAAAAATTAGTGATTTAATATACAGAAAAGAAAAGGAAAAAAAAAAAAAAAAAAAAAAAGATTAGGAAAATCTAACATGTGAGTCCATAAAATTCACCGGTCGGTCGGCTAAACGGTGGTTGATAATTTCAGTACCTTAAACTTCTGACATCACAAACGGCGCCGTTCTACTCTCAGAACTGAATTTGACTTCTTCCGTCATCCCACCAATGACCACCTCGTGGTCTGGGGAAGCCGAGGGGGTGAAATACACAGGCGAAGCACACGGTGTTGAAAACGGTGTCGCATCAGCTCCGCCACCTACGGTAATCTCCAGCTCCACCGCCGACTCTTCGGCTGCCTTAAAGCACTCCTCCAAACTCACCCTGTTATTTCTATTGTTGTCGTTGATCTTCTTCGCTTCTTTATCCGCAGAATGCCACGATTTATCAGCAGGTGAGTCCAAGTCTTCCCTCTCTTCTTCTTTGATTGTAAACAAAAATCTCGGAGGTCCAAACATCCCCTGAATTTTCAACAAATCGATGTCGACGACTTCCATATCCAATTGCCGATTTGAATTGCGATCACCGTTAGGACTATTAGCTGTTACGGAATTGGAACCGAGACGAGATTGCGGTCTTATGCAGAAGAAGTAGAGGAGCTCCTTGGAGGAGAAACTGGAGTCCGACGAAGAGTAGATGTCGACATGATCTCCGCCGCCGCCGGCTGTGTTAGCTTGACGGTGGAAGACACGGCGGCGCCACAAGACGTAGACGAGTTGGGCGAAGAGAGCAAGAAGTGAGATTACAAAAATTACCGTCAGTGCAATGCCTAGCTTGCTTAAACCGCCGCCGCCGCCGCTGCTCATTTTTCTTCCTCTAATGATAGATACCTATCAGCCCGTCAAGGGGGTAACATTTACTCAGAGCATACGATTAATTGAAAGGGAAAAAATGAATATGAGAATTATGCAGAAAAGAGTGGCTCAAAATCTAGGAAAAATTAGTGAAGGTGGAGACCGGGTACCGGAGGAACTGGAATTAAGAGGCGGGGAAGAAGGGGTATCTGTCGGTGGGTGGTGACTGTAACTAAACGGTAATAGGTGGCTAACGGATAAATTTCTCGGAAATAGAGAAACCGTGGTGTCTGAACAGGTGGAGGGAGTGACGTGGACTAGAAGCGTTTTCATTAATATTTTTGAATGTAATGCGCGCAGAAAGGAGGGCAAAAAAAAAAAAAAAACATTTCCCTTGATAAAACCAAATTTAATAGTTTCCCAACAAATATTAATTAAATTGGTCAAATCAAATACTAATTAAGTAAACTTAATTATTTTTTCTTCAAATTCTATCCTATATAGTATAAAATGGAGTGTTTAACCCAATTACATTAATTTTACCAGATTCTAAATTTTTGGAAGTTTAATTTTTTAAATTTTGAAGAAATTTAATTTGTTATATTCTATATGCAATATAAAAATTTTTAGTAAAATTTCCTGACTTTCCTATATGATGTGGGAAATACAATCTATACTTTTACATATAAAAGTCTAGTACATGAGTTATATAATTTTGATCTAATTTTGAATCTTTAAAATTTTTAATTTTATGTTAATTATTTAAAATGAATTTATTGATTGGCTAATTTTTTAATTTATTGTATCATCCAAATTATTTATTACAAATTTAATGACCTTTTGCATTTTCTAAACTCATCCAATAACATAAATGTGTACTATCATGTACATGAAGAACGTCTTTTGACTTCAATTATAAAATTTCCACCAAATTCAAAATTATTACACAATTTAAATTTTTTAATTGATTAAAATAATTTCATTGGTAGTTTAATGTTTAAAATTTTAAATTTTTTTCAAATGTTTAAAATAATCTTGTTGATTGTTTAACATTAATTATAATTTTTCTAATTTTTTTAAAGTACCAAAATATTTTAACTAAAATAAGAATCAAAATATTAAAATTTTGAATTATCGAAGTGTAAAACCAATCAAATTTAATGACATTTCGATACGTCATATTAACTCATTCACAGAATAACTTGTGTAATTGTGTAATTTTTTACCATAATTATGTAATTCTTATTAAATTCTAAATTAAAAAAACATTTTTTAATTATTTTGAATAATTTTATTGGTTGGTTAATCTTAACTGTGAATTTATTTGTTTTGTAATTAATCATCTAGACATATGCCAACTAGGCAAATTTATGTGCGGCCCCATGTGGGCACGTTGTGTGCACTTTATGTGCATTATTGGTAGTTTTTATTTTGATTATTTGGTTTGAAAATAGAAAAATATTTGATTTGTTGATATGATGATAAATTCATCATTTGTAATACTCTCTTTAAAAAAAAAAATAATATTATAATTTAATAACCAAATTAGCTAAAATTCTAGAAATACTAAAAAAAATATTGAATATGCAATTCTATCTACTACACTTATCTTCCTTTTATCGTTGTGATTGTTTTTCATAACTTTAAATGTGTGAAAAGGTCGCCACCCAAACTTATTAAATGTGTGAAAAGGTCGCCACCCAAACTTATTTTAATTGTTGTATCGCATTATTTTCAATCTCTTTTTATTTACTTTAAATTGTTAATAAGAGGGTGTTTGGGTGAGCTTATAAGCTCTTCAAAATATCTTATAAGATATTTGAAAGCTTATAAGTTGATAAAAAAATATTTGATAAATTTTTTTTAAAAATAACTAATAAGATGTTATGAGTTTATAAACTTTTTAAAAAAAGTAAGGAGACCCTAATTTATTTTTAAAATCTTAACAAGCTACTTCATTTTGAACTATTTTAATTATAAAATTATCATTATTTACATTTTATAAGCTCTAAGATCTTATTTTATCCAAACACTTCAACAACTTATTTTAAAAATAAGATTTAACATCTTATAAGCTCCAAAAATATTTTATAAGACGTATGAACTTATAAGATATTTAAAATAAGTTTAGCCAAACAAAATGTACTTTTGTTCTTTCTATTGTTTCACATTGTGATTTATTAAATAATTTTTTTTTATGCTCTAATATTTTGTAGGGATTTATTGAATTCCTTCATTGTTTTACGTATTGTTTGCTTATAACTTTCTACTTTTGTAAAATGAATAAATTTTTTTTATATTTCTCAGTATAAATTTTTACTTATACATATGTCACATATGCTCATTGGCAACAGATAGTAAATAGATTTTAAATTAAAAAAAAATAATTCTATTCAATAATACTAATAAATATAAAATCTTCATTCTATTTTGGGTTGATTGTAATTTTTCATATTGCCATTAACATAATTTGAATTATTTGTTTTAATTTTTGTACAATTTATAATAATTAAATTTAAAAATAAAATTTTAATTTCTAATATTGATATCCATATTCCGGCCCGGAACTACTTAAATCATGGAATCTTATATGCAAAACATTTCATGTACGAATTAATCTTGTAAAAAATACCCTGTCTAGTTTAGGGATGCAAACGAATCGAGTCAGCTCGCAAACCTGACGAGCTAGTTCAAAAAATGTTCGAGCTCAAACCAAATTCGTATAAGTTTCGAGCTGAGCTCGAGCCAAATAATTCTTATTTGTTTGCAAGTTCTCGAGCCTATATTTAAAATATATATATTTAAATATAATAAAATATATTAATTTTAGAATTTTTTATAAAATAATTTAACTTTTCAAATTCAAGCCCAAGTCTGAACTTGAACTTATAGTTTGTTGATAAGTTCGAACCTAATAAATCGAGTCGAGTCAATTCCGAACAAGAGCTCGAGCTCGAGTCTAAAAAAATGGTTAATGCTCGACTTGACTCATTTGCATTCCTAATCTAGTTGTTATTTTGTGTCAAAATAAGGTTTCATTTATGATTTCCTTATTTTGATTATGATATTGAAATCTGTAACTGTGAATGAGTGAATCAAATACCACAAATCATGTTTCCCTAAAGCCCAAAATTTTGTTAGGTCCGTCCATCTAATTCCAAGAAAGGTCCCATTTATGGAAACTGAAGGAAGGGAGTATTAGTTCTTCTCAGTTTAAGGGGCCGTTATATGTCATGCAAATTACATGTGAATTTGGGGCTTTTACTGGTAATGACCATTGTCAATTTAGCTGGCTAATTTATAGAGAAAATGACATTTTTAAGCTTCAAACACGTGACGACCACCACGTCAAATTTGCTCCAAAGCTACTTACCTAACATTATCTAACCGTCACTGGGGATGAAGATGATGAATAATACTCGGTAGATTGTACGGTATTGCTGATTTGAATTCGAAAAAATTCCTTCTACTGCTAAGAATCGTTTGAATGAAAATATAATTGCATTTAGAGGGTGTTGGGCTAAATTTATTTTAAATATTTTATAAGCTCCTACATCTTATAAGATGTTTTTAGAGTTTATAATATGTTAGATCTTATTTTTAAAATAAGTTGTTGAAGCATTTGGATAAAATAAGATTTTGGAGCTTATAAGATGTTAACAATAGCAATTTTATAATTAAAATGATTAAAAATGAATAAGCTTGTTAAGATCTTAAAAATAAGTTGGGGGTTCCTTACTTTTTTTAAAAGAGCTTATAAGCTCATAACATCTTATTTTAGGATCTTATAAACTCTTTTAAAAAAAAAATACCAAACACTTTTTATCAACTTATAAACTCTTAAATATTTTATAAAATATTTTGATAAGCTTATAAGCTCACCCAAACACTTCTTAATCCTTTTCGGTCAAGATGATTGAATGGTAAAATCTATTTTTCTAGAAGAATAAATTAAGGTTAGTGGTCAAATGAAAAAAAATATGCTCAAAGTAAATACTCGCGATTGAGTGGAAGATACTTGAAGGTGGTATTATTTTGTAAATAATGCATCGTACACATGACTTAATTTAGAAGTTCATGCCAGCTGATTCAATGGTCGGAATGATCAGCTCATACATGGTATTGAATAGAATTGAAACGAACCGATCCAATCTGCAAAAATGCAGAAATTATGAAGTGTTTGATTTTTTTATTAGTGATGCCAAAATAATCTGAGAGCACCAATTACCCTAAAACAAGAACACTCTTTTTTTTCTTTCTGAAGTGTATGTATCTCAATATCTCTTACAACCTTTTATCAAGGTTTTTATGTGACTAAACATTCCACTACTTGGGCTTATAACTGTCCAATAAATCACTATCTATCTTGTTACAAATGAATCAATTAAGGGTAGACACGTGTGATCTCATGTTCCCCTATCTTCGTTAGTATTAAATCACAGGAACCAAATTGAATCTAAGTACAGCTCGGATCCTTCTCTGAGTTCAGCTCGGATCCTTCTCTGAGTTCAGCTCGGCTATTTCTCTGAGTTCGGCTTTGCTCATGTAAAGACCTATGTCGATTCAGCTCGGCCAATTAGATTGGCCCAACTGAGCAAGTGTGATGTGGGCTCAATCATAACAGCCCTAATATGTAGCTTTAGCTTGGGCTTATTATGGCCGTATAAATTGCCAGAAATATAAAGCAATTTTGTTTTGTTGTGGTGAATAACTGCAACCCCATTAATCTTTCCATAATGTTCGAGACGCGTTGCCATGCAATTTCCTTGATTTTGATTCCATTGCTGCCGAGATGCCATGTCTTTGCCGTAATGCCGAGTCATGCAATTTTCTTGATTTTAATTCCATTTTTACCGAGGTTAACTGAGATGAGTTTAGCCGAGCTGGGAACCAAAGGGGAATTTTCAGGACACATCAAATTTGGTTGAGCTCAAAAAATCAGGCCGAGTTGGAACTAAGGTGAGCTTTTTGGACGCATCATATTTAGCCGAGCTCGAAAATTGGGCCAAGCTGGAACCAAGGTGTTTTCGGGAAGCACATTTAGCTGAGCTCAAGAACTGGGCCGAGCTAACGATGACGTTACAGGCTGGTGACTTCGGCTGATCATCATGCTGTTGTTCAGCCAAGCTGAGGGGCGCTCTTTTTCCTCCTAATAATTCAAATAAACCCATTCCCCAAGAAGCAGCAGCTTTTCCTCTCCTCAAAGTGATTCCATCACATTAATGTCAATCACATTAAGTATTATTTCCATCTAATTTTCCACATGTACAACCAAATTTCAAACCTGAGCTTGAGGGACTTTTTGTCTTCTTTCCTCCTCTCTATAAATACTTAACTCTCTCACTTTATTTTTCACTTGCTATTCTTCCCTAAAACTTCTCTAGCGCCCTTCTCGCCGCCCGTACATAAGATCGTCCCAAGTGCTCCTCACCTGTTTCTACATGATGAATCCAGGTTTTTAGATGTATTTTCTCTTTTTCCTTGATTTTCTGTTTTTTTTTTTTTTTTGTTTTAGCATTAGAAATTCTCTCTTCTTGTTTTTCCTCAACCAATTCTACCATTCCTTTTACTACTACTGCTCATGTCTTTCACACCCTCAGCCTTTAGGACCCCATGGGGTGTCGCCGGAAATAGGGGGACGATTCTGATGGGTCTACTCTTAGTGTAGACCCGGATGTGATTAGGGAAAGCGAGAAAGGCATGATAGATATGAGTTTACCGTATTATGAAGTATATTACTCTAGGATGACCTGCCATAAGTGTAGTAGGCTCAGAGATAGGAAGGGCATTCCCCCTGAATATGCGATAGTTGTTCCCAAATCTTCGGATAGACTACACCTTCCCCCCTCTGAATTTCTTTGTTTCTATGTAGAGCAGATATAGAGTGGCTTATGTTTTCCTATACCTGAGCTATTTATGTTGATTTCCGAAAGTGTGGGCATCCCTCTTAACCAGTTTACACCTAACTCATTTAGCTGATGACCGTGTTTATTATTCAATGTAGACACCTTCGAATAGAACTAACGACCGTGGTCCCGATCTATTTTATCTTTCATCTGGGGAGGGTATGCGCTTTTTGTCTAAATATCCAACCTCCATGAAACATTGGAAAGAATATTACTTGTTCATATCTTTGCCTGAGCCATGGGGGGTTCCCTACTGCCTGGTTAGAACATCAACCCGATGACCATTCTTCTCGTAACAAATGGTTTCCTTCAGGCCGACAACAACTCCTGGATAGGCTTAATAGTTATCAACTACAACTTTCCTACTTGGAAAAATTAGGTTTCCTATACCACTTTGCTTTGAGCCCCAAAGCAATGGAGCTTCCTGAACCATTTGGTACTTGGCTTAAACCTTAGGAAATTTGCTTTTCACTAGACTGTGCCCAATGTGTTTTCTCTTCTGTGCTGAGAGGATTTCGACCAAAGCTTTTCTCCTTGTCGAGGCGATTGCTCCTCTGGGGCAACAAAAGAACAATTGACCTCCTAAGTGGACTAGTGGTACCAGCTCATCTCGTAGACCACCTACTGAAGCTGCAACTAGAAAATGGCCCACTCATTCTCGCAAGATTCCTGTCCCTAATAGATTAGCCCCTCCTTCTGCTGAGCAGACTTAAACCGAGGAGAGCATCCCAGAAGAATCGAGCACTTTCAATCTATGCAGGAGCCGTCCCAACATATATCTGATTGCAGGTAGCTCAATTTTAATTGATGCGACACATTCTTTGGGTCGAGACTTCCTGAGAGGGATCTCTACAAGTTTAGACCGACAACTAGCAGATGCGATGCCCTTTGACAATCTCCACAACCAATTCACTTCCTTCCTCTTAAAGGTAAATTTTCTTATCGCTGCTGTCTCAACACCATTTACCACAGCTACTTTACTTTCCTTATCTTTTTCAGACCAGCATCCTTGCCGGAAGCATTTTGGCTAGATGGGAGGGAGAGCACTAACAGTTGGAAGTTGATAGGCAGAAAATGGTGGCCAAAGTGAGTAGGCTTCAATCAGAACTAGGCAAGATAAATGAGCTAAAATCACAGCTCTCCTCTCTCCATGACCAACATGACGAGCTAGCCAATAGTTTATCCAAGTTTGAAATCAAGGTGGATGAGCTATCATCACAGCAAGAAGAGGCACTAGTGAGGGCTAAGGAAGATGGTCGCCGCGAGGGGCACGACACTTTCTTTGAGGTATTTTATGATACAAAGAAAGCGAAAGCTTTCATAGAAGCCTACTGGGAGTCGCACTTAACAGAATTCCTAAAGAGCAATAAGTTCAAATAGATACTTGTGAAGTAAGCGTTAAAATATTATTACCATGGCATTAATACTTGTGCAGACTAGCTAGAAGCAAGAGGGGTACTAAGGCGTAGGCAGCTGGATGAGAACATTGATCGTATTTATGGGTTGCAATCTCTTCAATCAGATTCAGAATATGAGAGAGGGAGTGTTGAGGTCGAGGACACGTCGACGAAGCTGTCTTCTGGGGCTAAGTCATCAGATATGGCCAAGCTCTCACATGCGGCTAAGCTGTCTCCTGAAGCTGAAGTGCGCACCGCAGTCGAGCCCTCTAAGCAAGACCCTTTGTCTGCCATGGCCTTATCTGAGGCCGCTACTCCCGTGACAGGGAATCCCTCCATCCTCTTAGTCCAATGTTGATTTAAAGTATTTAGTGCTAAGGGACTTGCTTTATTTTTGCATGTACTAAGGCAAATATGCCTGCTACAAAGACATTTTTTGTATCTCTAAAAAAGATGAATTTTCTTTTGCTATGCATTGTCGATTTGTATATCTACCTTTTTGTATGGAAGTGAGATAAACTTGCTACCCAGTTCTTATTAAGAACATGTCCATGTTTAACGTTTGATCATGCGGTGATACTTAGCATCTAACTATGCTTAGAATTTTGAAGTTGAATGTCATGGGGATATTCTCTTTCCCAAAATAGCTTATCCGAGCTCGGCCGCTTGCCTATGAGGTCAACTTGGCCGAGCTGAGGTCACGTGGGCCTTTGTCTTCGTTGATTCAACCAGCTTATTTTACTTGGTCATTTATCCATCATGAATTGGCTCTTCCGAGCTTTCAACATGGCTCGTCTGAGCTCTACCCTCTCTCTTTTTTTTTTGGCTCATCCGAGCTTACTTATTTGGACATTTGTCCTCCCATAGCTTGTCTGAGCTGATTTTACATTAGACGTTTGTTCGCCAATAGCTCATCCGAGCTGATTATTGTTGGGACATTTGTCTATTGAGTTTGCTTATCTGAGTTGATTTTTTACTCGGACATTTGTCCTGAACTAGCTCATCCGAGCTGATTTGGCATTTGTCTCTGCAGTTTGGCCATTTATCCTTTGTTTGGCTCATCCGAGCTAGTTTCAGTTGGGCATTCACCTCTTTTACTTGGACATTCATCCATCGTTTAGCTCATCTGAGTTGATTTGGCATTCGTCACTTCTGTTTGGACATTCATCCTTTGTTTAGCTCATTCGAGCTGATTTGGTATTCGCCACTTATGTTTGGTCATTCATTCTTTGTTTGGCTCATTCGAGCTAATTTCAGTTGGGCATTCGCCTATTTTACTTGGACATTTGTCCATCATTTAGTTCATCCAAGCTGATTTGGCATTCGCCACTTCTGTTTGGACATTCGTCATTTGTTTAGCTCATCTGAGCTGATTTAGTATTCACCACTTATGTTTGGACATTCGTCCTTTGTTTGGCTCATCCGAGGTGATGCTTAGTATTAAGGAAAGAACAAATTACTGAACTTCAAAATAACTTATAAGAAATCAAAGCTACTCAGTACTAAGCTTTAACAAAACAAATGCCAATGCAAGACAAAACTAGCAATGTAGGTTCTAACAAAAAGAAATTACGTGTAAAAATGCCAAAGGTTCTGCACGTTCCATGGCTGGGCTACTCTCCTACCTTCCACTTTCTCCAGCTCATACGCTCCTCTCTTTATCACCCTGATCACCTTATAGGGTCCCTCTCAATTTGGCTCCAACTTTCCTACATTCGCCAATGCGTTTGCCCTTCTCAACACCCAATCTCCTACCTGAAAGTTGCGAGGCTTAGTCCTTCTGTTGAATGTGGTTTGCATCCTTTGCTTGTATTTAGCCAGCCTGAGACAAGCGCTCTCTCTTTTTTCCTCAATCATGTCCAAAAAAGCTCTAAGCAGCTCCCCATTATCTCCAGGATTATATGACAATACCCTATGAGACTCTATCCCCACCTCGGCTGGGATTAGTGTGTCCACTCCATAAACCATACTGAATGGTGTTTCACCAGTAGACACTTTGGGTGTGGTCCTGTGCGCCCACAACACGCTAGGAAGCTCATCTACCCATCCGTCCCTAGCTTGGTTCAACCTCTTCTTCAAACTTTTCAGCAAATCTGGATTAATAACCTCTGTTTGCCCATTGGTTTGTGGATGAGCTATGACACTGAAATGTTGAGCTATTTCATCTCCTTACACCAGGCTTGTACCTTAGCTCCTTGAAATTATCTTCCATTGTTTGAGACCAACTTACTGGGGATGCCATACCGATATACTATATTCTCCCATAAAAATTTGAGTACCTCATTCTCGCTTATTTTAGCTAGTGGCTTTGCCTCCACCCACTTGCTAAAATAATCCACTGCCACCAACAAAAACTTCCTTTGTCCTGCTGCCACAGGGAAAGGACCCATAATATCCATTCCTTATTTCACAAAAGGGCATGGAGCACTCATAATGTGCATCGATTAGGCGGGTACGTGGCTGAATTGGGCGTGCCTCTGGCACTTATCGTATTTTTTCACCAACTCCCCTGCATCAGCTCGGACAGTGGGCCAGAAGTATCTAACTCAAATAACCTTGGAGGCTAAGGCTATCCTTCCTGAATAGTTCCTGCAACACCCTTCATGAATCTCTCTCAAGATATATTCTCTTTCCTGAGGGGACAAACATCCTAGCAATGGCTAAAAGAACCCCATCTTATACAACAACCCATTTATAATAGTGAATTTGGCAGCCCGTACATGCAAATTATGATCAGTTTTTGTATGATCCCCCTGCAGATATCGCATAATCGGTGTTCTCCAATCGAAGCTTCTTCTACAGCTAGAACTTTTGTTTCTTGACTTGCTTTATCCAACTCCTGGATGGTCACCCACCTAGTGTTATATTCAGTCAAAGAATTGGCTATCTTGGCCAAGCAATCAGCCTTTCTGTTTTCCTTGCAAGGGATCTAGGTCACCCGTAGCTCGACCAACTGTTGTCTCAATTTATTCACCATTTGCAAATATTTGTTCATCCTCAGTTCCTTAGCTTCATACTATCCCTTAATCTGCTTTACTACCAACTGCGAATCAATGAACACCCAAACACGCCTGGCCCCACTTTGTATGGCCATCTTGGTTCCCTATATCATAGCTTCATGCTCCACTTCATTGTTTGAGGCTTTGAAGTAGAATTTCACTGCGAACTCCATCTCATTGCCTTTTGGATTGATGACCACGATTCCAGCTCCACTTCCACCCTGTCCTAATGACCCATCAATATATACTAGCCATATACCTTCATCCCCTACCATGGGCGTGTCAGCCATAAAATCTGCCAAAGCATGTGCTTTTATGGCATTTTTAGGGGCATAGCTTATGTCGTATTCACCCAACTCCACGTCTAACTTGACCAACCTTCCTGCCGCATCAGCTTTTTCAAGAGTCTGCTTCAAATGGTGGTTAGTACGCACAACTATAGGATGAGATAAAAAATATGGTCTTAACCTTCGTGTCGTAACCACTAGAGCTAGTGCCATCTTTTCAATTTCAGGATACCTCAACTCGGCGGCATGCAAAATCTTGCTGACATTATACACTGGTTTTTTACTAGCTCGGTCCTCCTTCAAGAGCACCAAGCTCACCGCCTGCTCGGCTACTGCTAAATACAAGTAGAGCGTCTCCCCTTGCGCTGGCTTCGTTAATAAGGGTAGCTCGGCTAAGTAGGATTTCATCTCATCAAAAGCGCGTTGCGCTGCTTCTCCCTATTGGAATTGTTTTGCCTTCTGTAATATTCCGAAAAAGTGAAGACTTCTTTTGGTAGAACGGGATATAAACCTACTTAGAGCAGCTATCTTTCTTGCCAACCTTTGGACCTTATTCATGTTTTTGGGTGGGCTCATCTCCATGATAGCTCGAATTTTCTCCAGGTTTACCTCAATCCTTCTCTTTGTCACTAGATAGCCCAGGAACTTTCCTCCATTCACTCCAGAGGCGCACTTCTTTGGGTTAAGCTTCATCCCATATTTGCGCAAAGTTTCAAAGGTCTCCTTCAAATCTTCTACATGATCAGCTCAGCTCACACTCCTCACCAACATATCATCAACATACACCCGATCTGATGCTTAAACATCCAATCTACTAGTCTCTGATATGTGGCCCCTGCATTCTTAAGACCAAAGGGCATGACCAAATAACAGTAGGTTTCTTGGGAAGTAATGAAACTCACCCACTTGCGATCCTCCGCGCTGAGGGGAATCTAATGATATCCTTGCGAGGCATCCATCACGCTGAGGAGCTCGCACCCAGAAGTGGAATCTACTAACAATTCAATCCTGGGCAGAGGATAGAAATCCTTCGAACAAGCTTTATTAAGTCCCTGAAGTCTCTGCACGCTCTCCACTTGTGCGCAAGCTTTGGTACCAACACCACATTGGAGATCCATTATGGGAATTGGATTTCCACGATATGCCCGGCATCCAGAAGCTTCTTCACCTCCTGCTAAATGATACGGTCTTTCTCAGGACCAAAATGCCTCTTCTTCTGCTTGACTGGTCTAACAGCCGGGTCAACATTGAGCTTGTGCTCAACTATTCTTGGGTCCATTCCTGTAATATCCTTAACAAAAGAGGCAAAAATGTCTACATACTTTTCAATGCTGTGATTAATTCTACCTTCAAATTTGTCTCTAGGTGGAAGCCTATCCATGTGATCTTGCCAGGATCTCTGGGTACTAGTTCTATAGATAAGAGCTCTCCCCCTGATTCAAGTTTTTGCTGCCTTTCTGCCATCAGAGGCGTACTCGAACCATTCTGCCTCTACTTGCGTATGACTTCCTCATCCTTATTACATCCCTTCCTTACTGCATCAACATAACACTTACGGGATGTATATTGATCTCCCATCACTTTTCCTACCATTTTCCCCACCACACACTTCAATTTCATATGGTATGGGGAAGCTACTACTTGGAAGAGCTGCAGCATAGGCCTGCCAAGAATCACGTTATATGCAGAAGGAGCATCAACTACCAAGAAGTTTACCATACAAGTCTTCCAATACACTCATGCTCCAAAAGAGATAGGTAAGGAAATCCACCCCCTGGGTTTGACTGCGTCTCCTGAAACCCCAAACAACGATATCTCTACTGGCTCCAGCATGGTGTTCTCCAGATCCATATGCTGAAAAGCGTCATAGAAAAGGATGTCAGCTGAGTTACCACCATCGATAAAAAGACGGGCTACTTTGAAGTTTGCAAGCATAGCTGTAATAACCAAGGCATCCTAATGAGTTAGATGCAAGGCTTTCAGGTCATCCGGTTTGAACTTAATAACAGGGATGTCGCTATTACTGGAGACAAAAGCAACTTTCCTGTTCCTGTGCGCCGCAGCTCAAGCACTAGCCCTCTTGGTCCAATGAGTGTCCCATTCGACTGGACCACCTAAAATCATATGGATCACCAATTTTACCATCCCATTTTTATTAGTATCCTTTTACCCATCAAGCTGACGTGCTCTCTGCTGTCCCTCCCACATAGCTTGTGCCTGGTGTCTGTAACTAGTTTTGGTTTTAGCCATATCCACAAATTCATTCAACTGCCCATCTCACACCAGCTGCTCCAATTTATTCCGGAGATGATCGCATTCTTCTGTCACATGCCCATACTCATTGTGGAAACGAAAAAACTTGTCTGACTTGGGACGCCTCAAAGGGTCTCTATGGGAGCATGGCCACCGCAGTAGGTTGAGATGCTCAATGGCCTGCATGACCTGCTCCCTTGGTAGCCTTAAGGGGGTGTAATAGTTAAACTTGGGACCCATCATCGATGAAGCCTTCACCTGCCGTACAAGTACTGCTCTGAACCTCTCTTTCTGTTTGGGTTTTTTTTGGCAGGATCTTCCCTTCTCTCATTTCTCTTTTCCCTCAACTCCTTCTCCTTCGCCTCACTATCCTCCTCTTCATGGGTGTATTTCTCCGCGCATCGCAGGAGCTCGTCATAACTATCAGCTAGTTTTTTGCTCAAAGACATGAAAAAAAGGCTACGTCCAAGTCCTTGGGCAAAAGCACCGCTCAACAACTCCAGAGTAGCTGATGGGACCTCTAAAGCAGCTATGGTGAATTGCCTAACAAAACTCCTCAAGCTCTCAGTCTCTCCCTACCGAAATGAGAGCAGGCTCTATGCGTATCGCGGATACTATTTGTTACTGGTGAACTGATGTAGGAACTTTCGGGCGAATTTGTCAAATATATGAATGGACCTGGATGGCAATTGTCCAAACCACCTCTGAGCAGCTCTTTCTAGAGTAGTAAGGAAAGTCCAGCATTTCACTCCATCTGAGAATTGATACAACAAAGACAGATTTTTGAATTCACAGAGATGATATGCTGGATCAGTCGTGCCGGTGTACCTTGGCATAGAAAAGGATTTTTGATTCTTTGGGAAAGGATCATACAAGATGGCTTCGACAAACGGAGAAGCCTTGACATCTTCTCCAACTTTATCTCCTATATTTCTCTTCATTTCCAGCAACTCCCTCCTCATTTCCTCCATTTCTGAAGCCAGCCTGGGGCCCTTGCCTCTCCTGATCACAACTGTGCCAACTGGCTACCTAACTCTCTGCAACCCCCTCCAAGTCGTATGCCAACCTCGTAGAGACCTTCCTCTATGCTTTTTTTAACAAACCATGATTACCTCCCAACTACTTCTCATCAGTCGGCCCTCTTCTAGGCGCTACTGTTGGCTCCTACTCCCTCATCGCAAATAATCTAGGATTATGCTGGAGTGGTGGTCTAGCTACCACCGTCCCCTATGCAACTGCTCCTGACATTGGAGGTTAATGTTACCAGACATAGAGTAGCAGTCTCACCTACAGGTGCAGGCGATCCAAATGCAGCCACCATTCTTGGAGTAGGTATTGAATTGGTCAAAATGGGAGCAGGTGGGAAAGGGACTTGCACCAGAATTGGGGGGATGGAGGGTGTCATCCTCGGTAGATAATGAAGGACTAAAGGCTTTGGCGGCACCGAAAATGAGGGTGCGGCCGGCATTACCCCCATAGGCTGGGTGGCAGCGGTCGTAACACCAAATGTAGACCATAGAAAATTTGCTAATTGTTCAGTAGTTATCTGACCCACCATTGGCGAAACTGGCATTGTCCTTCCTTCCTTCAAAGCGGCTTGCATAATAGCTGCTGGTGGCTGAACCGTCGCGGCCACAGCTACTGGCTCATTCTACACCACTCCCAATATACCTGTCTCCATGTTCTCTCATGAATTGCTCATTTCCTCACGCCTTAACTCGTTAGTTTCCCACAGACGACACCAAATTGATGCCAAAATAATTTGAGAGCACCAATTACCCTAAAACAAAAGCACTCTTTTTTTTCTTTCTGAAGTGCATGTATGTCAATCTCTCTTACAACGTTTTACCAAGGCTTTTATGTGACTAAACATCCCACTACTTAGGCTTATAACTGCCCACTAAACCACTATCTATCTTGTTACAACTGAACCAATTAAGGGTAGACACGTGTGATTCCATGCTCCCCTATCTTCATTAGTATTAAATCACAGGAATCAAACTGAATCTGAGTACATCTCGAATCCTTCTCTGAGTTCAGCTCGGCTATTTCTCTGAGTTCGGCTTTGCTCATGTAAAGACATATGTCGCTTCAGCTCGGCCAATTAGATTGGTCCGACTGAGCAAGTGTGATATGGGCTCAATCATAACAGCCCTAATGTGTACCTTTAGCTTGGGCTTATTATGGCCGTATCAATTAGTATCAAGAATAAATAAGTTATCAAGTTGAATGTCAAATTTAAACTATGGGAGATATTGTTTTGGTCACACTTATGATAGAGGATTTTGTTATGAGTTTAATGACAAATAAATATAGTAAGAGATGAGAGGAATTTATAAACTATTTTCAAATTCTTGACTCTTTTGATTTGAAATAAAACTTGATTTTTTTTTTATAAACTTTGCAGTCTCAAATTTGGGGACAGACATAGTTGTCATTCTAAAACATGATACATCTAATAGTGCTCAATTTGTTGTGCAAAAACCTTTAAAGTAAAGGAATTTTCTAGCGACATTCATAGAGTTGATACAATTTATAAGGTTGCCTTACACTTTGAAAAATTTAAAATACATTTGTCCTAATGTCTTTGAACTTCGAAAAGGAATCCTAGTACCTGCTGTGCACATGTCCAATTCAAACGGAGGGCCAACTTCCTCCTGTTGAATTGATCAGGGACCTGAGACATTTTCGTCTTTTTCATGCTTCTGTTTTCGTTGTTAGAATTTGTCTCTAGTGTTGGGGAATTTGAGACAAAGATTTGTGTCAATTTTGTAAATAAAATTACTGCTGGGAATACAGTATAATGGAAAAAAGAGGGGGGCGGGGGGTGAATGTGTCAGTTGATATTATCTTTCTAAGTGAGATATTTTTTTATTATAGTAATATTTAATGGATATAAAAATTTAGTATTTTAAATTGTCACCCATAATAATTAATGAAATATGTATAATAACAAATAATCACAATAAGGTTTGTCATTATGGGGTATGGCAAAACTTTAATTATTACTAAGTTGTTGCTGCAAATATGTAACTAATTGTTAATAGTAATATTTTAAATATAATTCTTGTTAGCATTAAGTTTACAAAAATTATTATTGCAATAACTTAATTTTTTATCACTTAATAGTAAATTTTGCCATGCCACCTATCATTTTGTCATTTATTTTCTTTTTCTTATAGTAAATTGAGTTTGAAAATTTTCAAGAATTGGACAAATATTTTTGGACATAACATGTGAAATTGTAACATGCATTAATCCATTTTTGAAGTTTTCCTTTTTATTTTGCTACCACCCAAGGGTAGTAGTAAAACAAAAGGCATCCCCTCATCTTTTGATGTGTTTTTAAATAATTTATCAAAAATGTCCTTATTTATTTATTTTTTTAATTCTAATAGCTAGAAATTCTATAATAACTATCATTTATAACTTGCTTATTTTATGTCTACAATTACCATTTTATCATAATATTTGACTTCTTATTTACGAAAAATTAAATAAATATATTAAAATTATCAAAATGAATTTATATTATGTAAAGAATAAATAAATATTATTACTATTATAAAAGACAATTATAAAATTTAGATTGCTAGAAAAATATAAATAGTTTGGAGGTAAAAAAAATTAAAAATTGTCTATTCCATTTAGATATGGGCTGGCTAAATCTTTGTTGCACATTACTCATCCTACGCAGTTGGATCCACTACGAAACGGACCACCGTACATCATGGGCTTTTAGATGTCCAACCAAACATAAAAAAAAGGGCCTTAATCCTATGTAATCAAGCCGAGCAAACGCGGCCCAACATGATTGATAATTATATTGTTGTCAATTTGTTAGTCCAATAGCTTGTTCATAGCCTGCTGTGGCCCTGTGGGACGCCTCAATTAAGATGCTGTGGCGAATATTATATGTATATACTTATACACGCACATATATTAAGAACTTGTTAGGTTTCGAATTTTGAATCCCACATGTACAAATATAAATATGATGTATGTATACAAACACAATGATACAAAATTTTAAAAATTTTAAACCGCTATGTGGCTTTAACATGATTGTTCAATGAAAATATTTTTTTTTATTATTATATAAGTATCAATATATACATATGCACACAAATATAGATATATAATTTAAAATAAATTTAAAAATTATCTCAATGAGATTATATATATATAAAAAAGAAGTTTATATTAATGATTGCGGTAACTTTTACTAGTATGACTTGTTATATTCGGAAAAAATAAGGTTTATATATAACAGAAAAGAATCAGTTTCAAATAACTTCAGAAAATTTTAATTTTTAGTCATTTCTTTTGTCATTTATATACTTTTAAAATCTATGAAAAAACTCAATTTGTTCAAAAGGTATCCCATAAGTCTTTGATTACGTGTTCAATATGCCTTTAATTAAAATTATCAAGATCTTTTATTCTTATTTAATTTATGAACCTGTCAAATTATGTCAAACGCGTATAAAGGCGCATCATATCTAACACAACATGACACGAATAATTTTAAATTATCGATGCATTATAGTTCACAGTACATAATTTCCTTTTTTACCAGCATCTATGTTGACGCGCATAGAACCTTGATATTATTCCATATAATAAAAAAAATATTGTTCGGGTCAAACTTTATAACACTAAATCTTGCGATAAAACCACTTAATTACTAAAATAATTAAAGACTCGCACAAATCCTTTTTCTGATTATTCTTTGGTTAAGGTTTATCCGCAAGGTTAAAACTAATTAAATAATCTGAAAACTCTCAGGTCTTTATTCTTAAGATAAGATGCTGCCCATGTGTTTCGATCGTCATTTGTTTAACCCCTAAGCAAAATAGGCCACGATGTGATGATATGTGTCACCTTTTCCCACCATGCAAATTCTTACAACATGAGAGGATGAGTTCTGCTTTAATTTTCTTTTTCCCCCAAGTAAATATGTACCAGATAATGAAATCAACAATATTGTAAAAAGGCAAAGTCATTTAAAGGTGCAAAAAGGAGCTTGGGATTAAAGTAGTCTTTTTACTATAATCCACGAGGTGTGAAAAAAAGGCAACAACTTTTGTTAAAAGGGCTGTCCACTTTCTATGCAAACAATTGTACTAAATTTTTTTAACTCAGTCATCATGGAGTATCTTCCTTCCTGCTTTTGAGGGGAAATTAGATTCCATATGCCTTCAAATATCAATTTTTTTTTTTATTAATTTATGTTCTTTATTTGTTGGGTAGATCCTCAACAAGTTTGCAAGATTACGAGATAGTAATTAATTAGTTTATCTCATGAATTGGCCAGATGAAATTTGTGTTGTCAATAGGTGAAAATGGGCAAATATTAGTGTGTGCGTGCATCTTTTGTTAGGAAGATCGACCCCAAATTGCTTTGAGTATTCCCTGTGATCTCGAACCCACCCTCATTTAGATTTAGAATTAGTACAATTGAGATTGCTTCGATTGAAGCCGCCTCTACAAATGTCACAGGTCTATGCAACTGAGTCCGGCGAATGGGCGAATATTAATTGATGACCCTTAAGTTTAAATGACAAAAAGAAAAAGAAAAAAAAAAAAGAAATTGAGGTCTTAATATTGTGATGTCTTGAATTTAAATCCCATCTTAAAAGATGTTAAAGTTTGTTTATTTTAATAATAACGTTGTGTTTGCTAGCTCTAATAATTATTAATAGTTTGTTTCCGAATGTTGATTGAATATCATGACATATAATCATTTTTCACCAAGAAAAGATCGAAAATTTATATTGGAAAAGGACGTAGTAATAAAGTCGTAATAGAACTATGAAGAAATAATTAAAATGTTGTAATTACTGCTGAAACCATATATAAAAACGTGAACTAGTTACTACCACTCGGACAAAGGCTATTGTTTTTCCCATAACAGACAAAAGCAAAAGAAAATTTGTTTTACTCTTCTTTGCTTTTAAGAAAGAGTCCTCTAGAAATTCCTTTCTACTTTCGAAACGATGAATTAACTTTGTTCGAAAATTGTGAAGTACACTATTGTAACGGGTCCGAGTTATATATGATGTCATAACGTCAAGCATAAATTTCAAGTTGAAAAGCTAACTTCAGTTGAATCTTATGTAATTATCACCGACTTTATCTACTTTAATTTTTATTTTTACTTTAATTTTTTTAAAAATACAGAACTATATTGTAATTAATTTCAAAATTCAAGGATATTGTAATTTCGTATAAATAGAGAAAGTATTTAAAAACTTTTTTAAATGGAACTATATTTTAATTAATTTCAAAACTCATATAATTTTGAGTTTTCATAAAAAGAAAATAGGTAATCTAATAATATTTCAACCACTTTGCTTCTATTTTTATAATAAAAATTTATCACCAATTAATATGGATCAAATTGAAGAAAATACAATGTGAAATGAAGACTCAGTGATAATTTTGAATTCTATACATATCAAAAATAATTACCAACTTTTAATTTAACTTATTAAGTCGATTTCGACAAATAAAGGAAAAAATAGAAGTACATCTTAAGCTTGAATTTTTTATCTAACTAGTCAACCAATAGTTAAAAAAAAATTGGCATCGTATGGTAGCAAAAATTCGAGCAAATTAACTAGCTTATGTCACATGTTTTAGCCCTTAACCAAGAAGTATATGGAAATAGGAAAAGAATGTTAGACAAGAATATGTAATGAAAACCTCTTTTTCCCCCTTTCCAATGTGCAATAAATTCCCCTAAACTCCCATAATCTTTACTTAAAGGCAGCAGGGACAAAATTCCCTACTTATGCTTAGAGGGTTTAATTTAAAGTCGCCAATATAATCTTCTTTTGGCGATTCCAAAGTAACACCATCTTTTTTAAGGGTTTAAAGATAGATTCTTTATCCATGCCCCCACCCAAAATTAATAAATTTTTTACTTTTCTTTAATCACAAAACTATATATTTGGAACTCTATATTCTTCAACTTTGTAATGCTTTCTAGTTCTAGAGATAAGAATGTTTTGGCTACGAAAATCAAAGAAGAAAAAGTGATTCTTTTGCAAAACACATCACAAACCATGAAAAGTAGTGCTTTCTTTTTCTTAGGGAAGATTTTGCTTTTCTTCCCTCTCTTCTTTCTCTCTCTCCCTTTTTTTTTTTTTTTTTAAATAACCTTCTAAAGCAGAAAAAGTTGGCTCTCCTTTGCGCAACCGTTACGTTATGCATCATTCATACATTAATCCTATGTTTTGAGCTCCGACATTTTATTTTCCTACGTATATACTAAAATAAATTTAATTTTAGAGGACATAATTGGACAGATATATATATATTCGTCTCCGAATATTACAATGGCTTCTAACCCAACCACAGTATGTAATCTATCACATGCCACTTTTCTACAATGTAATAATTATGTTCAACAGATTAATGAGAATAAAGTGCTTTGTTCGCCAAATTATTGAAGCAAAAAGTTTTTTCACAACGGGCTGCCTGCTCAAACATGCATGCATCATGTTAATTAATTCTCTCTATCTTAAAATTTTTTATTTATTATAATCGCATTTTCAAATTTAGCACTTTGGCTGTTAAATTTTTCGATAATCCCATAAGAGAAAATGGTTTTTATGTAATTTTCCGTTTACAATTTGCAATGTAAGGTACCTTACACCCTTAGCTAGTATGCAAAATTTTTAAACAACTTTTGACGATTTTATCTAAGCGATTTGACCCAATCAAATTAACTTGACAACTAAGCTAATCTTGATCATTTATTTAAATGACTTTAAGGCTTTTAATTGTACACTTGCACCACGTTCAATATTTGACAAATAACATAACTCTATAAATACTTGAATTCTCTCATTTATGGATATGATCTTATTTTAAAATATTTTACATTTGTTCAAATTATCTATTTTTGAATTTATAATTAATTTAAGTATAAAAAAAATTATCAGATCAATCTGATGAACGACTGGTATTTTTATTTATACATTTAATAATATGTTTTATGCTAATTTAAAAGAGAGAAATTTATGTGACCTTAACTTCATCAATGCAACCCTAACTCGTAGAATGAATTTTTCCCAAACTGAAATCGAATTGAGAACAGATTTTTTATAATACTAACAAGGCTTTAAGACAGCATTTCAACGTGGCAAAGTTTTTAGTATACAATTAGACGGTTGTAGAATGTTTTCCATTGGATTGAGCTGTTAGATGCTCCAGACAAAATAATTGCTATGATGCCGCCGGCGATAAAGTTTCACAAAAGCATTTATGTGCTGCTCTAATAAATTCTTAATTAATATCAATTTATTCTTATAATTATGCCTTTTCCAGTGCATTTAGCAAAAGGCAGTCTATTAGAAATTTCTTTACCAAAAACCGCTCTCATTTTTATTTTCTAGTTTTTCTATATTTGTAAAAGGTATTTCACAATAGATAGCAGTGATTTACTATGGATTTCACAAAAGGGACATTTTTTTTAACTAAATTACTTTAACTTTTTGTGAAGTGAAAGAACAAACTTCTTAATGAAACTTGAATTTTTGGCAATTGGCAAGTCTGGTCCTGAAGAAGACAGTTTTTTTTTTTTTTTTTTTTTCTTTCCCTGTTCTTTCTCTGACCTCGTAAAAACTAAAAGAGAAAGCAAGTTATTTTTATCTTTAATTTGCTTTTTCTTATTTTATTTTTTTTTTGTTTTGTTTTCCATGGAATATTGGTAGCTTTTGAAAGAGTTAAAAGGCCACTTAGATTTAGATCTCAAAATCCAAACTCGAAAACTGTACTCATTCTTGAATAGAATTTAAAATTTGTAAGGATAAAAAAAAGGTAATTTAACTTGATTTCAGGTGTACGAAACAAGTCGTAGGATAGACCTCAGGCAAAATTACAGGGTTGACCATCCAAAAATTAGTGAAAAAAATTAAGCTAATATGAAATCATAGTTAATGGCTAACATGTATTAGGTAACACTAATATTTATTTTGTTTGTAATAATACTATTAAGTGACGATAATTATTAAATGACTTGGTGTTAAGAAAAATTAATGACAATAATTAATTAGTGGCAAATGGAAAGACTCAATGCAAAAGTTCAAGCGTAATTTTTATCGGAAAATAGACTAAAATCTAATGACTGAACTTTTTGAAATAAAAAAAGTTGGTGAAATAAGTTATTAAAGAACTGAATATCTGAACAAAATTCATTTATGAACTAATTGCCTTAACATTTAAACAATATTTGCCTGTGTGTAGGAAAAAATTCAAATGTTAAAAGGCGGCAAAAAACTAGTTCTGCATGGAACAAATAGTATATATTGTGTTTCCAGTGACCTTAAAATAACCATTAGAAGAAATACTGAATAAACAAAAGATGTAGAAATTTAAAAAGATTCTGAATTCATATTGGGGTTTCTATTCACAAAGATCAAAATTCAAAAGAAATTAAACCATTTTACCTCAAAAGGAGGGGAGAAAAAGAAGAAAAATTCTCTACGTACTATTCTACATTCTACAAGTCCTGAACTTTGAACACTACACGCCGATCAACAATATCAAGAATCCCTAATTCATCAATGGACTGATCATTCTCAACACAATCTTCATGATCAAAGCAAATATTCAAATCCAACGGCACACAATGACTGGTTTCATCTTCTCCGGAACCGCCGGAACCATTTTCCGTTTTCTGCTTAGAAGAAGGAGAACAAGCCCTTGACCTGGAAGTGAATCTCTCGCAACTCAATATAATAATGGCGTCACAAAAACTAACTTCTTCACCATTTTCACTGCTTATTCTTCCCCTTTCAATGGCCCTTTTTACGCCCATTTGCGAGCAATAGTCCGCCTGGTCCAAGTCTTCCATGAAGAAGACGCGGTGGGGATTTGTGGACATTGCTTGAGCAAACCTCTCAATATAGCTGCTGCAGCTTTCTTCATCTCTCCCTCTTTTGTTCCGATGATCATCTGACGAATCCGCCCTTGTGGATGAAACGAAACTGCTTATCCCGATTGGTACGAAATTGGAATAGGAGCCAAACACAACTTTCGCCAATTCTCTTGAAATTTTCTCTTTGGCTAGCGCATCAAGGCCAAGAAAGAATAGCCATGTTTCTTCTTTGACATCAGGAGTACTATTGCCTCTTAGCTTCTCTTTTCTTCTTAACATTCCGGACCTGCATTGCAGTATGGTTCCGGCTATTTCGGGAATGATTTCTCTCTGCCATGGGACCTTTTTCTCCAGTGCATTGCATAGGATATTTAGGTTTTGGCCATTGAATTCTTTGAACTTTTGGGCATAGCCCGTGTCCATGATGTCGCTTGAGGATGGAGAATTTGAGGTGGAACTGGGATTAGACAAAAATGCACGTTTCTTGTCTCCGTTGTCTTGTATGTGTATTATAAGATTAGTGGGGAATGAAAAATTATGGGTTTGTTGTAGATTAGGGTTCTGTTGGTCAAATGAAAAACAAGAAGTGGGTGAAGAAGGTGATGCAGAGGAGAATGTTAGGGTTCTTTCCAGTCGTCTAGGTTGTCTGTGGGCTGAACTGCAGTGTGAGTTCCATTTCTTGCACAGTTCCCCGATTGAGCCACAGTTCTGGAATCAAAAGCATCACGAAAGAGGACTGTTAGTTATTTCGACAAATCAGAAGAGAAAAAGATATATAGTACTTAAGAAAGAGGAAAAAGTAAGGACACTGGTTAAAATTAAAGCCAAGATAAGTTTAGGTAAAATAATGACCTGATCATTGTTATTACAAAGTCTTCTACTTTCATCCTTAAGCCAAGGAGGCAGACTAGTCAATGTGGGCTCATTAGTGTTGCAAATGCTGGCCTTTTGCAAGTTTCGAGCTTCGGCTTCGAATTTCGAAGAACATTCAGCGCAGCAAGTGAGTTTTATCTCTCCACTTGTAAGCTGTAGCTGAAAGGATCCATTTTCCGCTCTTCTATTTCCAGCTTCAGCATCTTCATCACTGATTGAACACAAAACAAATACAAATTAACAAGCTGACAACAAATGGAACACCTCTCGTAGTCTTGTAAACTGTATATGTGTTTACTATATATTGTAAAATTTATTGATTGTCAAGACAAGATTAACCGAACAAAAACTAGGCAGATTTTGCTTTTATTGGGAAAGTACAGAATATTCAAGAAGTCTGCAGCAGTAACATGTAGTTTAAACAGAAAAAATACCTCTGAGAAATGAGACTCAGGCCCAAACTGTTGGCAGGAATTGTAACAGGATGTAATCCCCAAACAGTTTCGAGTGAATGGTAACCAGTTCTGCACCTCATGTAAGTCTGAAAAGTAGCAATTCCCATGAGCCAAAACCTTCCAATCTCTCCAAGCCCACAAGCCAATCTGCCGAGCTCCATGATCATGTGCTCCACAGAACAATAATAGCTCTTTTCTTGCTCTAAGTTAACCCTATATTCACTGATCCAGTTTAGGTCTCCTAAGTACAAAACAACCCCTTTTGACACAAGACTCTTCACAAGGGAGGTTAATTCTAACATCTGCTGTTCAACTAAGTCCCTGTTGAGATTACAGAAAGAATAAAGTGGTGGGATGCTTACAAATTTTACTTCTCTCAAATCCTCAGGAACTTCTCCTTTGTCAACCCTATTCATCAACTCTTTAACTGTCCTTTCTATGTTAGAAATGCATTCACCTACCATGACAAGACTCTTTCTTTTTTGGCTCATTAATAAACTTTCTATTATGATGCTCACGTCATCGTTTTTAACATTTATTGGTTCTGATGCAGTAGTAGTAGTCTTGCTGATTTTTCTTTCATTTTCTTTGGACTTATTGCTGGGACCTGGAGGAAGAGGAGGAGAACTCTGAGAGGACGACTCCAAAGAAATCGCTTTCTCCACATTGCTTTTAACTTGAGGACTCGAAAAACCAGCTTCCCTCATCACTCTGCTAACACTAGGATCATCCAATATAGAAATTATAAGCTGCTCGAGCTCTATTTTCACAGCCAGGAGCGGCTGCTGCTGATTTTCAATCGACCCACGCCGCTGGTGGGCTTGGGCGCGCTTGAAGGCCGCCACAAGCGCGTTGGAGATGGAAGGATGTTGCTGAGGATGATGGCCCAACATGGGGCTCGACGAGGAAGCCGGGAGCCGATTAAGCGCCACGTTGAAACAAAGCTCGAGAGCCTTGCACTGAAGAGGATGTGAATGGGACTGCAGGCAGGCAACTCGAAGCAAGCCGCTGGGAGCCGCCAGCATGGTGTTAGCTACGTGGAGCGGCGTCACCTGTGCATGGCCGCGCCGCTTAGCCAGCGCCACCGCCTGTTTAACCACGGCTTCAGCCTCGGCAGAAAGTGCATGCTGCAGCGCACAACCGCCTGCTCTCATTCTCTTTTTCCTTTCTTGGGATAAGCTCTCGATTGATTAATATTCAACAATAACAGTAGCAAAAAGGAACCTGAAAAGGGCAAAAAGCTAAGGAAAATCTTGGGAAGATCTTCGTTTCATTACTGCTGAGAGGAGAGAAGGAAACACAAAATACAAAAGATTAAACTTCTCTGGGACCTTGTGAACGAAGATTATAGAGTGGAAATTTGATCAAAAGAGAGCGAGATATAAGGCAGAAGCCAGAAGGGAGAGAAGGTAGAGGGGGTGTTCCTTTCTTGTAGATGAGGTAAATTTTGGGGTCCAAAGTCGATTTTGCAGTGGAAAGTGGAATGCATGTGCTGACAAGGAGGAAGAATTGCACCAGTACCAAAGGCAAATCAGCTTTTCTCGTTACATTTTTACATAATATTTTGGACATATAATTTGTGGGTTCAAAGATATGGAACGCGGTGGTGGTAGTGGGACACTGCCTTTCATGCAACTTGCCATTTAATTTAATTAATTCACAAAAGATATCAATCACATCTACCTCTGAGTATGTAAAACAGTAAAAGGATATGTGTCTTTAATTTTGTGGAGTATTATAATCTTTTCTTTTTCCAGTGTCCCAACTGGTCATAGTTTACAGAGCAATCGTCAAATTTATTTCGATTAGGCAAAAAAGTGGCCAAGACCTAATTTACACCAGCACCGCTGTGCAACGTAAGAACGACATCTTGTTCTTTTATGTGTACTCATTCTTTTTCTTACATTATTAAACGTGGAAGAAAGTGAAAATCAAATTATGCGTATGTATAATTGAGAACACAGAAATTGTGGTGGCCATTCAATTATATATGTAAGTATTTTAAGTCCATAGCTTTTGTAAAGGAATAGCCGTCACCATATATCTGGATCTTTTGGTGCTTTGACAAATGGCCAAGAGGTAAAGAGAATTTGTTAATTTTGACAGCAAAATTTTTGTTACGATTTAGACTTATATTAATATTTAAGAGTGTAAAAGTTGGTTCACATCCTATATTTAAAAATATATTGTTTGTCATATTCCAATATGCAAAGTGTATTTGATTCATAATTAATTATTTTTATAAAAAAAATATTTAGTATACTTTGATATATACACACACACATAAAAGAATAGGCAATGAGCATGCATTGGAAGAGCAATCAAAACGTATGGTAATTACTATAATTTTTTTATAATTAAATCACCAATTAAAACCATACCTAATTCGGCTAAAAGACCTCCCGCGGTCCAGCCCTTTTCTTTCTGTTCTGTATCAAGAAAAATGTCAATTAATTCTGGATCTAAAGTTTTAAAACATATCAAAACGAATTTAAAGATGTATTTCTTTTAGGTGAATGTGACTCAGTTTAATTAGAGAGAGACCTTGGTACAAGCAACATAAGAGTATTGGAAAATTTTGAATAAAATCGATTTAAATTTTCTATTTTATTTTCTATTCAATTTCATTAATATATGATATGTATATTAAATATTTTTTTATAAAAATAATTAATTGAAATTTTATATACTTAACATAAATATAATAAATTAAAATAAAAAACGAAATAAGTAACGCTTTTATTCAAGGAAATTATTGAATACGAACGTAAGTAACTAAAATTACTTTACGGAAATGACCCTTTAAGAGGAGAAAGAATGGTCCGCAGTTCACAAAAAACGAGGACCTGAAAAGTGAAGCAAGGAGTGGGAGATGTCTGGTTGAAGGAATCGGGAACTGTGTGCGATTTTCTACTTCTAAAACTCAAAGGCAGCCAGGGAATAAAGAGGCTCTCTCGACGTGGTTAAAGATTATATATCGCTTTGCATGTAACATGCACTTATATATGTATACGCTTCAAGCCCTTTCTGCTTTGCATGGCCCGGTGTATTTATAATTATATTATTATAAAAGTTTCATGTAAGGTATTTGGTTCGGTTTAGATCTTTTATTTTAATTTTTAATTTATTTTCAATTTAATTATATAAAAATATATCAAATATAATAATTATTTTTCTATAAAAATAAATGATAAAAAATTAGATACACTTGACATTTGTCATGAGCTTGAAGTAGGAAATAAAATATAGAATGAAATAAAAAAATCCAAAATGATTGTTGGTGGATTGATGAATGTTTGAGATCAATTAAACAAAGATTGATCATAAGTATGTATGATCGAAAGAATAAAAATTTAGTTTGTGGTAATATATTTATTTTCAAAATTATGGTATATTGATTTGACATAAAATTTTATATTAGCGTTAGAAAAATACAAAATTTTGTATTTATACATTAAACAATTATTAGAACTATGATTAATAGTTATGTTATTGATTCATCCAGTATCCTATATCAGTAGAAGATATGAGTTAGTCATAATTTATAAATTCCGCTCTCACCTGCAAGACGTATTTTTATTAAATGACAAAATTCATTAATGCCCATGAGACAATATCTTATCTTATTGAGACTATGTGCGTGTACATGCACAACGAATCTAATTAATCATTAAATTATTTTACACATGACTTATAATTTCATCATTAAATTATAATTTTTCATGGTTTATATATATATATATATATATCATACTTCCCAGACATTAATGCTTCTTGCAGATAAATCCTAAGGATAATATTGTTCATTGATTTTTGATGAATTACCATGATTATCTCTCTTCTACGTTCATACAACGTTATTTATAGTATTATTATCATGAGCTTGTGGAGCAAATACAGCTTATGATGCAATGAATAATTAAATGGTTGGAAAGCCAATTGAGATTAATTTCCATCTACGTACATGGTTATGGTTCAGGCCCATATATATTCCATGTTTGATTAGTGGAGTGGTCTCTCCCATCAGCATGCCATCGCATGGAAAGCAGAGAAAACACCAAAAATAATATAAAATAAAATAAAAGAATCTCAACAATTAGCATTCTTCTGCACAAGAAACGAGAGATATCCCTTTCAACTTCACAATGATCTAATTCTGATTGTTTTTATGGTTTTTTAGAGGGTAAGGGCCCTCCAGAGTCCAGACAGATCAAAATGCATGTTTACAGGAAGTGTTTTTGACCTAATTCTTTCTTGAGCTAGAAGAAATGTGACAGGCCAAAAATTATACTTAAGTTGAAATCAATTTCCAAATTCCAACGGCATATATATATTGGGAACTAAGCCAATCATCATATGTTAAAAGATGTTCCCTAGAAAAGTTTTATTATTAAATTTCACTAAGTACCCTCTCAAAGAAACAATGTGTGCACAACCCCAATAACCCTAAGAGCCAAGTGGCCTGTCGCCCAACAACATAAGTTTCCCACATTATACAGGAGGTCAAAATTTCAAGCTCAAATGGACTTCTTATGTGCATGTATAAATAAATTAAAAAAAAATAACCCTAAGATTTTCTTCTTTTAAAAAAAAAAAATTCATAGGAACCCCAAGAAGAAGTTTATCTGACTGTATAAGATGAATGCCATGATTGGACCCTGTCATGACGTGCAAGTATGTTTCCAATTTCCATTTCTAATGTGCCTTGTTTCTGCAGATTCTCATTGTATCTGGGTTTAATTAATATGTTAAATTAATTTATTATATATTCTATTTAGGCTAATCAAATACTCTTTTGCAGTTATAAGGATTCATGATATATGCAAAGATGATTTGGTATAAAATTATAAAAATACTGGATGAAAAATTCAGTTCATCAGCTATAATACAATGATCAAGACCTATTGGGTTCTTTTTATATATATTTTATTGAAAATACCATCTTATTCTTCAATTACTAATAAAGTATCAAAACTATTCTTATTTCTAAATATATCATAGAATTTTAGATACTTTTAAACCATCTTGCCGAATAATTGATAAATAACTAATTGATTAATATAATTTTTCTTATCCTTTTAAATAATCATTTGAGCTTTCATTAGACAAGATCAATATGACCATAGTGGTCACAATCTGGACAGAATTAGCTAGATCATGCAAGATATTACACAATCATAACTGTCAAAATGATGCATTATAGGTCAAATTCAATTTAGGTGGAAGCTGTAGAGGGTCTTATTTTGTGAATTTGAAGAGACTAAGGAGATGTTGATTTGGCTAAACTATTAAGATCTTCAAAATATTTTATAAAATATTTAGAACCTTATAAGATATCACAAATTAAAGTGTTACAATTCATCTTTTGTGCATATTTATCTCATTAAACTTTTGTAGTATTTACTTTTAATTTCATTAAAAATATTTTTTTTTCTTTTATGTTATTTTCCTTAGGACATTACTTCTTCACAGCTCGTTTGCTTGGTGTGTTTGGATTAGGTATGATACGTATGATTAGGATAAATAGTGGGTTATTGTGTATCATATCTAATGTTTGTTTATATATTTTAAATAACTTGATATCCAACTTTGATTGTTTGCTTGACATGATTATCCCATTTGATAAACTATAATTTATTTCTAGTTTAGGTTGGAAAATATATCACACCCTAGGGCCTTGATACACAAGTCAAGTTTTGCCTTAAATGCATGCCGGGCCCTAACTGTATTAAGGACTTCTAAAAATAAACCAAACATTGGAATTGAGTTGGATTGTGTATATAGAATGCAATATTAAAGCAAGTAATATAATATGAAAAATGGTCCAAAATTACAAGTATATCTTGATTCAAAAGATAGTATGCGATCTGGGTCTGGGTCAAAAAGCTTCTCTTCCATCTTTGGAGGCCTAAAAAGACATACAAAGAAGAGCACCAAATAATTTGAACGCAAAGTTTTCTACACAAGACTAGAAAAGCAATGTTTGAACAAAAAGAAAGGAATACATATAATGCAAAGTTCTTTATCATACCCATAAACCCATATATACTTTCCCCCCACCATAACGGTAAACCTTGTTTAAATTGGGTAACCAATCTGCAAAAAGCCACCATAACTGTTTCTCATTACTTCTTATTTTTGGGAAAATTGTTACTTATACCATTTTGTTTATGTAGCAAAAGGTCTGAATGATTCTCTACCATATATATATAGTCTTATCACTTAATTTTCTACTGCTGAAGTTTAATATATCGTTCATATTGTTTGATGTGCAATACCCAACACATATTATAAGCGAATATTTGCTACTATAATTTTTTTCGTTTTCTCTCATTGGCACTTCACATACTCTTTTTTGTCGATGGATTTTGTTTAAATGCACATGAAATTTTAAATGAGAACTAAAAAACGTAAACTTTTTGCCCGTTGAATAAAATTTTAAATGAGAGTTGAAAATGTGTTGATTTTATTTATTTATGCTTGCTACGTATTGATCTTAATATATAATTATATATTGACTTAATGACATTACATATTAGATTTTGTAGGCTTCAGAAAAAACTTCATTTAAGAAATCGAATTTTATCTTAGGATTTCTTAAAAAACTACCAGAGGATAAATAGGTTTTGAATATAGAAAACATTAATCAATTATATGTGTTGTTTAATTATAATAGTGAACGATCTTTTATTAAATCCAATTGTTTCACGTTATGGTTCTTATAATGATAATTTGGTATACATTATGAGCAGCAATAACAACACATTATACAAACAAATACGTATTTTTCCTATATATACCAATATAGTTTAATTTAGATGCGTCGTGTATCAGTATACCATAAGATAATAATACGGATTAGAATTCCCCATTAATTTTCTTTACTTTAGCTTAAATAAAGCAGTCTAGCTAGCATAAAGCGCCATTAAAAGTAATGTGGCATTATCTACTCAAAAGGGCTGCCCATTTTATGCTTTTGAGTTTCAAATACGCATATTTGCTCTCTACGCGGCCATGTGGGTAAAAGCAATATAATATATATGTATAAGGTGTGCTGGTGACTTGTGTGACCCTCACAGATGTGTATATACACAGATACCATATATTTAATCATATTTCATATATACCTAAAAAAAATAAGACTTGAATATAGAATTTTCTCTATTATTTTTCTTTAAGTATGGACTTTTTAAGAATAGAACTTGGAAGTTCCCTATTAATGTAATTGGACCTCCATATTTACCAATAAATCTGATCATCACCATTAACACAGCCAAACCAGTTATAAGCCTCTTTTCATTTTTCTCGATTGGCTGTTTGTAATACACTTAATCTTATCTCCTATATTGAGGAATCAATCAAGAAAAATAAAATTTAAATATAAGATTCTCTTTCACACTTTTTTTTTTCCCAAAATGTTTTTTTGATGAATTTTGTCATCATCACTCTTAATATGTACCATAAATATACTTTGAAGTAGTAATTATGTGTGTGTGTGTGTGTGTGTGTGTGCTGGATTGGTGGGTGGCCGGCGGGGGACTTTAGACATATATACATAATAAAGGTATGTATATATATATATATAAAACAAGGAAAAAGTTGGTCTATTTTTGACACATATGACAGCCTTCTTAATGCAAAGGTGATGGAATTACGTACATACCCGAGACTCCTTTTTCCAAAAGTTGTGATTAATTTATGGTTTTTGTGGCAGCATCATTCTCTAATGACCCAACAATTATGTTTCATCTAACTTAAAAAGCGCACTATCATCAAAAACAGAATATCAAATGCTACCTATAGCTTAATTAACTTTAATATGGTTCCCCTTGCTAAATATCTCTCTCTCTCTCTCTCATTTTCTTTCTTTTCTTTTTTCCCCCTAGAAACTCGGGAGAATGCTCAGGATTTGTGCTTTCTACTGTTACCCTGCATGCAACTTTGGTAGCATCCAAAGCATGTTTTCAGGCTTCAGCAAATCCAAATTAAATGTGTATATATTTCCTATACACGTTGATTTGGGTTAGGATTAATCTTTTTGCAATCAATTTTACTAAATTCGGGTCTAATCCAGGATTAGTGATACTTGGATCTGACTTGAAATCATAGTAGTATTGTTAAAGTTGCTAGAAGAAGGAATCTCAACGAAAACTTTCCAACACTGAAACCACATCATGGATCACAAAACACAGAGAAAAATAAATAAAATGGGATAGAGTAGGAATATATTGAGATTTTTTCTTTTTTATATAAGGATATATACAGAAAATTAGAGAGTGATATATTGTCTAGACATCTAAAAGTGTTGTGTTATAGGGTAGTTATAGCTACTCGCACTTGACCAACATTAATAATTGGGTGATGTGGCAATATTTTATTCATACACGCATAGCTCAATTGAGGTGAGGATTGATTCAAGTTGGATTTCAATCAAATCAAACTCGACTTGTTAATTAGCAGAAAAAGAAATTAACCTCCCATATCACATATACATAAACTAGCATCGTGCCCGTGCTATGCACGGATTTTTTAAAATACTATATATTAATGTTATTATAAATTATATACATAATTAACAAATAATATAAAAATAAAAATATTGCAAAAAATGGCAAGTAATGAGTAAAATTAGATATTACTCTAACATATCAAAATTTAGCAAGTAAAAGCTTGAACATGTAAAGACATCAAAGAATATGAAATCTTACATATACATGATGTCATGGAAAAAGAACCTTAAAATTATTCAGTAAGAAGTTAAAAAAATTCACAACTTCTAAAAATAAAATTCTATGAGTAAGATTATAATATATCAAAAAAGAAAAAAGAAAAAAATACTATGCAACAAAAAACTAAAAGATAGTTGCATTAGAAAATAAAAATATATGAGAAATTATAGGGCACAAGATTAATAGGAGTTGTTAGAAAGACTACTCTAAACCAAAAAGATGACTATATATTAATTTAAAACTTAAAATATAGAGAATTAGATAATAGAATACAAAAATTAAAAGAATATTATGTTGTTTTAATTTTGGTTAAAGATCAACCAAGTTAAGACCAAACTATGATATTAATGATAAAAAAAAGGAAAAAAAATTAAAGAATCAAAATAAATCTATAAAATAATTATAAAGCTAAAATTGATATTAGAGTATAAGTTAATAAGATAACCTTTTACGTTGATTCATTACATAGTTATCGAGCGAAGAAAAAAGAGTGACATCACTAATGATAGTTAAAAATAACAGTAATAGATTAATAAGTAATTATAAATTCAAAATTATTTTAAAATAGGAATGAATGAGAGATGATGATTAAATGAGAATGTAAAAAATGGACAAAATGAATTATTATGTTTATTAGCAAAATTTCTTTGTATATATATAGTTAGATCTTTATATATTAATATATTGCACAAAATAGTAAAAAAAATGTGAATAACAAAATAAGTTCTTAACCTTTCAAGCAAATTGAAATATAAAGAAATAAAACAATAAAGTTCTATATATTTTGATGAATTAAATTATAAACTTAAAAAATTCATGGGTGTATTTTTCTATTGATACTGCCATCTCATAATTTTTTCAAATAGATCAAGACTAATTTAAAAAATATATACTGATGAAGTAGTATAAAAACCTTTTAAGAGGAGTTTGAATTATACATATTTATGCATACATAATTGCATATATATGAGTAAAAACTAAAAATTGATAGGTTTTTAAAATTATAAATATTCAAAAACTCAAAATTCTAAAAATATTAAAATCAAAAAATAGATCTCATCCTACAAAAGTTGATGAACAAAAAAGATATTCTAAAAATGAAAATCAAAATTTAACAACTATGCCAATAACTTAATGAAAGAATGAATAAAGAGATACTAAATGTACAATAACTTAAATAAAAATGAAAAATTAAATGACAGAATTTATCAATGACTGAAGAAAAAAATGTAGCTATTAAAAAAGAAATAAATTACAAAAATATTAAAAACAATGAATATATCTCCTTTTGTAAAATTGTAATATTAAATAAAAAAAATAGAATTTAAAAAATAGAAATTAAATAACCTAATTGATAACTTGAACTAAGTAACAAATAAAAAGATATAAATAATATAAAATTTTAATAACAAATGAAAACTAAATGATAGACTCTATTCATGGTTGGTGAAAAAATTATAGGCAGTAAAATTCCAAAATCTCTTAATTTCATCATGTAATATAACAAAGCTAAACGAACAAAAATAATATCAAAAGAGTGATTAAAAACAACCAATCAAAATTAATAAATTAAAGAATGAAATATTGAAGCATGCAAAGAGAAAGAGGGAAAAAAATTACTGGAGAATTGAGGATATTAGTAAAATGGCTTTCAAAGTATTCTATATATAGTGGTGTAGAAACAAATTAGTTATTAAAGATAAGGAAAGAGTTATGAAAAACTTATCAAATTATAGAATTCGAATGATTAAGGAATCTTCTACATATTGAGTTAGATATGAAAGAGATTTGGAAAATAGAATGCAATTATTTTCGGATATGATAGGTGAATAAAGAAAGATTTGTTCTAATCAAGAAAATGATTTCAAAAATAAAAAATGACAAAATTAAATGACAGAATTTATCAATGACTAAAGAGAAAATGGTAGCTATTAAAAAAGAAATAAATTACGAAAATATTAAACACAATGAATATATTTCTTTTTGTAAAATTGTAAAATTAAATAAACAAAAATAGAATTTAAAAAATAAAAATTAAATAAACTAATTGATAACTTGAACTAAGTAACAACTAAAAAGATATAAACAATATAAAAATCTAATAACAAATAAAAACTAAATGATAGACTCTATTAATGGTTGGTGAAAAAATTATACGCAGTAAAATTCCAAAATCTTTTAATCTCATCATGTAACATAACAAAGCTAAATGAACAAAAATAATATCAAAAGAGTGATTAAAAAAATCAAAATTAATAAATTAAAGAATGAAATAGTGAGGCATGCAAGGAGAAAGAGGAAAAAAAAATTGCTGGAGAATTGAGGATATTAGTAAAATGACTTTCAAAGTATTCTATATATAGTGGTGTAGAAACAAATTAGTTATTAAAGATAAGGAAAAAGTTATGAAAAACTTATCGAATTATAGAATTCAAATGATTAAGGAATCTTCCACATATTGAGGTAGAGATGAAAGAGATTTTGAAAATAGAATGCAATTGTTTTCAGATATGATAGGTGAATAAAGAAAGATTTGTTCTAATCAAGAAAATGATTTCAAAAATTTAGATATCTTTAAACGGAATAAATAATATCAAAGTTAATAATCAACAACTAATTTTTAAATATAATTAAAAAAACTCAAAATTCTGAATTCTCAGAATTTGACTAAAATTGAGCAATTTCGGATCCCACACCGTTGTGCTATATATAATAGTACTAGTATTATCCCCGTGCTATGCACGGATTTTTTAAAATGGCTACATATTAATATAATGATTGAATTATAAATATAACTAAAATAATAATATAAAAATAAAAATATTGCAAAAATATCAAGTAATTAGTAAATTTAAATTTAAATTTTTAAATTTTAGTATTTAAAAGTTTGTAACATATAAAGACATCTCATATACATTATGCCATAAAAAATAAATTTCAAAATTATTCAGCAACAAATTAAAAAAAATAATAAAACATCCAAAAATAAAAATTTATGAATATGATTATGTATTTTATTAAAAACATATATATATATATATATATATTATGCGATCAAAAGCTAGCAAATAGTTGTATTAAAAAATAAAAATATATGAGAATGATATAGAACACAAGATTGATGTCTTGAAAGTTGTTTAAAAAAATTTTAAATTATAATACTTTAAGATTATTATAGACTTAAAAGAGGATGAGTATATATTAAATTAAAACTTAAAATATAAAGAATTAGATATATTAGTTGCCAAGGATTAGAAAAATCTTATTTAATTTTAAGTTTTGATTAAAATTAAAATCAATTAAGCCAAGAGAAAATTATGATAGTAAAGATAAAAAAAATTAAAATAAATATATAAAATAATTACAAAGTTAAATCGATATTAGTATATAAATTCATAAAAATATTTTAATTCGGCTAATAGCTTAGTTATCGAATAATTAAGTGAAGAAAAAAGTTAGATATTAGTAATGCAAAGCTAAAATCATAGTAAATTGATAAAGCAATTATAAGCTAAAAATTAATTTTAAATAATAGGAATTAGTGATAGGATATGAGGATGAAATTAGAATGTAAAATAAAATATAAAAAAATAAATTATATGTTCACTCTCAATTTTTTTGTATGAATGTGATTGGATCTTCATATTATATTTCATAAATAGCAAAAAAAAAAGTGAATAAAAAAAAAGTCGTTAACCTTTCAAACAATTAAAATTTAAAAAATAAAATTATATATATATATTGATAAACTTAATAATGTCTAGAGATATAAACTTAAAAAGTTAATAGGTGTATTTTCTATTAAATAACCATCTTGAAATTTTTTTTAAATATATCAAAAATGATTTAAGAATATATATTGATGTAGTATATAAATTTTTTTAAAATAGTTCAAAATATACATATTTATACATATATAATTACAAATATATGAATATAAAATAAAATTAAATGACATACTTCTAAAATTATGAATATTCAAAAAGTTAAATAAATTTTAAAAATATTAAAATGGAAAAATAGATCTCATCCTATAAAACTATAAACTTAGATGAGCAAAAAATGACAAATTGAAAAATAAATTACAAAATTTAATAATAAATTAATAACTTGATTCAAAAAATGAGTAAAAGGATAATAATTTAAATAAAATAAAAATGAAATGACAAAATTTACCAATAATTAAGGAGAAAAATGTAACTAATAAAAATAAAGTTAAATTAAAAATATTAACCGCAGTTAATAAATCTCACAATAAATGAATTAATACCATAAACTAAGTAGTAAACAAAAAAGATATAGAAATTTACAAATTTAATAGTAATAAAAGCTTATAGACTTTATTTAGGTTGAAAAGAAAATTATAGCATTAAAATCCAAAAACTCTATTCCATCATGTAATATATCTAAAAGAAACCAAAAAAAAGAAAACAAAATAAAAAAAAAGGTGAACAGTAAAATCAAATAAACAATAAAAAACTTTAAATAATGAACTAAAGATGCACACAAAGATATAGAAGAAGAAAATGCTAGAAAATAAAGAGGACACAAAAAATAGAGTGAAAAAAAATGCTAGAACTTGAGAATATTAATGAAATGACTTTTGCAAGACTTTATATATAGTAGTATAGATATAAGTTAGTTATTAAAGATAAGAAAAAATTATGAAAGATTTATCAAACTATAGAGTTCAAATGATCAAAAAATCTTCCATATATTGAAAGTAGATATGAAAAAGATTTTGTAGGATTATTTTTTGAGATTAGAGATAAATAAAGAATATTGTTATAATCAAGAAAATGATTTAAAAAAATCAGATATCTTTAAAAGGAATAAATAATATCAAATTTAATAACTAAAAATCAATTTTTAAATTTAATTAAAAACTCAAAATTCTAAGAATTTGAAATTTGGTCAAAATTGCACAATTATAGGTTCCACACCATTGTACTACATATAATAATATAGATATGTATAGAAGAGTTTTAATATATCTAAACATCTATAACATTATTTCATCAATGATATGAAAGAGATTATATTAATTTCGATTCATTAACTGAAAATTCAAAAAAAAAAAAGCATTTATCTAATGAAGAATTTTCTTTTCAAATATAACACATCCATATCAGTTAGAGATAAATAAGAGTAAATATCTCTAAAAATGAAACAAATAATATCAAATTTAATAACCAACAATTAATGAAATTTTTTTAATTTAATTAAAAACTCAAAATTCTAAGAATTTGCCACTTGACTAAAATTGCAATCAAAATTGAGTAATTATGGGGTCCCACACCGTTGTGTTATATATAATAGTATAGATAGATAGTGTCTTGTGCACATTAAAAAGAAATTGAAATATTAAGTGAGTTATGATTTTAAGTTATTTCCTCTCTCCTTATAGTTTAGGAGTGTTCGCGGTTGGTTCGATTTGGATTGATTTTGGGACAAAAAGCTAATCAATCCAAATTATATAATGTATATTGGAACGGTTAGATTTTTATTATAAATCCGATCCAATCCAATCCATTTTAAATCGGTTTGGATTGGATCGGTTAATTCAATTTTTTAATTGAAATATTTGACAAATTACTATTGATAATTAAACTAATTTAATAAATCAAATTGTAAATTTCATTTACCTATCGTATCAAACAAATCTTGTGGAATTAAGTTATATTATGTAAGAATACGCAACTATAAAGTTATAAGTTCACAATAATTATTCCTATGTGTTTAATTTTTTTAAAGTGAAAAAAAATCCTAAGTTTATTTTATTTTAATTTATTTGTGTATTTTACAATTAAGATATATATTTTTTATATTATTAGGATATAATTTTTGTTTCGATTTGAATTGGATCGATTTTTTAGATTAAAACCGAAAATCGATCCAATCCGATTGATTTTTAGAAAACAAATTCAATTCAATCAAAAAAAAATTGATTTTGATCGGTTTTCGATTTTTTGGATCGATTCATAGATTTTTTTTATTATTATTGGATTAGATTTGGACATTCTACCTTATTTGATAATTGTTGAGGCATTCTTTTATAAGAATAGAATTCCTTGCTACCCTTATATATCAGACATTTAATTTGATGATTACATAAAAATATACATATATATATATACACACTTGGAAAAAATTTACCTAGCCATCCAAGTTATATCAATCAATTTTCATTAGCTACCTTAGTATCTTCTCCTTTTAGAATTT